>CM077228.1:9613083-10213083 GCA_039654775.1 Spinibarbus caldwelli | reverse complement strand
ATGGAAATTACTAAAGTAGTCAAACCTGTTCATTAGAAGGGGGTGACCCAATACTTTTGGCAATATAGTGTATGTATGTATATGTATATATATATATATATATATATATATATATATATATATATATATATATATATATATGGGCACAGAAAGTCTGCTCAATTATGCATCCACTTGGCTCAGGGCCAGCAGGATGTCTTAGAAAGTAAACATTTATGGCTCAGAATGAGAGAGAAAGAAAGACATAGGCTGTCCTAGCCACGTGTCAGTTTATGTATATGGGCTTTGCCGAACTCTCGTGTCCTTCCTGAGCAGTTTAATGGCTTTCTGCTTTGTGCCTCTGCGGGGCCCGTATTTCACAGGTACTAATAAAGCCATAGTGGGACACGTTTATAGATGTCTTGTTTACTTCTCCTTAAAGATTACCTTGTCTTATTCTCCCGGTGGCATCTCGTTTGCTGTAGACAGGAAAATGAAAAAGATGTACAGTTTGTTTTCAGTCTGATTTTTAATACTTTACATGTTACATGCAAGCCGCATCATGAATGACAAAAACAGATTAAAATCCAAATTCAGACCACAGGTCTGAAAAAATGATTTTAATCATTTTTATACCATATTTGGCTGCTTGGACTACAGATTTGGCTTGAATAAACTAAAAAACTAAATGGATTTTTATTGCCTGAAAAGTCAAGGTTAATTCTTAAGATCACTATGGCCATCAGAGGTAGTTTTACTGTAGAAATCAGATCAGATGATGCACATAGCAAGTGTTTACTTCATGCAATTGTTGCAGTTTGACCTTTAGCTTGTGTCAAGATTGGCATTCACCTGGCCAGACCAATATGAGCAAAGTGCAGAGACTATGAATGAGCCACACTATTTATCACGGTTAGGCCAAATAGCGGTGCAAGCAAAACTATGACAAATCAGCTACCAGCGGCAACCACAGTGCCACTAGGAAGCCGACTGAAGATGGCTGTGCTCTTCCGTTCTGAATGTCATAATGTAGCTTGTCTGACAAATAAGAATCATCTTGTTGCTTGATTTCCAAAACATACTATCAAGCTGTTTATGTAAGAAGTCATTTTTTCCCCCTTTTTTTTTTTTTGTTGCTCTGGATGCTTGCTGTTAAATTCATCAGAGCTTCAGCCGAGTTGAAAGGATGTGCTTTGATGTGCTCCATCTGAAGGTGACATCACACTGCTGTAATGCAGCATATGCTGAGGTGCCTTTAAGGTCAGTGGACATGCGCTCTCTTTGAGCTGAGCAGAAAACATGATTATTTCTATGGTCCGAGAACTCACTAACATTTGGAGATTGAATTGTCAGATACACCTCAAGACCTGTGTTGCTGACACTTTGACAATTTGCTCTCGGATAGCTTGTTCAAACCTAGCTCGCTCTGATTGACATCCTTAAAGCAATTTCTTTCCTCTTTTAGAGTGCTGTAGACTGTACCATCGAGATCTTTGATATTTAAATCTTTGACCTTTCTCCATTCACCATCCTGTACTTCATTTTCTCTCTCAACAGACAACCCTCTCTTGACTCTGACTTTTTAATTTGAAAGTGGAAATTAAGTAGCTCTAATTTGAGTCTT
Source organism: Spinibarbus caldwelli (assembly GCA_039654775.1). Classification (NCBI taxonomy): domain Eukaryota; kingdom Metazoa; phylum Chordata; class Actinopteri; order Cypriniformes; family Cyprinidae; genus Spinibarbus; species Spinibarbus caldwelli. Next base: position 10,211,480 of record CM077228.1, on the reverse strand, counting down.
TCAGGTCATATTAGCTAAATAAAGAAGCATTACAGTAAAAAAGGCATTAGAGAGGCTTTTTCCCCCTTTCAATATATAGCCCTAGTTACATATTTGTCTGGCAATTTTTTAATAATGAAAAAGGTGTGTGTGTGTGTAATATCACACAGCCTAGAAAATAAATAGATAAATAATTATTTTATCTTTGTTGAAAATACAAAAAAATACTTTCTCTCTCTCTCTGTTTCTTTCTCTCTAATTTATTTATTTACAGATGAAAAAGCACCAGAGAGGGGTTTTCCACTTACAATATACAGCCCCAGTTATGCATTAGATAGATAAATATTTCATTTCATCTTTGTTGAAAATACAAAAATTTATGAAAATATTTTTTTCTGTTCTCTCTCTCTTTCTCTATATATAGAAAAAATATATTTATTTATTTACATATATTTATTTATTTGCAGAAAAATTTACATATTTTGTTTTCAAAAATATTTTATTGTTTTATTTGTATTTTCAACTATTTTATTAGTAATTGTATTTTATTATTGTTATATTTTTTAATTTATTTATTGTTGAGTCTTTTAGATATTCCATCATATTAATCAAGCTCTCAAGTTATCAAGCTTTTCTGTCAGTTGGAGCTTGCAGAGTTGTTCTCTAACCATAACAACCCACCACAGAAAACCACTGTGACTGTCTGTCTGACATGGACACATGCTTGGCATTTCAATGTGTAAAGCTTAAAGAACAGAGCCCCACAGGGCAGCCCAGGACAATTCCCCATCACTGGCAGGCTGCACGGAGCATCAGAATTGATGATGATTAAGCCATACCACCATCTGGAAGGCATATTAGGTAGAAAAGTGAGCAGGATTAACAAAAGAGTTTATTTTTCTTATTCAAAGTGAAAAAGACACGACCTTCCAGTCTGTCTGTGATGCATTAAGCGAACATGAATCACTCTGAGCTCTGACTGAGAGAAAAATGCTCCGGCGTGTCACTCGAGAAGTTTGATATCACACCTCCAGATGCTCCTGGTGGGCTAGGGACCATATGACGTGATCATGCACTCACATCTGTCCCCTGTGCTCCAAAATACAACTAAAGCTGCTAAAAAGGTCTCTTTCACACTGACGTAATGGCTGTGTTCCAAATCCTAGAGAGCCAGCAGCATTTTAGGCCCATTTCTACTATTATATATTTAATAGTTTATATGTTATGGACAGTGTGACAACTGAGTGGGGGATCCAAATGCGAGCTTTATTAAAGAGCGCAGTCAACACAGACAGGGTAAACACCAGCAAACAACTACATCCAAGGCAAGACAGAAGAATAATCCAAATAACAGGCGAAGGTCAGGGCAGGAAGCAAATGATCACAAACCAGAGAAACAGTCCAGAGTCAAAATACAGGCAAGGCAAAAACAATGATAACACACGAGAAACAAGAATGCGCTTAGAATTGTCCGCTAACAGCAAAAACAAGACATAGCAATGAGTGTGTGAGAGTGTCCAACTTAAATAGTCCTAATGGGAAACAGGTGTGTCTGTAATCAGTTCCTAGGCAGGGGGTTATGGGAAATGGAGTCCAGGATTGAGTGGCAAAGGTATGGGATGGATTGCCCTCTAGAGGAGCACATGGGCACTCCAGCTGGAGATTGTGTCACTATAGTAATATATAGCCATTTTTTACTATTATGTATAATACATAACATAAATATCTGGATTCACAAAATAGTTCGATCTTGTTCATCAAACACTATATATACACACAATTTATATCACTCAGAGGTTCTGTTAATATAAATTTAAAAAATTTATTGTCACTGCTTTTTGATATCTTAGAGAAAAGGCTTACAGTACTGTACAGTATATGGGAGGAGCTTTGCGTTGGATGATGGGGGCTTTAGAGTCAAAATGGTTAAAAACAACTATCCTAGACTTCCCTGGTGGGAAAAAGAACTACTTAATCCAAAGCCTAAGTTTATTTGCTGGTCTTGGCTTGTCAGGCTGGTTTGTTGGCTAGTTTTAAAGGAGTTTTAAATCCTCTAAGACAAGCAAACCATCTTGGTTAAAAAAATTGTTTTTCTGCAGAGTTATTTCTTTATGGTTAAAGACTGTCATTTTTATATATGCTCTATTATTTGCTGTATGACTTGTCATCGAACCGGCACTGTGGAAAATGTGCATTGGAAAATCTCCATTGTCAGTCATTCAGAGTAGCATCTTTTGCAGTGTCATCGTGTCATTCTCCAAGCTAGAAAAATGTAAAATAGACAACAAAACCATCAGTTCTGACTTGACTGGACTGACAAGTACTTGTTAACGCTACCAAAAGCAACTAGTTCTTGAGCAGAGAGGCACTACAAGTCGATACAAAGCTCTTGTTGTGTCATCAGGTTTTCTCCCTCCAATTTTAAACACACTTTTGTCATCAAGGTGGAACCTTTAAATGTGTTGTACCTTTTAAAAAACTTCTAAGCTGTTAACTAAGAATGACTCAGAGTTAGATAATCAGCAGTGTTGCCTATATAAAATGACTGAGGTTTTGCCATTAAACAAGTTTGATTGTTCTCTTCTCTCTTCACAGCTCCTTCCAGTAGGAAGCCCGGAGATGCACTCATCATCTCTGACATAAAGAAAGGCAGCGTGGCGCACAGGTACCGCCTTAAATCATTGTCTTGCACCATATCTCCTTTAAAATGTACTCTTAAATTCTATAGAAACGCTAATCTCTTGCATAATAACTCGTGCAGTATAGAGCCTCCAGCGCACCTACACCCACCAGCATCTCACATTTTGCTGTATTAAAGAAAAATACATAATAGATGGATTACATTTTCTACCCAAGTGCACGTTTCACTCAATATAACACGCTCTAAAAAATAACATCCTCCGATCATTTTGACTCAGCATAACTTAAAAAAAAAAAAAATACAAAGACAGTTGAAAAGTTTTGAAAAGATTTGAAAATTATTATGCTTGCTTTGAGTTGCCTAACATTACTTATTTTTTGTATTTTGAATGGTATATATTATATCCTTCGAAAGTTTGGGGACAGTAATTATTATTTTTTTTTTTATTTATTTTATTTTTTTTAAAGAAATTGATACTTTTATTTACCAACACTCTTAAAAAAATAAGAATGCTTCCCGATGCCATAGAAGAACCTTTATGTCTAAATGGTTCCATAAAGAACCTTTAACATCTGAAGAACCTTTCTGTTACACAAAAGGTTCTTTGTGGCGAAAGAAGGTTCTTCAGAAAAAGTTAAGAAAGAGATGGTTCTTTAAAGAACCTTTGACAGAATGGTTCTTTGTGGAACCAAAAATGGTTCTTCTATGGCAGGGGTCACCAGACATGGTCCTGGAGGGCCGGTGTCCTGCAGAGTTTAGCTCCAAGCTAAACTCTGCAGGACACAGGCCCTCCAGGATCACGTTTGGTGACCCCTGTTCTATGGCATCACTGTGAAGAACCTTTTAAGCACCATTATTTTTAAGAGTAAAAAGACATTTAATATGTTATAGAATATTTAAATAAAAGCAGTTCTTTTGAACTTTCTATTCATCAAAGACAAATTTTTGTGGGGGTGGGAGGAGGATTCACAAAAAACAGCACAACTTGCAACATTTATAATAATAAGCACCAAATCAGCATATTAGAATGATTTCTGAAGCATCATGGGACACTGAAGACTGAAATAATGGCTGCTGAAACTTCAGCTTGGCACACTCTCATCCAAATCAGCACTTCACCCGTGCCTTAAATAGCATCGACTAGACCCAAATGGTGAATGTAATGACATCTGCACACAGAATTGAGCATGACTAGGAGCGTATGCTATCTGCATCGACCTCCGAAAGCTTACTTATGCATATAAATGCTAATTTTCTCCAGGCTATAGAGGAGTGCTTCTGATTAAGTGCGGCTGGGAGAACGGTTAGCCCTCCATATTGACATAAATCTCAACGGCTGCCCTGAGGAAAGGTGTAGAGTGCTGTTTGACTGCATTGTTGTTGATTGTGAGGTCTATACAGGGCTGTTTGCAGTAAAATCTAATCTAGCTCTACTGACTAGCTTACATTTCTTTTAACTCATAGCTCGAGGTACAGTACTGTATAGAAGTTTCAGGTTGGTAAGATTTTTAATTTATTTGAAAGAAATTTCTTAAGTATGCATCTGTTTGATAAAAAAAACAGTAAGAATTTTAATATTGTGAAATATTATTGCAATTTAAAATAACTGGTTTTTATTTTAATATCTTTTCCGTTTTTAAACAATTTTCAGTTTCATTACTCCAGGTTTCAGTGTCACATGGTCCTTCAGAAATAATCTAATATGCTGATTTAGTGATCAGAAACATTTCTTATTATTATCAATGTTGAAAACAGTTTATATTTTTGTAAAACCTTGATGCATTTTTTTCAGGATTCTTTAATGAATAGAAAGTTCAAAAGAACAGCATTGATTTACTTTCACTTTTGACCAATTTAATTGATCCTTGATTTAAAACAAAATAATTTCTTTAACTTTCTTTCTCAAGCTCAACTTTAATTTTTAACAAAGGCTTACAAAGCTGAAAAAAAAAACAGATTCTCCATGGTAGTAGTTAGGGTTGTTGGGGGAGGCTGTATACCGGTATAATTACTTTCTTTCAGCACACATACTCTAATTTCCCATGCTTTTACATAATAGAACATATGTTTACTTGATAATTATGCGAGGAGGAGAGAGAATTGGGTTATGAACCTCTGTGTACACAGTGGACTGGTTAAATACGGGTCTGTCCGTCTCTGTATTTAGACGCCCGTGTAAGATGGCCTTGGCTCTCGCAGTCTTTCACATCTTGCTCTCATCTATATCAGCTCTATTAAAAGAGCCTAAAAATAAGTGAGCCATTTAATATGATGAAGTGGTGGAATAATTGTGAATTCAGGCAGGATTACATCTCGGTGTCTAATCTGAATATAGAACGGCACACAATTATGGCCAATACGATAAAAGTCAGTTGTTGGGTTTTTTTTTTTTTTTGCTTCGGATCTACCTCAGTGCCTCTGGCTGCTCTTTACTCTGTACCGTGGTCAATACACTGAATAATGGATGTGTTTTCTTGCAGAATGTGAGCTTAGACTACAATGAAATGAGTGTAAATATCTGCGTAAGGGAGAAAATAACCTTTCCTTCAAAATATCACAAGACAAAATGGAGATGTGTTGCATGGTTGAGGCAATGTTAGTTTAAAAAATCAGAAACATTTATGCTTGTGACTGTTTTTTTCTTGTCCTCTTTCAAAGGACGGGCACCCTGGAGCTGGGGGATAAGCTTTTGGCAATTGACAACATCCGTCTGGACAACTGCTCCATGGAGGACGCCGTTCAAATCCTGCAGCAGTGTGAAGACCTGGTTAAACTCAAGATTCGCAAGGACGAGGACAACTCAGGTACCTCTGAGCCTCTGCAACTACAAACCCCACACGGATGCAAATTAACACTAAAAGACCCCATGTGCGGATAGAAGACCTCAGCAAAGACGTCTAATGCAAACGTTTGTTTGCCAGGATCAAGATAAAGAATAAGCTATTAGGACCTGACTGATTAGCTTACTCTAATGCAATCAAAGGGGTTTCAAAAATACGGCAAGGACAGAAAAAGGACAAGATGAGAAAAAAACATGGCAGCATTATTAGCTATGAGTCCTTTAAGGGCAGAAAAAAGATGTATAAAGTGGAGCTGGCCAATATAGAGAAAACAAGTATATTTTGATATTTTTCACCTTACATGAGTGTATATCACCTTACATTGTGTATATTTATAATATATTATGTATTAATATAATAAGCATATAATAAAATAATCTTATATATCTATATATATGGGAGAAAAAGGGACTTTCATGAACATTTTTGATTAATTGTCCTGAGTGAACTGTTGAATCAAAGTAATGAATTGGTTAATTGAAACAGACAACTTGAAATGATTCACGGAAATGAATTGATCTTACCAGCTCTTCCTCAGTCTAAATCTGAGATAGGATCGACAGACGATCAGTCTTTTCAATCTGATATTTGCAAATCATGAGACAAGGATAGATTGGGAAATTTGTTTAATGACACGCTCTTTAGAGAACTTAATGGAGAGTTAAAAGCACATTAAAAACATCATGATATACACAGTGTTGCTGAAAGGTTAGGGTTTCACACATTAATAAATGAATAGTACTTTAGAAAGATGACTGACAGTCAAAATTGAACATAAAAGTTTGATTTTACAAGGAGCCAAGATATTGAGATCACATGGCCAGCTAATTCTACTCATTTATGGGTCAAACCTGTTAGTGCACATGTTCGTTCACAGAATAAATTAATCATAGCTTTATATCGCCTGCAAAATCATGAATATATTCAACCAATCTAATATCACCCAGCCTTAGGGCATAGCTACTGCTTGATTTTTTTTTTTTTTTTTTTTTTTGAACAGATTAAAGTATGATGTTCCTTCTTTTTACAGAGATAGTTCATTAAAATGACAACCTTATGTCATTCTAAACCCAACTTTCTTACACACAACTAGCCTCTATTTCAAGTTGTTGAGACTGTGAGGGTTTGAAGTGGCTCTGCTGCTGGAAATGTCACAGTGAGATCTTTATTATCTCCAAAAGATCTTCTGATAAACCTTTCACTTCTTCTGCCGGGCTACAACGACATACACATCTCCCCTCGCTCCTGCAACCTCACAATTCATCTTTAACACTATTAGCATTGTGCACATAGAAGAAAATTAGGTTTAATCGGTCCAATTTAATGCTCGTTTGGTTCAATTATCTGATTAGAAACCCTTGGAGCCCTCATCCAGCTTTCTCCAAAGCATTCACCCACAATCCTTTGCTACAGAGGCGTTATGCTCGTACTACAAAGCAGAACTGCGAATCACTTTAATTTAGCATTCATATTTCATCCAGGACATCCATTGTGTCCATGAAACGGCACCTTGTGTGTTTCAGTTCCTCGTGTCCAAAGCCAGAGGCCCGTTTAGATCTTTCTCGCTGGGAACATTAAGGTCGACATTCATTTTTTACAAGGCCTTTTTTTAGAGCTGTGACAACAAATCATCAGTCTGAGAGAGGCCGTGCTGACTGGCGTGCTAAATGGGGGTAATTTCCCTCCCATCACTCCATTAGTCCATCGTCAAAAAAACAAAGGCGTAATGAGCCAACCTCGTGTTAACGAACATCCCCAGACCCCCAGCGTATACAGATACACACACACACACACACACAAATGTATACAGCCAGAGCTGCTGTGATCTGACGCATATCAGAGCTTCATTAGTATGTGGATGCGGGTGGGAGATGACAACGATTGCCCTGAGGATCTGTGCGTTTTCCTCTATTTTTCTCTTTCTCTTTAGCGCATTTCCTTCTCCGTGCAAGCCATTTCAAAACGGGCAGGTTGGCCTCTTAATTGATGTTGAGCGTTATGAATCAACGGCACGAATATTTTATAAAAAACTTTAAAGTGGATTTCGCTGTTGCTGTAGTCATGTCTGTTTGCTGAGCTCATGCAAAATGAGTTTAGTCTTATAATTAATTTACATTATGATTCCTGTAGCTCAGCTGGCACGAGAATCCCCCGAGGAGACACATACTGATATATTATACAGCTTGAATGCACTAAGTCACTTTGGGCAAAATGAAATGTCTGACATCTGACATTTAGTTTTTTGAAATGCATTGTGGGTCCAGGATACGGAGGTTTTGTTCTGTTTTGGATGATAACGTGTATGATTTGTAGAGGTAGGTGCAGTATCCATTTTTTAAATGGATCACAGAGCCAGTATCCCATTTTTTTGTATTATGCATGTGGATATCTCCATTTTGCCAATCCCTTGTATTTTCCGTTTCTCATTTTTTGCTTTTTTTTTTTTTTTTTCTGGATGCACCACTTCTATTATCTTCCATCATTCTTTTCTCCAATTGCTTTTACTTCCTTTCCCATTCTTCCCACCATTACTCTCTAGTTTATTGCTTTTTGTAAGCATAATCAGTTGTTTCTCTTTCATTTTTAGTTATATTTTTTTAGGGTTGTCAATCAATTAGCAATTTGAATCAAATTACATGACATGCTGATTAATCAAATTAAATATATGCAATCTGAATATTCTATATTTATAACAACATAATTTATAATAAAAATATATATCTATATATAAATTATCCAAAAGAAACAGATTTTCCACAGATATACACTAGAAAATCTCTTTTTTAAATTAAAAATAAATAAAAACATGGCAGGTGGCATGTTAAGGTAGTTGCTAAATAACTTTTTTTTTTTTTTTAAGGGACTTAGCAAATGGTGGATTAAATAGACATCTCTAGTATTTTTACATTACTATTTGTTTCCTTTCGGTTCCTTTTCTTTTGTGTTTATTCTCCATGTACCTCTTATTTTCTGGTCAATCCATCCTCCTTCCCTCCCTCCCCTCCTTACCTCCTCTCTCTGTCCGGTGTTGTGAGGGGTGTCTTCGCTCTGCTCTCTGCCCCTCTGTGAGGTATCCTACGTGATGGCAGTGTTGATAGGGACGCCCGTGTGCTGTTGGCCTGTGTTGCAGACGAGCAGGAGAGCTCTGGCGCCATCATTTACACTGTGGAGCTGAAACGCTACGGCGGGCCGCTGGGCATCACTATCTCGGGCACCGAGGAGCCCTTCGACCCCATCATCATCTCTAGCCTCACTAAAGGTGGCCTGGCCGAGAGGTACGGCTCTGTTCAAATCTTCAAGCTTGTCAAAAGTTAAGAAATATCACATTTAAGATGGATCTTTTTATAAATATATACAGGAAATATCTATCTATCTATCTATCTATCTATCTAGCTATCTAGCTATCTATCTATCTTTCTATCCTAATTGTTAATTTAATAATTGTTAATGTATATAATTTTTGTTGTATTTTTTTATTTTTTTATATTTATTTCATTCATTTTTCTTTATTTACTCAAAAAGTACTGAATATGTTAATGTATTACCTGCAGGCAACATAAGAGATTAATTGCAGTTAAGTATTTTAATCTATGAAAAGCCCTAGTTAATTTCAATTAAATCTTGTTTTTCAACTACAAAAAAGGAAATGGGGAAGAAAAAAAAAAAAAAGTTTTTGAAATGATGCGTTCCAGTTGAATTATTTGGTTATTTAGAGTTTTTAAGAGTTATTTGGTGTGCTCTTGTCTCCACAGGACCGGTGCAATCCACATTGGTGATCGCATCCTGGCCATTAACAGCAACAGTCTGAAGGGCAAACCTCTCAGTGAGGCCATACACCTGCTGCAGATGGCAGGGGAGTCCGTCACACTGAAGATCAAGAAGCAGGGAGAATGTGAGTGCTGGCACGCACACTTACGGCCAAATGGCTATTTATTTGTACACCACAGGTCTCACTTCTCATATAAAACCATACAAGCTGAAGGCTTGTGCTAATTTTGTATACAAACATATAAATAGTGCCTATGCATGAATCTCCTTACAAAATAACTATTTAAATGTTTTTTATACAAATAATAATTTATTTATTTATTTATTTATTTATTTAATTGATGTTTTGGGGTGTATAGTGAAGGGTTTGTTTTAAGTAGTGCTGTCAAACGAAAATAAAAGTTGTTTTACATTATATATGTATGTGTACTGTGTATATTTATTATGTATATATAAATACACACACATACAGTATATATTTTGAAAATATTTGTTTATACATTTATATATTCTTATATTTTATATTATATAAATATATTTAATATATAAACATAACTTATTTTTCTTAAATGTATACATGCATGTGTTTGTATTTACATACATAATAAATATACACAGTATACACATGTTATGTAAACAAAAACTTTTATTTTGGATGCGATTAATCGCGATTAATCGTTTGACAGCATTAGTTTTAATTGTTTACCTTTTTGTCTTATTATATTTCCCAAACTTTTGATTGGCACATTATTTCACTCTTATTGTCTCTGTCGCTCTTTCTCTCACCCATTAACTCCCACAGTACTGTACATCTTGGTAGCTCTAAAAAGCAATAAAGCTGCCTAGCCGTGAGTCATTAAAGCCTAAGGTCTGATTAGTTTTGTCTCCATCTATCATATACTGTGGACTGACAGTAGACGAGGTAAAGTTCCTTATCCAAGAATAAAAGATCAAATGTGCACTGATTTGTGGGCCCAATATCCAGTAAAGTCTGGATCTCTTTGGCCTATTGACTGTGATCCGTGGGCCGAGTCAATCGTCGTCTTTATTTCCTTCTTTCTATAGTGGCAAGCCCGAAGCAGCCCTCAGTAACGGGGCGTTTGAACGATCTGAGTGATATGGAGGATGACGGTCAGGCTGGGCAGACACCCGGTAAACTCTCGGACATCTATTCCACCACCATTCCCAGCGTAGACAGCGCAGTGGAATCCTGGGACGGCTCCGCCATTGACGCCACCTTCAGCACCCAAGGTAAATTTAAGTGTGAGTGGTTTTAAAAATGTTTTAGAACTTTTTACAAAATGCAATTAGTGTTTCTACCTTTCAGGTTTTGAATAAGCTTTATCACAGTAAATAAGTCTCAGTACCCTCTAGGCAAAAATTTGATTGGTGCTACATGCTTCAGCATAACAACGTGAAAACAAAAATTACTTCTGTAAATTATGTTTGAAATGATATCTGTCATTCAGAATATTCCAGCAGGTATTTTCTAATTGCAAACAAAATAACAAACTGTCAGTGACAAGCAGGAGTCAAAGTTGGGTTCTAGTTAATAATTTGCCATAGAAATGATCCCAGCAGCCTCTAACTCAAGGGAAACATTGTCATGATAACTTTCAAAGAATACTTCATTCAAAATTTGATATTTTAGTATCAAATACTCATACTCATGCCATTCTATTTTTTTCTTCCAGAAAACAGGAAAAATCCAAATGTTTTGTTTCCCATTTGCAATAAAAATGGAGCTGCAAAAATGACGAAATTCATCATAGCACTCCAATCTCATTGGTACCTGGATATATTCAAATGAAGCACATAATGATGATTTGAATGTTTGCAAATGCAAATGAGATTTCAGATCATATGACTTCAGAAAACCTTATTTTAAGTTGTGCAGTCTCAGTCCTCATACCAATTTACTTTTATTGTATTAAAAATCCTGGTCAAGACAAAATTTCTCTTATGTTCTAATGAAAAACAAAAAAAGTATTTTGTTTTGGAATTACATCAAACTGTTATATATTAGGGACAGTAAGATTCACTGTTTCGCATCGGTGCATCAGCATAAAAGTTAACGATGTGATACATTCCTTAAAAAAAGTGTGCATCTGACACAAGTTGGCATTGGCACGACACGATGCATCGTTTCTAACATATTTGCTTCCATAAAAAACAATTCTTTTATGGGGCTTTAAAAAACATATTATTTTTATGGGGCTTTTTGTTGTTTTTTTGACAACATAATGACATGAGAGTGAGTAAATAATGACAGAATTTGTCCCTTTAATATCACAATGATGCACAATACGGGGTTTTTTTAACCTGGTATGGGTTCCTCACGGTCACCATGGTTACACCACCTGTTCTCTCACATTAGCTACAGCACCAACAGTGTTGGTCCCATTGCATCCTGGGGGTTCTGATGAGTCCCAGCAGGTCTAACGTAGGTTTAATTGAGTTTTCCATTCTCTTTGGACCCGCAGATATGTATTTACTCAAGTAATTATTTGGAGTAATCTGCAGTGGGATACATGTCTTTTATTAGGCCAGCTGGTGGTACAGTGCTGGGGCTAATATGGAAGAATGCATTATTTTACTAAGTGGAAAATGAGTCCTAATGAGCGCTGGGATACACATGGCCATTTGGATAACTCGCCAGTAATGTGTTTGAATTGCAGTCAGCTCTCCTGACACTGAGGCCTCCTGGACAAAACTAATCGCAATCATCGCTTGCTCTGAGAATGCCAAGTAGGCACATCACACATTTGAATGTTTAATTCAGAGAAATGGTTCCTATTCATTTATGAATTATACATATGAGCATTAATCCCACGCTTACCCATGTATATGCATATCAGTGAAAATAACTGCTGAGATAACAGTTTGTTAATTGATTCTCAAAGTTTAATTATCTACAAACAAATGTAAGTATGTAAGGAGTATGATTTCTTCACCACAATTTTCTGCTAATTTTGCTTTGTAGATAATTTCATTTTTAGGCATGCTTTAGGAAAATTTATTTTTATATATTTTTATTTTATTTTTCGATGTATACAATTAATATGCTGCCTTGTGCCAAAAGCAAGTAACACTGTGAAACCACCAGTTGGCTGGTCATTTTTAATCCATATATATATATATATATATATAATATGGCATATATATACACACACACACACACACACACACAAATATTAAAAATATAATTTTTTTTGTAATAAATGTTTGGTTACAAATTTTTAATAATTTATTTTTGTTTCAATTAATAATTTAGCTATTTTAGCTAATATGATAATATTTTAATATTATTATTATAAATTGCAATTTTCATTTAGCAATTTCAGTTGAACTGAATTGAAATTGAAAATATTTTTGTTTGTGTACAGTAATGATGATAAAAATGAATATTAATGGGTTGAAGACGAAAAAGGGTTTAACCATAAAAACAATAAGTGAAATACTGCTTTAAATTGTTGTTGTTTTTCCCCAAATTTTTTTTTTTTAAAGTTTTCTGTTTAAATTAATTGCAATTTTGTTTTTGTTTTTCTGAGCCAATAATAAATATCACACATTTTTCCCTGATTTACTAAATTTACCCACTAAAATGTCATTCAGTGTAACAATCTTGACAGGCATATTTACAACAAAAATCAATTTATGACACATTAAAAGACAAATTACTTTCACCCTGAATACTAATTAGTTGTAATTTTACATTTTTTAAATTTGCCACTATCCTAGGTTTTGCCCATTTGTCAGTAAGATTTTTTTACTCATTTAAAACACAATAAAATTGAATATACTTCCTTATTCTTTTATATATTTTAATATGTACAAGTCAGAATAAGCATGTTGTTTGAATTTTTACATAAATATTGTGTTACACCGAATGACAATGTAACATTATTTCAACCAAATTTTGACATTTTATTCTCCAAAAACTTTTTAAAACCTTAAAAGTAGACACTCTACTTACATTTAATGTGCTTTCTATAGACATAAAATCACTTTTGTGAATTTCTTTTGATGCGGGCATCTTAACGTCTTTGACCCCAATATATTTACTTAAATTAAATTTAAATTAAAAATATTTTGTAATAATGATAACAACAGTGAATATGCAAGCACTGTTCCTTTTGGAAATGCAAATGTAAATTTGAATATAATTAGAATGTCATGAGTCATTTTTAATTAATATAGAGATGATTAATTCATCCCAGTGCTGCTGACATACACCTCCTCAAAACCACCTTTTATCTCGTATGTTATTTTCCGTGTCTCTTGCTCTGATGGGGTGGAAAGACACTTTCCGCTCATGTTAACAGGTTCGTATTGTTGCTCTCCCCCCTCAGGCAGCTCTGCTCTCTTTCTCTCGCTGCTCCATACATAAATGAATCTCATATGGTTGCAGAGATATGGAAACCATTCACAGGGAGCAGCAATCTGCCCCTTAAATTATGGATGATGTGGACAGAGCATAAATTTAAGGTTGCTGGCAAACTATTGGCTCTCATGGGATTCAACTAGTACAGCTGTATCCAGAGATAAGGCCAAAGCTGACTCTGAACTTGATACCAGGGAAAGTTAAAGAAACCATATGTCTGACATCTAAAACGATTAATGGTCTACCTGTATGCAAAATTCAAAATTCAATCACATTTTTGTTCTTGCTGAGTAAAACATACTTGGGCCACCTAAGCCGATTTTTTTTTTTTTTTTTTTTTTTTTTTTTTTACACAATCATTTTTCTAAAATATTTTAAATATTTATTATTATTATTATTATTATTATTATTATTATTATTATTTTACCATTTTATTTTATTTTTTTCAGACTTGTCTGTCATTGTTAAACATATAATATAGCCTATTTGCTAGGTATCTTTTATAATAATAATAATAATAATTGATAAATGATATTTCAAACAGTTTAAATATATTAATACATTTTATTTTATTTATTTATTTATTTTTATTTTTTTAATACAAGACTACATTAAATGCAGGTTCAGCCTACATAACTCTTCTGATGTTTGTGCATTTTCTTATTCACTGTATTCCATAACCTGTTTTGTCTTTTTGATGCATGTCTTATTTGTCAGGACATTTAGAAAGCAAGGCATAAAAAATAATTATAATATAAAATAACATGCTTCTGTATGTGTATAATAATAGTCATTATTTTTGACATTTGGTGCCACTACAAACTCGGCACTGTTGTCCTTTTCTCGCCGCTCGCACATTAATTAGCACTGTGAATTTTCCATGCACAAGATTTCTCACAGCCTTAATTCCATACTGAAAATCAGTGGACGAGCAGCTAAACGTTTTAACTCGGATTCGAGATATTGTTGCTGGTTTTGTATGTCTGGCTTCTGCACATTGCTGTTTGCGTAGGAGCAACATCAGTAGCATGTGGCTGCACATGCGCAGTTAGACAGATATTAATGTCTGAATGTATCATCATTCAGCATTTCCAACACTTCTTTCCTTGAAAAAGGGACGTAACACTAAAATCGCTATCGAGAGTCTTATTAAGGATTCCTCCACCTTCTCAAGCCCTGAGGGGTGAGCATATCACAAGCAGTTAATCTTAGTCTAACCTTATTGAATAGCTGGTGAATCTGAAAACCCCGAGGCTATGCAGCGTTTGACGGTGGGCACCGAGGGAGAATCAGAGCAAAGCGTATGAAACACAATGCTGTGACTCCCTCCGGAGATGAGTGTGTGAACACAGCCAGCATGTTGTTCTCTGCTCTCCCTATAGTCTTCACTCTTCCCTCCAGCAGTCTTGAGCCAGATTAATGATGGGAGCCTAGGAACCTGTTCATCCAGGAGCTTCGGTGTTGTGCGAGAGTGCAGCATAATGCATACATGTACTCTCTTTTGGGAACATTTTATTGCCGTAGCTTTTTTCTCTCTCTCCCCCCCCCCATTCACAGTCAAATTGATTTTTGGATTTTGTTTTTTTTTTTTGTTCATTTATCAGCAGGCTAACTGTGTGCAGGGTACAAAAGTACATGCCAAGTGCCAAATGCAAGTAACATTGTGACCTCGCCAGTTGGCTGGTACTTTCAGCATGAGACACAGAAATGCATTTTGTCGAACAGCTTTTTTTTTCTTTTTATTTTTTTCAAATAGCAGTATTTCTTCATTTATTTATTTGTTTATTTACTTAATGTAGTAATGATTATATTTTAGTTTTGAGTTTATTTCATGTGAAATATTTTAGTTCAGTTGAATTTAGATAAATTTCTCATTATTATTATTATTGTTATTATTATTATTATTATTAATAATAATAATAATAAAAAATAATAATAATAATTTGTTAGTTTTGTTTCAGCTGAATAATTTAGCTATTTTTTCTAAATTGGATTTAGTTAAAATAGCTTGTTGTTCTTGCCATCAGTGTTAATGTTATTATTATTATTATTATTATTATAAATATTAGTTAGTTAGTTAGTTAGTTAGTTAGTTAGTTAGTTAGTTAGTTAGTTAGTCAGTTAGTTAGTTAGTAGTTTTGTTTCAGTGAATCATATAGCTATTTTAAATTGAATTTAGCCTTATTATTCAGCTGAATGTAGCTATTATTATTTAGCTGCTATTATTGTTGTTGTTGTTGTTGTTTATTTTAGTTATTAGTTTTGTTTCAATGTAATAATTCAATTTTATCTGAATTTAATTTACCATTATTATTATTTCAATGGAACAATGAATGGAACAGAATTTAGATCAAACCGCTTACTATTATTATTAGTAGTAGTAATAATAATTTATTTTAGTTATTAGTTTTGTTTCAATGTAATAATTAAGCTATTTTATCTGAATTTAATTTAGGGTTATTATTATTTCAGTGGAACAATGAATGGAACTGAATTTAGCTCAAACAGCCCATTATACTATTATTATTATTATTATTATTATTATTTAGTTTTGTTTCAGTGGAATTATTTAGATATTTTATCTAAAACGTTTTGATTATTATCATTATTACTGTATTTTATTTTTTTGCAAATACAATAAACTTCTTATATTAACATGCAAAATACAGTTTAATGGCGAATAAGAAATATTTATGGCTAGTGCATTTTCTCAATTCACCCACTATTGGCAGAAGTAGCAAAAGATTAATTTTGGACTCTGCTTGTGTGTGTTTGTTTCAGCTCCCACAGGTTTCCAGGCTTCGGGCTACAGTTTCCACAGCCATGAGTGGAGGAATGCCAAGCCCGGCCGGGGCAGCCTCTCCCCGGTGAACAGCAGCCGGCAGAGGAACAACATCCTGCCGGACTTTGGACTTGGTGTGGATGAATGGGACAGGCCAAGCGCTAGCGGGTACATCAACATACTACTTGCAAATTATACACAACAGTTTAAATACACATTCCAGTATATATAATAAATATTCTTTTTTTTTAATAGGATTGGTTCACTATTTACTAGTCGTCGTGTCGTTCCAAACTCATGCTGTTATTTTCATTCATGAAGCATTTATGGACCTTGACAGTTTTATCAATTATCTTTATGTTCAAGAGCTGCATGGAAGATCTTCAAAGATTCTTCTTTTGTTAAGCAGATTAAGCAAACGTATTACCGCTTTATTTTCCTAAAAATGAAGTACTGAAGTGTCAGTATCCATTGAATCATGGACTAGTTTAGTGCCAGACTCTACAGAAAGGCATTGTGCGAAGTCAATGCTGCTTAACCATGTCTATAAAAATGTTTTGTTGACTTCTCAAATTCATTAAATTCAAAAGACAATCTTAGACGAGGCCATCAAAACAATTTCTAGAAGTGAACTGACTTTAATATTCACATTAAGTGGGTCTTCAGCAACATTTCTCCGAATTCTGTGTGTAATAGTCTTCGTTTCAACCCAAAATGTGACTCTCAGTCATCATAACTGATCTGCGCAGTACATCTGCAGCACATTGTATCGTCAAACGCACAGTTACTGGAGCTTTGATCGATCGTTTCTGGGGTGATTTCACTTTATTCTTTGTTAGCTCATACTGTTGAATATTTGTAATTCAGATTCATTGTGCTGTAGATCAAAGGAGTAAAGGGCCCCTATGCACAGTAATGAAGCCAGCGGCTCTTAGGAAGGAAAAAGGCCTTTTTAAAGTATTTAGCTGACACTGGAGTTATGATAACCCTTTGAGCTTTCTTCACAGGATTGTACAGTTTCCGTTTAATGGTGACTCTGAGCTGCCTTAAAGTCAACATGAAATCAAAGCTGACCCCATTTGCTTAGTTTCTTAACACACATCCCTGGTCTTACTGTGCACAGTTCATCTGCGCATAATATGCCAACTTTTCACAATCCAGTTAAATCCTGATGAATAAAATCAGGGGTGTAGGAATGAACTGAAATTGGACACATTATAAATCAGCCTGGCTCATAAATATTAATCAGCTGGCAGAGCTTTCATCCAGTAGTTGTAGCTGATTGGCTGAAAAGCAGATGAGTGGGAACTAACCAGATTAGGATTATCACTTGTCAGTTGCGCATTTATGTGATTAACTGCGGATGCAACCAGTTGTCAAAGATTTGTTTTGGTATTAAGGTTGACATCACTGTTATTTTAGTATTATTTATATATTATCATAATATTTATTATTAGTTTTTTATTTTTATTTTAATATTTTCAGTTTTCATTTTAATTTTCAATTTATTTTTTGTTCCTCATTTTTAATTTTTCATGTTTCTGTTTAGCTTTAATTTATTTCTACTTCCATTTTAATACTTCAACTTAAATTTGTTTATTTTCTATTTGGCTTTAATTTCTTTTTGTTTCATTTTAGTGCTTTAGCTTAAAGCCTTAACTTATTTTTCTTTACAGCATTTTTTTTTTCATGTTAGTGCTTCAACTTAAACTTAATTTAAATTTCTTTAAAAAAATAAAAAAATAAAAAAACCTTTCAATTTTTCAGTTAATTGTCAAGGCAACATTTTAATTTTTCATTTAATATTTATATTTTATTTTATTTCAGATTCATTTTAAATACCAGAAACAATGTTAATAGTTTTAGTTAACATTAACAACACTTTATGATGTTTATATATATATACTACCATGAAAAAAATTCTGTAAAGAAAAATAAGTTAAGGCTTATATATATGTATATATGTATGTGTGTGCGTATTCCCATAACAGGTACATACTTACAAACCTAGCTACTTGTTTGAAAAAACCTTAGCTATGGTTCAGTTGAAAGATGTCGCCAGTGCGGCCCCACAAGCGCGAGGTCTGACTTTCCCGGCGCAGTGCCGCCTCTCTCGGCGTCTGTTCTGTGCAGTGAGCGGCAGAGAAGCAGCGCATTCAGCTGGCCGTAACGCAGCAAAATCGTCAATAAATCATTTACAAAACAGCATTTCCAAGCACCTGTCGCTTACTGACTGTTTGGACTTTTAAATATGAACATAATTTGTCTGTTAATATGCACATAGTTTGTTACTCAGACGCAGGCAGTGCGCAGAATGAGACAAAACAGTAGCCTAGTTAATATAGCCAAAACCACCACCTATAGTCGCTTTTTAGTGTGAGTTAGATGTATATTGTTTTTAGTGTGAGTTAGATGTATATTGTTTTTAGTGTGAGTTAGATGTATATTTATCAGACGATGTTACGATTATAAATCAGGATTTAAGAAGTATAGTGAGAGTGATTCCTGAGTAACATTTAGTATTAATGGGTCGTGTTTACTATTTATACTTGTATGACAACAGAAAATATAATGTGAACAGCTTTATTGGACATTCAGTCGTATTACAGGATGTGACATTTCAGAGTAGAACAGATCTGAAATGGCAAAACTTGTCTGAACGCAAAGTTGATGCAATGACGTCATAAATATGCAAATTAATATGTGACGTCACCTGCCACCACAAGTTTCACAAAATCCTGTGGGAAACACTATATGTATATATATATATATATATACATATATATATATATATTTATGTGTGTGTGTGTGTGTGTGTGTGTATATGTATATGTGTAGATATATATACGTATATATGTGCGTATATATATATATATATATATATATATATATATATATATATATATATATATATATATATTGTCAAACATTTTAGGAGATTATTATCATCTAGGATTTTATTAGTATAATATTTATAAGTATTATAATATTATAATTATGTATCATTTTAATTATTATTTATTATTATTTTATTATATTTTTTCAAATTTTTTAGTAGTTGCAATGCCTCTGTAAAAATCTTACAATTTTTTTGTTGTTGTTTGTCACTCTAATATTGAGGTAAAATGGATTGCAAACCATTTCATGTTGACTTTAAACCACTACAAATGGAGCTACAACAGATCATCTAGAAAACATGTCTATATCAGATATACTCTAGAAAAACAGAATATAAACTTGTTCTAAGGAGAAGAAACTACTGCAACTTTAATGCGTCAGTCTTTTCAAATATTGTCAGCATTCAGCATCTGTATTTAAATATGAAGAACTGCATAAATGCAAAACTTCCCCCGTCTTCTCCAACACATATTTCTTTGTCATTTCAGAATGGTTTTATAATGCTTTTTAAATGAAGGCCCTCAAAATGTGTTCTATACAAGATGTAAAGTCTAAAACACTGTGACAGACTGAGTGAACTGGTTTGACGTTTGTGTTATTGATTGAAGCTGATCTCCCGTTACAGGGCATCCACGCTGCCCACCGGTTTAATCTCAGACAGCAGGTGAGGTTCAGTGCTGTGTGCCTGTTAACCTGCACTGCTTCCCCGAACCAATCCGGCCCTTTCACTTCATAACCCAAAGCCCCACAATCCACCAGGACATCACCACCCATCACAGTGTGTCCGACCGCACCGGGTGTGTGTGTATGTGTCTCTCTTCAAGAGCCCCACCATAGCCTGCACAGATCATTGGTCGTCCCTTGCGTTCATCACTGTGATGCCTGCCTGCTCATTGGCTGCCGCTGTTTTGACGTACCAGGTGGTTAAAACGTCCCGTTTGTGTTTCAAACAGGTTTACAGTGGGACACGACGGGACTGAGCCAGACCAGGAAGAGAACTTCTGGTCCCAAGCGCTCGAAGACCTGGAAACGTGTGGCCAATCCGGGATCCTGCGAGAACTTGAGGTAACTCGGGAAGGAAAATGGCATCTGTTTGTGTTCATTCCCCTCTCCCTACATTCACCGTCTAGCTCTTTCCATTCATCAACCCCCCTACACGATCTTTTTTCAGTAGCATGCTGTACCAACCCTGGTTTTGTGTAACAGCTCCTTCTTTTTCCAGGACAAGCCAGACAGGCTTCTGAATAAGAGAAACCTGGCCATCTTGGTACCCCTTTCCTTTCTTTGGGCTTCCTCTTTTGCTTGTAGCTCTGGCACCCAAGTGTTCTTCTCGTGCTAATGGGCTCAGTGTCTCTTGCTGGGGGCCTGCTTGAAAGGGGGGGTGGGGCTCACAGACAACCACTACTGGCATCCACTTCAGATCCTAGGGGTGCATTCGAAATTAACTGTGACATGTTAAAGGTGTAGTTCACCAAGATTCTGTCTTCATTTATTCACAGTTATGTTGTTCCAAGCTTATTTACATTCATATTAGAGATTGGTATTGAGTAATTTTGTAGTCATGTATGCAAAGATATTTGCACATATCAAAATTAAATTAAAAAAAAGATTACTTAAGTTAATATATACCTAAAAATCTGGACGTTTCAATAAATTTCAAAGGTGTAATGGTAAAATCATTAAAATATTACAATTAATTCTTAATTTATAAATAATATTATTTTAAAAAAGAAAGAAAAATGAACATCTCTATAGTGAATATAATTTAGTTATAAGTTATGCTTTTTGACTAGAAATTGAATTTTGGCTAGAATTTTTTTGATCCTTTTTTTTTTATATCCAGTCACTGCAAAACAGGGTTATTTTAGTATTTATTTTAGTGCTGTCAACCGATTATTCGCAATCCAAAATAGAAGTTTTTGTTTACATAATATGTGTGTACTGTATATATTTATTATGTATATGTAAATACACAAATGCATGTATATATTTAAGAAAAATGTTATATTTGTTTATTAAATATATTTATATATAATATAAATTATATAAATATATACATGTAAATATTTTCAAATACTGTATGAGTGTGTATTTATACATACATAATAAATATACACAGTACACACACATATTATGTAAACAAAAGCTTTTATTTTGGATGCGATTAATCGCGATTAATCGTTTGACAGCACTAATTTATTTATATACTGTTATAGTATTATCTATTGATATTTTTTAATTAGATTTTATTTTTATATTTTGATTTGCATTTAAATTTTTGTTTGAGTAATTAACTGTGCTTTCTGCTTCATCTTTTTCCAGTTAATTTCCAAGGTAACATTTTAAATTTTCTTTTCAATTTTTAAGAGCAAGTTTTTCAGCATATTTAATGTATTTTATTTATTTTTTATTTTTTTTTATTATTTTTCCCCCAGGTAACAACACTGCTGGAAACCCCTAAAAATATCCCTGATTTTTATATTTTGGTTTTCATTTGAATTTGTTTTAGTAATTTGGTGCTTTCTGCTTTAACTTAAATATATCTTATTTCAGTTAGTTACCAAGGTAACATTTTTTATTTTATTTTATTTTTATTTATTTTAACATAAAGTCCCCCCCCCCACTGCTTGAAACCACAAAAAAAAAAATCATAAAGACTTCATTGGTCAGAAACATTTACGAAAATTACATAATCAGTAATGCTTTCAGAAGCTAACTTTCAACAACCTATATTTTTCTTCTGAAAAAAAAATGCATCAGTACAAACACCTTTTTGTAAAATAACAATTAAAAAAACATTTGAAAAAAAAAAAACATTTGAAAACTAGGTTGCCGTCATTAGACTAATGAACAAATTCTGCCTATTTTAAGGCTATCACATTGTTATTGTTCCACATGTTGTTATTCAGAAAAACAAGTGGTGAAAGTCTTCGCCTGTTAACAGCACGGCCTGCTGTGAAGAAAATGTGTTCTGACGGCACAGGGACACACTGATATCGGTCTGATAAGCGACTGAGTTTCTCACTGTGGTTTTCTTCCCACCATAAAGCAGATCCTCATCTAGTGGGATGCTTGAATCTAACGAGAACTGAATATGCCAATAAGAATCGAAATATTGCCACATTTGGCTCTGCCTGAAAGTACACGGCAGCAACTCTCATCAGCCTCGACATCATGTATTCACACACAATGTGTTCAGCTGTAACGGTGAAATTCAGGTGACGGATTCAATACATTTCATTGGTGCAAAGTTCGAATAGTGTTTTTAAAAGTCAGCTTGGTGCAAATCAGATTAGATTTGAGAGCCATGAAAGACGAGACAAAAAGCAATGGCTTCAGAAGACTTTAAATCATTTGGATTACTTTTATGATGATTTGGTGGAGCTTGACAGTGTTCATGCCTAAAAATGCCTTTTAATGTGGAAGAAATATGGGTTTGGAACAACATATGGGTCTGTAATGACAGAATTATAATTTTTGCGTGAACTATCCCTTTAAATACTATAAAAGACAAAAACATGGATAGAACTGTTTAACGATCAAAATAACAGCACGAATTTCTGGGAAAATGGCTTTAGCCTGCTGTTAATTACATTTCATTTTTTGTCAGTAGATTATATCTGCTGTCATGTCGCACATTGTTGGATTTGACATGCATTGTGGCCAGTCTTGAAACGTTTCATGAAAGCAGTTTCTTGCCTTCACTTTATCAGGTAC
Source organism: Spinibarbus caldwelli (assembly GCA_039654775.1). NCBI lineage: Eukaryota > Metazoa > Chordata > Actinopteri > Cypriniformes > Cyprinidae > Spinibarbus > Spinibarbus caldwelli. Next base: position 10,188,471 of record CM077228.1, on the reverse strand, counting down.
CTTGAGTTAAACGCAGACCATGAGTAGCCGACGGCGTAGAGAAGCTTTTAGTACTCAACGTTAGGGATCACTTTGAAAGCTCTTCACTTTCCATCCCACTTGTCTGTGGAAACACGATAAAATCAAAAGCCTTTTCCACTGAATGTACCCTTTGGCCCTAATTGGATTCGATGAAAGTGTTTGCCTCTGGTTTGTGTCAGTAGAATGTACTATTGAGTTTGAAATGGCCCGAAAAACATTGAACGAAAGTCACACGTTTTCATTTTTCACATGCTGAATTGACTGAATGTGGTGTCAAGGTGCATGATTTACATGTCTGATCACCGGTTTAATGATTTTTTTTTTTTACGCTGCTTACCACAAATGCATCGGCTTAGAAGAGTTTCCTCTTTTGTGTGGTCACCTGTCATTAGCCTGGAATCCCCATTCCGTGCAGTTTGAGTGAGATTCACACAAACTAGCAAATGACGGTGGATTGAAGAGAACGAAGGCATGTGGGCTCATGCTAAGCATGATGGAAGAGCTGCAGCAAGGCTTATTGTTGTGGAAATATTTCAGTCTTGTGTAGTAGTGTCCTCAGCAAAAGCCGAACCAGAACCGGGTTCTTTTTGAAGATCATCTTCAAAGGACTTCAAGAAACATCTAAAAAAAACACCCACCGTTCATAATGTTTGTTTAATCATTGCCATGGCTTGCCATGGTGGAAGTCGAAGTGGTTCAAACCACCCATTAGTGTGTAAAAATGCATGTTACTAAAAGTTTGTGTATCGTTGTCCATCAGCATTTTGCTTCTTGTAAACATACCAAACAAATGTAACACAAACTGTTAATGAAATGTTTTGTCACCGTCTGTACTCTAAATGACATAATGAGTGTTTATGGGTGTGTCACTGTCAATGTTACTATCGTTCAAAAGTTTGGAGTTGGTAAGAATTTTTTAGGTGATGTTTTAAAAGTATCTTAAGCTCACCAAGCTGCATTCAGTTGATCAAAACTACAGTAAAACTAATATTGTGAAATATTTGTTTTCAGGACTCTGATGAATAGAAAGTTCAAAAGAGCAGCATTTTTTGAAATAGAAATCTTTTGAAACCATATAAATGCCTTTACTTGTCACTTTTGATCAATTGAATGTATCCTTGCTGAATAAAAGTATTAATTTCTAAATAAAAAAAAAAACATACTGATCCTAAACTTTTGAACAGTAGTTTTGAACACTAAAATTTACTTAAAAGTGTGTTTTGAATGCATTTTGCTCTATAACCTTTACAGCACTTATATTTATTCATACTCGGCTCCGTTCCTCATGGTTTTTCCTGTAGGCCACCATCATGTCAGGCAGCTCTTTGAGTCTAAACCACGATCCTGCACCCACCCGAAGCCATTTGGGCCGCCAGGCCAGCTTTCAGGAACGTGGCAGCAACAAACCACAATATACACAGGCCAACCGTAGCAACACGCTGCCCACCGATGTCGGCAGAAAAGCTTTTGTCATGAGGAGAATGAAGCAGGAGATCAAAGACATCATGTCGCCCACCCCGGTTGAGCTTCATAAGGTGGGAATACAAGTTTTTTTTTTTTTTTTTTGGTAATTTCTTGATAAATTGGCTATACAGCAGATTTAATATGTGTAACTGCCCCCACATTCACAGGTGAGCCTTTTGAAGGACTCAGACATTGAGGACTTCGGGTTTAGCGTGTCTGACGGAGTCTTGGAGAAGGGGGTTTATGTAAACAATATCCGTCCAGGCGGCCCTGCTGAAATCGGAGGACTCAAGCCATACGATAGACTGCTACAGGTGAGCTGCTGTGATGCAGTCCCATGGTATTATGGGACAACAAGTACATAGGGCCCAAATTCCATTTCACACAGACACAGTTCGTATTGCTATTTAATTATGTGTAAAGCCCTACTTCAAATTCTGTTACATTCCGCATTATTCTGTGCCAGATTATGCGAAATTCCGCATTATACAGTAAATTCCATTTTCATGACTAGGTTTCACAATTCTGTCTGTGTTTTTCGCATCGTTGAAATAATAGGGCCTTAAGTACAGAAAAAATGATGTAAATGTACGCTTGCTTTGTGCCACAGATAAACCACGTCCGGACTAGAGACTTTGACTGCTGCTTAGTGGTTCCTCTTATAGCAGAGTCTGGGAACAAACTGGATCTAGTCATAAGCCGAAACCCGGTTTCCTCGCAGCCCTCAGAACTGAACCCATTGTCCAATGACGAGGCAGCAAACTGGACTGAGACCGGGGACCCTCTCGAGCAGCCCACCGCAGGGCTGGAGCAGGGCCAGCACAACTCCACGCTAGCGGGACTAGAGGACAGAGACCCCAACAAGACTTTATAGCAGAACTCGTCCCAGGTGCCTGCAGTGGAGCGCTCCTCCTCATGGTGCTAAAGCAAACCCTCCCCTCCCTAAAACGGCTCCCTCTAGTGGAGGAAAACAAGAGGGGCTTGTTATCCTATAGCACACACCCAGTCCCTTTCCTAAGTCAGAGCATGAACCACCATGACTAAGAGGTCATTTCCTGACAAGCCGGGTGTGTTTTTACCCTGTGAAAATGGCGGCGAAGACCACACTGACCTCTTGGAAAACCAAATTATGGGGGGAAAAAAACCTGAAACAGTGCCATCCTTAATTTTTATTGCCAATAAACGAGAATAGTTTTAAGGAGGACTCAAAAAAAGAATGCATAAAAGCAACACTGAGACTTTTACTTACGATATCGGACTGGCCACTCTGTGATTGTCTGTATTTGTGTGAGTTTGAATGAGTGTGCGCGTGTCCCGAGACTTTATTTCGCAAGCCTCCACGAAGTCTGTCAAAGTTCCACGTTTGAAATGCAACCGTCGATCCTCCTATTTTGTGATACTGAAACACAAGTGTGTGTATAGTGTATGTCCGTGTATTTCCTTCTATCTGATGCCAAGGTCAGATCCCTTTTCTCGCTCGATGAGAGAGAGGATACAGCTGTGTGTGGGGGAAAAAAATAATCAGCACAATGAATTCGGTAGCCATTTTTCAATTGTGACTGAATGTGGGTTATAGCCTAATGCATGAGACCTTTTAATGAACTATTTTGTAGTACTTCTGTCCAAAAAAAAAAACAAAAAACACAAGCGCTACATGAAAAACACCATGTTTCGGTTCTCTGTCCACTATACCACCGTAAATATGAAATCCAATGTCACTCATATAAGGAAAGGGTGGCACAAAGGCACCTTATCTTGAAATTGGACAGATGTCTATTTTTATGAATAGAGGCGGATGATTTATAAGGGATGCGTGTGATTTTGAGCGATGGCTGGTTAGCATGAGGTCGCTATCGACTGTACCGGAGCAGATTGATGGCACAGAGAAGGTCATTCGGTTCGGAAACTCTTTGTACTTTGTTAGGTAACCGCCGTAGGTCTGCGGTCTCCAGACTCTCGCCCCACATTTTGAGGAAATCCATCATTGGCCCAAAGGATAGAACAGCTTATTTATTCCAGCATCAATCTCCTAAATGAAAACGACAGGCGTTCAAGTAGGTACTCGCATATTGTTTACTCCGCTGTCTGTGATAAATGAGAATATTACAACGAACAAATTCATCTCATTTGCTTAAATTTGCAGTATCCACTTATGACAAAAACACAAGCATGGGGTTGATGTCCATGAGTAAAAAAAATCCTGAAAAGACTTTTGTATTCCTCCCCACATTGTTTAAATAGTTATCAATCATTATGGTAATTTGTATATGGTACTGTTATGGTTTTTATGTCTCATCTGACATTTTTTTTCTAGACTGTGTAAACCCAAAGGGTACGAAATCCATTTGTAAAGGGAAAAAAAATGAAGTGTCAAATCATGAGAGAATGGATTCGTTCTACCGTATGTGGTAGACCACTAAACATCACATTTGTAGTTCTACTTGGGAAAAAAATTGTTAGTAAAGAAAAAAAAAATGCCATAGGTAAGCTGCTAATGGCAATGAAGACCCTCACCCACCTGTGTGAAACTGTGCTTTTGATTGAGTGACGTCACCCTCGTTGTCAGTGCTCAAAGATCCTGTCTACTCACTATTTTCAAATGGCACATTGTGGTCCAACTCCTGAACCGAACAAAAACCTCATCAAGCCCACTTGACGGAGAACGTTTGACGATGATGAAAAGGTGTATTTTGTTGTTGTTTTAGTTCAGATAAACTTTCAGGTACGGGTTCATTCCCCAAACTCATGCACCGAGATGTTTCTCGCTACATGTTGAATTATGGTTTTCAAGCCCTGATTCAAAAGTTAGTTGTCACTTTCATTTCGCTTTCCTTGACCTATGTTTGTTACAACACTTCGCTGTGTTTCTGCAAATACACTCCGGTCAAGTGAAACAAGTCATTTTAATGTTCCATCTGTGGAAACTTTTAGTGAAGTCAAGCACTGCCAGTTAAAATAGTGGGTGTCCATTTTCAGTGTACAATAATTTTATGATTCAATGTCACGGTTATGTCCCTAAAATATTGTATTTTTATTTCTAATGGACAGGTATTATGAGCTGTAAAGTATTTTTGTACAAATTTAATACTTTGTTAGCATGATGTTTATCGTCTATGTATAAATTTGGGGATTCCTACAGCTGTAATCCTTTGTATGGCCGACGAACAGAGAAACAATAAAACAACATGCCGAGTGAAGAGATGACACCAAAATGCTCTTTTGATTTAATCTGACATCTTATAATGCAGGTATGTTGCAGGTATCCCCTGCCACTCACATTGGCATAACACTTCCGATTTAGGACACAAGCAGATAATAAACAAATGATGCTGTATTTAAGTGCACATTGGAAACTCATTTCCAATTTAGGTGTTTATTACGGCATGTCATGTATTCAAGTTAGAAACATGAAGTAGCGTAAACAAAATTATATAGTGAACTAAACTCAAATAACATCATCTGAATATGAAATGATAAATAATATTCATTTCTATCACTCGTTATGATTCATAAAACATGTCCTTCAAACAAGAGCCTCCAGCATTAGCAAAATAAAGCGCAAAGAAGGTCGCACACTGGACGAGAAGCAGCACATCTTAAAAATTTTGCCTTCAGCATCAATTCCTGCCACACCACTCATATCATTTTCCATTTAACTGCATTTACAATTATTTGGGATAAATATTTGTACATACTGATTTCACCCTTGGCTGCAAGAGTGCACTTTTCACTAATAAATTTGATTCTTGGCTTGAATAATGTCTATGCTTCACATGAAATAGTAATATTGATTGCCCTTTCTTTTTCCGTTTGCACAGATTTTGTTCTAACTAAATCTAAATTGAAACTCACTGATGCCATTTGGTTCATTTTCGAAGTTAACTTTTGCCTGTATAGACCAACTATTGATTAGATTCACTTCTTTGAATTGCCTCCTTAAAGGTGACACATCATGAAAATGTCACTTTTTCCGTGTTTAAGTGCTATAATCAGGAGGTCTCCAGTGCATCTACCAACCCAAAAAACATGAAAAAGAACAACCCAGTAAATTTGACTGCAAGCTTGTGAAAAAACAAGCCGCTCAGTTTTCACTCCCCCCGTGACGTAGAAAGGGGATCTTCTTATAATATTACTGTCCCTTAATCTGCACATTTCCACCCACGGCACAGCCATTGTGTTTTGGCAAGCAACAACAGTTTATCAGTTCTAACGCCGTGGCGAAAGTTCGAGGAAAGCATGCTAACTGTTCTGTCTTTGGCTGCACTGACGAGCACAGAACACTATTTAGAGTCCCAGCTTCAGAGGAGACAAGAGAGCAGTGGATTTATTGATTTATTTACTGTATATTACACTGCTGCCACGCAGATCTAATATAAACGTGATTTCTTTCCCAGCTGTTTACATTCACAGACATAACCGACTGTTTTAGTAACTCGTGTGTTTTTAACAAACTTGTGTGTATTTGACAGTTTAAGCGCAATAAGACATGAAAGAAAACTCGCATGCCAAGTGACAGACACTTTCTGTGCGCGTGCTTCGGATGTGTACGCTCAGAAAACCATATATCAGAAGTTTAAACTAATATGGTTTAAAACGCATGATTTCAACATGATAGACATAATCAAAACCAAACAGATGTTTTTTTTAGCAGAGTATCTGTGTAACGCGCTGTAAAGCAACAGCCCTATTCTGGAAAACAGGGCGTTGGGCAGCAGCTCATTTGCATTTAAAGAGACATGCACGAAAAAAAGCCTGTTTCTGCTTCCACTTAAAATAGGCATTTTTAAAATGATATAATAAATGATCTGTGGGGAAACTTCACAGACACATTCTGGGGACACCTGAGGCTTATTACATATTGTAAAAAGGGGCATAATATGTCTCCTTTAAACTGGAATAAGTGAGTACACAATGACAAGTCTGGTGTGTGATACTTGTGAGATATCCAAGGCGCGGTGCTTGTCGTCCAGTGTGCCACCTGGAGTACTAGGAGATGAGGTTGCTTTTTCATCTCATTTCCTCTCAAGTGAGAACGGGTTGGCTTTTTAATGGATGTCAATGGCAGAGAGGCATCAATTAGAGTTCAGTACATTACTATTTTGTGTAAGAAATCACTGCAAACAATTCAGTGCATGAGTGACCTGTCCGAATGAATCAAACTGAATTGTGAATGTTTCCAGACCTTTAGGCAAACCAGTCTAACTGATTGGATCAATAGTGATTCATTCATGAATCTGACTGATAGAAACACAAATGACGTTATTGCTGAGAAAATGATTGTCAAGTCAGTATATGGTAATCATCATCAGACAAAGACTTATCAGTAATATTTTACTGGATCACAGCTGTATTTTACTGGGGCCCAATAAAAAGCAACAGATATTTCTTCCGCATTATAACCAAATGAAGTGGATTATCTAAAAAATAAATAAATAAATAAACACATGAAAAGTGGTGACTTTGTTCATATTGGTCAAACATGCAAACATGCAGTTGAGTGCAAGAAAGGAGGGTGTTTTAAGCAAAATAAATTATTTGAGAAGTCCGGTGTCATCAGAAATCATCTCCCATAGGACCCCAAACAAACCCACTGGCTCAAAGAACTTTTAGTGCCTGATTACATTACAATACATGTCAAAAATCACAGTATGATATATGTCATAGTCATTAATGACTATTAATGTCTGTTTTTGTTAGCTTAGCATACAGACAGCTGATTATGTAGAGTCTGCAGACTTGCTACTTGACTGCCATTTCACTACCAGATGCTTTCCATTCAGAAAAGCATTTCCAGGTCTTGTCTTCCTGAGTAAGCAAGTGGTAAGTGTCCTGCTCAAGGAGCAGTGCTGATGGAGTGGGATCGATCTCACTATGTCTTCTCTTAGAAGCTCAGATACATAACCATTAAGCTTTCACTTGTTTGAGCCATTTCTACTACTTTAAATTATAAGCAGCTTACAGCTTGACAAGCACCAATTCAAAGCAGCTTTCCTAAAACTACTCTGGTTGTGTCACGTTTGCTGTAAATAGGGAGAGCTCCATCTGGTGGTCACTCGGGGTACAGACTCCCAGGCAATTATGATTACCAAGGTTGTTTATTTTTCTAAAGCTTTTGGTGGTTTAGGAATTTAAATCTACTGAGCGGCTGTTTTTGTGTAACAAGAATTACTCTGTATAACGAAGATGAATGGTGCATGTTGGAAATTTAAATAAGATCTCATTTGAATCGCACCAGCTGTTACAAAAACGCCTTAAATTAAAGATAAGCTATGTTCCTCTGCCTGCATGATGATTTTAAAGACTTTCTTGGCCTTAAAGGAATAGTTCACCCCAAAAGTATTCAACTTTGGGCCATACAAGATGCAGATGAGTTTGTTTCTTCATCGGAACAGATTTGGAGAACATAAGATATGTTCTTCAGATTTTATAGACTCAGAAGTGGACCTTCTACGATGATGGTGCCATCAGAATAAGTGTCTTGTAAAGCAAAACACTACATGTTTGTAATAAACAAATCAAGATAATTCATAAAATTGCTTTCTCAAGTGAAACATTAAGTCTCGTCTGAATCAGGAGAGAAATATGCACAGATCAAGCACCATTTACAAACCAAAACATGTCTAAATAAATATGTTGGTGGATTTTGATGTGAGAGGACAGCAGGGGATGGACTTTTTCACTGGAGGAAGCATTATTATGGATTACGGACCGAAATATTCACGATTTAAAGTTAAAATCCCTTAAATTATAGATTTGTTTCTTACAAACACGCAGATTTTCACTTCGCAGCTGGACCGGAGTCATTTGGTTTACTTGTTGTGATGCTTTTATCAGCTGTTTGACTCTCATTCTGACGGCACCCATTCACTGCAGTAGATCCATTGGTGAGCAAGTGACGCAATGTTAAACTTCTCCAAATCTGTTTTGATGAAGAAACAAACTCATCTACATCTTGGATGGCCTGAGGTTGAGTACATTTTCAGCAAATTTTCATTTTTGGGTGAACTATTCCGTTAAGATTGCTGGTAATGTAACTATACTTTTTCTATTAGCCTATAATAGCTGATGTGGAGTAAAAGGAAAAACAAGGATTGGAAATAGAAAACGAGCCACTGCTATGTGCCACTTGAAAGAAATGATGTGATGGAAAGCATCCCCTGAATGCGATAAGCCATGAGGTTACTCAGAAACACCTGGGAATGGATACAGGGGATGCAGGAGACTTCCAAATGAATTATGTGGCCATGTCCCCGAGGCTGGCTCCACATAGACTTTAATGAAATGCTGTGTGGACTCCATAAAGAGCTGACTTCCACCTCAAGCTCCTGAGGGAAAGCAACGGGCAGTGGTGCATTTTGTTAAGCATGCCCAAGAGAGACTGTGAGCAACTTATGCAGCAACTCTGGCACTAAACAAATCCCACAGGCATGTCATTACATGGCCGAAACCAGCGCACAAAAGAGAAAGACAACAGTATTCTCTTTGGAGATGAGGTTGTAATTAAACCTGAAGGAAATTACTGAGAGACCACTGCTGGGGTTATAAAATAAGTGGAATATTAAAAATAGCAGAATGAATCGTCTGAGAATGAGCATGTGTCGGTTAAATATGAGGTGGAGCTCTCCGCAGGGTCTTCTACTTACTTGCGTTATCTGATTAGCACCACAAAGGAAGGAAGCAGGTGCAGGAAACCCCTCTGAGAATGGAAAAGAGATGACAGAAGACTGTGTGGATTCTCTAACGTACCTGTTGGGAAATTTAAATGAAGGTGTTTGGAATGAATTATGTAAAGTAGAATCGTGATTGAATTTGGATGTGTGCTAATTCATGTCCTCCAAGGTCATCTCCTGAATGACCTGTGCTGTAGCCTATATAATAGTGTATACTTAGAGGTGCAAGCAGTGTTTGGGGGATGATTGGTAATATTTAAAAAATGCAAAACTAGTCTTCCAAATGTTGTAATTTTTATTCTCATGTACATTGTCATATGTCAGGAATTGTATAAATCGGGAAGACCGGGTCAAGTTGTCACAAGGTCTACATCTAAGTAAGCTTAAAAGCAGTTAAGGGAGACATCCAAAATGTGTACTATTGCGGGGTGTCCAAGAAAGGGGAAATATTGAGGGTTAAAAAAAAAAAAAAATCCCAATACAGTGTTATCATAAGATGGTTTTACCAGTCATTCTATAATTTAGGGTACATTTCATGTCCACTGATGTTGATTGTATTTTTTCTAACAATTTTTTTATCTATTATGTGAACAGCTCGTCTGTTCCATTTTTCTTGAAATTACCCTGATGTTCCCTAAATTTATTCAGAGTCTGTTTTTGACATGAGAGGGTCGTGAGTTCAAAGTAATGAATAAAACAATGCTACAGTCAAGATTATAAGTTTATTTCTAAAATCTACACATCAGAAAAATAATCAAATTACTAAAAAATGGTTTATTACAACACCATGTGACAAGTATCATTTGGTAATTTTCTTGTGTAGATTTTGAACATAAGTGTCCTCTTTTTTTCTTCAATATTTCATTGACAATAACCGATTGTCAAGGAATATTTTAATTTGCTATCAGCTATGTTTGGTACATGGGTTGTGATGTTTTTATGATTTTAATATATTCAAATTTAAAGTTAACCTTATCAAGGAAATAATGCGACTGAAATGATCAAAATCAAGAGTCAAAATGTGGAAACTGTCTCTGTTTTTAACATTTGAAATAACTAGAATGCTGGTTCTCTTATCTTTTCAGGGTATATTTAATATTCACACCGATTTGAGTTTTGCATAACATTTACTAAAATCACCAAAATTATCTTTAAGGCAGAATAATGATAAAAAAAAATCCTTTCTTGACTGTGCTGACGATATCTGCAAAAAATATGATTCTTAAAATACTTTTAAAACAATCACTGTACATACATATCCATAACACAGATTGCAATTTCACCATTATTATACAGCTACAGGTTTTATATTATTATCTTTAATAATTTAGTATTTCATGGACATTTGGCAGTCAATTAAACGTTTTGTTTAGCAGTCATGAAACGCAATGACAACTTAAGTATAAAATTACTGTGAAGTGTATTTGAGGATATCTCACTATCCACACTAGATTAAAAAGAAGCACGCATAATAAATGCATACTAATTTTACTGTAAGTGGTTTCTATGATCCGCTAGGTGGCAGTAAGCACATCTTTGAAGTACGAAATGAAAAAAAAACCACAGAAAGACGGAAGAGAGCGTCGTATTATCACTTGTGTTTATGAGTAAATGATAAGCGTTTAATTCGCTCAAACATGAATCAGGAGAAGTATCCGCGATCATCCATTGAGGATGATTTTAATTATGGCACGAACGTCGCGACGGCGAGCGTCCACATCCGCATGGGTGAGCCGCAGTTTACATGTATTTAAAAGCCTTTGGTGTCTATGTAATCAGTAATACAGTCTATATAACAACACGCAGTTCTTTACAAAGTTCAGATTTAATAGAATATGTACAGCTATTCTTCTAATTGGGCATGAAGAGCAACCTCCTTGGATTTTGCTTAATTTCTGCTCAGATTAATCCCTTCAAAAAACTATTATTGCATACTCAGTCTGTCATGAGGCTCCTTATTGATTTTTTCAAATGTGACTATTAGCTTTTTTTTTTTAGAAAACTTACATGTTTCTTATATAGTTGTCAAACCTGCTTATCGAGGTTTAGTGTGAATGGTAGACATCTTGTTTGAGAATGGAAATAAACCCAGTGAAGCCAAACAACAAACCAGACATCTTATGTGAAATTTTATGAAATTTAATATAGCATGAGTTGATGCTCAAGTGTTATTTCTCTTTAGATTTCCTCCGCAAGGTCTACACCATCCTGTCACTGCAGATTATCATCACCACTGCTGTATCTGCCCTTTTCATGCTCTGTAACCCCATTAAAAACTTTGTGCACGAAAGGTAAGAAGAGCACATCCTCCCCTGTGGGTTCACCGCTTCATTGTGGCTGTTAAACTGCACTTTAATCTATGCCAATATAATAATGTTCATTTTTCAGTCCCTCGCTGGTGTTGATATCTGCTGTCGGGTCCCTTATCCTGCTCCTTGCCTTGGCTGTGTACCGTCACCAGCACCCCATCAATCTTTACTTGCTCTTTGGATTTGTGAGTATGCCACAAAAAAGAATCAATCTAATATTGTATTGTAATGAAGTACTGCAATGTAATGGCTGTAAATGTTTATGCAGACTCTGTTGGAATCGCTGTCTGTAGCCACTGCAGGTATGTTCATTCATTTTCTTAATTTATAGAAGTCCAGTCACATTAATGGATACTTCCTTGATGGATCATCTTTTCTGCTTTCAGTGACATTTTATGAGTACACCATAGTGCTCCAGGCCTTTGTGCTCACGTCTGCTGTGTTCCTGGGTCTCACTGCCTACACTTTCCAGTCTAAAAGAGACTTCAGCAAGCTCGGAGCCAGGTAACTGTCTTTCTCCTCTGCTCAAGGCCCGGATCCGTCACATTCATCACAGTAACTGAGTGCAAGAATTATTGTTTTAATCTGTTTACTCCTGAATCCGTACGGAATGGTGTTCTTGCATTGTGGCAGAAATTGTCTCTGGAGAAACATTCTTCTTTCCAGTCATTAAAATGAAATGTAACAAAAATAACGGGGCTCCGTGAGTCATAACTCTGTAATATGATGTGATGCGTGGTCCACTTGTCGGCATGGGAAGTCGCTGGGAGGAAAAATGAATCTCTTTGTGAGGAGGATTGAAGAATTTCTTCAGTCAGATTATTGGTCTGATTAATAGACAACCTGCTGCAACATGTTGTCTGTCCATTGTTTTGTTTGTTTTTGTTTTTAATAATTCACAGCTAAAAATCCTAATTGGTCATCTTTTTTCTTAGTCTGTTTGCTGGCCTGTGGATCTTGATCATTGCAAGCTTTATGAGGGTAAGTCTAAGGCTAAATTCAACAGAATGCTCTAATAGTTTAATAGAAAAAAAAAAAACCTCTAACATTGAAGATAAACCTCTCTCATGCTATTTGTAACTAAGAATGAAGAGACATTTTTTCTCATGTTATTTGTATGTTAAGTTTTTCTACATTTTTGCTATGTCACACCATAGGACACGGTCCAATTTTTATTTGTCAACTACCCATATATATATATATATATATATATATATATATATATATATATATATAATGTATATATAATGTATATGTTTATATATATATATATATATATATATATATATATATATATATATATATATATATATATATATATATATATATAATGTTTATATTATTTAATAGTATTCAACATTAAATATCAAATTGATTGACTTGAATTTGTCAAGAGTCATACAGTCAAGTCACTTTATTTAATTTCAAGACACATTTCATCAACTGCACAACTCTGTATCCTTCAGCTTTTCTTCTACAATGACACAATGGAGTTGGTCTTCGCTGGGGCCGGAGCTCTGCTGTTCTGCGGGTTCATTATTTTCGATACCCACTTGCTGATGCATAAGTTGTCACCCGAGGAGCACGTCCTGGCATCCATCAATCTGTACCTGGACATAGTCAACCTGTTCATCTATATCCTGCGCATCCTCGACTCCATGAAGAAACACTGAATGTTTGATGCTCTTCTTCACTTTCAGAGGTGAATTCTTGGTGCAATGCTGGGAGTGGTATAAAAATAATATTCTTTAATTTAATAGACTCCATATATAATAATGATGTAACTAATCATATAATAATAATAATAATAAAATGTGTTATTAATTAGTATCCAAATTAAGCATTGCAGATCTCTGCAAAAAACATTGTGGACCACATAATATGAAATATTTATTTGAATAAGTCTTCAAAATGCACTGAATATAAGTCATTAATTTCTTTGCATTGCAGTTCTTTGCAGTGTTCAGAATTAATGAAGTATGTGTGCTATTCTTCTAATTGGGCATTAATAGCAAACTCCTTGAATTTTGATAAAATATATATTTCCCAATCAGTTGCATACTTTCAGCTTGCAAAGCGGTATTTGTATTTGTAATTTAATGGCCAAATGTGAATGTTACAAACCTTAACTTGATCTGCTGTGTTGCTGATTAGATTTCTGTTTTTATTCGACTGTAGTGTGATCTGTAATCCATGGTGATTTTTCATATTTAATTGGGTGTTGTGAATCAGTGTTTATGGATTGCGAACAAACTGTACATGAAGCCTGAGACATTTTGTTTAATATGGATTTGTATATGGGATGTTAATGAATAACTTAAAATAAAAAAATAAAAAAAATTATAATGAAATCATAATGCAAAGATTTTAAAATGTAGTTAAACGCAGTTTTATTTGCTGCAGTTTTTGGTCTCACAATATAACATTGACTAAACAAACAATGTTAAAGCAGCATGCAGTCAGTTTCAAATGCATCAAAATATTTTCCATTATGTCAGTCTGCTCATTTTAATAAGCTAAAAAAATACAAAATAATTGAGAACATTAATATTCAGGGACCTCTATATGCCTGTATCCAAAGTGCAATATTCATCATAATAAAAATATTAATTCTTATCATAAAACATAAATATATTGCTGTCATTATTTTTTTTTTTTTAAAGGGCAAAATGGTCACATATAAAAACTGAGATGTCATATAATTTGTTTTTTGGTGTAAAAAATAAATAAATAAATAAAATTATTTAAAACCCATATTTGTTGTTTTCATGTACAACAGTAAGTTACCATCCTCGAATCTGATTGGACGAGGAAATGTATAACAAAGTGCTGATGCCCTGTCATTGCATAAAAAAAACTGAATAATAAAGATAAAAAATAGTAACTTTTTCCACATGTTCAAAGTGAAAACATGAACTTCTGCATACTTCCACTTTAACGTGACATCATAAATGAGTTCTGCTTCCCGTTTGATTGAAATTGATCAGATTGAACCATTTATTGATCTCTTGGCAGCTAAAATCTGAATGTCTCTCAGTAGATCAGGAGCAGGGCTGAGGTCTTTTCTCAAACCCTCGGGGATTTCTAGCTTGCAGATGTCTTTTTTTCTCACCATACTCCTAATTAACCGTATACAGTATTCTTGTAATGAGTACAATGATAAAACAAAGCATAAATATCCATTTAAAATGAAACTATTGTGAATATCAATGCATATGAAGCATCTTAAGATGAAGAAGCTAACGCACCTGGTGCAGTCACATAGACAGGCTGGTACCGCGGGTATCTGTACACCTCATACTGCACAGGAGTTGGAAGTAAACTTCACTGAGGTTAACCAGTAGTTTAGCTCTGTCAGATGCTCTGAAGATCCACGGATGAACTGGAAAAAATACTTGCTTTAGTACAAGCCGGCAAGGGAACTTGGTTAAAGGGATAGTTCACCCAAAAATGAAAATTCTGTCATCATTTACTCACCCTCAAGTAGTTCCAAACCTGTATGAATTTCTTTGTTCTGCTGAACACAAAGGAAGATATTTTGAAGAAAGTTTGTAACCAGGCTGTTTTGGGGCACCATTGACTCCCATAGTAGGAAAAAAAAAAATACTATGGAAGTCAATGGTGCCCCAGAACTGCTCTGTTTCCCACATTCTTCAGAATATCTTCCTTTGTGTTCAGCAGAACAAAGACATTCATACAGGTTTGGAACTACTTGAGGGTGAGTAAATGACGACAGAATTTTCATTTTCGGGTGAACTATCCCTTTAACCAAGTTCCCTTGCCGGCTTGTAGTGTGCTAGATCTGCAGTACTTACTCAAAAAGGTTTTCATTTGAAGCAAACTCCTCGGTTGTATGGCGCCATAAGACACTGGCTTCCCCTCGAAGTCTAGCCACCATGCTTCGGCATTCCGGCTGGATTTATTAATAAAAGTGATGTATGTTGGGGATTTCAGGGGCGCGGGCGCTTCCAGTTTGGCCATAGCGCTGGAGTGACAGAGAACATAGATGCAGTGTCGCTGTATCACTGATAGGTGGCAGTATTACACACTCTTAACAGTGGTACACTGACTGGAAGTGATTTTAAATCGAACCCAGGACCCCCAGTTTAAAAGTTGAATAACTTCAATATCTGAGAACATTAACAACATTGTGTAATTCTTAACAGTTCATTAGTTAAAAGGTAGAAATTAGTGGTGTAAGATATAAAACCTACATTTGGGTTACAAATCTCTTATTTTTATTTAAGGTGGAAAGTTTTCTTTCATAAAATATTAATGGCAATATTACCTACAAAAGGTTTAATTAATAATAATAATTATTAGTATCAGTATTAGTCTTATTATTCACCATAGTTTATTGAGATATAGGCTATATATGGACTATTTTTGAATAAAACCAGTCCAATCAGAATTTAGAGTCAGAGCTGTTTATACACCACATCTTTACTTTTTTCCATTATAAAAAAAGTTAACTCCTACAAAACATTTTTGATTAAAGACTAAAATCCTCAGAGTTAAAAGAGGCAATTTTCTTTCTTTCTTTCTTTCTTTCTTTCTTTCTTTCTTTCTTTCTTTCTTTCTTTCTTTCTTTCTTTCTTTCTTTCTTTCTTGTTTTAGTTTATTAACTGGACCAGATTCTGTATGTATAATAACATTTATGATTATGATTTATGATACCGCTGATGTCATACTGAAATTCTGGGTATATATATATATATATATATATATATATATGTTTAAAATGTGTATGTATGTATAACATTTATGATTTGATACCGCTGATATCATACTGAAATATTAAGTGTGTGTATATTATTTATTTATACACTTTGTATATATATTTATACACTTTATATTTGTTTGTTTATTTATTTATTTATTTATTTATTTATTTATTTATGCGCTACATTTTTGTTGTTGAAATGTTGAAAATGAATATTTTGAGTAGTTCAGAAATTTTGGGGTCAAGATGTTAAAGCAGTGCTCATTTTAGCTTCTTCCCCTCCAATCAAACATGCTAGTCTCCTCTGCTGCTGACCCTAAGTGGACTTTATTTCTGGAATATATGCATGTCTACATAAGAGAGTGGATACTAAAAAAACATGAGAGGAGTTCCATTTCATCTCAGTTTCAGAAGTCACATGATTTGCCATCCACACTACTGGATCCCCCTCACCCGTTCTGTTCAGAAAAACCCAGGGAGAGATGGGATTGAGAAATCCACTTAAAATTCCAGGGTGGCTGGTTCTTGAAGGATGGGGGCACTCAGAAATTCTTGCGTGATGACAGCAAGGCTTTGATGTCAGTGTTTTTGTCTCAGGAGAAGCACTGATTCTCTTTACAACTCAGACTATACGCACAATTATAGGCTGGGAAATTTAAAGCGCGCCATCCGTGTAAATGTGATCGCTTTTCAAAGTCCTAGTGAGGTGATTTATTTAGTTAAGAGTCTCCTTATGGCACACGTCTGGAAGATGCTTGTTAATGCATTTTCCTACCTCTTTTTTTTTGTAATTCCCGTATAATTTTCCTAGCCTTTATTTATAGCAGTTCACCATATTATAAGAAGGTGGCACAGCAGGTTTCTGTCTGATGTTTCTTGGCAGGTTTAGTTTGATGGAGTGGGTGGTTTGGCATTCTCTCTAAAGGATTCAGAGGTGTTTTCCTTTAGCCTTTTTTGCCTATTTGCACTGTTTGCTGTTTTATTGTTAACAATAAAAGTCCTGCCACACACGTTTATAGACAAACCTATTTATACAATATTAAAGAACAGATTCATCAATGTTCAAAAGAAATGAAAAAATTTGTGCATGCAATTGGAAAGAAACAAAAGAGTCTCAGAATTAACGGTTTCCATACATCAGGGTTCCAAAGGAAAATCTGGATGTATCAGGGAAAATATTGATTCTCAGTCCTGGAAAGTAAAAAGTAATGGAAAGATTATAGAAATTTCTCTGGTGAATTTACCTTTTTATCCATTAGAAGTCTTATTGTGTGTGTGTATATATATATATATATATATATATATATATATATATATATATATATATATATATATATATATATATATATATATTTCTGTATACACACACACACACACACACACACACACACACGTGTGTGTGTATACAGAAACAGTTTTTGCGCAATAATTTCACATGTAATTAGTAGAAATTAGAAAGATTAAAATAAAAAGACTGATATTTTAATTATTATTATTATTATTATTATTTTGTAAAATACAAAGACTGAAATAGTATTTTTGTTGTCATTGTTAAACCCAATCCCCATAAATTTTACAATGAACAATCTGTATAAGAATACATTTGCATACACTGGAAAAAAATGGTGTATAAATAATTTTCATGCAGAAATTACTAGTAAATTTCAGAAATAATTAGTACAAAGACTGAAATTGTTTTTTTTCTTTTGTCTTTTTTTGTAAAATAGAAAAACAGAAGTTTATTTTTCTTTTTAAATTAATTTTATTTAGTTAATTTATTCTAAAATGCCAATAATCTTTGATTTATAAGGAAAAAATGTTTTTTAACAGCGTGTACATTTAGATATAAATTACATAAAGTAAAATTAGTAAGTCAGTCACTTAACTTGAAACGTCATGGAAATTGATTGTTCAAAAGCCCAGAAACCTTGATAGATATTTATGCTTTTTGGTATGAATCATAGTTTACTCTTCACTATTAAATTTAAATGTTTGAATCCAGAAAGCCAATGTTCATAATTAAGCCATTCTTAACCCTTAAATGACACCTTGCATCAAGAGTCAGTGCCCATCCCCAGTAACCGCGCTGCAGTGTTCTCGACCTCTACCTGTAAGCCTACTGTATTTTCCGGCGGGGTGATTATGTATGGGGGGCAGAGCAGATCTAAAGCTCTTGGCTCAGACAGCCCATTCTCCTGCTCAGCCTTTGATGTCCTGCTTTCATTGCTTCTCTTTTGCCAGGACAATAACGAGAACCTTTCGCCACAGTGGGCATAATGCGCTCGTTGCTTTTGTTGGTTCTGTCTTTCTCCTCCACACCACAGGGGAATTTTCCTGACTGGCACAAACAGACTTAAACTACCTCACCATACTGATGACTTCTGCTTCTCCTTGCAGGGCCTTTACATCATCTTCATAGCCTTCTTCTTGCATTGTGCTGTCATTTGGCAAGGTCAAATTTCCTACTGTGAAGCTCTCTGGTGTAAATTCCAGGCACTTGCTTCAGGTTTGTTTAAATCCCTTAATTATGGGTTTGCATAGATATACATAGATTCCTCATTAACAGCTGTTTCAATGGGCCACTATACATAAGCCGTCCGCCATACTGGAACAGCCAAAGCCAGTCCCTGAACGCTTGAGAGCAAGTTGACGGTGCGGCAACCATAGTTATATGCATGTATCTGTATCTGCCATAGACTTCAGCAGATGATTTTGCTAAACTAACATGACAATAAAAAGAAACCATAAAAACGAGTGGACGATATCATCAGTTTATTCTATCATACGTGCGTCTGCAGCTTTAAATTATCGAGCTCGTTATAGCGGGATTGATTCTGATTGTGAGTCAATGTTTTTATCGTTCATCAACTGGAGAAAAAAATCATTATGAAGTTCTGAAAGTGATTCCAACGATATTGTTTCTAGATTCCTTTATGGTTGTAGCTGTGGTGTGGACACTGCTGTAAATACATAGCCTATATATATATATATATATATATATATATATATATATATATATATATATATATATATATAAACACACATTTTCGTGTGTAAAAGGTTATCCTGTTTCTTCAGGTATGTAATTCTTAGCGATTTTTACAACCATAGGCTGTGCAGTGTTGTGGCATCTTGGAAAACACATTGATTTTTTCTTGTGAGTGACCATAGATATATATACATAGATCCTCATTAGCAGCTGTTTCTGTGGGCGCTATACGTAATCTGTCCGCCATATTTGAACGGCCAAAGCCAGTCCTTAGCAGATGATATTGCTGAACTAGCACAAGATGAATGAACATGATTAAAAAGTTACCATAGTTTAAAAACTTGTAATATAGAGTTTTGCTGTGATTTTTACTGTGAGTGACAACAGGTTGACACATCGACGTGTCTGAAGAGGTTGAATGCAGATTCTACATATATATCTAATGGCGATATGGACTTCTGTATTCTCATTGAATTAGAATTAGAATTAGAATCTCTGTGGATTCTGATTGGCTGACAGTGTTTTTATCATTCATGAGCTTTTTTTTTAAAGAAGAGGAGAGACAAGTCAAAAATTATGCCTGTCAACTGAGCTTAAATATTGATTTTGGATTATTCTAAGTATGTCTAGCATATTTCTAGCTCACATATACCCTTTTTTGCCCTTTGTTCCTCCCTACGTGATCAGAAGGTGAATCTTCCAATGTTATGATTCTCAGAAGAGCCTTTATATGAGCTGTAATGGAGAGAACATTTCAATTGATTCTCAACAGACCGAATCTTTCTGATGTACCCGCTCCATCGCCCAAAGGCAGATATAAATGGAACATACCTGTTCGTACCCAGACTGCACCTGCTTAACGCAAGTTACCAGATGTCTGGAAAATTCACGGGCACGAAATGACTCCGTTTCCATGGTTACCGCCATTTCATTTGCCTGCTACATTTTTGGCATTCCACATAGTGTTTTTGTTATTGTTGTATTTCCTCCATGAAAGGTGACCTGACAGGGCAAATTCACGTGGCTCCCATGGGCAATCATGGTGGGCCGAGCTGCTATGTGATGTGGAACAGGACAAATAATCATCTGACCAGCTGTTTATTTTCACCTGTCCTCTCTGGCCACCACACCAGCTTCCTCTGGACCGCGGCGGTAAGCACGGCTGATCGATCGGCGCCCCCTGTAGAGGTTAATTGGCGTAATGTGTAAATGATCCTGCATATGTGTGTATGATTGCATGCACATTGCCCTCATTCTTCTTCACCAAGACAGAATTTATAGACAAGCCTCAGAGTCCTGCAATTCTCCAAACCTTTTCAACCTTGAAAACCAAAGATTGCTTTTTGAGAGATTAAGGCTTAATGGATGAATGCTTTTCCAGGTGGCTGTTGCACAAGGCTTTATGTATTTGGTAAGTAGACATCAACATTCCAGTTGCATGATGTGACTTTTACCAAACCAACATCTGACAATTTGTCTCATGATGGTGGAGACAGTAAACATCTGCACCCATTCTATCAACTCAAATATGTGAATGCTTGGATTTTTTTCAGAAAGCATCGCTCATTTTGCTCAGGAGAGCAACAAGCAACTTTGCTTGCCAGCGCACATGGAGCGAGACCTACCACAGTGTCGCCCTGCAATTGTACAGAAGCCGCAAGATCGGCCCGTAAAACTTGGCCCACTTTATTTTTACAATCCTCCCTTATAGGTTCAGAAAACCTGTGGAACAAATGATGCAATAACTGTTAACCAGTTGAAAGAATGATTAAGTGTATACATATATTTGCACTACTGTTAAAAAAAGTGTGAGGTTGGTAATATGTTTTTAAGATATTAACACTTTTAATCAGCAAGGATGCATTAAATTTATCAAAAGTGACAGAAAAGACATTTATAATGTTACAAAAAATTCTATTTCAAATAAATGCTGTTCTTTTGAACCATGTATTCATCACAATTTATACAGAAATGTTAAGCTGGCCACTGCTTCCAACTAAGAAAACTTTCTTGAGCACCAAACCAACATATTAGAATGATTTCTAAAGGATCATGTGACACCGAAGACAGGAGTAATTCAGCTTTGCTATCACAGGGAAAAAAAATGAAATTTTAAAATATATTAGAGCAGAAAACAGTTATTTTAAATTGTAATAATACTTCACAATATTACTGTTTATTTTATTATTGTTTTTGATCAAACAAATGCAGCATTGGTAAGCATAAGAGACTAATTTCAATATTAAAAACCTTTGAACTCTAGTCTACATAATTTACTCTCTAAACTTTAGCCTTTTCCAATAAATAGTGACTTAGTCTGGAGTTTGCTTTCATATTTTGAAGACTTAAGAAAAAAAAAAGTGAAACTTGTCATTATTTAGCCCATGCCATTCTGCTTTCAAGCTTCAAAAACAACTCAAAAGCACCATTAAAGTATCATAAAAGTACACCATATGACTATATTTCATCTCCACAGCAGGCCAGGCCAAACAGGCCAAAATTTAAGATGTTACGCATTGATAATCACCTTCAGCGAGATGTTAACTCAACACCCATTGAGTGAGTTGAACTGAAGAACCAAATCCATTCAGTTAGCAAATGTCTCAGTTTTGTAAACTGGATTATCCAATTTACTGAAAAGAGCTTATTCAAATGAATGAATTTGTTCATTATGCTTTTATGGTCCTTGTGTCCTTTTTATAGCTCGGCAGGCTTAAGGCCCGTTCACACCAAGAACGATAACTAAAAAGATAACTACATTAGCGTCCACACCAGCAGACAATATCGTCTGTTTATTCAACGTGCATTCATGTCTGCTGCTTTAAATTATTACGCTCGTTACAAAAGCATTTATTGGGTGTCACTGATTTTATCGTTCATCAGCTGGAAAAATAGTTTCGAAAGTGATTCCAACAATATCGTTACATGTGCCTTTGTTATTGGTGTGCACTCTGCTATTCTTTCAAATTGAGAACGATTTTTAAAACTAAATATTTATCGCTATCATATAGTTATCATCCTTGGTGTGAACAGGCCTTTAGCCCGAGAAGAGAGTTAGCCAAACAGGATTGGAACAACATGAGGGTGAGTTAATAATGACAGAACTGCCCCATTAACAGTTAAAAAACGAACACTTCATCTTCACAGGCTCCATGAAAACTGTTTTATTTCTGTAATGAAGTCACATGAAAAATTAAGACTTTTTGGCTTTATGACATTACAAGCAGCTTATGTCCATTGTTATACATAAGTATGAAATCTTTAAGCATAAACTTAAAGACTGTCTACTCATATCGAAATATATATATCTATATATTTTAATTTTACATAGCATGAATAGGATACATATACAAGTACTTGTTGGAGAAGCTACTACATAAGTGTGATTTGCATGAAAAAGAATGTTAGTGGCAATAATGATGACAATATGTTTACTAAATCAGACAAACCATGAGCACAAGACAAACATAGCGATTACATTCCTAAGAAAAGCTGGATCCGCACCCGGAAGTTTTCGGATCGTAACGTACACTTCTCCCAGTGATTCAGCGCCACATCTGAGGCTAAACGGCGCAAACATCACAGATGCTCACCACAAGCATGTGACTCACTCCCCTCTCGGTTGACGCAGGACAGAAGCTCGATGAAGGGTGACTGTGGGAGATTTTATATCAAAGGCGCTAGTGTGGTAAAATAAGACACTGTGACTGTACTACAAAAACAAGTCTCGCTCTGAGAAAGCAGCAGTCCAGCTTGGGAGTGTCCCAATGAGGATCGGAAGAGGAGGATAAAAGCTTTGTTCCAGAGAAGGCGATGTTGAAATGGAGGGGCCATTGGCCCAAAATTTGGAGGCCTAAACCACATAGTTGGTTTCAGAGGGCTGACTGGATTCAGGCACTTCTTTCGTGTCCTTCGCTGCCACAGGCTGTGAATTGTGCTTGGAACCAGAGGCCCGCTGGCTGTTGGAGACTCCTCCACGAAATCCTGGAGGAAGAGAGCCGTTAAAAATGTGTCGCATAGTGCAGAACAACATTTATGATTGAGAGCCAAGCCGTATTTGCTGGGGGTTTTAGTTCAAATGATGCAAACTGTGGATGTTTGATATAAAATAGTTCAATACTACTTAACCGTCTAGGAAAAGTATGGAAAAATACTAGTTAAAAGTAGTAAAAAATTGTTTATTTTGCTCAACCATTTCAGCAGGTAACCAGCATTATGATAACCAGCCTGATCTCACGGCAATTCGTATATATTTTACGAGGTGGCTAATTCGTACAAATTTGTACAACCTCACTCATACAAATTCATACAATTTTTGCAAAATCGCACGTATTTTACGAGTTGCACAACTCGTATGAATTTATACGAATGACCTACACCTAACCCTGCCCCTAAACCTACCCATCACTGGGGTCTAGACAAATCGTACAAAGTCGTACGAATTAGCCACCTCGTAAAATAAATACGAATTGGTTGTGAGAGAGCGTCGTGATAACAGTGTGTAGCGATACCATGCTCCATATTAAATAATAAAAAATTTGAATAATGATCAAAAATACAAATAAGAAACTGTGAATGTATTTTTCACAAATATTTTTGCCAGGGTTTTAGTTCAAATGGTGCAAACTGTGGTCAGTTTGATAAAGACTGTTCAATAAGACTTACTGAGAAGGAAAAATAGTAAATTAAAAATAGTTAAATTTACTTAACCTGTGGCTGAATGTCACTATAAATTAAATGCATGAGGGTAAGATATATAACTGGCCTTACAAAAACATACTGTGTCGTGATATAAAATAGTAAAATAATTAATACAAATTAAATATTTAATATAGATGATGACTTCTGCATGACATCTGGGTTATTATAATTAAATTTTTTAAGTATAATATTTATTTTGTTTTTAATTTCTCTTTTCAGTTGAGTTTAGTTTTTGTTTACACAAATTTTTTCTATCTTATTTCTACATTTTCTAGTTTCAGCTTATTTAATTTTGTTTTAGTGTTTTTAGGGCGGCAAAAGTTAATGCATAATGGCATCATTTAAAAAATTTTTGCATTTCTCAGAATTGACTTGTGTTTTTGCTGTCTAGTGGCATTTTCATGTTTAATGCAGGTAGGTTGTACAGGTTTCAGGTTTTATAAAGTACCGTTAATTAAAAATTAACTATAAACTTTGTTTATATTAGTTAGTTCTGGGGTCATGAAAATGTATTTTAGTTTAGTTTCCCCAGAAATCATTCTAATATTTTCCTAGTGTTTCCCAGTAAGTTAACATAGCTGTTTTCATTTAGTTTAAGCTGTTTTCAATTGCGTAGCACTCCAAGGTACTACCATGAATATCGTTTGTCCAAAAAACTATGGTATTATTATGGTAATATGTTTAAATATCCATGGTAATACCCTGGCATTACAGCGGATTTCTTGCTCTAATCCATTTCCAGGTGGCAATTAGTATCTTGGCCTTGGGAAAAAGGATGTTGTCTTACTCTTATTGCAGTGACGTCCATGCCAGCCGTCCCTGCACTGGCACCTGTTGGGCTCCACACAGGTCCCGTGTGCTCCACAGCTGGGCTCGCAGACAGCTGCACACACGTATACACATACACATTCAGCCATACACAGAGACACAGTGTTTAGTCTTAGAAATGTATCCTGTGCTTCTCAGCAAGCCTGCAGCCTGAGTGGAAATTTTAAGGTGCAATCAAGCACTGACGGTTCATTTTTCAGTGTGTTTATTGTGCGCAAGCAAAGCGCATATAGCGATGCTACGGTGGAACTTGTGTTTTTGATCAAATATGTCCACAGTTCTTCTGCCAAGTCGAGATAATCTCACCTTTGGAGCACAGATCGCCATGGTAGCCTTTGCTGCACTTGCATTTGTTCCTCCCTGTGCATTTGCCTCCATTTCTGCACGGCTGTCGACATTTACCTGCAGATAACAATCGTAAATTCATTAGTCGCAATCCCAAAATGCAAAATCAACATAATAGACTGCAAAAGAGAATGTTTTTTCTTTGTTAACTGGCGTTTCAAAATAAGTTATCTTAACTTATACTATTAGTAACTTATATTATTATGATAAGATCATCTTGAACAATAGCTCTTGTTTATTATTAATCTCTCTGTTCAGTTTTAATAGAAGTAGGGGAATTACATTGCAAAAAATATATATATAAAAATTATATATTAACACACATATTTTTTTTTGCAACTTGGATTTACGCAGTATCAACTTTATTTTATTTCATTATTTTTTAAATCTAATAAAATTAAATTTATTTATATAAAATATAAAATTTCGATTTTAACTATTTCTTTATTGGGGTTTACAATATAAAACTTACTTTTTCTTTTTTTATACAATTTTACTTGTCATGCTACAGTAACTGATCTTGCTTTAGGGATGTTTATACTCAATATAAGACAAAAATGTTATGAACATCATTCTGAACAGAAATCTATTAAATTACATATACTTAAACATTATATATTAATATTATATTGCATGTTATATTTATATAAATATATTTATAGAAAATATACAATGTACATTTTTCAGTGCACACAAAGGTTCTACATTTATTTATTTATTCATTTGTTTGCCATTGGGGTTTTATGCCGCACCAAGCTTATTTTTTATTATTTTTGCCTTTAGGGGTTTATGCAATTTTTCTTGTCAAACTACAGAAATTGAACTTGCTTTAAGGATGTTTAGACATTTTCCTGAAAATGAGACAAAAATATTAACATTAACATGATTTTTTATTATATATATATATATATATATATATATATATATATATATATATATATATATAATTATTTTTTTTTTTTTTCAGTCTAAAAGTAAAAATGCACGCAGATGATGTTCAACGCTTTTTAAAACCAAAAGCAGGGGCACACAGGCAGACAGACCCTTTCCAAATACTCTCGGATCTTCTTACACCTGCATATTTGATCAGGATCAAGTGAATTTCAGCGGCTTCTTTGTTCCTTGACAAATCGGCGAAATCCATATCCATGAAACCAGACAAAGAGGGGGACGTCTTTAGATCACATGTCCTCAACGGGACTCCGGGCGTTTATGTCACAGCCCGTTTTGACAAAGAACACGATACTGCAGTGGATCAGAAAGCAACAACTGGCTTAATGCTATTAAAATTTCACAGATGTTCCTTCAATATTTTCTCGTTCCTCCCTTTTCAGACCAAGCGTCTCTGAATACTGCAATACTTCCTGCCTTTCAAAAGGAAAGGATAAAAATTCGGGGTCAAAGAGTTGTTTAAACATCAACAAAATGGACTACAGACCTTTAAAGCAAAGGAAGTACGTATATATAATTGTTATCACCCTCAAAGCAAACCTCAGTGAGCAAGTCCTAAATGGCTTTTATCTCAATACTTGCACTTATTGGGACCTATTTTAAAAAAGGAAGTTTTCTGTGAATGGCCAGAGATAAAACGCCACACTGCTTGAGTGCATGTGAGCTCATGAGGTTGTTATTAGTGATTAGGGTGACAACACAACTGTATTACATCCTGTGTTTGCCCATGTATGTGCCGGCCCATTTAACACTAATGTGAGAACACACTTCACTTAGGAAGTTTACTTGGAGAACTGCTCTGAGGGCAATTTGTGAAAGTGAGCCTATTACTGCCAAAGAACAACAAGACAGTTTTCTCTTTGAAAGATGATGATGATGATAAAGTAACAGCCAGTTAATACTCTACGTTAGAAGTTAATAGAGCTGTTTAGTTAGTAGTCCTAAAACTTGGAAGTTGGCATTTTTGAGTCATAGGTTCAGGAATTTGTTGTTTTTTTTTTTTTTAATGGCAGTTTTTTTTTTAGTTACGTGCAAAATAAAATGTTGTATTCTATTTTAATATATTTTAAATTGTAATTTGTTTCTGTGATGGCAAAGCTAAATTTTCAGCAGCCGTTACTCCTGTTTTCCGTGTCACATGATCCTTTAGAAATCATTTTAATATGTGACCCTGGACCACAAAACCAGTCTTAAGTAGCACGAGTATATTTGTACCAATAGCCAACAATACATTGTATGGATCAAAATTATACATTTTTCTTTTATGCCAAAAATCATTAGGATATTAAGTAAAGATCATGTTCCATGAAAATATTTTGTAAATTTCTTACCATAAATATATCAAAACTTCATTTTTGATTAGTAATATGCATTCCTAAGAACTTCATTTGGACAACTTTAAAGATTTTCATTTGGACAACTTTAAAGATTTTCTCAACATTTAGCTTTTTTTGCACCCCCAGATATTCAAATTTGTATCTCAGCCAAATATTATCCTATCATAACAAACCATACATCAATGGAAAGCTTATTTATTCAGCTCTCAGATGCTGTATAAATCTCAATTTCAAAAAATTGACCCTTATTGGTTTTATGGTTCAGGGTCACTTATGTCAATTTGGTGCTCAGGAAACATTTCTTATTATTATCAATGTTGAAAATAGTTGTTCTGCTTAATATTTTTTTGGAAACCCTGATATATGCTTTTCAGGATTATTTGATGAATAGGAAGTCGAAAAGAACAGCATTTATTTGAAAGAGAAATCTTATGTTATATTGACACTGTCTTCACTTTTGATCAATTTAACACATTCTTTCTGAATAAAACCATTAATCTCTTTAAAAAAAATTGTACTGACCCTTTTTGAATGGTACTTTTGAACATAAAGGCTAGCACTGTTTTTCTGATTCCTCAAGCATATAAAATAACGCCCTTTTAGTAGTTGCAGTTCTTAACAAATTTTTCCCCCTAAAAACCCATTTGAATTTTTTTTCATTGCAAATTTGTTTGATTTTGTTTTTATCACTTTTAATGTGTTCTGATATTGTGGTCTGACTGTAGTTTGTTCTTTCACAGTGTTGATGAAGGTACACATAGCTGAACTCACTGAGCTCACAGCGGCTTCCTTCAAAGCCGACGGCACAGATGCATTTGCCAGGATGGAAACACGTCCCTCCATTCAAACAGGTGGTGCTGCAGTTAGCTGTTAATGTAGAAAAAACAACGCAAAGTCAATGAACACATCACAAACTACAAGGAGAAACGACACACAAACAATGTGTGCTTTTATTTATTTATGTAACAGTTTTGTAGATCATGTTTCATGGCTTTGACCTTTTGGTCTAAATAATTTAGAGACAGCTGTTAAAAAAAAAAAAAAATGTAGAGACTGTGATCAGAATTTCTAGACTATTTCCTGTCTAATTAGTCATGTTAAGCCATTATTAATATGTATTTAAAGCCCTTGTGTATTTTTGTGTATTATATATATTGTTTTATAGCATGTTTTAGTCAAGTTCAAGTGTATTAATCTGTGGTTTATGAATGGTTGAACGCATATATAGCACAATAACAGCATGTTTGATACGGCATAACAGGTAGGAAACTAACCTCTCTCACAGCTGGGTCCAAAGTAGCCTGGAGGACATATACACACACCTGGGCTCATACACAGGCCACCATTCAGACATCTTGGCGAACAGAGGGCTAAAAATGAGAAGAAGAAATTTAAGTTATATCTAATATACCATAATATATACTTTATTTGTAGCAGCTCATCGCACATGATTCAAATTGTCTCTTAATGCAAAATAAAAATGAATGTTTCCAGGGACAAACTGAAAATAAGGTAAAAATATTCTAATTTTAAGTTAAAACTATACATATTAAACTTCACACAGCTATCGTTGTTGAAGAATGGAAGGATATTTTGGGCTTTCTTGATATGCAAAGCACAAATCTTTGTGGTTTTGGCAGCGACGCAGGCGAAAACAAATCAGCCAAAAGCTGTATTGGATGAAAGGTGTTTTGTGGAAGCGGTTTAGGTACAAACACAGCTACAGTGAGGATATTGAAAACATTTTCAGCGTCTAATGGAAGCCTTTTTTGGTAAACCGCTCTTTAAAGTTGTAAATAGATGAAAAACACATGTTTGTGCCTCCCAACCTGCTGGGTAATTCACATTTTTTCAGACAAGAAACTTTCTAGAATACATGCGTGCTCGATTCCTTCATCTAAACTAGTACATAGCGGGCTTAACCACGCTTTATAATTTGCACAAGGCATTTTGGGAAGTGATGCCCTGAGACACTTATAATCATCATCATAATAAACTATATGCACTCGTTTGTTTCCAAAGGAGGCTTGTCTTTCTGAGAAAAGAGTTACTTCTAACTCTATACTTCTCTTATTTTTTTTTTTTTTATATATGAACCTATCTGGCTTTTTTAGTGGAGACTTTATGACAAGACTCTACATGCTCACATCTGTTGTTAATGGGTTTGTGTGGTTGCAGGTACGAAATGAGATCTTTATGGGACACTTCAGAGATCTAGTAAAACCAAAACTATTGATAAAAACTCGAATATTTAAATATAAATATTATATTTAAATTATGATGTTTAAATATGTAATATATAATTACAATATTTTATTTAATGTAAATAATTAGTTTTAATTTTTATTTGAACGTTTATTTTATTTTTATATTATTTAATTTTAATTTATTTCATTTGCAATGCATTTTAAGTAAACTGCACTGTGGGCAACTTACTACATACTAACTTTGTACATCAATAACTTTATTTTTATTTGTCTTTATGATGGGCTTATATAAACATGGTTACCTTTCTCACAGTGAATGCCGTAAAACCCATCCTGACACTCACAGACCTGCCTTTCATTGCAGTGGCCTCCGTTGCGGCAACCACCAGGGCACTTTGCTTCAGAAAAAGGGAGACATAAATGGTGAGAACATTTCCTTTCTTTTTTTAATCTTCACCAAACACTTCCTAACTTACTCCCTTCCTATTCCACTTCAAGGACATCAAAAAGAGCAGTGAATTCAGTAACAGTACTTCCTTCAAAAGAACTGACACCAGCATATAAGGAGAAAAAAAAACAGCTTTGAGGTGAATCCACAATGTCAACAACTTTGTCAAATGCAATGTGGCCCCGAATACTGTTGCAGATGTGTTTCAATGTAATTCACAACTGTCTTAAAAGACTATGCTGTTTAGTGTACTTGACATTCTGTCATCATTTACTCACTCACTTGTCTTTGGATACCCATCTGTGAAAAACAAAAAGAGAAGTTAAGCAGAATGTCCAAGCTGCTCTTTTCCATACCATGAAAGTGAATGGGGACTGAGGCTGTCTAGATATATTTTCAGGGAAAAGTGTTTTAAATTTGGGTCTGTTCTTCATTTAAAGATTCAAAATGCTTGGAAAGTCGTGCTGGAAAGTCATATGGATGCTCTAAGTCCGCATTCATTCTCATTA
This sequence comes from Spinibarbus caldwelli, assembly GCA_039654775.1. Taxonomy (NCBI): domain Eukaryota; kingdom Metazoa; phylum Chordata; class Actinopteri; order Cypriniformes; family Cyprinidae; genus Spinibarbus; species Spinibarbus caldwelli. Next base: position 10,157,969 of record CM077228.1, on the reverse strand, counting down.
TATGGAAAAGAGCAGGTTGGACACCTGTTAAATGTCTCCTTTTGTGTTTTTGTCAAGTTTGGAATGACAAAGTTGGGTAAATAATGTCAGAATGTTAATTATTGGTTAAACTAACCTTTTTTAAGTTAACTCGGTGCAGTTTCATTTATGAAACACAAAACTGTTGTTGAAGATTCTTAAAAATAGTCCTCAAAAAGAGGATAAGCTTGAAGGTGCTAAGCTATATCAACTACATCAACATCATTTTGTCCTGTGGGTGAAATTCAAGCAGCCAGACTTTAAAAAAAAAACAAGTTTTGAGTACTAGTCATTAAGGCACCCTCAGCTGTTACTAGGAAACACTTTGCTTCCTCCCTGCGGGGTGGCTTCAGACAGATGGACCATTTGATCTGTGAAGTCTACACGCCGAATGGAGAGGGGTGGAGAAGGGTGTGTAGGGGAATGCAACACCGTGAGGTTAGTGTGTGTGAGAGAAGGGAGGGGGGATCAGAGAAAAACATAACACGCTCATTCTAAAGGGCTGCAGCTGGCAGGATTCACATGACCTCATGAGCCAGCGATGGCTTTGTGGGTGAGGTTGAGAGTCACCCGTACCATGATGATCTCTCTCTCTTACCATCTACTCTTAAAGAAGAGCGAGAGGGAGAGGAGACAAAACATGCTCTAAATAAGAGCTATTTAATAGCTTGATTCTTTCTTCTAGAGCAAAAGAAGACTTTTAGCGAAGTCTCCTGGTTTTTCTCTTGAGAAAAAAAAATAAAAAATCAACAACAACAAAATAGTAATTTCACACATACTACTGTTCAAAAGTTTGGGGTCAGTAAGATTTTTTTTTTATGTTTTTGAAAGAAGTCTCTTATGCTCACCAAGGCTGCATTTATTTGATCAAAAACACAGTAAACAGCAGAACTGTGAAATATGTGACCCTGGACCACAAAACCAGTCTTAAGTCGCTGGGGTATATTTGTAGCAATAGCCAAAGATACATTGTATGGGTCAAAATTATTGATTTTTCTTTTATGCCAAAAAATCATAAGTACATTAAGTAAAGATCGTGTTCCATGAGGATATTTTGTAAATTTCCTACTGTAAATATATCAAAACTTCATTTTTGATTAGTAACATGCATTGCTAAGAACTTCATTTGGACAACTTTAAAGGCGATTTTCTCAATATTTAGATTTTTTTGCACCCTCAGATTCCAGATTTTCAAATAGTTGTATCTCGGCCAAATATTGTCCTATCCTAACAAACCATACTGTACATTAATGGAAAGCTTATTTATTCAGCTTTCAGATGATGTATAATCTCAATTTCATAAATAATATTATTGACCCTTATGACTGGTTTTGTGGTCCAGGGTCACATATTATTATTATTATTATTATTATTATTATTATATATTTCTTAAAATGTAATTTATTCCTGTGATGGCAAAGCTGAGTTTTCAGCAATCATCTTCAGTGTCACGTGATGCTTCAAAAATCCTTCTAATATGCCGATTTCTATCAATGTTGAAAACAGTTGTGCTGCTTAATATTTTTGTAGAAACTGTGAGAACATTTTCATAATTTTTTGAAGAATAGAAACTTCAAAAGAACAGCATTTAGTTGAAATAGAATAGTCTTCACCCTCACTTTTTGCCAATGTTAAGCATTCTTGCTGAATAAAATATTAATATTCTTAAAAAAAAAACAAAACAAAACAAAAAAAACCTTTGCTGACCTAAACTTTTGAATAGTGGTGTATATACATCTTTAGAGCGTCAGATCTCAATAATGTTTCACATTTACATAAAACCAGACATTCGCCATATCTTACCATATAAAGAATACTATATTTATCTTATAGCACTATTCTCATTTTATATGTCAAATGTCTCATTTGTGTCTATTTATATTTTATTTTAAGAGAAGAATAACTGAGATGAAGCCGAGCTGACTGTTCTTGAAAACTCTTCTGAGCAATAAAATTGCTTCTGGGCAAAGTTTCTATGCCTGTTGCAGTATTTTACATTTCCATAACGTTTTCTTCAAACCACACAATCATTTTGTGCATGTAATGTTGGGTTACAAATTTAGAAATTTCACCTCTCTGACATGTTTTGAAGAAGATAGCGTTGTGTGGCGTCCTCAGGATGATGTTTCCTCCAGCATCCATCACCAGGACGGTCACCTCAAATGCTGCGACACCATCCTGGTCACCTCTGCATGGGAAGCCCACCTGGACCACTGAGTACACAAAAGCCCTTATTGATTACCTAACCTTAAGCATCAATGTGCCACAGGTTACATGGGCTATAATAATCATCTTATAGATGTGATTTTAAGAATTTAGATAGAGAATTATGAGACTATATCAATACACTTCATGAGTATTCCAGTACTCCACCTGTTTATTATCAAAGCGTTGGTTAAAAGGATGGCTCACCCAAAAATGAAATTCTGTTGTTATTTCCTCACCCTCAAGTTGTTCCAAACCTGTGTGAGTTTCTCTCTTCTGTTGAACACAAAAGAAGATATTTTGAAGAATGTTGGTAACAAAACAGTTGACGGTAGCCATTGACTTCCATAGTATGGAAAAAATACCATGGAATTCAATGGCTACCGTCAGCTGTTTGGTTACCAACATTCTTCAAAATATCTTCTTTTGTATTCAACAGAAGAAAGGTTTGGAAAACATGCAGGGTGAGTAAATGACAGAATTTTCCTTTTTGGGTGAACTATCTCTTTAAGAGGGAAAACTAAAGCCACAACAATAGTAAAGTAAATAAATAAAATAAAAGCACACCAGAGGCTTTGTGTGGCACTGATCCTAAGAGAGGAACGTTGACGGTAGGGTCATCCATAATGTCTTTATCCAATGAACGCAGAGTCTGAAACTCATAAAAGTACTCTGCCTGAATAAAAAAAAAAAGATATACAGAGGTTAACTTTGTTTTAAACTTCAAAGAAGTGGTGTAGATTTGCATAAAGAGGGGCGTTTGGGACAATAGCACAAAAAAGGTGGCATGTGGTTCATGACAGGAGCACATATACATCTCTAAAGAGTAAAAAGAGGGTTTCCGGGTATCCTTAAGTTTGCAAGGCAATCAATTTCCTCCGAAAGACGCGCAGCTTTGCTCTCTAACTAATGACCTCAACCTTTTGAGAATTACACACTTGTGATGGTGAGGCCAAACACACGCTAAAAAAAAAAAAAAAAAAAACTGTCCCAAAAGGAGATGAAAGCAAGGGAGACGGTCCCCCCCCACCCTTCTTTTTTCTTCTGATTTCGGAGTGTAAAAGCTGGGCAGCGTTTGATGAAGGCAAAAGTACACAAGCTGTGTGGAGAGCTTAGCTAATCCTACAGCTGAATGGTAATAACCAACACAGATAACTCTCGCCGCCAGCCTTTTATGCCGGAGACCTTTGTTCTAAAGCCTCAGCGGCCGTCTTTGAAGCTAACAGGGGCCAGGACAGAGTGGGCCCTTCTCTTTTTCCTCCGTATCCCTCCCCTTGCTATTTTAATTTCTCCCTCTTGCTGCTCTTTCGTCAAGTCAACATGCCATTCACGGATTATGATCCTGGTGTGCAAAGATAGATCACTTGTGAAAAGAGATTCCTGTACATTCCCCCCAAAAGTTGTGAATGAAGCTGTGGTGCATGTAAGAGCATCATAGATCTAGTTTCCGTTGGCAGTTTAATAAACTGACTTTTTTTTTTTTTTTAATGGAAAATTATATGGTTGCATATGTGTTATGTGAGTTTAAGGCTATTCATGATATTACAAAATATGTTAAAACTGATTTTTAAAAGTTGCAAAGTATATGTGATCAAGAATAGTTTGAATTTGTGTGTTTTTGTATTACTTTTCTTCTTGCAGTTGTCACGTTTATTTGCTAACTGGGGTTCATAAAACTGCTTTGGAAAAATATTTACTGTAAAAGGGCCATAAATAAATCTGAATTTAATCAAAAAATGATTTTGCCAGCTAGAAAAATTGTCAAATAAATGTAAAATGACAAAATAAAAGTTTTTTTAATTGTTTTTTTTTATTTGTATTATTATTATTACTACTACTACTATTCATTATTATTATTATTATTAAGTTATTTTTATTATTATGCCTTATAATGCTTAAAACAGTTCATACACAGTAAAAATAAAAATATGCATAGAAATATATTGCAGCCTTTATATTTTTAGAATGAATCGTGAGAACCAAACTGTTTTAAAAGATTTCCTCTCTGAGATCTGAAAGATTTCCTTTCTAAATTTTAGTCATGTAATTTGTAATGAATACCAGATACTGGCTATTTGGGATCTTCTGTAAAAAATGATATTATGAAACCTTGAGGAAAAGCTCTGTAGGGTAAAAATCATTTGCCACTGTTTCTGCCAAAACCATAACGAATTACAAAGAAGATCAACAAGCAATAACGCAACGCAAAGTGATTCCAAATGGAAGTTTGGTTGTTTAATAAAGCGCGCGCTCTCAGTGTACTGATGACGACCCAGATGTTTGGCACATGCATGAGGAGGCGCGCTCACAAGGCGTGCCCGCGCTTTGATCCGCGTGCAGCTTTACAACACCAACATGCAAAATACCACAATAACTGAAATGACATTTTTTCCTTTCAAATTAAGCCAATATACGACACAGATTCGGTTTACAATATTAAAGTGCAAAAATATTTTATTAATTACAATCTTTTTTTTTTCCAGTAAAATATAGCTAAACGAGCAATTCAGTTGAGAATCAAAACTGCATGAGATTAGTTTTCAAAGAAAATATTTGAAACAATAATATATATTAATTGTAAATATTATTGCATCCATTATTAACTCATTAGAAAATGTATTTTTAATTTTAAGTTAATCTTGATTAAACGTTGTTTAGATATTTTTATAGGTAAACAAGAAAAAAAACAAAGAAATATGACAATAATTCATATAAGAAATATATATTATTAACAGCATATTTCACATTGTTTCATGTATTTCAAAATTGTAAAACAGCTTATTTACACAAACGTGTTAATCACAAAAGTCAATAAACCTGACAACTCCACGTGCACGTATAAGGAAAAACTTACTTCAATAATTCTGCTTATCAAGTAGCTAGAATAAGCTTGTTTAGATATTTTATTTGAATAGGACTGCATTAAGAAAATAAAATGCGTAATGCGTCCCTAGTTAAGATCATGCCAGATGAAGAATACAAAAGTTTACAGTACCTGATCAGTGGCTTGCCAGGTGAAGTTCACGTGGTGGATATTGACAGGTATTGCTGGCATTCGCTGCTGTGCTTTCCTGAAGTCGTGTGTGAATGGGGCCATTTTACCCTCGGACACTATTAAAATATCCTCTTCAAAACCTGTTGGATAAAACATTGAGCATTCACAAGCATCTTTAATGAAAAAAGTCATTTAAAGTCATTATGCACCGGCTTGGTTCACACTTGGGCTCTAATATCATTAAAGCGCTAAACACTATTACCAATTAATATTCTTGCTTGATTGGCATCAATCCACATGTACATGCTTCCTTGCTCTTGGGCAGCTTCCATCAGACCCCCTAAAAGCAGAAGAAAGCACGTTTTAAGGTGCAGTTGAACAGCAGATGTCCTGAAAGCCATCGCTTGGTTTATTTAAAGTGAATTGTCCGGCTTGCTGGCTCTCTCCTCTCGCTTCAATCCCGTGCACTAAATATGTGTCTCGAGCGAGTCTTCAATTGACAGAATGATTCACAGGACCGCTCCGCGAGCTACTTGTACGCAGCAGCAGCAGCAATTCACAGATTTCGCCACAAGGTGGCGCGGTTTAATACAAGGCGCCCCTGAGTCACAATTAAAATAGTCGATACAAGCTGATTGATGTTTTGAAGTGTAACAGAAGAAAACCTTTCATTATCACGCTATCATTACAAAGTCTTCTCTTTAACTAAACTCAGCATGGATACTTTTCTCAACATCTTTATTTGTATTTTTGTATTTCTGCACTTGCTTCAATTTATGTCGACACAAATTCCCTGTACGGCTGAGATTTTCATTCATATTAATTCATATTATTCATTTTCATTCATTTAATCCACATCAACTTAAATGCATGTTAACCAGGTGTTAGAATATCTAAAACTTTAAATATCTTTACTGTTAATCAATTCATTTTCAGATTTTCATTTACATTTGGGTTTCAATTATTCAAAACAACAACAAAATGAATAATAATCATGTTTATTAAATAAATTGTTTTAATAATAACACAATTATTATTATTTTTATTATAATACTTCAAAATATAAAATGGATGAAGATGATGTTGATGATTATAAAAGTTATGTTTCATATATCACATCGGAACTCCTTCATGAGTGGAAAAGTATGTTAGAAAAAAAAAAGGTTTCTATCCCAGCACATCATTTCTGAAATAAAGAGGTGTCTCCTATAATTATGTACATTTATTATTAGAAACCCCGACTTTAATATTATTATTGACTGAACTGTGGCAATCCTTTAAAGATAAGACTTTTCAAAAAAAAAAAAAAAAAAACTCTAATATATATATATATATATATATATATATATATATATATAGGCTATTCTTAATATTTATATACTTTATTGAAATATTTGTATTCTTTGTGTACCCCTTTTCCGCTCTTTTTCTTGATTGCCATTCATAGCGATGTATAATAATGTTTATTTAATCATGTAAAAATAAAAAAAATAAAAAGTTTCCCGTTTCGTTCCTTTCAAGTTGGCCGTCTGTCCCATAGACATGTATAGACGCCTCATTCGACCGCTCCAGGCACGTGATGCGGACGCCATCTTGGAACGGTATTTTTGACCTCATTCTCTATACTGTACATAGACATTTATGGTATTACACATGTAATTTGTGCTATTATAAATCTATTATATCACTTATGTTATTGTGCTGTTGTACTCGCTTTTTATATTATTCACTTTACTACAACTTGTACTACATATACTTTTTAATATTACATATCACTTTTACTATATTTTTACTGTGCACTGTATCAGTGCATATTAGTTTACCACTGTAAGTTTTACTGGATCCATAAAGGATTATCAGTTGCATTTGTTATTGTTTATATCTGTACAGAGAGCTATGAAAATAAAAAAGCAGATTTGTATTCGCAGTGAATGAGCTGTTCTGACCTGAGGCACAATAAAAGCTCAAATGTTGGGGTTGAAGACAGAGAAATCAATGAAACAACTTAATTTAATTTAATGTACATTAAAATTACATGTATATGTATATGTCACGGTTATACTACATTACTATTAGAATTGTTAACCGAAAAAATCAACCAAATCAACACGAGTGTGAGCTTTCACAATTTCTTATGAAAATTAATAATTTTCCAAGCCTCACTAAATAACTGGAGGCAGATGTAGATCACAAACCACGAAAAAAATCCCGAAAAACCCGCAGCTCCCCCGTTTACCTCCATTTGTTTTTAAAGCAGTCTTGCCCTCACAAACATGGCGGACGCGTTGACGTCTCGCAGCAACGGCTCAAAGCGGCATTTAGGTATTTTAAGATCTATGATACTGTAGGTTCACACAGAGCCGTTCTGTGCAGGATTGTGGCATCTTTCGAATATTCAGTGATTACTATGGTGAATGACGTCAAGTTTACCGCTACAGTATGGCGGACGGCTTCCGTATAACGGCCCATAGAAACACTCGCTAATGAGGCATCTACGTGTATATATATCTATGGTCTGTCCGCTTACTTCTACGACACTTCCGCCGTGTCTCGCTGTGTGCGTTTTTTCGTGCAAAGATGGCGTCTGCACAGTTAACGGATGAGGAGCTTGTGTCTGAATTAAAACGGCTCGGCTACACCCCGGGCCCGGTGACGGAGAGCACGCGGCCCGTGTACGTGAAGAAACTCAAAAAGCTGCGGGAGGAGCAGCCACAGCCGCGGGGCTCCCGGAGCGGAAAAGGACGCAGCAGCAGCGGGAGTATCAACAGCAACGGCGCTAGCAACAGCAACGCCGCCGCGGCGCGAGCTCCGGGACTCAGCGCCAGGCCACCGGACGGTGACGTCACGCGTCCGAGCGCCAGCCGGAGCGAAAAGCGCAGACCCGGAAAGTTCGTGCTGGGCTTCAGCTCGGACGAGTCGGACGCGGAGGCGCCGCAGAAGAAAGGAGGCCCGAATCACGGCGCCCGAGACCGAGGATCCGCGCTGCAGACACCCACCGTCAGGCCCGCGGGAACACCCGCCGCCTCCCTCGGCTTATCCGCGGACAGGAAAAGCGTTTCTGCGTCTCCGTGGTGGGCAGACCGAGGCAAATCCAGCGATTTAGAGGAAACGGAAAGAGACGGTCGGGCTTTGAACAGGAATAAGGCGTTCTGTGAGTCTAACAGTAGTAAGTTAGCCAGGGATTACTCTGATTCAGACGAGGAGGAGGAAGAGGAGGGTGAACGGGAACGGGAGCGTCCCCGCGAACGCCGTCTGACTTCCAGACACAGCCCACCCGCCGCCTCTTCTTCCCCGTACCGGAGCGTCTGGAGCGCGGAGAAAACGGCGCATGATACTCCCGACTTAAGTCTAGATATGCTCGGGCAACAAGATGAGAATAAACCGTGGGAGTTCAGCGGAAGCTACGTGAGCCGCAGCTACCAGAAACTCTCCGGGATTGACGAGGATGATGATAGCAGCAGCGGCGGCAGCGGTGGGAACCCGTCCGGTGCTTTTACTAAGAACCACCTCGACAACGGAGACGGCGAGTTCCCCTGCAGCAGCAGTCGGTTCAGTATCGGGCTCAGATCGCGCTTTCCCTCCTACACCGCGACCTACCGAGCGAACCACTCGAACCACACCGGCTCCAACCACTCCTACAGCCATGCCTCAGCCCTCAAGCCCAAGCAGCACACCGCGGTCCCCGAGGACGAGCTCCTGCAGCAGTTTAAACGGGAGGAGGTGTCCGCCACCGGCGGCTTCAGCGCTCACTACCTGTCCATGTTCCTCCTGACAGCCGCCTGCCTGTTCTTCGTCCTGCTGGGCCTCATGTACCTGCGGATGAGGGGCTCCAGCTCCTCCGAGGGCGATGCAGGCAGTGAGTATGTCGTCTCAAAACCAAGTCAGATGTATCCCTAAGCAACATTTTGGGGTGGTTTACAAGCATTGCTATTAGAAAGTGCTGTTTTATTATTTAGTATGTATAAAAGTACTGAATGTTGATAAGTACTATATTCATGTGAGATGATGTTTACATGGTACCTCATCCAAAAAACATATTACCACGGTAAATTGACAGTGTTCGATGCTACTGATTGAATACCACATAAATACCAAAGCAAATGATTGTATAATGCATTACTTCCACCCAGTTTCCAAGAAGAACACCATGGTGCTACCATGGAACACACAAAAAAAGTCCAAAAAACATATCACCATCATCCGCTGTCCAAAACACATGGTCGTGCTATGGTACAGTGATGTACCAGATTGTAATACTATGGTACTTGGAATGCTAATGTTTACAGTATTCATATCAATGGTATTTACGTTGTACCTCCAGTCTCAAAAAAAACGTTTTAATACCATGAGACATTTACAAAAAGTGGCATTACCATGGTGTATGTCCAGTGGCGCATTGATACTGATGTGCTTTGATACATAGAATGATTGTCAAGTGAATACTATGGTATATTTATGTAGAAATCATTTGAGATTATGATGATGTCAAGTGCTGTTTATAGTGGTGCATCCCTTAAAAGATTGTCTGTACACTGTGGTTTAGTATCTGGTATATATGGCAAATGGCAAATGAGTTTTTATTGATTTACCAAGCAAAATTACAGAGTGTGTGTTTTAAAAAAATTACACATTTAATGCTTTGGAAAGTTCCTCAAAGTTTTTGTAATTGTTTCTGCAACCCCATGAGTCAAACGTGAGTAATTCACACAGCACTTATCACCCCAGACTATTTGCACAGGAAATGGTCTATGCCGCTGGTGCTTTATGGGATAGAGAGGTATTTGCATTAGAAATATGTGTGTGCTCCATGATGTGTCAAATGACTGTTCCAGCACTGGTGGATTTCAGGTAGCTCATCGCACTAAGAAGCCTTATCTTAAAGTTTTTCATTTATTTATTTATTTATTTATTTTGTTGTCTTACTGGAAGTGAGTTCGTGCTAAATTTGAATAAGAATAAATATGAATACATATGAATTTATATAATTCTTTTTTTTTTTTTTTTTTGATCGGCTAAATATTGCCTTTTTTGTAGACTAAAACTAGTCTGCAACCCATAATGTACCTGATATGCGCTTCAGACTAGTTGAAATGTTGATGTAAATGATTCATTTAATTGAGAATTTAAATTCTTCTTTAAAAAATAATTTAAAAATTATTTAGAAGAATTACATTGATAATTTTATTTAATATTTATGTTGTAAGTTTTGTGCTTTAAATAATTTTTCAAAATAAATAGAATTATTTTAAATGCTCAGGAATTATAAATGACTCAAAGTCATGGAAATTCACTCTTGAAAAGTGTGGGAACCGTCTGAGTGTCTGTTATTTGATAATAATCATGGCCAGTCTGATAGTCCCCACATTTTGACATTCTTTATGGTCATAATGTGATAGCCAGCATTAATCTTTTGATGCATTTTCCCAGATGAGAGAAAGTCTGTTCTTGGATGTGCATGCAATGCCACTCAGTTTAAATAGCTTGAGTACCATCAGAGTAAAGTGCTCTGGAGGCAGAGACGGCTCTTGAGAGGAAGCCGACTGATGAATTACTATGTATATTTGTGGCATGGCCGGTCTCTCAGGGAGGGAGCTTTGACTGGAGAGCGTGCTGCAGACATCTAGGTCACAGACAAGCTAAAGCGGCCTAATTGTCTGTCTCTCAGGGGACTCTGGGAGCTTGCGGCCAGCTAGAGTGACTGACTTTTCTCTGGCCGGCTAAATGCCTAATTCTCACTTTGAGTGTGACATACGTGTGTCAGATTTTTACTTGCTCAGATTGTTTTTTGTAGCTTGTGATTTAGATTGTTGAACAACATTCTATCAAACTACTACAAAACTAATAGTATTTCTGCTGTGTGCACTACATATGCACAGTATTAAAGTAGTCTGTGTGCAAGAAATATGTCAGAACATTCAATACAATATCCCACAAAGCAATGCGCTTGACTTGATCTTCCAGTATGATGACTTAAAGTCATTTTAAAACATCCTGACTCATTATTTGATCAGACTGCAAAAAATGTCAAATGTTCACTTTTGTTTCTTAATTGAAAACTGGATGCTACTTTCTGAATTAACTGCAGTGTAACAAGGTCATGTGGCAACAATGTAGCACAGAGCTGTTTGAAATGTTTATCATGCCGTAGTATGCTATTTTTTTTTTAATAGTATGCAAGTATCCAATTCTGAACAAGTTTAGTTCTATGATGTGTCTAATATTTTAGTAAGTTTTAAGAACTTATCAGAGAAACAAGTGCTACTTCAAATTTTGTGCACTGTTTATTATAAATAAGATAGTTATGGTAATGTTGTTTATTTTATAGTTAATTCTGCTGTTATAAAAGAAACCGACCTTAGTTAGATTAGACATCATGCGAGATAGATTTAAAGTCTTTACAATGGCATGCACTGTATAAAGGTCATAGATCTCACAATTGGCAACTTTTAAAACTCTTTTATGGAGTTTTCTTTAGTGAAATTTGTTTCGTTAAAGATGTTTTGTCAGCTGAACAATTATGTTGTTAAACAACAGTATAGTCCATTGAACTGTACATCTATTTCATTCATGTTGAATGAAATGTTTTCATTCCTGTCAAAAATTAAATATGGCACCACTCTGACTTAAGGTCTGTAGGCCACTTTTGGCCATGTATTTTAGTGGTTTTACCATGATTAAGAAGGTTTAAGCCACTCGCATCTATAGCTCAACCAAAAAAACAGCAAAATGGGATCTCATCACCTGAAATCTAGGCCAAACGTAGTCTTGAAACTTAAAAGCAATTGTTTTTCTGGAGTATATGGCTTCCTCTCAGAGACTGGTGTATTAAATGGCTTGCAACATCAGACAGCTCACGTATGATTAGCCAGACCAATGCAGTCTATGATTGAGACACGCAGGGCAGATACTGTGCTAAATCTGGGCCCGGGCCAGAGTGAGGACAGAAGCACAATGTTCAGACAATGACTCAAGTGTGAGACGATGAGCAGCCCTCCTCCATGGCATAGTTGGGAAATACCATCCAGTCATATCATTATAATTTGTCTAGTGCTGAGTAATGCCATTTGTCAACTTAATTTTCTTTTTTTTTCAGTCATACTTCACCCATTCGGACCAGAGTTTGATCTGCAGTATGTAAGTATCTGCTCACCTGTGTCCCATGTTTTAAACTTTTAGTCAAGTAAATTCCCTTTTCCACCAAAAAGCACTCTCACTCCCATGCACTCTCAGCAATTACTTGCATTGATTTGAACAGGACGTCAAAGACCGTGACCTCATCCTTAGCCTGCTCCTGTCTCTACATGAGCACCTGGCCAATGTCGCAGGTGAGCATATAGCTACAACTTAAATATATTTATACATGCTCATCTTAAATCCATTTTTGTTTTAATATATGCAGTATTAAAAAATGCAACCGTTTGATTGCCTTTCAGGAGAACATGACTGTGGAGACCTTAAAAATCCTTTAAACAGAAGTGTCTCTTTTAGTGACGCCTCTACGCACCTCAAGGTTTGTTTTATTTATTGAAGGGTTTGATCTCCATTTTCTGTTTGAGTCAAATTGCATTGTTTCTTTAATTGACAAAGACCTGTTGTTATATTTCATTGTATAATTTGGCAAATAGTGTATCTACCAATATGAAAATGCACAATATAATAAAGCATCTTTCTCTTTCAAGCTCCAAAATGAAGCCTATGAAAACTTGATTGAAACGTCTTTAGAGTGGGTCATGAAAACCAAAGATGTTGTTGGTATAAGGTACTTGTCCATCCAAAGTATATCTATCTATCTGTCTGTCTGTAGATACAGTGCCTTGCGAAAGTATTCATACCCCTTCATTTTTTTTCACATTTTATGCTGCTGCCTTATGTTAAACTGCTTTAAATTACTTTTTTTCCACATCAATCTACACTCCATACACCATATTGACAAAGCAAAAACAGAACTGTCACAACTTCGTTAAATTTATTTAATATAAAAAAACTGAAACAAGTACATTGCATAAGTATTCACACCTTTAACTAAATATTTAGCTGAAGCACCTTCACAGTCTCAAGTCTTTATTGTTTGATGCGACAAGCTTTGCTCATCAGCATTTGGCAATTATCTGCCATTCTTTTCCTCACCTCTTCACCTCTCAAGCTCTGTCAGGTTGGATGGGAGTAGCTGCACATTTTCAGGTTTCTCCAGAAATATTTGATTGGGTTCAAGCTCAGGCTGTGGCTGGGCCACTCAAGGACATTCAGAGTTGTCTATAAGTCACTCTTGCTGTGTGCTTAGGGTCATTGTCCTGTTGGAAGGTGAACCTTCTGCCCAGTCTGAGGTTCTGAATGCTCTGAACTAGGTTTTCATTAATGCTATCTCAATATTTTGGTGCACTGAGCTTTTCTTCTACTCTGACGAGTCCCTCAGTCCCTGCCGCTGAAAACAGCGCCACAGCATGAGGCTGCTACCAGCACACTTTACTTTTGGGATGGTACTCTGCAGGTGATGAGAAGTGCCTGGTTTGCTTCAAACATAATGCTTGGAATTGAGGTTCATCAGACCAGAGAATACTGTTTCTCAGAGTCTGAGGGTCCTTTAGGTGCTTTTTTGCAAATTCCAAGTGTGTTTTCATGTGTCTTACCTGAAGAGAGGATTGAGTCTTGCCACACCGCCATAAAGCCCAGATCGGTGGAGTGTTACAGTGATGATTGTCCTTCTGTTGGTTTCTCCAATCTGCATATACTGTATGATCATGGAGCTCAACTAGAGTGACCGTCAGGTTCTTTGTCACCACACTAACCAAAGCCCTTCTCCATCAGTTGCTCAGTTTGAACAGATGTCCAGCTCTAGGAAGAGTTCTGGTTGTTTCAAACTTCTTCCATTAAGGGTAAAAGAGACTACATGCTTCTGTGACCCTTCAGTGAAGCAGATTTTTTTCCTGAACTCTTCCCCAGATGTGTGGCTAGACACAAACCTGTTTCTGAGCTCTACAGGCAGTTCTTTTGACCTCAGGGCTTGGTTTTTGTTCTGATATGCATTATCGGCTGTTAGACCTTTTATTAAGACGTGTGTGCCTTTCCAAAACATACCCATTCAATTGAATTTGCCACAGGTTAACTTCACTCAGTGTAGTGACATCTACAAGCAATATGTATGCTCCTGAGCTAAATTTCAACTGTCCCAGATAAGGGTATGAATACTTACGTAATGGAATAATTTAAGTTTTTTATTTTTAATAAATTTGCAAAGATGTTAAAAACCTGTTTTTTGCTTTACCATTATGGTGTATGGAGTGTAGATTGATGTGGAAAAGAAGTAATTTAAAGCAGTTTAACATAAGGCAGGAACATAAAACGTGAAAAAAATGAAGGGGTATGAATACTTTCACAAGGCACTGTATATCAAGGTGTAACACTAATACCTTTAGTATTGCTCTGTGTTTGCCGTTTTCCTGTGTTCATTGGGGGGTTTGTTGGTTTCTTGGCAGGTTGATTGGTGCTGACCCTGCTCAACCCATAGAGGACGTATCGGAAATCTCACGACTGGAGTCCATCCACCCCCGCATGTCCTTCTTCTGTCGCCTCAGACGCGCCTTCTTCACTGTGATCCACAGAGTTCTCTTCGTCATTGCAGGTTGGCTTCTACTTTCTGTAGAAGTTGGTGCCTTCTGCACGGGGAAGATCTAAGTGTTTCCACTAACCTTTCCTGCATTTCTCTGTAGGCATCGGTGTAGTTTTGGGTTTGGTGTATTACATGAAATACAGACGGCGCAAAGAAGAGGAGGAAACTCGACAGATGTATGACATGGTGGAGAGGATCATTGGTAAGACTGTCTCATCGTTAAGCTGTATTTTTAGCACAGAAATTACACAATGCAGATCTAAAGCATCATAAACACCTGTGCTTTGTGATTTCACAGGTGTAATGAGAAGCCACAATGAAACCTGTCAGGACAATAAGGACTTGCAGCGGTATTTGCCCATCCCTCATGTCCGTGACTCTCTTGTCCACCCTCAAGACAGGTATTGCGTCTTTGCAGTGCAAATTTGGTTTTAGCTTGTTACATTTTGATGAAACACCCTCTTTTCCTGGTGCAGTGTATTCTGAAGAGTATGTGTATTGTCATTCTCTTAGAAAGAAGATGAAGAAGGTTTGGGACAGAGCCGTTGCATTCCTCTCAGCTAATGAGTCCCGCATCCGGACAGAAACGCAGAGGATTGGAGGGGCGGACTTCATGGTGTGGCGGTGGCTTCAGCCCTCAATGTCACCTGATAAGATGTCCAGCATGCCCTCCAAAGTGTGGCAAGGCCAAGGTAACGTTTTCTTTGTGTGGAGTCAACCATCTGCATTTTCAAGTCAAACTTGTCTTTTTACTTTTTTGGATTAATGCATGTGGCCACCTCCTTCTGATTGACTTGTTTGGAGGACTAACTTCCTGTTAATGCAAATGTAACTGATATTAAACATTCAACACGTTTATGCATAGTGTCCACATTCTTTTGGACATGTATGTTCATAAACCTAAAAGCGGCTTTTGTTCTTCAGCATTTCCGTTGGACCGAAGAAATTCGCCACCAAACAGCTTAACGCCATGCTTGAAGATTCGCAACATGTTTGATCCTGTCATGTAAGTTTCTCAAGGACTTTTGCATGTGACCCCACATTGAATTGGTTGTTCAAGTAAAATGTATTTACTTGCATAATTTTATGTAGTTTTGCGTGATAGTGTGTTTTAGAGAAATGTAGTCTCACTGCTCCATATTTCCCTCTTCAACAGGGAAGTGGGGGAAAACTGGCACCTCACCATTCAAGAAGCCATTTTGGAGAAGTGCAGTGATAATGATGGAATCGTTCACATAGCTGTTGACAAAAGCTCAAGAGAGGTGAGTATCCTGTGTGATTCATTACAAAATATACAGCCTGGGTTTATATGTTCTTGTCCAAAAGCTAATGAGTTGCCTGCTGCCTTCAAAGAAATTATCCCAGCCATCATGGACCCTCATAAGTGGCCAATTTGTAACACACTACAACAACATGCAACAACTCCTCACACCACACAAATTGACTTGACTCACAGTTTATTCCAATAGAGTCTGATGTTAGCGTATTGTAAAAAGCATAAAATGCATAGAACAGTTAATTTTTAACGTGTGGTGTTATTTTTAGCAAAACTATTCTTTATGCCATTTAAGTTGTTTTGATTGATTCCAATGGAGTTTCGTGTTAGCATGCTGCTAAACTTACAGGTGATAGATATTATAATAAGCATAAATGGGACATACAAATATTGGGTAAAATAAGCTATCTTTAAGTACTCTGAACATTATTTTTCGCCATATTGGATTGCTTTCAAGCTGATCGTATAAATTGACGTTACTCAATTGATTTGAATGGAATTTGATGTTAGCATGATGCTAAGTTAATGAGAACTAGAAAATATTAGCAAAATGGGACAAACAAATAATAGATTTTTAAAATTAAAAAAAATTATTACACACAACTGTATTTCTTTTTACCCCATTCATCATCTCAAGTTTTTTTACTTAATGTTTAACAGTGCATTCTGGTATTGCCTTGTTGACAGGATATGATGTTGCCTTTTTTCTTTGTTTTGGAACAGAATAATATTCCTAGAAGCATTTAATTAATGGGTCGATTTGCTGTATGATTTTGTTCTCATCTAGGGCTGTGTTTATGTGAAGTGCCTTTCAGCAGAGCATTCTGGGAAAGCCTTCAAAGCGCTTCATGGCTCCTGGTTTGATGGTAAACAAACGCTGCATTTATTCTGGATTAATCAGATGAATTGCAATTTTCAGTCCGTTTAAACCTGTCCTGCCTTTTCTACAGGTAAGCTGGTGACGGTCAAGTATCTACGTTTGGATCGCTACCACCAGCGTTTCCCACAAGCCCTGGGCTGCAGCACGCCCCTCAGGCCCTCCAGCTCCAGCATGAACAGCATGTCTCGCCTGAACCAGCGATCCAGCACATCCAGCTCACTGGGTTTCTCTTGAGGCACATGCTAACGGCCACCACCATCCTCTCTGCTCTCTCTTTCGCTATATATGAGGCTCCCTTCTCCTGCGTCCTCTTTACCAGAGAGAACCACGTTCAGGAGCTTTTACAGTTGGGCGACCTCAGTTTTGTCAGCCATATGCAAGCCATGGTGTTTAAACCTGTGAGCTGCTGTGTTTTTTCTTTTTTCCTGTCCTTCGGTATCAAGGAAAGCAAGGGAGATGCACACAGTGGCGTGAAACCGGTGGAGAGAGAGTTGCTCGGTCTGGTGGGAACTTTTAGGAGAGGTGGACGATGCAATCTCTGTCCTTCTCATGTCTGGTGCAAGTGGACACAAATTTCTGTTTCTTATGTATTTGCTTTGTTTTTGATAAACCGTCTTTATGGATTCAATGACAAAAATGGCTTCCAACTTTAAATCTCACAACACGAATGAGAGTTTTCCGGCCTCTGCTTATTTTTTACGTAACTAACTCCCCTCCTTAATTCCAAGGAGCTCTGTTGGGCTATACATAGCTGCATGTGCTGGTTAAAGTATGCCTATATTTAAGCTTTGAATTGTATCATATATTGTGGATGTTTATTTCCCTGATGCTGTTTTAGCTGATGTATTCCCTTTATTATTATTATTATTATTATTATTATTATTATTATTATTATTATATTTTTTTTTTTTTTTTTTGCCTTTTTGTTTTGTAGTTTTTAGTCCAAGAACAGCATGCACACACTCTAGAAAGGGGTGCTGTAAATATCTCGTTGAATGGTGGTGGTTTAAATCATGTGTATGAAACTGAAATCGTTATAAGCTCTCGTTTGTTTCTTGCCAACAGAATAACTACACTGCTGCATTCAGAGACGTGTCATGTGGAAAGGGTCTACATGGCTTTGTGAGAGAAACGAACAATTGTGTTCCCCTTCAATGCCATGTTTCTGAACACTAGTTTTAATTGTCACAGCCTGTTATATTCAAGTATATAATTATTTACTGTTTTGTTTATATTTTGAAAGTTATGCTTTTCCCATTATAATTGGTGCACATGGTTGTGTTTTTTTTTTTTTTTTTTTTTCCCACTCACTGGTCACTTGGCAGATTTGAAATGCCACCCTGTCGCTGTTTTTAATCTTTCCCCGGCCCTTCGAAATTTCCAAAGATGTTTCTGATGGAAGTTGTTTTCTGACTTTCTTGTACACACTTGTGCTATGGTCGCAGCCTGATATGGTGATCTGATTCTAATTTGTATCAGGACACATTCATAAACAGAGCATGTCATGCTGCGGTCATGTCTATTTTGGATCACAGGAAGATTTATCAGCTTTTGTTTAGATGCAGTTCAGGTGGATATGAGGTAAATAAAACGTACTTGTTTATTACTCATGTTTATCTCCTTCCTTGATGAGATTCATACATCTACATGAGCACATTTTCACTTCCCTTTCCCATCTACATTTATATAAAAAATGGAAATGGCTTTTTAGATAATGTTGATCTTTTAATTGTTGAAAACATTTCTAAGAAAAGTTAACGGTAGTTGCCCACGCCAGATATCCAGATGAACAATTTAGTAGTGCAATTGAAAACAATGGCGTGGTCTTAAGGCTTCAAGTATGTTTTTAAACTTGGAGATTAATCATGAGAACCAAGAGATAGTTTTGAATCTGTTATGGAATATGTTTTTAAAATATATAATTTATATATTAGTAAACATAAATGAAGTACAAGATTCATAAGATAAGTATTACAATTTTCAGATGCGAAATTTCAGTCTTATTTTGCAACATTGTACTTATTTAGTAATCAGAGAAAACAGAAGCTAGTCAAAATACACCCATTTTAAACATTATACTCACTTTAAATAGTTATATAATTTAATTTGCCTGCTTTATTTCCAGTTTCTATCCCATCTAAAAGGATCCTAAAGTTAAAGTAAAAAATATTAATAAATTGCACCATAGCCTACTAATGTAGGGTTAGACATTTAATGTAATGCTTAACATTCAATGGTAAATTATAATATAAATTTATTTTGAATCATTAATAGAAAGCATTTAAAAAATAGACTGACCATGTAAATGAACATTAGGATGATTAATACACTTCCCATTCTATGATTAAATTTTTTAATATTTTAATCTTATTAGTATGATCATTTTAGTAGTATTATCTTTTAATAAAGCCACAGCTTTTCGCATTTCACTAACGTTAGTTGGCTCAACTTGGCTGATCCCAGACCAGCACTGGCAGCTTAATTCCGGAGCAGCAATCGAAAGCAGTAGGATGTGATGATGGCATACAAAGCAACATCTAGTGAGGGTTCTCGTACGTGCGTTTAGACCCTAATAACAACATTAAACATTATGCAAATAATCAGTTTAACCATAACCCATATATTTGGCACAATCTAATGACGTAATTAGTTTACCAAAGCACACAGACTGCGCGCAAATTACGCATTGCTCATATTTGGAGCTCGTCTGTGCCCAGCGAGAGGAATTTCCCAGAATGCACTTGTCGTTACCTAAGAAGTACACAGTCGTGTCGCTCTTTGACAAACGCTCTGCTCTCACTAGTCTGCTGTTCTTCTCGGTTTTAACGCTATTTCTGCTGTCTGGTACGTGTAACTACTTTGTATTATTTATTAGGCACTTTTTAAGTAAGCAACAGGGTCTCTATGACAACGCGTTGAATGTGTAACACAACATCGTTATACTTTACTGTCAGTTTAAAACTGACGCAGTTGAAATGTATGACATATGTACTCATTTGTTCCATCTGTTTGTGTTTTTATGCTTATATTTTAATTTAATATGACGTAAATAGCCACAGCGAATTTTCCTAGTTTTCTACATGAAGCATATCTTTGTATGTTATGTATATATTATGTATCCTCCCACACGTGATGTCATAGCAGCGAGGTTTTATTACGTAACATTTTGTTTATGCAAACCACACCCTTACAAAAATTACTCTGCTACCACACTGTATTATTACCATGAGACTCCATACTTTCAAGTAGGCTATAGCATGGTACTTCTTTGTAAGTGCAGACCATTAAAAGTCATTCATATTTTATGTCATGTTTATTTAATTGCCTTCTAAAGTACTGACACCTAAACTGTTCAGTCATCCGATGGACATTTAATGTAATAATATAGATGAAATTATATAATGTTTGTGCTTGTGAGTCTAGTGTAAATGTCCTATTCAATATGTTGAATATCCTTCACTGTATCGGTAACAAAACAGCCTTATTACTTAAGTTTGATTACAGATTATGTGCCAAAGTTTCACATGCTTGAGATATTCATACACTTCTGCTTTCATTTACCAGCATT
Organism: Spinibarbus caldwelli; assembly: GCA_039654775.1. Classification (NCBI taxonomy): domain Eukaryota; kingdom Metazoa; phylum Chordata; class Actinopteri; order Cypriniformes; family Cyprinidae; genus Spinibarbus; species Spinibarbus caldwelli. The sequence goes on along the minus strand of CM077228.1, from coordinate 10,137,420 downwards.
CACTTAATCGTTGTTCACGATGGCCCTGCAACCATCAAAACCAGATAATCATTCACACAGATCTGATCTGCTTTAAAACATTTAAGTTCTCATTTGTCGCTTTATGACTTTATTTATTTACCTTTATTTATGAACTGCATTGATACTCAGAGCACTTGATATTTTTGGTGAGTAGAGGCTTCAAATGCACTTATTTTGCCTGCTGTGGAGAGCTTGTTCTTGTTGTAGTTCAATAGATTATGGAAGCATATGTGTAGCTAAATTCAATTTGAAATGTAATATGCAAAATGGCAATGCAATATTTAAAATGGCAATGGATTTCTGTATTTAAATTTACATTTTCCCATTCATATGTGCAACATTTAGTGCAAAATGAAAATGAAAATTCTATTATATCATTTAAATTTGCCATTTTCTGCACTAGTTTTAATATGCAAATTAAAAACATATTTTAAAGCTTTATAAGTTGCAAAATTAAAATGTATTACCCAAACTGATTAGATATGTTTAACATGTCCAAGCAAAAACTGTAGTAAAATTATAATTTAAATGCTGTTTTTCCTAAATGCATTTGGACTTGATACCGCATGATAATTGTAGAAAATGCAATGAGAGTTTCAAAATGCATTCTGAGCCAAAGGTGCAGCAAAAGGATAGCAATATGGTGATTTAAATGTCTTTTATTTTTCTTAAATTCACTGACACTTACATATATGACATTTCAATTGCATTTTCACTAAATACCCCACGATGAATATAGTTTAAGTCATTGTGGATTTGAAAATGCATTCCGAGCTGAGCACGCCCCCAAGCTGTCAATCATTACATCAAGGCGGGGCTCGGCAACAGGACGCACAATAGGTCAATATTCACCATTAACCAAACGCTTTTCACCTGCCTCAACATCTCTCACTGTTTACACTCGGATTGATGCACATAAACAAACAGACAGTGCTATTCTACACTTATTTACTACCTTACCTTGGATTTTATTACTCTTTTATTTTTTATCCGTAAAATAGCGCATGTTCCGTGGCATCTGAACAGGGACGTGCAGAGGGTTCCTCAGGGGAAGGGGCTCAAATGTAAAAAGAAAAAAATAGAAAAAAAAAGGAAATGTGAAAAAAAAAAAATATATATATATATATATATATATATATATATATATATATATATATATATATATATATATATATATATATATAGGTCAAAAGTTTGGTTACATTACTATTTTATATTTTTGACTGTGGAATATCAGTCAGTCGAGCAAAACGCATGCAACCCATAGCAACGCCTCAGATTGACAGATATCTCAAAATAAACAGGAATTTTCCGACTTTTGAGCGATTAGTTACCGTTTTGTACACATTGTCATGTTAATTAGAATTCAAATGCATTTTGTTTTATTGACCACAATATCATTGATATTTGTCTGAGAGGGGCACTTTTGAATAATTTTGAAAAAAGGGCAGGGGCTCGAGCAAAATTCTCTGCACGTCCCTGTTCAGATGCCACGGAACACGCTATTTTACAGATTAAAAATAAAAGAGTAATAAAATCTAAGGTAAGGTAGTAAATAAGTGATTGCTGGGTATTTTTAAAATGTGGCCTTGCTTGTGTCTGTATCTGTTCATGTGTTAAAACCACTCATGCCAGACAGACCAGTCCTGGGTGAAGAGTCACTTGAGTGCCAACAAGTGTCTGAATGCTGTTGCATTCATTTTCTGTAACAATTCTGAATTTAGATACAAAGCAATCATGGTTGCCTTATTAATTTCGGTTAGTGGCGTAATTTTTACAAAATTGCTGCATAATAATATTATATATCATTATAAATGGAATGTTGTAATATAAAATATTTTTAATATATCAGAATGATTTCATATATTTTATATATATTTTTAAAAAAAAAAATTAAATGTTTTTCTAAATTAAATATATATTGTGATTTTATTTTCTTTAGTTTCATTTATTATATATATATATATATATATATATATATAGAGAGAGAGAGAGAGAGAGAGAGAGAGAAAATGTATAGAAAATGATGCTAAAATATCAAACCAAGTTTCAAAATTTATTTAGACAATTTCTGGTCAATATGTGCATAGTTAATGTGATGAACTACAGCTGTGGTTACTCCGTGAATTTGAGGAGAACTGACTTCATACTAAAAAATTAGCTGATTAAAAGTAAAAAACAAAAATTGGCTCAAAATGGGACATGAGAGCCAAGCTTGTTTGGTGGCAGATGCTACATATAATGCATATATAAATATTATTATATCAAAATATTATTTATCCACTCTAAGAATAAGTGCTAAATGGAAAAATGTTCATATCAAGCTCTTTCTGATGATAATTTGTCATTTGTACTGTTCTCCTGTCTCCTTGTTGCAGTAGATGAAAAGATCTCTCCCTTTTCCTCACACACCTGCACGACCACTAGATGGACCTCATTCCTTATAAATTACAGCTTCACCATCGTGCTCAGCAGCGCTCTGTGGCTTTGCCTGCTATTGATCCCATAGTTCAGATGTAATTTCCTACACTCTTTGGCCTCTAACAGTTTTAAAGCTACCTTTTTCATAGGTCTTTATCTTTAGAGTTACAAGAAGGCTTGGAGAAGGTCTTAAAAACCTTCCTGCATTCTTCAGCGTGCGCTCGAGTTTGCCGTAGGCCAGGATGGCTGCCCGTCTTCTCCGATCCATGGCCCCACGTGCATCCATGGCCCTGCTCCAATGCAGTCATTCCCATAAGTCCGCAAGGCTGTTCCTAGCACTGATTCCACCCACTACGCTAGGTACTGTAACCAATGTGGCTAGGATATATAATGTGCGATATTTAAATGAGAAGTTTAATTAAATGAGAAGCAAACTAGATTGTTGTGTCGCGCATTGGTTTGCAAGTGTTCTTTGTAGTACAGCTGATATAAGTAAAGTTGCTGATGTGTATTAGTATAAATTGAATTATAAGGTTTAGTTTTCTCTTTATGGCCCACAGACACAAAACTGACGTGCTACAGCCATAGAAACCGCTGATAAGCTCGGTGTATGGCAGCTTTTTTTTTTTTTTATCTGTTTTCTATGCAAAATGCTTCTGCACTTTTTTCTGTCTTCTCAAGGCTCTGAATTCTAAAACTAATAACCCAGCTCATTAAACTTGACATAAAATATATGTTGGATCCACTAATGAAGTTCTCTGACCTTTTAATCACTTCTCAAAAATGACAAATAATCATTTTTCCCCCATTAATCTCTCTTCACTGCTTAAAATGTATTTATGGAAGCCTGAAATGGAAAATAAAAAAAGGTAACTGCAACTTTTTATCTCACAATTTTGACTTTTTTTCACAATTCTGAGTATTTTACAATTCAGATTTTTTTTTTTCACAGTTCCAAGGGAAACATTCAGAATTGTGACATAAGAAATCAGAATTATGAAATATAAACTGAGAATTGCATGATATTTTCTTAATTATGACCAAAATTTTTTTTTGAATGGCGAGATGTTAACTTGTAACTAATTCTGAGACGAAAAGTCCAAATTGTGAGATAAAAAAGATGCAGTTACCTTTTTAAAAATAAAAAATAAAAATCTCGTGGCGAAAATGGGCTTTCATATGTATTAGACTGTCAGCAATCAAAAATTTAAAAATAAAAATTGGCTGCTTTACGGTTGTTGGCTAAACATTTTATTTTATTTATGAACCCCTGTGAGGTATAATATTAAAAAGCCTTTATTAAAATTAAAACTCAATATGCCACTGTTTAATATGAAGTTTTTTTAATATTATACCTTGTGATGTACATTTAACTGTCATTTACTTAAGTAAAGATGTCTTAAGGGTGCAAGGTTCTCATTTGAATTGTGGGTAATATGTTTTTACATATTTATCATTCCCGTTCACTTCTCTCTCTTTACACAGTGACGTTAATCAGTCTTTCCCTGCATGAGAAGTGTCAGCCGTCCCGTGATAGGCTGCTCTAAGTGTCCATCTCTGTGACTGACATCTGTGTTGACCTATGCTGTGTTTTTTTCTCCTTCCTCCCCCTCCTCGCCTATGTTTGTCTTTATTATTTTTTTAGCCTGAGTGGTAGGAGGGTGTTTTAGCAGGCGGCTCCCGTCTCGCCGCTGTTTCTGTTCTCCCAGCAGCATCGGCCGCAGCCATGTCCGGATTCAATCTACTGCATCTGGTCAGCCAAGGCCAACCTGTAAAACTCAAGGCCTGCGGGCTCCCCTCAGGTCACCTGGATGCTGTGTGTGTGTGCAGTGTGCTTTGCTTTCTCGATGCTTTCATATGTGCGCACACGCGTGTGTGAGCGTTCGGCAAGGGGTGTGTGTATGTTTGGTTGAAAAGGTCACTTGTGGAGAAACCAACTTCTGGATTCATCTAAAGGCAGCCTGACATTGAGCTTTATCCCGTATTCTTCACTTTGACTTCACATAAATGCATGGACAGCTCAACAGGTGAATAGATAATACTTTTGATAAAATTTTAGATCATTTCCTAAATAGTAGGCTGCCAGATATCAGGTTCCCCCTGATGCTTGAGTTGGTTTTTCTGCATTTGATGACCCCTTGGCCGGAAATGTCACCTTTTGCTTTGCTCTTTTTTTCCTCTGTTTAGCTCTTCAGTTGCTCATGGAATAACGCCTAACTCACTGTTTTACCTTCTTTAAGCCTGCATGATCAGTCAAGCTTTAACATGATCTAATTGCTACTAATGATTGCATTTGTATTTGCATTTTCCATTTTAGGAATTTAGATGACACTCACATTTGAAACGGGGTGTGTTCTGAGGGAATTTTTCGATCAGTTAGTTGTATCTAATTGCATATTTGTAAAGTAATCATTGTTGCATGTTAAAACCTTTCGTAGTTTTATTAAGACACGTCAGTAGATTAATATCAATAACTTGGCGTTTCTGTGTCAAAATAATAAAACCCAACAGGATTTGTATTTCTTCAAGGAGTAATAGTGCTTGTAAAGTTTAAAAAAAAAGAAAAAAGACTAATGTTCAAATTTTAAGTGAATGAAATGCTGCTTTCACTGAATAATAATTAACAGCTATATGACTGAATAGGCCTAAGAAAGACGAACATTTGCAAGTCGGTATACAAATATGATATTATGATGATGTCATTACTATTAGGTGAATCTTAAGTGCTAAAGTTTCCATCAATGTCAGCTCAAAATCATTTAAAAAAAAAAAAAAGTAAAATAAAAAAAAAAAGTATGCCTAAGGCTGACGAAAAAAAATATATATATATACTATGTGTGTGTGTGTGTGTCTATATATATATATATATATATATATATATATATATATATATATATATATATATATTAGACACACACACATTATATATATATATATATATATATATATATATATATATATATATATATATATGACATTATTGGAGGAAATAAATAAATAAATTTATTTATTTATTTATTTATTTCCTCCAATAATGTTAGTTTAGAATTTCCCATTGTAGAAAGAAATACTCAGTGTAGTAACCCTAAAATAATTCTTAATTTAATTTTCTGTATAGAGACGTATTTCAGTGCTATTACATGACAGAAACATTAATGGTGTGAAAGTACAAAATCTAAGCAAAATGTTTGAGTAATATTACTACAGCACTGCCTTGCAAGCACTCTCAAAAAGTTCGAAAGTGATGAGTTGAGAATAGGTTAGAAGAAGCGTGGAAAATGTCTGGGGGAAGACGTGATATTTTTGGTGTGAAGCAAAAGGCCCGTGCTAAAAACAAATCTTGCTTTCAATTAGGAAATAACTTTCACTTGAGGTTATAGCGGAGGGATGTTGGAACAACGTGCTGATTTGTAGCGTGACCTCTCGGTGCACCAAAACTAAATCATTTGCAGGGGGTGACACAGACCGAATTCCTGAATTTCTTTAAATGCCTCCTTAGAGGCTTTTCTAGACAAACCAAGAAATAAAACACTTTTTTCCCCCTTTCTCCCTCCCTCTCTCTCACAGTATAAATAGTGTTCAGAGCCCTCCATACACAAAAAAATAGGAATTCTCTCTCTGTCTCACTAATAGGATCCAGAAGACCCCTCTCACAGAGTCGAAAGGAATACGGGAGAGTCCTGCAGGGAGGCGACCCCCTCCTCTTTGCGCTCTCCTCCCCTCTTCCCCATGTTTGTCAGAAGTAACTTTGTACTCGCTGGACAGAGCAGGGCCCATCAATGGAGCCCATTCACCAGAGGGACCTTTAAAGACCCCATTATTTCCTCCATTCACATGGTTTCAATCTTGTCGAGAGGAATTCTCCACATAGTCTAAGTGAAGAGAGACCCGCTCTCACCAGAACGCAAGCCGTAAAACTGGCCGAACAATACGGGAGCAGGACAGACCCCACAGGAACACGAGTGAAAAAATCATTATTAGCAGGAGAAAAGGTGGAAAGGAGGGAGAAAGCACTCTCTAATGGGAAATTGCAGTAGAATTGTATGTAATTTAAAACTGCTGCGTATCCCGGTGACTAAATGGCGTACAGATGGACATCTGGCCTCCTTTAAAAACATGGCTACAGTGCTTGTCTTCTTCTGAGGACCTTATGGTTGCCAGAGTGGATATTTTGGGCTCATTTTTGATATTTCTTGTTTTTCTTCTTCTTCCCAGGCTGATGTTTTGAAGTTTGTTATTAGTAGAAGTTGTGTCGCTATTTAATCAATTAGTTTGAAAGTCCTTCTGGTGACAATTACTCACTCCTCAGGCTGACCTCTAGAGGTCAGCATTGTTGTAAAACTAGGGGCCAAGTGTAGCAGTCAAGATCGCTGCCTCCTGTATAAACAGCCAACATGAGCGTTCATCTAGAATGTCATAACTCACTGCGTATGTTATGCAGAGAAAATCAAATTTGCCTCGGCGTAATACTTTGGCTGTAGCACATCACTGACGGAGCGTTTGGATTCTGTGTGTGTCACTGACACTGTGATTTTTCCAGGCAAGAGTCGAGTCAGGAATTAAAGTAGACATCCTTTGTTATCGGCCAAACCAAATCATTTGCAACCAAAGTAACCAGACAAAAGTGCTGACTCCTGCATGGAAGGAGTCACATAGAAACCTAGATTAGAGTGACAATTGTTTGTTTTTAATAATTCTGCACTACTTTACTTTGTGATTACAAACACTTACGTTTGCCTTGTCTCACTTGTCTGTCTTGTAGGAACGTGCCGAAGTAAGAAGACATGGCCCAAGATGTTCCCTGAGGAGGAGCTGAGGAAGCGATTGACCCCCATGCAGTACCATGTTACTCAGCAAAAGGGCACAGAGAGGTGGGTGACCCATCCTACTAAAAGACACTTTAAAATACACTTTCAGTCAAAGGTTTGGACACGCTTGAATTAAAAACCAAAAAACTAATGCTTAAGTATTCCTAATTTGCAGATAAATATAAATTATTCATATATTATATTATTCAGTTATTTCATTAATTTTAAAATATGTATAAATTATATGTATGTCACTTTCTATGCAAAACTACAATTTAATAAACAATTAATTTAAAAAAAAAGTTTAAAAACCAAATTAATAAATAGTTTATAATGTATTATAAATGTAATATTAACAATAATAATAATAAAAAATTCATATAATTATTATTACTTACATTTAATTTATAATGATTTATAAAATAATTTTTAATTAAGTAATTGTTTTTGAAAGGGGTCATTTGTTCTGGATTGTGAAGCAAAAGCAGCCACAAGGTTAAATTTCATATTCCAAATAATTCAAATATATTCCAACAACTTTATATTCTAAAAGGTGAAAAATAATAAAGAACGAGTGGGTGTATCCAAACAGTTGCGATAACAAACACTGGATGTGGATTTCTCAATTTCAAACATCTTGTTTTAGCATCTGAATATTCTCTGTACAGATTTCTTTATACTTGGCTGATAAAACTCATGGCACATTCTCTCCTGAACGACCCAATGCCATGAGATAGATGTTGAGTAGAAGGAGGATATAGCGTAGAAGGGAAAACACTGACACTTCCCCTCTTTCCCTCCGTCGCTCAGTGGTAAAACACACGTGGGGAAAGTATTTATCGGCCCATTGGCAGTAGGAATGTGAAAAATGCCCCTTAGCCTGTGAGAAGAGAGCAAAGAAAGAAACCTGAAAGGTGCATTTTGAGGCCTGTTACTCTGTTCACCCACAAATCATCTTCAATTTATGTATATTAGAAATGCTTAGTCAGTTGCTTCCATTTACAGTTTTTTTTACATAAACACAATAGCATGGGAAACTGAAATGCACTTTGAAATTAGCAGTAATATGGATTAGCATGAATTGATGAACTTTTATTGAGCTGACGATTATCTTTTATTAAGCTAATAGTTTACATAGTTGATCATTTTAATGTATAAAGTCACAGTTTGTGTTGTTTTGTCATCCCTAGTGCTTTCACAGGAAAATACACAGATAACAAAGAGGAAGGAACCTACCACTGTGTCGTTTGCGGTGCCCCTCTTTTCACGTGAGTGTCCATCGTAATGACCCATCTTTAACATTCCCATTATATTTAATCTTTGTTTTTGATTTAGAAATCATCTTTATTTGGTAGTCAATATTTTGTTATTGATGACTTACTCTCCTTGCAGGTCTGCTAAGAAGTTTGACTCTGGATCAGGTATGGTTCTGCACTCACGTATAACAAAAATCAGAATAGATAAGACAAATCAGTTTATTTTTGTAAAAATGCTTGATTTTTTTTTTATTCTCAGAACAGCTCCAGTATATCTTTTGGTAAGTGTGTACATAATGGTACAAGACCAAGCCTAATTGTTTCTCAATGAGAGAGAAAAAATATAGATAAGGCTTATTGTTCCTCATTCTGCTCTTGTCTGGCTCAATAAGGGAGAGTTTGACCTTCTCAACCTCCTTTATGGTTGATTGCAAGGACGAATGTGAATCCAGTCAGCTGCCTAATAGGCTGCAAGACTATCAACAACACCCTGACTTCAAGATCCTACAAAATACCTAAAATATTTTAATAAGCGCTATCTGTTCTCTTTGAGATTAATGATTGGCTATAAACATTCTGCCACAGTCATCCATAATCTTTTGGGATTCTTAATTTGTGCATATCAAAAATGCTTTCTTCACAAATAGAGAACAAGTTTGAGGTTTTTTTTCTTATTAATTTTGTTAATGGCTTACAAAACATGTCAAATAATCACAAAAAATCCCTTAAAACAGTATTTGCTTAGAAAAGTCAAGTGAAGATAGTTTAGAGATATTAACGTTATATTGGCCAACAAAAATTTTGGCTAGACAAGGCAAAGTTGTTTTTGCGTTGCTCCTCACTGTTTTTCACAATGAAAGTTGCATTGATATAGTTCAACTTTTAAAAAAATACATCTTGCACTTCATCCGTCAGTTTTTAAATGCAAGAATGTGTTATTAATAAAGTATCTTATATTCACTTTGATTTTAATGCAGATGTGCAAATAAGCATTAAATGCAGATTATAGTTGTTATGAATTGGTAGTTTCCTTGAAGTGCTTCCCATCTTGTTTTTAACATGGCTTTTGTAGTTGCAATGGTATATTTTCTGTGGTATATTTATAAGACTCTCATCAGCTCAGACTAAGTGAATGTTGAGTTGATGCTGAGTGTGTACAATGTAATTGTAATATATCGCAGCAACGGATTGTTGATCCCTTACAGATCTGAGCTCCAAATCACATACTTCTGCAGGGTTGCACATGCTATTTTTATTCACTTTCCGAACAAAGTAAAATTTGTGTGCAAGAATCCTCTACAGAAAACAGGACGAAATGAGAAACATCTGGGCCCCGTGTTGAAAAATCAGATTTTCGCTGGAGTTGAATCTTTACTGTCTTCGACATAGAGCCAAACGGCTGCACTGCATGCAGGCAATGCTGCAGCCTGGACTCATATAGACTCAATTTCCTGTTTTGTTAGAGTGACGCTACACTGCTCCATTCACTGGGCTGCTCGCCCTGGCGATAAAGCTCCATTAGATCAGCTCCACGACGATCCGCCGGGATTCTCCCAGTCTGAGTCATAGGATTCCTATATTCCCCCTAGAGCTTCCTGTGTCTGAGTGGAATTTCGTGGCTTTGTAGTTGCAGCCAAGCATCTCCTCCCTAAGAGGGAGGAGAGAGGGGTCAGTATAGATGGCGATTGAGGGGTGTTTGAGGGGTTGAGGAGGGAAAGTGTAGAATGAGTAGAATGAGCAGTGAACCGACTCCTGCTTCCTGATTATGAAATGTAAAATCAGATAGAGTTACCAAGATGTGCTTGCCAATAATTAGAGTCGAAAGCTAGAATAAAGGGCATGAAGGAACCTTGGTTGCCAAATCTTCCACACTGGCCCTTAAACAACTCTTTCTGTTAGTTCTCCATTATTATTTAGAACAGAGTAATTGCGGGTACTTAGAAAACCTTAACTTTTTGAAGGTCTCAAATAGTTTCACTCAGAAAGTGAAATGGTTAGGTTTTTAATTATATTTTAACATTCATGATGTATCATTCAATACAGATAATTTGCTTTGTACCAGTAAAAAGTTCTTGAGATTTTTGAAAGTCTCATGCCCTCTAAGTCTGCATTTAAATAATCAAAACAGTAAAAAACAATAAAACAGTAAAAACAGTAATATTGTGAAATATTATTACAATTTTAAAATAACTGTTTTCTGTTTTAATATTTTTAAAATGTAATAAATTCTTCTGGTGAGGAAAAAGCTTAACTTTCAGCAGCCATTGTCTTCAGTGTCACATGATCCTTTAGAAATTATTCTAATATGCTGATTTGATGCTTAAGAAACATTTCTTATTATAAATGTTGAAAACTGCTGTGCTGCTCATTGTTTTTATGGAACATGATGTATTGTTTTTCAGGATTCTGTGATAAATAGAAAGTTCATCAATCAAGTTGATCAATCTAATGTGCTGAAAAAAAATCTTACCGAGCCCAAACTGTAGTGTTTTTCCATAAATAATATATTTAGAAAGCTCTAATATTCTCTAAATGCTCCAGTACAATTTAAAAACATACTATTTAGACTTAACATTGCAGTTCTGTTGTTGCAGAACTTCATCTGTAATGTTTTGAATAATAATTGGATGTGGTGTACCCTGCAGTGCCAGTAGTCTTGTACTTCTCATTCATTTTGCTTTGCAGCGTCTAATTTAACGTCTTTCCCTCTACCAGTAATCAGGAGGTAGTACTTTAAAGTAGTAGGGGTTTTGTCAAAAACCTAAACAAATATGCCAGCAGAGGCTGTTTAGTAGTACGTTCCCAAGGTTCCTCTCCTCCAGACGTTCCACCTACCCAGAGAGCCATGAGCAGGACCACCCATGAGTCTGAGCAGCCATTCTTTCCACTTGCACCCCTGTTATTGGGTAGAAATTTTCCAGATGAAAGAAATGGGACTGTGAGACAGCCCGTAACTCTACCGATAACACTGACCATTTTCAGTGAGGTTTGTTTCAGTTCCTGATCTCGTGTTCAGTGGGGTAGATGGACGATCCCGTATATTTGGTTTTGCCACAAACCAAACACCCAAGAATCATGGGGGTGAATTTTGCATCGGCAAATACTCTTGCCATTTTAAAACAGTTTCTTTCCAAACTAAAGGACAAAGGTTTTCCTACATTCTCCATTGTTCTTTTCCAAATAATCCTAACCCAATGTGCTTTGCATTCTAAGCGTATGCAATGTGTTGCATTAAGGTTACTGATTAGTTTGCATTGCACTGGAGCAAAAGAAGTGAAAGACAAGGATAGAGTGGCAAGAAAATGTGAGGATTCACTCAGAATGAGCTTCAATATCAGGACAGGCCATAAGAGGACAAAACCTTTAAACTTGCACAGCACGAGATGGAAACACACGCTGGAATTGAAGGTTTATAGGCTTGTGGATCACACAAAGATTCACTTAACCCTCAATGTTGTACTGCTTTTACAGGATGGCCGTCCTTTTTTGATTTGATCAATAAGGACTCTATAACACTAACTGATGACTTTTCGTATGGGATGCACAGAGTGGAGACAACCTGCAGTCAGGTACAAAACCAGATTTATATTTTTTATGTATAGCTATGAAAACAACCTCTTGATTTTTTTTTTTTTTTTTTCTCTTTGTAGTGTGGTGCTCACCTGGGCCACCTTTTTGATGATGGACCTCGACCAACAAAGAAACGCTACTGCATGAACTCCGCTTCTCTCAATTTTCAGGCGAAAAACAGTGCTTCTGAGGAGGTGGAAGCATCTGGAGGAGCAGGTCAATCACCACCTTCTAGTAAGAATGAAGAACTTTAATAGGACTTGAAATAGACCAATCAGAGGTCAAGCTACTCCAAAGTCACTCCTGAACCATCAATTCCAAATCAAGTGAGCCGTGCAATCAGACAGTTATATGCTTAGCAACATTCATCTGAATCATGGGTCCTTCAAGATCACAATATGCAATATCAGTATCCACATAACAGATTAGAATGGCCTTATCTTTGCTCCTCAACTTCTTTATTTGAATTTTGTGTCATTTGAAGAGCTCACATCGCTTCAAAGAAATTTGCTCTGCTAAAATGTTTTTTAACACTTGTTGGAAATTTTCAATTAGGGGCAAAAGTCTGAGACTACATTGGAAATCTGGTATTTTTTATTTGTTTTCATTCAAATTCAAATTTTTAAAGATTGAGAATTTTAAACAACTTTAAAACAAACAAAAAGTGATGGGGAAAATGAAAAACACTGTTTCTAGGTCACTAATCAAGTAAATTTGTGTCATCAGAGAGTCAGGTATTCTGAAGCTCAAGATGATTTTTGAATCATACTCAAATCATGCTAGAGAACATGATCATCATGTTGCTGGTGTCATTAAAACAAACATTTTCTCATATTCTTGTTGATTTTTTTCAATTCAGATTTTATTTCCGAATGTTTTTTCTGATAATATAATGTGTAATGGAAAAGAAAAATGCATTTTCACTAGTGGTCTCTGACTTTTTGGACCCCATTGTATATTGAAAGTCCAATGATTGGAAATGAATTATATATGTATACTTTCTCAGAGCGCTGTGTTGTTTTTGAAGTGACATGTGATACAGGGAGGTCAAGAAGTTTGAGGAAAATGCTATGCAAGTGCTCCTGTGAGCAGTAAAATAAGCACCGAGTGGAGAACAAAGCATTCTTTGAAATAAAATGGAACAGATGACAAATGTTTAGTCTGAACACAAATGTAGCCTGACTTTTAAGGGTGCTTTTTTGGTCTCCCTGCTTGCAGTACCTATTTTTGTCCTGAGTTGTGAGTTAGTCCTCCCTGAGATATTGATTTACTTTAATTGATAGAATTTAATTAATATTGACCAGTGTGATTAAAAAGATATTAAGAATAATGTGTTGTTGTGAATTTTTTTCACATATTTAGGGGCCAAGCACCGAAGGTGCAATGGCACCTATTGTATCCAATGGCGTTCTTATTATTTACATGTATTTTTGTTTTTGTTTTCCCTTATATGAATTAGATTCATTGCTTCATTTGATTTATATTAAATATTTGTTATTGATCCATTTATTTATTTATAATGTGCTTCAAGTTTGGCATGTTGTAGTCGGTCACAAGATGCACAAGAATTTTCTCAGTCAAAGCTATCATATAACTTCAGAAGACTTTAATATAGTACACTATTCGTGTGTATGGTGACTTGCTTTTGTCCTTCAAACTTGACAGCCCCTGGTCACTGTATGTTTTGATTAGATATTACTTTATTTTGATAGTCCACTTTAGACATTGTGCTGACTATAAGTAACTTTGCAACTACATGTCAACTACCAGTTATTAGAGTATTAGTAGACTGTCTGCTTAATATGTTAACGCTTTATTTTGATAGTCTGCCAACAGACATTCTACTGACTACATCCAATTATTCTGCTGACGCTAACCTAACAAGCTACTAATACTCTAATGCGAGGATAATGTAGTTGCAAAGTTACTTACAGTTAGTAGAATGTCTAAAGTGGACTGTCGAAATAAAGTGTAACCTTTGATTTATGGAAAAGTGCTGCTCGGACATATGGAAAATTGACAAAATTTCTACTTTTCCATTCGATGGAAGAAAGTCCTTTGGGTTTGGAACAAAATGAGGGTGAGTAAACGTTAATATACAATTAATAGAGGTTGACAAAAGTTATTTTACATTTGCATATCTAGCAAATTTACTATTCAGTGAACTTTTTGCTCATCTTAACCCTATTTTTGTTGCAGCAGATCACCACAGGAGGAAATTCAAACACCCTGTATATCCTCTTTGGGTTAACTGGGCGGAGGTACGCTTGGTGAGCTGCAGAAAGTCCTTCAAGCCTGGAGAGGTTACGTCAGCCTCGCCATCCTCTTTGGAGTGCTGTTGTTTAGAGAACAGAGTGGTTGGCCTTACTCTGAGAGTGTGGGAAAAATCGTCCAACGGGCCTGTCGCTGAGAGCGTTTATGTTACTGATGCAATAAAGAATATTTACAAGTCAGGTGTGTTTAGACTGAGGGATGCTGGTGGGGGGCTTTCGACGGAAGATGGAGGTTTTTGAGGGGACTGGCAGCTGGAGTGTCTCAAACCAGCTTTCAGCCCCATATCATCTCCCATCCGGAAGTCAAACAATTTTGTCATTTATGGAGCAAAAATGAACACGCAGGACACTCTCGGTAGGTAGCGTGACTACTCAAACTGTTACAAACCTTTCTTTTGTAGCTGGAATTCCAAAACATCCCGTTGAAATGAGTCATGTCTTGTCTCTGGCCCAGACATTAACGGTTTAATGCACAGAATGTAGGTAAAACTCGTCCGTTAATCTGTTTTCATGTTCAGACTGTCCGCCTCACTTCCTGCCACTGAAGTGTCACCCCGAGCAAGTCATACTATATCTTGTCCCATCGGCCCCATTAGTTTGCTCTATGAAAGCACTAAACCAAACAAAAGATCTCCAGGCAGCAGCCATACAAACCAAACACACAATCCGTGATCCACAAAGTCATCCAACACATAAACACCTCCCTCGAACCCTGGTACAAACATTAGACTCTCCATATAGACTGAACACACTCATTCACGGTTTCTTTGGGTACACATGTTTGCAAGCCCCCTTCTTTCCTGCTTCATAGCCTGCCATTAACTGTAGCTCTGTGCTGACTTTGAGGGATTACAGGGGCTTTGCACAGACCTGCCTCTGTGTTCACCCAAAAATGCTTGCTTGTTTAAGACCGCAGCTTTGTTGCAGGCACAGGAAACCTTGAATTTAACAGGTTTTATGAATTATTGGTGTTAGTTTTCTCCTTACTTCCTTCAGTCTGTGGAGAACTTAAAAATTAATTTGATAATAAATCAGGTCCCTTTACCAATCATACATTCAGGCTCTTTAACCCGCGTAGTCACTTTCATATACAAAGATTGTGGAACATTTGTGCAAACCAAACTGAAATTAGCTGCTTGGAAAGCAGTGGAAGTAGTTTCTGTTTAGCTTTCCAAGTGCCAGTACAATCTCCACACAAATCACACATTGAAAAAGTTCCCCCCATATATGTGGCTCTTTTCCATGCAATAATGGAAAGTTTTCACCTTTCAAAATTACCATAAAAGTAATTGAAAAGTCCATATTCCAGGTCTACTTGCATCTTTTTGAACTTAGAAATCTTTCATTCCAGCAAACTGTAACATGTACATGAAAAAGAGCAACCTCCTTTTGTGTTCCACAGCAGAAGGTCAAACGTGTTTGGAACAAAATAAGGGTGAGTAAATTATGGCAGAATTTTCATTTTTGGTTGAACTATTTCTGTAGAATTATCTTTGTCTAGAATCAGATACAAATGTTTACACCTTGAAATGAACAATTCCTTTACCACAGTTGGACACACCTCAAAGACCAAGAGTGAATTAGGATACGCCTTTGGAGGCCCAATCCAACTTATCAGATTCTTAAAGGCACTTCCTGATGGTCCTGAAAGAATTGCTTCATCCCAAGCTCTCACAGACCTTTCCCCTGCATTCGGAATGTTTTGAATGTCATAATCTGGTCAATTGAAGAAGAAAGGGAGGACAAAGCACTGAAGTGAGAGTAAAAAAAGAACTTGTGGAATAGCGTAGCTCTGCCAGCTCTATCAGACATTAGTCTGATGGATGTGTTGTGACTCCTTTCCAGGAGAAAAGTCAATGATCTCATTTCAGCTCTGTTAACTTCTGCCAAGTATTTACTTTTGTCAATGAGCACTGTGGGGGCAGAGGGACAGAGTCTGCCTGTGGCCTCATTCCAAATGATGCAATTTGACAGAAACCACATGACGGGCCGAGGGTATGCAGTATGGCCAGGGTCTTGAGCTTGAGGGCAACACTCTGCCTCTATCAGGCCCTGCTTGTACCAAGTGCGCCTTTAGTCTGATTGGTTCCAAATGCATTCAGATATATTTTACCCGAGGTTGTACCACTCACATTGCACTCGTTTTGTTACTAAACTAAATGGTTAAGTTATTTGGGAATATTGTGCAGATTGTCTTTCCCTCTGCTGTCATTTGGCGTCTGCAATTGAGACATCACAGCTTTGGAATGCCACCAGGCAATCACCACACCACCTCTCCAGCTTGCCGAACATAAATAAACCCCAGGATCTAGCTGCCTTGTTATTCCTAGCATTACTATCAGGAAGTGTCTGGCGGTGATCTATGCTCTTCAAATAGTTCATTTGCAGCCTCGTTAAGACATTCTTTTCCCAGGACAGGGAATTAAAAAGCAACTCTGTGTTTTGAAGTTGGTCAAGGGGATAAGGCTCACCACGACCCCTGTGTTTGGTTTAGGAATATGTGCTGTTATTGGGGATGTGTGGTGTCTGTCTGCAGCTGGTGTATGGGAATGAAGAGTCTAAGTCCAGCATTTCTCGAGCCGGGACAACGTAATTTCTATCCCTGTTTGTTTTGAATCTGCCAGGTTGTTTTGACTGCCAAAGTTTGCATCTCGAGCACACATCCTGATGAACCCAGTGAATGTGTCCTGTGCATGACCTCGCAGCTGTCCAAGGATTGAGCAGATGCTTCGGTGAAGCTTTAATAGGTGATGAATGTAGAAGCGTAACTTTTACGGACAAGTGGGATAGTTCACCAAAAATGAAAATTCTGTCATTAATTACTCACCTTCATGTCGTTCCAAATTCGTAAGACCTTCGTTCATCTACAGAACACAAATTAAGATATTTTTGATGAAATCCGAGAGCTTTCTGACCCTGCATAGACAGCAACACAACTGACACGTTCAAGGCCCAGAAAGGTACATTTTTAATATAGTCCATGTGACATGGTTAAACTGTAATTTTCTGAAGCTACGACAATACTTTTTGTGCACAAAGAAAACAAAAATAATTTTGTGGTACTTTTGTGAACGCGCATTGAATTCTGACATGGAAGAGAATAAATTCATTATTTTTGTTTTCTTTGCGCACAAAAAGTATTCTCGTAGCTTCAGAAAATTATGGTTTAACCACTGATGTCACATGGACTATTTTAACGATGTCCTTACTACCTTTATGGGCCTTGAACATGGTAGTTACGTTGCTGTCTATGCAGGATCAAATATCTCTCAGATTTCCTCAAAAATATCTTAATATCCGAAGATGAACGTAGGTCTTACAGGTTTGGTACGACATGTAATTAATGACAGAATTTTCATTTTTGGGTGAACTATCCCTTTAAGCATTGAAACGGAGCCGATTATGTAGTGTAGGAGAGTGAGGTTTAATAATGAATCTGATGTCTCCGGTTTAGACTTTTGAGATAAAAACCAGTGAGTGCCTTTGTTTTGCAGTGGACGGAACAGAGCCATACCATATTGACATAGGGAAATGTGGTTAAAGGTCATTTATTCTTTAAGTAGAGGATGTATGGAACATGTTAGCCGTGTGATTAATTAATAGGTAGAGGTGTGTGTTTGTGAGAAAGGAAGTTCAAAATGGCATCCGAAGGTTCTGGGATCAATTATGCCGAGGAGAAAGTGGAGTGAAATTGTGGCCACTGGGCCTCTTGTTTCTTTGCCGAGTTCTGCGGTTCTTACCGTCAAGCGAAAATTAGCTTTTATAAGAGTGTATTCAAGAGCTGACACCATAAAATTGACAGAGGGCATTTGTGCCTTTGTAGTTTCAGCCTGTGCAGGACCTGCATCTGGAGGAAAAGACAAGATTAAGGTTCTTAGCTGGCCCCCTCTCTCCCATAGCCCATGGGAGGAAAGGCAGTATCTCTGAGCCCAGAGTTAAATATAGAATGGTTACAAAGCACTCACGATTTGCATACCTGAGAATAAAATGGTTCTGTTCTGGAACAACTTAGCCAAACTGTGGAGGAAGCCATGGGAATTTCCCTCCGCTCTGCAGCCCAGAAATGTGGAAAATCTTCTGGAGAATTGAGCTGCTCAGAACAACTGCTCTTTGATTTAAACTCCGAATTGAAAATGTAAATTCATGCCTTCAACCAAGCATCTTAATTCACCATTTCCCATAGAAAGAATCAGACTAGTTCCTTAAGGTCTTTTTTTTTTTCTTTTTTTTTTTTAACGAGGAAAAACAGAAAACAAGACGTATTGATTTCCATGCAATATGATGAAATTCTTCTTGAGGTGCAAGGTGAGGACCATGATGGGTGTAAGATCATATTCCAGTACTTTGGTTTATGTCCATGAAATTGCAAACAAAACATTTAATGTTAGCTTGGATACCTTGTCTTATGCTAAGCCATATAACATATGATATGATTTGAGTGCAGGCTCTTGCATTTTCCAACCAAATTTGGATGGTTATTTAATTTTGTTTTTCTACGGCTACAAAAGTAGATCCAAAAGAGGCCAAAGCATCAAGCTTTGTTTCGATCTCTATGCTACTTGTTAAGTATCTAACTTGCTGTGCGTGTTAATGCATGTTTAAATTAACCAAATATTCATATATTTTTAAACATACGTAAACATCATAGTAAAATGGACTAATATGAATGCATATAACATGACATAATATTATCTAAATTTAAAGTACATTGTTGTCAAAAGCCAAAACCTGACTAAAACAGAAAACTGTAAAATCGAACACCGACATGCATACCACATTCGGTTGCTAAGGAGCACCAAGTAAACACTTATCAGCTCACAAAAACATTTTTTCCCTCATTCACGCTTTTTACTCTCTCTCTTTTTTTTCTTCTTCTCCAAAGCAAGTAAACTTGCCTCTGGCTCCCTGGGCGGCGGGGAGCATTGAGCGAACGCCAGATCTTTAGGATGTCACCGCTGCTCAGTTGCTTCCACTTAGCCTTCCAGACTTTCCCCTGGCTTCTTTTCAAAACAAATCTTGGAGCGGGCCCACAGAAAGTGCATTCTTTCAGGGTCCCTGTGAGGAGTGCTCATGCGCTCCACCGCTGCCAGAGGTTACCCAGACAGACACACTGAGACGAGACACACTGAGACGGCATTTATTTACACAATCCACATCAGGAAGTATACATACTAGTTACATATTGTGCGTACAAGCATATTTACATTTTCATAATTGAATCTATTGCTTAATATGTAGTTTATGCACACAGCGAATCTCTGGAATTTAATTTTCTTCTGTTCATAATGAAATGTCACTAAATACTATTGACCAGCTGTATGTTAATTAATGCTAGTGTTTGTTCTTACAGAGTAATGACATATTAGAAATGCAATTGCAAAAGACTAAACCTTAGCTTGTCTTAGCAAACTCTGGTGTCACCTTCCGCTACTCAAGCAAATGAGTTAAACTAACTTTGCTTTAATCTGATGTTCTTCTGTTGGCCTTGGCAGGTGTTTCATGGCGATCCAGTGTTGTTTTACTTCCTCTGTTTGCTTAGGCTAATGGTGAATGGGCTTTTGGCAAATACTTCAGGTTGCTTATTTGGGTAGTGAGATTAGGCAGCTGTTAGCATTTGGTCCAATCAACAAAGCCCCCAAATTTTTCTCTCTACAGGATCAATATGTAAACATAAACCAGAAGACTCCCAGTCTGGGTTAAAATGTATGCCATTCCATATAGATGCTTCTTTTTAGATTGTATTGGTTTGGAATAAATTTCTTCAAAGTAATGACATTTTATTGGCAGTGGTGCTATTGATATTAATGTTCAAGTGAGACATAACTGAAACTGAGAAGCCATGATGATTATTATTATTTCTCACAGGTTGCTTTTGCTCAGGAGTCTTCTCAATTGACCCTTCACACTGTGGAAAGACGCCAATACACATCTCACATCCCATGTTCACAGGGGGTTTGATTGACAGAGTAGATTAACGTCGGTGGACTTGAAAAACGGTGTGTATTGACGTCTTTCCGCGGTTGAAATAAGATACCTTCTGATGCTCATTCATGTTTATTTCATGCTATATGAGGAAGAAATGATCGGTTCACATGCTGCTTGAACTGCAGGCACTACAGCAGTCTGTCACGACATATAAAGGGCCTTATATTAAAATTTAAATTCCTTAAAAATGAAACCATTTTAATGTAGTAATTATTAGGGCTGCACAATCATGACAAAAATCTTAATGGTTGGTTATTCCCTTGAAACTGTAATTGCGATTATTAATTACGATTATCACAGTTTACACTGAATGATATTTTGAATAGCTTTATATCATTGTTTGATGGAACGGCATGCCATAATTTTATATGAAAATAAACAAGCTGAAGGCACTCTTCCTGAAAAACTTTTATTGCTTTTAGAATTAAGCCTTAAATGTCAACTATACATTGATTTGGTTTCTTCTTTAAATAATAATAATAATAATAATAATAATAAAGTGAAAATATGAATGGTATTATTTAAACAATGAAAAAAAAAAAACTTAAGATAACCTGTAGAAAGAAGAAACACATCTTAAGCACTCAGAATAATGTAAGTGGACTTTTTTTGTTATTGCGCCTTTGAATGATTACGTAATTGTGACATCTGTTATTGTAATCATGATTATAAATTTGATTAATTATGCAGCTCTAGTAAGTATAGAGCTGTAAAGTTGTGGATGGAATCTAAGCACAATTTGAGAGATTGTGCCCTATCATACACCCGGCACAATGCGGCGCAAGTGTTTTTGCTAGTTTCAGCCCGACGCAGTTCTCATTTTCCCGTCCTGCGCCGCGTTGTTTAAACAGCAAATGCATTTGCGCCCATTTGTGCGCCCATTGGCGTGTTGGTCTAAAAAAGAGGTGTGTTCAGGCTCATTGTTGGCGCGTTGCTATTTTGAGAAACTGAAAATAGACTGCGCCATAGACCAACTCAAACGTGGTCTAAAGTCTAAAGTCAATGGCGCAATATTTTTTTTTGTTTTTATTTATTTATTTATTTATTTTTATTAAAAGAGCGCATTAGTAGTAAATGTTCCTCTGGGCGGGTCCACAACGCGCATTCACTTTGCTTATTACACACAGGGACGCGCAGCAGCACACAAACATGCCAAATATTAAAAATTAAAGGATTACAGTGTAAAAGAACATTATTGTGTAGGCTACATAAATATAAAAATGTCATACATGTCATAATGGATAGTCATTGCGTGTATCAGAATTAGCCTACCTATTTGCTCGCGCATGAGCAGATCCGTTTGCTCTCTGGAGACGCGTTCAGTCTGTGCACCTTAAAATACCGCCTTTAAATAGCGAATCCGCCATGGCGCGAGCGCAACTCGCTCTTAAAGTGAATGGGAGATGAGACTCTGATTGGTTTATTGCACGTTACGCCCCCCAAAAAAAAAAAACACCCATTACTCATTAAGAGAATAGGGACAACCCGTTTAGACCATGCGCCCGGGCGCGCCGACCGTTTTCCGTCGTTAAACTAGCAAAAGTGGATTCGGACACGCCCTGATTACACTTGCGCCGTGCGCTTTAGACCATGCGCTTAGATCGTTAAAATAGGACCCACTGTTTTTACGTTGACGCTATAGGAGACATGTGAAAACTTGTTAAATATTAAGCAATATGGTAAATTTAATTCCTATTTATTTCTAGGAGAACCATCTGAGATATTGAAGAGATCTCATTTATTATAATTTTATTCTTTATTACAGGTATTTGCTAAAGATTGCTAATGTCTAAGAATGTACATGAGTCATTTTCAAAATGTATTATATTAATGTATATTATATTGGTATATATTTTAGTTCAAATAATGTTGACATTTTGATTATTTTTTCTTGTTTTTATTTAAAATATGTTCATAATTTTAGCTTGCTTTTAAGTCTTTTTTTATCTTTTAATTTTATTTCTGTTAATAAGCAAAAATAAGGCTTTCTCTAAATTGGTCTCAATGCACTGTAAATGACAGAGAAAGCAGGACTGTAAATGACAGAGAAAGCAGCAGCTGATGACTTTTATGGATTTTGCAGGTAATAACAACATTGACCTTTAGCGTCTCCTCCCTCACGTCTTTTATATATTCTCACATTCCAAACATTCCTGATGCAACAGGTCTCACCAATCACCCCCTCACCCAGCCCTAAAACTAAACAAAGGTCATGGGGACTGACCTTTTCTCCAGGCATCCAACTAAACTACAGGTGACGGCGGAAAGCTTTCAGAAAGGTATGTAGCTTTTGCTGAAGTGTGTGTCCTTATCTCAAACGTCTAAATGCTGATTTACTTAAAAAGAAACTGATCAATAACTCAAGTCAATGACCCATTAAACCCTTGTCTTCATTTAAACGTGAAAAGGGGAGTGTTTATCAGAAAACAGATGGGATATAGACACTTAAGTCTGAATGGATCAATGAAGATTTTAGGTTATAAGTCACAAATGCATTACAGAATACATATATTTTTGATCCAGCACAATTTTTTTCTAGGTTTTTGATCATTTTTAAATGCTTATTTGTTTGTATTTTATTAACATAAAGAGCAAAAATCTAGGTTATATTGAAGCTCTTAAAAGGAAAAGAAAGCAGCCAGTCCATAAATATTACAATATTAACTGTTTCAGTAGTCTAGCCACATAAATTACATGATCTTTTTATATAATAATCAACATTTATGCCAGAAATGCTATCCTTTCAGCTTAACTTGGATTTAATTGGAATTTTCATTTTACTAATTGGTTTGTGGTGTGACAAATGAGTTCCAGGTTGGATCTCAGTTAATGCAAGTTATAAAACTGCATATATATAATTATACAAAAGCTTGTTTAAAATAGTTTTTTTTGTGACCATGCATGTTCTGCTCCGTGTGATGGTAGTGAAGTTCACAGTGGCAACTGCACTTGAGCTGTTTTTTGGAGAGATCAGGAATGTGTAGTGGGCCGTTGGCTCTCTTTTGAAGACTTCCTGTCTCGGAGGCTAACGTTCCATAAATTTGTCAATGAAAACGAGTTAATTGTAGAACAGAGCTGAATTTATCAGGACTACACTGAGACTGTATGAATGTGTGTTTGTATGAATGGTTTGTATTTGTACATAGATAGATGTGTGTGTGTGTGTGTGACAGGGATGTGTCTCCGAAAATATTTCCTCCACTGGAAAAACATTTTCCTTCGAGGAAAAACTCACAAAGTTGTGGTTTGCTGCACCCTGTTAGACTGCATTCAGCCAATAGAAGAACAGAGATTCTGTACTGACCAAAAGTTGGTCTATTCATAAAATTTACATGTGTCTCCACTTGGCAAAACCCCCTGTAGAACATAGTTGGGATTGTTGTCGCCATATGACGGAAGAGCATGTGGAGAAAAGGATTTTTATTTTTACAACAACTGCGTGGAAGTAAAATAAACAGTTGAACACAGAAATGTACTCACTGATTTACAACCATTAATAACGGTTATTCTCAACGACTTCAGTTTCCAGTGCTTTACATCCAAATTTACTCAGTATAGTTTTTATACGTAAATGACTTAAAAAAGTATATAAAAAATGTATTTTATTATATATGATCTACATTAGAAGTATATAAAAGTACGCACACGTAATATGTATATATGTGTGTGTGTGTGTGTGTGTGTGTGTGTGTGTGTATATATATATATATATATATATATAATTTATAAATGACAATATATGCATGTTATATATATGATATATATATATATATATATATATATATATATACATATGCGCAAATTATATATATATATATATATATATATATATATATATACACACACATATATACATATACACGCACACACACACAAAAATATATAAAAATTTTATAAACTGCAGTTAAAATAACATTGGAAATAATTTCATAAACTGCAATGGAAATAACATATTAAAATATTTCTATTACAATTAAATAAAACATGGAAATTGGAAACAACATTTAAATGCTACAATTACTCTGAAGCCATACTGAAAATCTTGTACTAATAATTTAATTTATAATGAGAAAAAATACATTTAACAAGTAAGAAGGCAAAACTGGTCTCAGACTTTTTTGAACCCCAAGGTCAAACTTTTCCCATTTGCTTGAGAAAAACGTCTAGTTGTAATAAAGTGTGCTGTAAATCTGAACATGTCTCAGAGACAAAGCAGTGACTGCTGTATGTCTCTCTTGACAGTGAGGTGCACTGAGAGATAAAGCGTCGGGATAGATTTAGCAGAGCTGGAGGCTTTCAGTGGAATGTGCTCATTTGACATCCTCTGAACTTTAGTGAATGAGTGAATGGGGAGTGTTAGTTGTCAACTTCTCTCGTCTGTGCCAGCAGATGGAGCCTTTGGCCTGCCAGCTGTTGTCTGCAGCACACACATTTAGAGCTGGCATTGAGGAGAACAGACAGCTCAGGTGCTACCTTCAGATGGCAACCAGGTCTATGATAACTGGAGAAAGCTCAAGGTAGCATTTCTATTGCTTGACTGGGGCAGGACCCCCACTATCTTTTTTTTCCATTGCTAATATTTCATCATGTGAACAATTATGTTTTTGAGGGCTCTTAAAACATGAAATGCATTGTTCCCTGTCTGCTGCTTTTGTGTAGTCGCTTGAGATTGTGTGCATTGTTTAACTAGTCAGCTATTTAGTTAATCTAGTAGTGAAAAAGCAAGGAAGGTGGAAGGAAAAAAAAAAAAAAAAAAAAACGAGCAAAGTTTTTGTGCTTCATCTCAGCCTGGGAGGTACATCCTTTGTGTTGGTTACACTTTGACCTTAACAAAGTGTGGAGGTAAAAGTCTGGCTGGCATCACACAGGTCAAAGGTCAGTTGGTTTTTCTGCTCTTGGTTTCCTGAATCCCTTCATCACAGGAAGTTAACATGCGGAGATTTTCCAGCAATGGAAGTTCATAAACACAAAGAATAAGTTTAGCGTACACATACAAAAATTATATTGTCAGAGTACATAAAAAAAAAAAAAAAAAAAAAATAATGATTTAGGAAAGGTAAAAGTTTAGTCTTTAAAAAACTATATTGTTTTATAAGTTAAAATACGCTTCATTTTAAAGTAGTAATATTTTAGCACTTAAATATGAATGGAGTGCAATGAAAATATATACTTAAAAATTAAAAATGTATTTTGTTTTTATTTTATTTATTTTCATCCATGCATTCTCCACACTGGTTATTTATTTATTTAATATACAGTTTAAAAACTCCTGAAATCACCTGAATTTCCTTTTAAAACAGGTAGTTTAGGCTAGCCATATTTTAATAGCATATTATTTTCTAAACCATATTATTTATTTTAACTATCTGACATTAAAGAAGTCTTATTGTTCACTCATCATCATCCAAACCAACTCAATATGTTTAAGGTAATACATCCCTACAGAAAGTCCTCAAAGACCTGCTCTTATTGTCTTATCAACAAACCAGCCTGACATGAACTTCCCTTATAGCTACTTTACTGAAGAATGTCTCGCGCACAGCATTCACATCTGACCTTTCCACCGGGTCAAGAGCCAAAGCGCAATTGCTCTGGGCCATCAGACAACAGGCCGCTTTATGGCACTCAATTAGATCATGGTCCTAAATTTGCGGATTTGCAGAGCTAATAGGATGACACATGTTAGTTAGCTAATATTTGTTCATAAATATGAAGATATTTCCTTGACTTCCCTTAATTACAGGAGAAGCATCATTAGTTGGACCAGGAACCATATTAAGGTAAGATTTTTACTTGTTTAATTTAAGAATATCCCATATGTAGTATCTTGCGTTGAAGGAGTTGACAAGGTCTGTTTCTGGATTGTTAATGTGATTAGAATGATTACTAGGTTCATTTGTGCATGACTTTGGTTATGTTAGCAACTTTAGCAGATACTAGTTATCTGTAGATAAGATGAACTAATGGCCTGATGTCTGATTGATAGCAGATCAGCTTTACCTGAGGTTTTTCACCTGCTGGAACGGCCCTTTGAGTGCAGGTCAGTCTATTGTATGGCGTGTTTGTGCACAAACACAACTTCTCATGTAATGGAGGTGGTCCAGGTCAGGTCCTCAGGGTCCCGGGAACAGTGGGAGTGCGTTATGGCTGATTCCACCTGTTGCCTAAACTGGTAATATATCAAGTCATTTGTTAAAGGAATAGTTCACCCAAAACTAAAAGTTCTATCATTATTCCCTTGTTTATTTTTATTTAAAGAATATCATGGCCAGGATTTTAAAATAAAGTGAAAGAGAACTGTTGAGCACAAACTGACAATAAAAGTGATTTGTCCTATATTTGCACCATATCGACTTGTGCACGATATTTGACATGTTCTGGAGTCATACATTCTTAAATATAAAGGTTCTTTATTAGCAACTATGGTTCCATGAAGAAGCAATAACATCCTCAATGGAAGATTTCCCTTGCACAATAGGTTCTTTATAGTGGAAACAGGCTCTTTAGGTTATGGGGGAAAAAATGGTTCTTTTGGGAACCCAAAATGTTTTTGGCAAAACACCATTTAGATCCTTTATTTTTAAGAGTATAAGTTCATTATTCACCCCTTAGCTTTCATTATCGCATTCATATGAAGCAGTTTGATTCAGATCACAAAACCAGTTTGAATAATTTGTTTGCAAAACGGAGCGCTCTGATTCATGAGTTCGACTTGCCGCAGTTTCCGTTTGAAAATGTTTTCGGAAGTCATATGGACTAGTTTTATGATACATTTATGGTACTTTTGCCCTGTTTTTAAAGCTGGAATGCTTCAGTTCTTATTCACTGTAGTTGCATAATTAAACAGCGACCAGCACATTATTCAGAATTTTCTCTTTTTGTGTTCCACAGATAAAAAAAGAAAGAAGAAAGTCATGGGTTTGGAATGACATGAGGGTGAGTAAATGACAAAAGAATTTGTTCTGTATTCAACAAAAATATTTAGGCCAAAATTTAAGATTTATGTGTTTAAATTGCATCTAAAAGTTCTATCCATCCAGTTTTAACATAAACAAACTGAACAAAACAAAAATGAAGCAGGTAAGAATCAGGTCAGGTTTCTGTTATAGTAATACTAATAAAACTGAATGCGTTTTAAATACACAATAACCAGATTTATTTGTCCTCAATAAATCCAATTTATTTCAATCTCATACACTGTAACCATTATCATCTTTTGTAACTGAAGAAATTGTTTTCACACTGTAAAAACTGACATGATCAATAAGTCATGGCAACTTATGTTTTTACATTAATTCATTAAAGTAAGTGAAGCAAATTCAACATTTTTGTATGAAATGCAAGTAAATTTTTTTTAGGTCAGTTTAATGTAATTTAAATTGATATGACTTGTACAACCAAGATTATACTTAAAAATTTAAGACTGCAACTTATTTTAAATTATATGAACTTAAAGCTGAAGTAGGTTGATTTTTTTTCTTTAGAATAACAAACCGATTATGCAGATTATAATTAATTAGAATAAATAAATTCTGCTATGCCATGGTTTTTGAGTGCAGAAATCTTACCTTGCCTACTTTTTTTTTTTTTTCACCGTTTCATTTATGTATGACTGATAAATATGCATCAAATTAAGTTTTAGTTCAAAAGGTGTAATTTAAATAAATGATAATTTTACATGTAATTCAAATACATGAATCTAAATATTTTTGTGAGTGAACAATCCCATTAAGGTACATTTTGGTTTTCATTTTTTTAATGGTTAAAAGCATGCAGTTTAAGACGTCACGCTGGTTCTAACCAGGACATCTATACTAAGCCACCATCTCAATTGCTGCATGTGATTCCCATAGTAAATGGTAAACTAACTGTAGCCTCTTCACACAAGTGTTCTCCTGGGTCAGCACCTTCTGTTGACCTGTGACGCCACATTGAACCAGCTTCCCAATCTGGAGCGTGAGTTCACAGAGGTCCATTTCCATATAGACAGGCCACCTTTTCCTTTTGCATCTGACTACATTAGGAATACGAGAGCCTGGAGACTATGAATAGACCAGCGGACCCTGCCGTTCACAGGGGACTCAGGTTCGGTGAGGTGGGAGTTTGTGTGAGCTTGCACACATTGCCTCCCTGTCTCTCCAAGGTGGCCTGGGAGCTGGCCAGACATCTATGTCACTTCAGAAGGGAAGGGATGGAAGAGGCAGCTCCAGCTGATAATTTGTCTTTATGGCCCCACGTCACCTTTAACCCCTCGACAGTGTGACTGACCCTAGATAGTCCATTTCTAAGTGACCAGTTAGGGTGCCATGTTGGCTTTTATACTGTGTGTGCATTTACATTTCATGTCTAATACATTTAGAGAGAGAGAGAGAGAGATAAAAATAATAATAATATTTTAATTATTATTAGTATATGCTTCCTCCATCTCAAACACATTTTTTATTAAATATTTTGGCCAAAATATATAAAATTACATGTAAATGCATACACACACACACACACACACACACACACACACACACACACACACACACACACATACATACTGTGTGTGTGTGTGTGTATGTACAGTGGGGGAAAAAAATTATTTGATTCCCTGCTGATTTTGTACATTTGCACGTTTGCCCACTGACAAAGAAATGATCAGTCTATAATTTTAATGATAGGTTTATTTGAACAGTGAGAGACAGAATAATAATAAAAAAAAAAAATCCAGAAAAACGCATTTCAAAAAAGTTATAAATTGATTTGCATTTTAATGAGTGAAATAAATATTTGATACCCTATCAGTCAGCAAGATTTCTGGCTCCCAGGTCTCTTTTAACCAGGTAACGAGCTGAGATTAGGAGCACTCTCTTAAAGGGAGTGCTCCTAATCTCAGTTTGTTACCTGTATCTATCTAATGCATTGTTTTATTATTTCTTATAAATGTATAATACATGTAGAAGTTATTTATATAATATTCACAGTTCTAGCCTATATATTAATATTAGATGTTATAATAATAAATAACATGTAATTATAGAATGTGTGTAATTTATATAATTGTTTCTAATTTAATTTACAAAATTATATAATTTTAAATATAATTCAAATAAATATATTAATATAAAATTATTATATATTTATTATATTCTATTATTTTTTTCATTATTATATTACATGTGTGTACTCTGTAAATGTATAATACGTAAATGATCCCTTCACAGTTCTTATATATCATAATAATAAATGAAAACATATAATATATTTATTATATTATTATAAATAATACATTATTAATATATGCTTTCTCTATCTCATGCACATTGAATATTAATAGTATATAATATTACTAAATATTATCAGATATTTTGGCTAATTGGATTCATGCTTTCAGCTACTAAGACTGTATTTAATGCATTTTGTCATATTTAAATACATTTTCCTTTAAAATTAATGCAGAAAATGTGAATAGCCGTGTGCCATGGGAAGAAAACGTCTGAGATCCATTTGTAACAAACAGTAAAACTTGCTCATCTCATTGCCTGGGACTTCTTCATTTGATAAGCTGCCCCATGAGCATTGAACATTTTCTGTGTCATTTTTTCCTTTACCGCTACTTATGCAGCTTTGAGACTGAAGTGAAGAGGAAAATGCTTTAACAGTTTGTGTCTGATGTGTGGCTATAGGCCCCTGGCAGCCGGCTTTCATAAATGCAATGCATATGTGGGGGCCGCTTTGAGGCTGTCTGGGGGTGAAACGGTTAAAATTGACATCGGGTGGCAAAGGGGCTGTGGTTGGTCTCAAATCTTTTTAGTGTGCCGCGGTGGACGAGTTCTCCCACAATTTGCCCAGAGCACTCCCCTCCTCTGTCCGAGAGAGAGAAAATAAGGAAATCTGTGTCCAACCCAAAGAATGTCTTTTGAAATGCACATGCTCCTGCTTTTTTTACACCCTGTGAGTGCTTTGTTTCCTTCCCGTTTCAGCAGATTTGGCCTGCATTCTTGTGATTTACCACCACAATCATTACTTTTAACAGTGGAAAACATATTGCATCTTCAAAATAAATTATTATACATGTACAGAATAAATCACAGATTTTTTTCAGGATTTTATTTGTTTATTCAGGAATTAATAATTATTTTTTGTGTGTGTATTCATATATATATATATATATATATATATATATATATATATATATATATATATATATATATATATATATATATATATATATATATGCACATTAGTTTTTTTGTGTTTTGTTTTTTTTTTTTTGTGAATGCTTTGGAAATAGAAAACTTTTCACCATTCTTGAATTTTGCAAAAGGAGAGGCTGCAAGTGCATTTTGCACAATTTGTATACATTCAAGTCATATGTCTCCATGTTCTGACAAAAGTTTCAAGTTGGCCGTAATCGATCTTGTTAGTACTTTGGGCAGTAATTTGTGGCTGGGGCTATTGATCGTATTCGTTTCATTCGCTGGCGGTCCCGACGCCGCTCTGTCTGCGGGGGAGTGGTTTTGAAATTCCTCTTCTCCACCTTCTTTGGGGGTCTGAGAGCTGTTTTTTATGAATGAACTGAATACCAACTACAAATTAACCAGTCTCTTTCACAAGAAAAGCACTCCTTCTGCAGCCAGTTCTACAAACACGCTCGGTTTCTGAATAATGATGAGCATGCAGTGAGGAATAATATAAAAGTGCAGTAGTGTAAAAATAACCACCCTGATGTTGACATATTACGCAGATACAAAGAATCATGTCGCAAGTACTAGAAAAATTTTCAAACTCTCTATAATAAGCAGGAATATTCAGCAAGCATAACAAACCCATTAAAGTGCATTAATGTAAAACTAAGCTATATTATACATGCACACACTCAGACGCTCATTGTATTTATATATAAGGGTTAATGATGTCTGAGATGATCTGTTTAAAAGATATTTAACAAGTTATTATGTTTACCCTCCCAAAAAATATGTATAAATATTATGCATTTTAAATTTTATTTATTTTTTTTAAATAAATGACCTTGACACACTAAAAAAAAAATCTGTAAAATTTACGGTAAAAAACTGGCAGTTGTGGTTGCCAGAATTCTACCGTAAAAATTACAGAAAGAAAATTTTAGGTTTTAAGGTTTTAACTTAAATTACAGTTAAATACCGTAATTTCATTAACTGATATAATGTTAATATACCAACCTATTGAAGTACTGAAATCTGTTTTGTACCTTTGAAATACACTAATAACCACCAAATGCAGGAGGTGATGAGAAAGTCACATGATGAACCAAAGCCCATCACAAGCAGCTTTTAAAAATAACATATAGAAGATGCACAGTCATTCACACAAACACTAAACACAATCATGGTGAGACTCATTAAACTGAAATATGCAATAAACATTAATTTAACAGCATTAGATGTAACATACAACCCTAATAAACATAACTGATAAGAAAAAACTGAGAAGAAACATAGTTATTTCAAAGAAAAAACATCAAATTGAAACAAAATTTGAAATGCAGCGCAGGGAATTCTGGAAATGTCAGTTTACGGATTTTCCCTGTAAATTCTACAGGAACTTACCGTTAACCATTTAACAGGTTTTTACTGTGGAATTTTCACAGTTTTTTACCGTTAAAATCACAGACATTTTTTATAGTGTGTAGGATCTGTAATATCATTCTCTATTTTATTATTTTCTTTTCTTGTGACAAAAAAAAAAGAGGCTTCCAGTGTGGTTACTTTTTGACAAACAAGTATTAATATATCTAATATTAAAATGAATATATATATATATATATATATATATATATATATATATATATATATATATATATATATATATATAATATCACACACAATTTTGTATTTAAATAAAAATGATGCACTACTTATTTGTAAAGGATTTTTTTTTTTTTTTTCAAAAGATTTCATTTAGAATTTCAGGCTTTTAATTATTTCCTCCCCCAACCCCCCAATTATTATTTTTTTTTCAGTGTGTAGATTTACACCTCCTAAACTTAAAATACCAAAATAACTTTACTTGATGTTATGTTAAAAATGTTATTATAGAGTAACCTTTATAGATCCTGACAAAAAACTAGCATCAGTCAGTGACCCATAAAACGTGCATTTTATATATTTGGTGATGCACTTTTTAATTTTCTTTCTGTCCTTCTCCCATCTTTGTTGTCCTTTGTGCAGCTCTTGGAGTTCAAGATCCTCCAGCTCTCGGTTATAAAGCCCATCTCTGACACAATTGTATTCATTTGGAGAGGGTTGGGAGGACTTTGCCATTCCTCCCCCGTTTGTCGAGCAGGCTTGGTCAGATCGTGGGAAAGGCCCTCCACGTAAAGCAGTTTATTCTTTGTCACTGTTGTTCTTGTGTAATTGATCTCACTCCACGTCGATGGGCGGAAGACTTCAAAGACACGCGGCTGTTGGAGGTCGATCTGCTTGTGCTCGCGGCCTCGAGGGACAAAAAACACTGCTTCCCGAACGCTTACAACGCACGCTTTTGATGAGTGCGTAAAATTGCATAGTATGAGGCGTGACGTGAACTGTGTATTTGGTGGAAACGCCAAATTATGTATTTATGCTGTAATTAAATTAACTAGGCCTACATTACAAACAAAAGTTTATTTGAATGTTTTTTTTTATAACGTTCGAAGTACATATATATATATATATATATATATATATATATATATATATATATATATATATATATATATATATTTTTTTTTTTTTTTTTTTTTAACCGAAGTTATAGCATGAAACATACACGTATCCTACACGACTTATCTAGTCCGAATCCTGAACTAACGACTCCTATAAAGCGGTTCTTTTCTGTGAATCAAAATCACAGCGGCACCTGTGTAGTCCGA
Organism: Spinibarbus caldwelli; assembly: GCA_039654775.1. Classification (NCBI taxonomy): domain Eukaryota; kingdom Metazoa; phylum Chordata; class Actinopteri; order Cypriniformes; family Cyprinidae; genus Spinibarbus; species Spinibarbus caldwelli. The sequence continues at coordinate 10,104,206 of CM077228.1, read as the reverse complement.
TTCACAAAGATTGAATGCTTGCTTTATTTATTCATTCATTCATTGAGAAACATGCAGCGCAACCAGTGTTATCCGATTCGGAACTAATGGCTCTTAGTTTTTTTCTAATAAATCCAAACACATTTGAATCAGCAGGGTTACTAAATTAATCTGACTTTTTTTTTAATGTTTTATTAGTAACAAATAGCATTTTTTCACATGCATAATTACAAACCGCAAATCATGAATCAAGAATTAGCTACTTTGAGTTCTAAGGCACCAGTGACCAATTTTAAATTATATATATATATATATATATATATATATATATATATATATATATATATATATATATATATATATATATATATATATATATATATTTTTTTTTTTTTTTTTTTTTTTTTTAACCGAAGTTATAGCATGAAACATACACGTATCCTACACGACTTATCTAGTCCGAATCCTGAACTAACGACTCCTATAAAGCGGTTCTTTTCTGTGAATCAAAATCACAGCGGCACCTGTGTAGTCCGATTCACAAAGATTGAATGCTTGCTTTATTTATTCATTCATTCATTGAGAAACATGCAGCGCAACCAGTGTTATCCGATTCGGAACTAATGGCTCTTAGTTTTTTTCTAATAAATCCAAACACATTTGAATCAGCAGGGTTACTAAATTAATCTGACTTTTTTTTTAATGTTTTATTAGTAACAAATAGCATTTTTTCACATGCATAATTACAAACCGCAAATCATGAATCAAGAATTAGCTACTTTGAGTTCTAAGGCACCAGTGACCAATTTTAAATTATATATATATATATATATATATATATATATATATATATATATATATATATATATATATATATATATATATACACATATATATATATATATACATACATACATACACACACACACACACACACACACACACACACATAAACACACACATAAACACACACAGTGTATTTATTTAGTATTTTACCAATTAATTAAATACATATATATATAAATAACGGATAAATTGATAAAATACCACATTTTTTCTTAATATACTGTAGTATAAAATACTGTAGTATAATAATCACTTAATATACTGTTACGCCAATTGTATTGCAGTCATGCAGCCTCTAAACTAAATAGTTGAAATCTGAAATGATCTCATCATGTGGCAATGCTGAGGGCAGTAAATGCAACACGAAACTTTTCTCTCAAATATTTATTCCTGAAAAGTACACTAAAAGAATCGTTGGCGGACACGAAGTCGTTAGGAGGAAAAATAATCGTAGCACATCCCAAAGCGAAGTTTACGTATTTCTTGAAATAAACAAACAAATAAACACTCTATGAACTGTGCTGTGTCTTTAAACTTTTCTGGAGTGTAGCCAGTAACATGAATGGTGCTGGACACGTGAGTTTGTCTCAATGTGGTCTCTCCTCTTAGTATTTCTCATGTTTTCTCTGGCTGTTGTCCAATTCTTTTCTCTCTCTCTCTTTTTGCGCCTCTCGTGCCCCCTCCCTCCCCCTCTCCCCGTGTTATCCACCCACGGGAAAAGTGATTTTCGCCTCTCTCTCTCTCTCTCCTCTTTTTTTTTTTTTTAATGTATATACCTCATCCTCATCCACAGTCTGTGGACCTATTTCCGTGTGGGCAGAAGGGATGCATTTAAAATGCCCCCATTTTTTGACTTAAACCAATCCGCGTAGAAAGCCGTTCCCCGCAAATTCTTGAATCCGCAGTAGCGTGGATTTGACAGGGCACTGTCACACTTCCCTCTGCGAATGTCTCGTTCAAATTGCAATCGATCACCGGGCTTATTTTGTTACTAAAACCACCCCCACTTAATTCTACACAGGAGATTTTTTTTCCCTCAGTGTGTGTGTGAGCCAAATTCTCAACCAAGAGACAGCACGTGCTTCTCACAATACCGCGCTTTTAGTTTACATTTTGCATCCCCTTCATGAGCGCACCGGTTTTAAACGCATTGTTCTTGATAAGCGCGCATTGGTGAGAGCGCGAGACAGTGACTGCAGGAACAGAAGGTGCTCAAGACTCCGTTTGGAACTCGCACACACGATGAGCGCGCGCGGTGAGGAAGCCGCCGGCGAAGCTTCAGGATCGCAGGAGCAGCCCGAGCCCGAGCCTGCCCCTGCCGAGCCAAAGAAGAGGGGACCGGGTAGACCCAGGAAGCCGCAACAGGTCAGTGTGTGACTCTTATTTCTTCCACCGCGAACACCTTTAATATTCTAAATTGGGGAACGGACGCGTTTAGACCTGCAGGGCTGCGCAATAAACATTCTTACTGTAACCATATATTACTCTTCGCCCGCACTTTATGGCTCATGTTTACATGCACCCCTGCTGCAAAAACAGCTTAAACCAGACTGAGCTGGTTTGCTGGTCTCTCAGACAGGTCTGGTTGCAGGTTTTAAAGGACATTGTGCTAGTTTTGGGTTTGACCAACTTGGCGAGCAGCTAAACCTGCTTAACACCAGCTAGCCAGGCTGGGAGACCAAGTAGTCCAGTTAAGACCAGCAAACCAATTTAGTCTGGTTTAGGATGTTTCATTTATATATATATATATATATATATATATATATATATATATATATATAGCAATTGGTCTGCTTTATTGTATTGCATAAAGTAATGAATTTTTCATACCTGTGCACACAGGATGAAATGTCTGGAAAGTATGTGTTTATCTGGATAGAGTTATAAAAAAAATTATATTCAACATTGTGATTTTTTTTAATTGATTTAATTTCTCATTTTTTCCTCACAATTTTTACTGTTTTAAAATAATGTTTTACCTTCACTACTTGATTTTAACATGCATTTATGACAAATTACTTTTTAAGTGCAGATATTTTAATTACTTTGAGTTGTGTCTATAATAATTCAAGATAAATTTAAATATTTTAAAGTAGTTTTGATGAATTAAAGTATGGCACACTGAAGGACACTGCTGTCATTGCATGAAATATGAAGTTGTGTCAGTGAAGTCTGTTCTTTTCTACTGTGTTCTATTCAAGAATGTTCACTAGGTGTTTTCAGACAGAAGTATCAAGCTTGTGTGCTTTGATTGTGATTGCATTTGAAGTTTGCGTTTCTCTTGTGGGGAATTCCTGCAGACTGAATGTATAGCTTGTATGTGTGTTTTATTGTAGGCCTACGAGTAGCACTTGTTTGTATTTGTACAGGAAGCACTTCTTTCCTAGCAGATAGTATTCCAAATTACATGCTTGCCATCTGTTGATCACAACGGTCTCTCATATGCTAAAGCACTTTTGTGAGTTGATTTGGATAAGATCAGCTAAATGCATAGCCTGCGCTACAGGGTCCTCTGTTGATGTGATGAGATCAAATCCAGTTTGCTTTTTAGAAATCTTTCATCAGACCAAATAATATTACTTTTTTGCTTCTGAATCAAGAACCATTATAGGTTTTCTTAAATGATGCACTGTGATTCGTCTAAATTACAAAACACACACACATGCACACACACACACACACACACACACTTGTTTCGCTATCCTTGTGGGGACTTCCATAGGCGTAATGGTTTTTCTACCGTACAGCCCGTACAGATCTATTGCCCTACACCAACTCTACACCTAAACTTAGCCCTCACAGGAGACTTTTTGCATTTTTAGATTTTCAAAAAAATTCATTCTGTGTGATTTATAAGCTTCTTTACCCGTGGGGACCTCAATTTAGGTCCCCACCATGACAAAAGTCCCCATGAGTCTGTGTGTTCAGGTTTAAGTCCCCACCTGAATAGAAAAACAGGTACACACACACACACACACACACACACGCACACACACAGACACACACACACACATATATGTATATATATATATATATATATATATATATATATATATATATATATATATATATATATATATATAATTACGTAGTAGTATATATAGAGTATATAGTAGTGTGTGTATATATATATATATATATATATATATATATATATATAGTATATTGGCTATTTTAAATGTACCTGTTGATGTGATCAGTGGTCACTATAACAACAGGTGTGTAATTAAAATGTAATGTCACTGAACATCTGTCTATTTAGTCATGACCACATCCTTCAAAATTCTTGTTTTGAGTGTTTGTGGTCAGAGGATGTGATTCACTATCTTAAGTAATTCACAAGTGACTCACTGCAATACCTCTGTTTGCAAATAGCCATCAGGATGAGCTGGCAAGAAGGGTTAAACATAAAGTCAGTCATTCACCAAATATACTGAATTGTTTGGCTGGCAAAGATGATCCGTGTTTGTGAAAAAAAAAAAAAAAACTAATTTGAAATTTCAAAAATTTAAATGTGAAATTCTTTTAAATTTAAAATAAATAAAATGTAAAATTCTTTAAATTAAAAAATCACACACACACACACACACACACACACACACACACACAGAGCTGCAAATGGTCTCAAAATGTATTTGGACATTTCTGGACACCCAAGCTACACTTAAAATGCATGCATTTCTTTGCATTAGATGGCAAATCAAATGGCACCTGCAATTGGCTAAGCTTTTTTTGCAATTACTTTAAAGCAGCTGGTCCCAATGTGATTTTTAGAGGACGTATGAAGCCAGTTCTTCTCTTGTTCACACAGCAGAGGAACCACAGGTGTAGTTCATCACATTAACTATGAACAGGATCCACTAACGTTTGACAAACAGAAAGTGTCCAGATACATTTGCTGTTATTTTGAGCAATGTATTTATTGTTTTATAATTTGAAAAAAACTGGTGAAAATTGTGCTTGTGGTTTTTTCCAAATAAATGCCACTTAGTTTGCTGATAGAAAGTGGCCCATGGCATTGTTTCCTGTCCTCATGGCCTAAGTTTACCTCCTCTCATCCTCAGGAACCCACAGGAGAGCCTGTCCCCAAACGACCGAGGGGACGCCCCAAAGGAAGCAAGAACAAGGGCCCCTCCAAAGCAGCACAGAAGGTGAGAACCAGGCAACTGTCTGCACACCTCAACAGCAAAAAAACAAACAAACTCACATCTAACTCTATCTATCGTTCATTCTGTGTATTGTTCTGTATGTCTATCCAACTGCCAAGTTGTTCTGTCCTTCCTCTTATTGTTCTATCCTTCTATTTATCGTTCTATCTATCATGTACCACTTCACAAGAAAAGGAATATTAACCTTGGCAGTGTTAACTGAGGAAATAGGCTCTTACCATTTTTATGAATCATTTATAAAGAACGTGTCAGGAACATTTAGAAGCATGTGAAATGTGTCAACATCCGGGGCGTATGCATGTGTGTGTGAATGTTGGGGGCTGCCTTCTTGATGTCTCAATCATAAAGCCTGTGTGAACGGACTGCAGTGACCCGAACCTCTTTGCTGCGTGTTTCAGTGCAGTAGTTAACACTAAGCTCCAGTAATGTGGCGAGGGGAGTCCTGCTGACCTACACACCTAAAAGTAGCAGTGAATTCTACACACATAAATACTCTCTCTCTGTCTTGCCTTAGGCAAATTAACACGCATACGTGAGAGAACCACAAACATGCAAGCACACACACATACACACACACACGCATGCATGAAGTGTATACTTTGAGAAGGGAGTATAGAGCATGTACTGTTGCATATTGCCAAATGAACTCTGTTCCCATTCCTTGCTAATACCCATGTAAACAGAAAAGCAAATCGCAGCATCACATAAGATTTAGTTGCCGTGCATCAGTTTAGCTGAATGTGACTGTCAGCGTTTGTAATCGCATAATTCTGTTTATGTATTGGGAATGTCTTTAAAGAGGAGTTGTTCTGGCGAGCGTTTTGTAATGAAGTCATTAACATTTCTGCCTCGCTTGTGTGTGTGGTCTAGTCTGGCATATGTTTGCGGGAAGTTCCCTCCAACTGTCAGTGCATTTGGGTTTTAGAAGTATTACTATGTGATTCTCATCTCCGAGCCGTCAAGGGAAGCTGAGATGTCTATTTGCGGAATTAGTTTGCATTAATAACTCACTGACAGCTCCGACCACTCTCTGTTCACAGTGATGTACCACTGTAAACAGTCACGGGACCGCTTTGAAAAGCTTGAGCACTTTTCTGCTAGCGTAATCCCATTTTATCTTGTTTAGCATTGTTATGATATACAGTGGACTGATAAATCTAGCAAGATGAAAAGAATCAAAATCGGCAAGGTGCCTCACTAGAGATGCTTCTCACAAGATTTACTCTCCCATCTGCAATCAGTCATCTGTCTCCTACCGGTTTCGCGCACGACCCAAAATTTAAAGGCTCTGCTTCTCAGACTGACCCCACACTGATGCTGCACTTGCTCAAACATAGTGCAAGTACCAGCTGAGAACTCTTTTATAAGGTAAGTACTGCAGGATGAGAAAAGACATTGTTATACAAGGTAAATCTTCAGATGGATGGATAGATGGATGTGTAGAACGGTTGATAGAACGACAGATGAAAGAATGACAGAAAGACAGAACAATAGATAGAACGACAGATAGACAGATAGATAGATAGACAGATAGATAGTACTTTGAGACAATACAGTGAATAAACAAAAACCTCAAGGTTCATGAAATGTAGCAGTCAATAAATAATGTAATTTAACTCATGCATTACAGATTCTGCCATTGTTAGCGCTTAATTGCACTAAAGAACCCACAGAACTGGTATCATATGAACAGTCCAGGCTAAATCAGGCTAACCAAGCCATAATATACCTCAGTGGTGATTAACACGGTTTTAGCTGTCAACACATATAACCAGACAGTTTCCGCCCTACTATGATCATTTTGGTCAATACATTGGCCCTAATAACTAGCCTGAATATTTTCCATTGGCTAGACATTGTTGGAACTTGATACGGGGCACCAGAGGGCTAATTTTAAACTCTCCATTCGCAAAAGTGGGTTTGGCAGAGGCGAGACCGCCCCTCCCTCTCCATTAATGAGAAATGGCCTTGTCCCCGGCCTCACACGCATGCCAGGATGTCCTGGTGTCGAAGAGGACAGTGAGCACCCAAGCTTGTGTCTGCCGTGGACACGAGACTTGGCTGGACGAGACACGCAAACACAGACATGATTAATTGATCAGGGTGTCGGCTTGCAGACCATTAAATCTCCTCATTAAAAATGCAGCATCCACAACAGAGGACTGAGGGTAGGGAGACACTGATTAGACCGAGAAAGACAGACAGAGACATTGAGAAAGACGCTGACAAGGAGAGGTGAGGTTAAAGGGATTGTGTCTTTGAGAATGTGCAGGAATTATAAGCACCGTAATCTAATCATTGCATCAAATTTTTACCCATTTTCAATCCTGTGAGGATGCACAGGGCTGACAGCTGACCTGTAGCTGCCTCTGTGTCCTTTCTAAGTGACCGGCTGTGGCGTGAACTATGACGCTCAGGTTTATGTTTCTCCATCATGCCTACGCAGAACGGTGAAGCGTCCTTGGGGTATTCAAAACAAACTGTGCTTGTTGGAGAAGTGGTAATGTGAGCCTTGACAATGCCTGCATACTTAGTCAGGGCAAATTAGACCTACCCAAACAGAGCTGAACACATCACACACAACACAAGAGACAGGGATGCATAGTAAAAGCTGTTGAGGAAGTCTTCCAACCATAAGAATAGGGGTTTAAAGGGACCCAAAAAAGAAATGTCTTTCTTTCCAAACCCGTATGACTTTTTCTTCACTGTCAGAGAAAAATGTGATAAAATTGTACCTTCAGCAGTACATCGGGGCAGTTCCTTTAAAGAGACAACTTTATGCCTTATCTTACTCTAAACGGTGCGTATTAGTACCTTAAAATAGTAATATGTTCCCTTAAGGTACTGCTGTGAATATTTTAAGAGTAAATAAGGTTCAAAGTTGTCCCTTTAAGGATGCTACCCCACGACAAGCTGTTGAACCCCCATAGGTATAATTTATATAAAAGGTGAATTTTTGAAGAAAATAATGAAGGTAAATGTGGGTCTGTTAATCTTCAAAATACCAGAGAGTGTCCCATATGAATTGTTCGCTGTATTTCAAATCTTCTGAAGCCATACGCTAGGTTTAGGTGAGGAAAAGACCAAAATTTAAGACATTATTTACTGAAAATCTTAATGTCTTCCCTAGCGTAGCACATCCTTGAGAGAAGTGTTGTCCTATTTATGAACAAAATCATTCTGTTGAATCGGATCTTTTCAGTGAATCACTGATTCAGTTCACGAATCCAGTGCTGTTTTAGTATTATTTATGTACTGTTAGTTAAAAAAACATTTTGAATTAGCTTTTAATTTTATATCTTAATTTTTAATTAATTTTTTTTAGTAATTTAATTTTTAGTAATTTTGTTGTCATTTTTTGTCATTTTTATTAGTTATTAATTTTTATTAGTTTTATTAGTGTATGTATATATATATATATATATATATATATATATATATATCATTTCTGTATAGCTTTTATATTAATATATGTAATGTTAGTACTTCAAAATAAACAGATTTATTTTGGTTTAAGCTTTTCATCTAATATTCAGAATTTAGTTTAGTTTAGCTTAATTTAACGAAAACAATTTTAATAGATTTAAGTGTAGTTAACAATAATAACACTGCTCAAATCCGAATAAATGTACTGTACTTTTATAGTACAAACTGATTAATTTCTAAATAAATTATATTTCTTGTCAGCTACACATTTTTGGATCCACACCAGGAAAATTTTCCCATGTTTCAGGATTTATTTTGACACAATATTGATAACTCTCAGATTAGTGTAATGCTTAAGTGTGCTGGTGGTGTTGTTAATAGGTTAGAGATGCACACTCTACCAACGGCTGGTTCAATAGAAACGAAACAAGTGAGACCATCTGAATGGACCGTTAAATCACTTGCTCACTCGATTCGTTCAAAAACTGATTCATTCATGGAATGAAACACCGTGTTGCTATGCACTGTTGTATAAAACTAATAGCACATTTGTGCTTGCGGCCTCGCGCACATGTGCTGATATACAGAAACGTACATTGCTTGCGCAATGAATATAAAAACGTAAAACTCATACATGGGTATTTTTTGTTTCATTGCTGGAATTATAAGGGCATTCTAACTGTATTCTAATGGGCTTCATCGTGCAGTGAATGCTTTTGGACTCTCAAGACGTGCTTTTTTTTTCTCTAAGTTGGATAATGTCAGCTCTCCTATCGTCTCTCAGTCCCTTACAGTCACACATACATTACGTTAGGAGAATGTCTTTAAATTCTAATCAAGGAAAAATCATACCTTCTGTTGTCTTCTTTTTAAAGAACTTCAAAAGTTGCGCTTGAACCATTTTGCGCGAAAAATGACAAAATTGCTTCCGTGGGCAGCTTGTTACAGTACCAAGTTCTGATTGGCCAATCGCCGTTATTTAATTCGTAAATGATCATAAGTAGAGAATTTTAACATTTCATGTGCATAAGTTTTATGTAATACACAAAATTAATAATCCAAAGGGGATGGTAAGGGGGGATGGTAGTTTTACAGAGGGGATGCTTTTTGTCAATTTTTTCGACCAGTGGGATGCCATCCTCCCTCAATTCGAGCCCTGCCTATAAATAATGAAGATGCGTCTTGCCTTGTTAATTGTCTTCGACCATGCCGTTCAAATCCGCGGGGCAAGATTCTCCTTCTTCCACCTGTCAAATAATTTCAGTTAAGTTTTCAGAGGAGGACAAAAGTGTTGCTTGAATGACACATAATGTCCTTAGGAAATCCTACACTGCTGTTTTGGCTCATATGGTGAACTTAGACAACCGTTAAATCAGAAATCTTGCCTCCTAAACATTATTAATGTACTTTAGCAACAGGATGGTGAAGTTATGTTTTAGAAAAAATGTTGAAAACATAGGTGTTTTATTTTTACAGACTACTTCAATGAACTTAAGTTGGAGCCACTATTATAGAAACCCTATAACTGTCTTTCATGGCCCTTATCTGGGTGGTTTTGCTGATAATGGTGCTCTTATTTACACTTGAATGGCATAAAATTCCTCTAGTGAAATATTACGCTGCACAGACCAGAAACTTGAGCAATAGAGACAGTTCATTGTTGGAGGCCTGGATATACCTTACAAACTGTTTCTACATTAAAAGCATTAGAGGAAATGGAGCCCTAGCGTTTAACCTTCTCCTTTTGTGGCTGTATATGAAAATGACTCTGCTTGTGACAAATTGTGTGCCTGAAAAATTTGTTTAAAGCACTTGATGAAATACCGGCCACTAATTCATGGTTGTTGGCATTTGCAGAAAGCTGAGACCACAGGGGAGAAAAGACCTAGAGGAAGACCCAGGAAATGGGTGAGTTTGTTTACATTAGTAATATATAACTGGGCACATCCATTTGTAGCACGTTCCCATTTACCTTTCAAAACTATGCAGGAAAATTCATCGGTATGCTTTTCAGTGTATCATCAAGCTTTGAATACTTTGGAAAAACATGATATTTTGAATCATGTTTTATTATTCATTAATTTATTATTCAATTTTATTTATTTATTTATTTATTTTACATTTATATTTTATGAATACTTTTTCATATGATACATAATCCAGGTATAATTTTCTTTTAATGTTAATTTTAATTTTAATATAATTTGCTTAATTATTTAATTACCAAACAAAGTATTTTCCTCTTGATCTGGCTTTTTATGGAGTCTTAGATATATACTGATACCTGGAAACGTAAATGTGTGTGTGTGTAAATATATATACACACACACACAGTCACACACACACAGTCACACACACACAGTCACACACACACAGTCACACACACACACACACACACACACACACACACACACACACATACACGCACACACACATACATACACATAAACACACACAGTTTATTTATTTAGTATTTTACCACTTAATTAAAGATTTCAGTATAAAGTCTTTAATTTATTGTAGAATTGTATGATTATATTAATTAATTCCTTTAGGGGTAAAATTTGTAGGGGTATTTGTAACTTAAAACAAAAAAACAACTTGACCTTTTTAAATGCACAATTAAAAAAAAAAACATATATAAAAAAATACATACATATAAAAGGTCAGGTTTTATATTTGAACTTACAGTTACATATATAGTTATTATTTTTTCAAATAATAGTATTTCAATATAAATATATTATATAAAAATATGCATATATTTTTAGTATACATATATGCATAAGTAATTTTTAAGAGTCAACCCAATCATGTACTTGTTTTACTTAATCACTTATTCATTGCAGAATTGATGTGCAAAAGATGGAGGATTTGCAACTGTTTGCACTCAGGTCTAATTCAGTAATTCCTCCAGTAAAGTTTTGGGTGTTTATCAGTCTGACACATTTGATTGATAGCTGGAGGAGTAAAGCCGCAGGCAGTTAAAAGTGCCACCAGAATGACTGCGGGGAGATATGGAGAGAATGAACCCTTTGTGGCATGCCGACTCTGTGTCCTTATGGATTTTTCTCAGGCAGACAGGAAAAGCAAAGCATTCCGAGGCCCCTGGACACACACGCGCGCACACACACACACACACCGACTTGAAAGATTCAAAAGTGTGTCGCATCTGAATTCACTATACGTTTTTAGGAAAGTGACGGCACAGATTTGATAAACAGTGTGCAAATCTTTAAAGTCGGCTCTTTTGTTCTCAGATCCTCAGATCGTCAGTGTGATTTCATTAAACAGATCAACATAGTTGCATGAATTCGCATATAGCACGGGGGGCTGAAATGATTTGTTCAATACAGAAATCAGTACATTTGTATTGGAGGAAAACATGACCCATCTGACTCTATCATCCAGGAATGCGATTTGAGTCACATGTGAGCCGAGCTGTTCCAAAACACCCTTTACATCCAGGTCTCGGCTGAGCCCCTATAGCATACATGCTAAAGTTCAGCTTTTACTAAAACGTCAAACTGTTTTAGGACAGAAACTTTAATAAACACGCAAAGTGTAAGATGGGTCAGAGAATGAGTGCAGTCTTACAGAAGCGTCTCTAGAATGCAAAGAGCTTTGCTTGTGGACAAAACAATGTTTTTTGTTTTTTTTTATTAACTGACAGTTTTTTTGGACTTTATGGCATTTCATTTGCATTTGGACAGTGAAAGATATAGCATAGAAAGTGATTGGTCGAAAATGAGAGAATGACAAAATGTTGCTAACTGGATTCAAACTCGTGGTGCCTGTATGAGCCCCAAGGCTCTAAATCTGGTTTTGTTGTTAGGTTAGTTGCATTATCTAGATTGTTTTTTCCTTATTTCAATTTTCTTTTTTTTGTGTTGCATTTTTAGTGCAGCATGTCTATTAGAGAATACAGAAAGCTAACTTTCAAAAGTCCATTTTAAAAATAGCGTCAAAACTGAAAAGGCTTTGTTTTTTTTCTTTTTTTTTTTCTTTTTACAACATAGTAAGGTAAACGTTGATCCAGACGTGTGTGTTTAAATGAGTGTGTGAGATTGAGAGTCTGAACTGCTGAACTCTCTGGACTGAACTGATAAAGTTTACATTTATTGCCCTATTTCCTTTGTACTGATGCTCAAAGGTGCGTTCGGCTGCGCTTTCATGATGGCTGCGTGATGCAGGTACACAATCCCACGCGCACACACACACACACATGCAATTGATCCACCCACACATTGATGTCAGTTAGTCTTAAACAAATAGATAGTGGAGTGATTTTCTTTGTAGATGCTAAGTAGACTTTGTAAATGTTTTTCCTCACTTAGCAACAGAAATAGCTAAGAAAATAGGAACCTTTTCCTTATTTATAAACATTCTACACATAATTAAATTAAGAGTGTGGAGGAAATTAATAAAAAATAAACCAAAAATTTTTTTGCTTTTGCTTGATGCTGTATCCATCAGTATGAAGTTCAAGACGACTGCCATATCAGTCCTTTTTCAGAGTACGTCTTCAAAGACATAAATAGAAAAAAATGGTTTGTCTTCCTGATTGAAGCCAAGCTAACAAACTAAAACATTATGGGTCAAAGGTTAACTAGACTTAAGCAAGGGCAGAAGTCTGTCAGCGAACAGGAGATTTTTCACATGGAAGTGTGATAAATTTTACCCTGTGGAGAAACAAATATACCGGTGCTTTCAACTATTTTCCTTTCAGAAAGGCATCAGTAATAAAGATTTAAAATAAATAAATAAATAAATGATTTTTAGCTACAAATTAAAATCCAGTTTTTCATTAAATTCTAATATTTATCATTTTCATTTATATTTCCTTCATATTTTTCCTTAATTTTGTATTTTGTTTTTAATTTTACAAATTACAAAATATGCAGAAAAAATGCTAAAGAAATCTTCATTAAAATCTTCATTAAATCTTCATAATTAACTTAATGTAATGATAGTACTAATAAAATTATTATTTAAACATTATTTTTAAGGAATATTCAGCCAAAATGTATTTGCCAGAATAATGTAAATACACAGTATTTAAAAATAAAAAAAATAACATGCTTTTGATTATTAAAATTTAATGAAACCATTCAAATGGAATCCAGAAAATTGATGAAAATCACAGAATTGAGTAAAATTCTAATAAAATTCTAAAATAATAAAACTAAATTGAGAAAAAAAAATCATATGGACTGTGTAATTTATGTTAAACTTTTAATAAGTTTCTGTTAAATTGTGCAAGTTTCATGATTTCAGTTAATTAGACATGCTTTTTGAGTAATAAAATTTAACCATTAAAACATAGTCTAGAAAATAAAACAGAAAAAAAAAACGGAATCCAGAAAAATTTAAATGAAAAAAAACAAACAAAAAACAAACAAAACAAAAAAAACGGAATTTGGGAAAAAAATTAAACAGAATTTGTGAAAAAATAAACCGGATTTCATAGGGCCCTACTTAAGCTTTTTCTGTTGCATAAAGACACATGTTGCAGTTGATATGAGTTACAAGCTAGTGTGAATCTGGAGGCATATTCATCAGGCTGTAGTCATACTACAAACATCTTGAATGTGGAGTGGGCATAGTGGTATGACATCCTGTGAATAAGTCCGAGATGAAATTGCGGCCAAGTGTATGAATGATAATGAGTCAGAGATGGAAAGCAGAGAGAGATAGCGCTCCGATCGGAACGTTAGGGTGTCCGAAAAAAGAACAAGGCTTTTTTTGAGTTCAGCCAATGCAGTTTGAGGCAGAAAACCAACATTTTTTGTCTTCCTGTCTCCTTTTTTATGAATGGGCATTAGGAAACGTGTGCGTCTGCAGCCCTCCGTCCTCTTGTATGGGTCATTGTGTGTGGGTTATGATCTGTTTAGCATGTCACAGATGAATTGACATGGCTGAGGGGCTGCACGGCGGTCTCCACATCTACAGGGTGGACTTGACAAGAGCTTTGCCATTCCTCTACTGGATAAACAAGTCAGTTTTCTTCATTCAGCTACTGCTCGCCCTCCTGGAACTAATTATAGCATATCCTTTTTGGCTACAAGGGGCCGCTGGAATGTTTTCCTTTGGCCCCCTCCCCCAACTAAGTATCTCCACCCCCCTAAATGGTTAATAGTGGAAGGTGGCTCTGGCTACAAGAAGAGAAAAAAATGCTTTAATCACATTCATTCCTCCAGAGACATTTAGGACAGCCACCAAAGGCACATCAGGACCGCTTCATCCATAGGGCATTCGTCAGGTTCAGAATGACCCCTGTTGAGATGGATGCATTGAGCATCACACTTTCAGACGGGAAATCCAGCAGTCAGAGGATGTAGAAAAGTTTGGGATTCTTAAAATAACATTTCGCAGGTGGCACAGCTGTTATGTGAGGATACTAGTTTGCTGCAAAAAAACTGTGCTTCTCTAGAGTGATAATATAATAAAGACCTTGAGTTGTTTAATTTGCTAACAGGAATATTTCGAGGGGTGAGAACCAGAAAGGCGTAAATGACATTTCACCAACTTTACAGGAGAGCCAAAACAAAAATTTTACCATAGTTTGATCTGACTTTGTGTACTGATTTCAATTGTTTATAATAAAAAAATTGTACACTCATGGATGACAGTACTTTTGCCAGTAGAAAGAGCTCATTAAGAGCTTTCATTTGAAATATATATATATATATATATATTATCTCAATTTCACCAAAAATATCACTTACGCCCTTCTGGTTCTCACCCCTCGATTTATACAAAAGGATTTGTTGTTTTCAGCAATCTGCCATGTTGAGCTCATCAGCCGGTAGATTGCGTCCACAAGGAGTATAATTTTTTTTAATGTTTTTTTTTTTTTGTTTTTGTTTTTTTGTTTGGAAGTTATGGTCAAAGCTGGGCAATATAGTTGAAAAAATATTGATTTTTCAGCATTTTGATTATGTATTTGCCTTTTTTTTTAAATGAAATGAACCATCATTTCAACAAAAGGTTGAGTAATGTGTCAAGTAATTAAAAAAAAACTTTTAGTTAAATTAAAAACAATAAAGATGTTTTTCAATAGAAGTGCAATAATATTATATAATATTGGTAATAAAAACTAAATATGGCCAAATAAAAAAAAAACACATTAAATGATATTAATATTTACAACATTGCTGAACATTACTGAATTTTCCATATATATCATTCAGACTACTTATGCTTTAAAATTATGACCATATGTCAGGTGTTTTTTTTTTTGTTTTTTTTTGTGAAAGTACATCTTTGAGTATAAGTAATGGGTGCAGAATCGCATTATAACATTTCATTACTCTTCTCCGCTCTAGTCCTTTTGTTATTTATAAATCAGGCCAACAGGAAGTCCTGCTATAGGGAGAATTCTGTGGATCCCCTGCACCAGGCGTAATGTTATCTGCTAGATTTGCTTCAGCAGCCAAAAGACTGATTTATTGCCCCCCTCTTCCTTTTCCGGGTGCTCCTCCTGCACAGGTGCGGAGATGGACCGGGTCCGCTGTGCCAAGCGGACAAGCCGCACTGTGTTGCGGAGGTGGGGGCCTGTTGGAACGGACTATCTCTGTCCTCAAACGGCTAACATTATTCAGTTCCCTTTCATACTGCCAACTGGCCAGTGTCCAGCGTGTTTACACGTTTGGTTCCTCTGCAAGCGAGACCATGGTGAAGAAGGGAGAAGTTCTTGTGCTCTCTCTAGACCTGCACGGCCCTCTAAGTGTTAGTTAGCCAAGGCAAGTTTTTGTTACCAAGGCAAGAAGTGGGAATGCCGGCGAAGACAATAGATTTACTTCCCGTGGCGTCTTCAAACCGTGAGGGATGTCACATGCACTCAAAAGATCTGGCCAAGAGGTTGACGCTATGATGTCCACCTCATCTTACGCCAAGAATTCCTTTTATATGAGGTTGACGACAGGGTCGTGATTCATACTCGCTCTTCCCTTCCCAGGTGGTTCACTCCACCAATGTTTGTTGGATCATGACAGCCTCGCAAACATCTGAGCAGGTCGCTCTCCAGCATGCCAAAATGGAGGGAAAAAAAAAACAATCGGGACGCTGTAAACCTAACGACTCCCACCTCTAGGAAGAGACGAGGAAATGAGTGAATTAATAAGTGAAGAGGCACAAATGAGTGGAGGACAGGAGACGGTGGGGAGGAAGTTCTGTCTCATCTCACACAAGGATCTGATGCTTTTGGCTGGAGGACAGACAGTGTTGTCAGGTGATGAGGAGTGGAATCAGAGCCGAGGGAGAGTCTGGCAAGGAAGAGGGGAGGCGCTCGGTGTTTCAAGGGGAACAAGGGCTGCGATTGGGAGTCATCCAACAGCCTCGATTTGGTGGGGAGGCTTGGAAAACCCTCAGCCGCTGCCAAAGTGTGAAAATATTTTTTCTCTCTCCCCCCCCCCTTCTTCCCTTTCTTAATGTGTCCATGTGTGAGGCGGGAGGAGGGTATTGTGATGGGAATTTGGTGTCAAACATCAAAACCTTTTTATAGCCTTCGCAAGCCTCCCGGGCAAAATATTGAACTCTGTAGTCCGCTGAGGTCCTGTCCTTCTCTGAGTCAGTGGCTTGGCCTTTCAGCCTGTTTTTATTCCTTGCATTTCCTATTCCACACTAAACGAGACTGAAATAGTAAGATGCTGTCAGCTTTATTTGAACTTGTAAACAAATCCCAATGTTTGAAGAACACCGCAATGAGACTTTGCTTTGAGTCATATGGGTGTGTGCATGGGCGTCTACATGTCCTGTTATGTTTAAATTAAATCTGACCCTATTTACTTTATTAATGCTTGTTCTAGTTGTTATTGTGCATGATTCATCAAGACACATTATTCAAAATATTTAATCAGAATTTAATAACTTGCTCTGCCTAGACTTTTATTTCCATATGATTCACCTAGACTAATGTTAGTGTAATATTATGTAAAGCAAAGGCCAAATATCTATTTAGACTTCTCAGGCTACAGTCATAAGCAATGTAATTACTGTGATCGTTACTGATTTAAAAAAAGACTGAAATAAATGTGATCTGATTCTTCATTCTTCACAAAAATTGTACCTTTAGGGGTACAAGAACTTAAAGGGACACCTTTCTGTACCTGATATACCACTAAAAGATTGATAGTAGTGCCTTAAAGGGGTCATATGATGTGATTTCTTGTTTTCCTTTTCTTTAGTGTGTTATGTAGCTGTTTGTGCATGTATAAGATCTGCAGAGTTACAAACCTCAAAGTCTCCCACAAAAGGATTTATTCTATCTAAAAGAGAAGGCTGATCCAGACCGGGCTAAAACGCTTCATTAAAACACGCCCCCACATGTCTACGTCACGATGTGGAAATATTTGCGTAATGCCGCCCAAATGTTCACGCAAAGAATGAAGGCGTGGTTTCAGTAACCGCAGTAGCGTTGATGCAGCCATGTCAGGGAGACGCTGTGTGTTTCTATGCGAAAGCAAAAGCACTTTATTTGGCTTTCCGAAAGTAGATGCTCGCGATTATGGTAAGGGGTGTTACATTTCCGACGCGTGCTTGTGGTGTTCAGCCAATCGCAATGCACTGGATCAGCTGGCCAATCAGAGCAGACTGCGCTTGTCGGAAGGATGGGCTTTGTTGAAAACGACGCGTTTGAGATAGGAGGGGCATAGAGGACCTACAATAATGTACAGTATTTGAAAAATAACATAAAGCATGTCAACATATTCTGTTACACCAAATACACAAAATGTTGATCTTTAAAATAGCATCATATGACCCTTTTAAGGGTACATAGACTATTACTTCTCTAAAGTACTAATATGCACCTTTTAGTGGTAGATAAGGAACAAAGTTGTCCCAGTGAAGAGTTGTCCCTGTTGCACTCCTAAAGGTACAATTTTTGTATTTCTATTTGTGCTGAGACAAAATATTTTTTTAGTCTTCACAGTCAACACCCAATCTGTTCCTAATGAATAATACAAGTTTTGCCATTTTTAACTTGTTAGATTGTTAAATTAAAAAGTCTCAGTTGTGAAATATAAAGTCTCACTTATGAGAAACAAGTTGCAATCACATGAAATAAAGTCACAATTACATGGAAACCGACTTCCATAACATCACGATTTTCTCTTGCCAAGAATTAGATTGTTTTATAGAAGTCCATTTCCACTACATAAAAAAATTGTAAATCATAGTTATGATATAAAAAGTCAGACAGTCGAAATAAAATAAAATTATAACTTTTTATCTCATTGTGACTTGTCATAATGTCCACTTTTCATCTCGTAGACATGACTTTGTTATAATTCTGTTTTTTATGTTATAATTTTGACTTTTTATGTTATATGATAGATAAAATCAAGTTTTCCATACATTTTTAACTTGTTGAATGTTTTGTTTCACTTGGAAATACTTGACATTACAGAAGTAAAAAGGGTTGTGAATGTCAAGTCATGTTGACTCAAGTTGAAGTCAATTTTAGAGTTCGCCAGCATAAATAATAAGAAGGTCTTGTGGGTTAAAACAAACTTCTTGTTTGTACAGCATGTTTGGAAAAGTTACTTTTCATAGTTTTGATTTCGTTTGACAGGACTCCTCCAATTAGACGTAGTTGGATGGTGACTAGATTTTTGTAATGAGCTGCAAACATTTTATTAGCAATTATTGAAACCCTGGGCAGGAGTTGGGGTCTTGGAAGTATGCACTTGCAAAAGCTTCGTTTACATTGTGGTTTGGAGCCGTTCCTGTCCCTCACTTGGACGGCTGTGTGAGTTAGATACAGTGTGAGAGAGAGAGTGGACATCTCTACCTCATTCCCTGCGTTCCCCGAGCCCTCTCCCCTCCTCTTGTCTCTTTTTCTATCTCTCTCTCCCACTCGATCTGTGGCCCGAGAAGCTGAATTCCTGCCAATAAGGGCGTGTGTTCAGTCTGGAGCTCTACTCACACAGCAGGAGTTTGCTGGGACCACCTCAACGGATTTCCACCGGTGACCCCTGTGACCTCTCCCCCTCATCTCTCGCTGCCCCCCCTCCCTTTCCTGTTTCAGCTTCTGGAAGCGCTTTAATCATTTTGCTCTGAGCCAGCGACCATAACAGCTGCCTCGATAGGTGCTCCGGAGATGAGAATGTGAGAGGCGAGAGATTGAAATGGGGGAGAGAGAGGGGTGCAAGTGAAAGCAGTGGGGGGAAAAGATGATTACAATAATTAATAAAGAAGTTTTCCCCATATTAGAGAGATTCAGTAGTGTAATGTTTTCTGTTGTTTAGGTTAATATTTTACATCGTATGCAATAAAAGGTAATTGTAAAATAAAATTCAAAATAAGAAATAATCACACTGAGTGATAAAAAAGTCTCCGTTGTGAAATATAAAGTCACAGTTACCTAGAAACTTACTTCCATAACATCACGATACTGTATATTTTCTCTTGCTGTCAGTATTCAGGATTTTTTTTTTTCTGCAACATTAGGAAAAACTGGTAAATCATAACTGGTAAATAATTATGAGATAAAGAGTCAAAAATAAATAAATAAATAAAATTATGACTTTTTACCTCATTGTGACGTCATACTGTTTCATAAATTTATCTTTTTAAAGCTGCAGTCCGTAAATTTTTTTGGTTAAAAATGATCCGAAATCAATATTTGAGCAAGTACATAACCAGCCAGTGTTCAAAACTATCGCCTTACTTTAGCCCGATTCACAACGGTAAGCTTATAATAATGTTTTCTAATTTGAGTGGTACAGGTTTTCGCAGGAAATTCGAGCATGGAACTGCGTCATTACGTCACGTCTGTAAACATAAAGAAGTTGTCCTGGCTAGTATGGTATCGCATGTGAGGATCCTGCAGGTGGAGGATCATTTATAGCATTTTTCTCACAGCAGCTAGAATAATTGTTCAATAAATGTATCATTTTGATGGCGGATTGTAATCCAGAAAGGATTATGTGTTTATGAAACACGTGAATGAAATTAAATTATATTCCAGTTTTAAATGTGCTTCTGATTACAGATAACCTGGGATTACACAGGATTTGTATTTTAAAGACAACTAGTTCGAAGGGAGCATAGTTTGCTTTTTGGGTTAAAAGAATTTCTTAATATGAAATTTGAATGGTATGACAGCTCGATATTAGACTGTACAGAAATTAAAATCTACACGCTAATACACACTATACTCATAGTCATGCAATGCTGATGTTGTTAACATTAATAATTTGAGAATAAAGTATAATAATAATAATACTTTGCACGGTTTGATGTGATGTGAGCTAACCGATCTTTAGATTAAATCACCATTGGTTGCGTGATTTATGGTAATGCTTCTTTCCTCAGTTGGGCAGAACAAACGTGGCAGACTTGTTATTTACTTGTTCAGATGGCAATATACGGTGAAAATTCTTATTTGGGTCATATATTCCAAGACATATATAATCTGTGATTGCGAAGTACAGTAAACATCCACACCAGTGCGGTGACTGACAGCCACACATTCACCTCAAAACATTACATTCATCTGCGCTAAAGGCGTGCCGGAGTAAAGCCCACGCAAGCGAGATAATTCCGCACAGAGCTGCAGTTCCAGGTTTTCAAACAGAGATGGCGACAAAGAGGCAAAACTTACGGACTGCAGCTATAAGTTGTAAGATTGACTTTTAATGCCATAATTATAACTTTATCTCATAATGTTACATTTTTGTAATTTAAACAATGTTTTAATATTGACTTTTTATCTCTGAATTTTTACTTTTAATGCCATAATTATGACTTTATCTCATAATGTTACATTTTTGTAATTTAAACAATGTTTTAATATTGACTTTTTATCTCTGAATTTTACCTTTTTTTGTTGTATTTAAACTTAATATGTCAATGTTGACTTTTTATCACTGAATTTTGCCTTTTTTGTTGTAATTTAAACGTAATATGTCATAATGTTGACTTTTTATCTGTGAATTTTAACTTAATGCCATAATTGACTTTTTATCTCAGAATTTTTACTTTTACTGCCATAATTATGACTTTTTATCTTATAATTTTACCTTTTTTGTTGTAATTTAATGTCAATGTTGACTTTTTATCTCTGAATTTTGACTTCTAATGCCATAATTGATGTTTTATCTCATAATTTTACCTTTTTTGTCGTAATTTAAGCTGTCATAATGTTGACTTTTTATCTCTGAATTTTGACTTCTCGTAAATTTGCATTAGTATGTCATAATTACGACTTTTTGCCATTTTTTTCCTCCTAATATGGAAATGGACTTTCATAATTTTAGTTCCTAATTTCATTATATACTTTATATACTTTTGAGAGCAACTATGATGAGAACAGCACAATGCAATCATTTGCAATCAATGGTTAATTTATAATCATCTTAATTAATCAATCCATAACGGAAGCATCAGTGCTGACATGGTGCTGACGTGTGATTGAATAAAGCAAAAGAAGTGAGGGAGAGGGCGAGGAAGACTGGAAATCTTTGTGTTTGTATGAACAGGGAAAGGTATGTGACATACATTATTGATGGTGACACCTCTGCGACACGAGTCCTTTATCATGGTATGGCCAGGCGGGGAAGCGGTTCACACAGAGGGCTGTGCACATGCATTCTTTCACTGACGTCTTTGTCCAGGCACTTAAGGACATTTCCATGAAAACATGTATCTTACAGTGACTTTGATTTATACACCCCTAATCTGAAGAAAAACAACCCCAGATTTAAAGCTGTTAGAAACTATGACAGTATTATGAAATGTTACCAGGTTCAGGACCTCTGCATTCACTCTTGTAAAAAGTACTTTCAGAAGTTTGCTTTCAATGTCTAGGGCTTTACATAGATAATATTTGCTGAGAGTAGTGTGTATTTATATATTGTGTGTGTGTGTGTCTATCTATCTATCTATCTATCTATCTATCTATCTATCTATCTATCTATCTATCTATCTATCTATCTATCTATCTATCTATCTATCTATAGCTATATCTATATCTATATCTAGCAAATATTGATATGAATGATTAATTTGGATTAAATCATTGTGTTTAATAATAATAATTATTATTAATGCTTATTGTTATTATTTTATTATTGTGCTTTTTTGGCATTTATTGAAATTAATTTTATATGATAATTAAAAAAAATATTATATTATTTTAATTATTTATTTTAAAATTTGAATTATTTTTATTTATTATTTTGTTTTTTGTTTTTTAATTATTTTGTTTAACATTATTTTGTTATTCATTCAGTAGCCCTACTGCAAACATGTATTTGAATAAAAAACCCCTCCTTTTTATTGTTTAAGTTGGAATGTTTAGTAAAATTGAAACAGACTTTGGCAAACAGATCGAGAACTATAAATCTATATTTCCGAGTATGTGAAGAATCCCATGGACCGACTGAGGTATTGACCCACTTCCCAATAAAGACCCCACAGAGCCCCAAGAGCAGTAAAAAAGAAAAACCTTCAAAACTGGAAAGTTTTGTGGAACTGAAGTAAAAAACCTGAATTACTGTGCCCACCCCCTCCACTCCTCTCCCTTCTCCTCCTCTCTCCTTTGAGAAACTCTGGGAACTGATTTCACTTCAAACAGCAGAGGCTCCTAAACGGACCAGATCCAATTTGTCTGCGCTTTTCTTTCCCTCCAGAACACCCCCCCCCCCCCCCCCCCCCCCCCCCCCACCCCCCACTCCCCCACACACTTCCCCCCTCCAAAAAAAAGAAAAAGAAAAAAAGGCCTCCTAACAAAAGGCTGCTTGTCCTGCCAGGAATTTTCCACATTCCTTGTTCTGGCAGACATTTTTCTTTTCTACAAAGGGCCCTTCGGCAAATTCCCCCTAATCGCAGGGTTTAGCTGAGCTCTGATAGGTGGCATTCATAGCACTGTTTGGTTGGGGAGGGTGCTTGATTTGGAGTCCGAGAAGGGACGTGTGAGCGATGGGGTGGGCAAGGGGGCTCTCGGACCTGGAATCCTTTCAGATTTGGTCGAACCGGTGGAGGCATTCCAAGGGAGATCACAAAGCCAGTGCTGTGGCCCTGTACCCTGGAGATGTCTAGCTTGTTTTCCCCACTTCCACCTCCAGTTTAACAGAACATGTGGCCTTTATTCTTGGGAGCGGAGGGGGTGCAGTTACTGGGTGGCTCGTCTGTGGGGTCCGCCTCTGGTGAGGGAGTCCTTGGATAAGTTTGCCTCATCAAATCAAGCAGAGTGTTTTTTTATGTTTCCTGTCTTTGTGGAATTCTTGTCAGCAGCCCTAAGGAGACTATGTTCAAGTAAGGGCTTTTTTCTCCACAAACGCAAAACATATGTTGGCCGTTTAAGTTTAAAGCAAATGTGAGCTGCGTTCCGTTTTTCTAAAATTCCCTCTTTATTTTACCAGGCAGTCAGGTAAAATGAATACGGCTTATGGGCAGGAAAGGGTCTCATGGGCCGTACCATGTTAAAGCACCTCTGTAACAGTACGGATTTGGACATTCATAGGCTCAGGCGGAATCTACAGACTTTCTGCGCTTTTTGTGAGGGAAAATCTGGCAAATTCTGCTTATTTAAACAGTCAAAAATATTAGATAAAGCCGAGAGCACTACAATAGGGACAATAGGGACATTTTGGCCGCCAGAAATGCAGTAAAATACCAAGTACGGTTTTCCCCCAAAATCTGCAACCTTGAAATATTGGTTTACCGAAATTTTGAGAATTTGAAAAAAACATTTAAAATATTTTGCAGTAAAAGGTGTTTACCGTTTAAGCACAGTAAAATTTGTTTTTATACTATTTATATGCTACTAAATAGTATTTATTAATACTTTGATATATTTTCACTTTTTATTTTAATTTTAGTTTGTTTTAGTAATTTTGTAATGTGCTTTTGCCATTTTTAGTAGTTTTTAAAAAAAATATTTCTATTTAGCCTTAATTTAATTTAATTTTAGTTTTAGTAATTTTAGTATATTTATTTTATATTTTATATTTTATTTTAACAGATTTTCTAGGTTGTTTTTTTTTCACTTTAGTTTTTCATCTAATATTTATATTTTGACTTTTTTAAGTAATGAAAAAAAAAAATGTTTTAAAGTGAATTTTTAGTTTTACTTGACTCTAACACTGGTTAGGCAGAACTGAAAGCATGCAATTTGTACTGATAGCTTGTGAAATCAGTAAGCCAGAAAAGTAAAATCCTAAAAACTGCAAGAGGTGGGAAATGTGTAGAATGTTAAAAATTGAGCTCAAATTCTGCAATTTTGAAACCCTTTATCTTGCAGATTCATTTTCTCATTTATTCCACAAATAGTTTTGTTAAAGAAGATAAAAACACAAAATAGGAATAAAAATGGATGGTCTCCCAACGTGAGATTCTCCCTCATACTAAGACATCAAATGGAAAGGGATTTCAAATATAGATGTCCTCCATTTTTTGTAGTTGGGACAAAGATTCAAAGGAGCAATGAATGAGAGAGAGACATAAATATCTCCAGTGCAGTTTCTTGTAAGAGGAGGGAGGGGTTCCCCACAGTGTAAAGCTTTTAGTAAATGACTCTTGGCGCAGAGAATGGTTTTGGTAAGACATGCCAGGTCCTAAGAGCAGGAGTCTTCCACTAGCTTGGCTTTGCTCTGCCCCGGCACGTTCTGTTCTGGAGCTGCTGAGACGTGCAGCTGCGCGCTCCCAGCTTTTTGCCCCCAGGTACCTGTGCCAGAGGCTGACTTACAACCATTACATAATCTCTTTGTGTAACTGGCCCAAAGACCTCTTTGCATACTTGAAGAATGAAGCATCTCCAAAACCATGTCTACTAAACATACTTTCCAATGATCAATAGTTTTTAAAGATCCTCCCTCCATTCAAAGCAGGATGAGAGACCATGGCAGCAAGAAAACATTTCTACAACAATATGAATCACCTTTTAATACAGAATATGTACTTGAACTGCATTTAAAGCCAAGATTTGCTGGAGTATTTAATGATAAGAAGAGTTTGCATGCCATTTTCTGACTAGGACACAAGACCAATAACGGTACACCCACACAATCTTTTGGAAAAAGCTCAAGCCCATCTCTTCGTTTTTGGTGAACACGTTGACTAATTGTGTCGTCAAGGTTAGAACAACTTTAAAAGAGGCCAACAGTCCAGACAGGATTTAACTGGATGTCGAAGATGTTGCTTATCTTATTATTTTAACTTCTTAAGAAAAACAAATGTTTCGCACTGAACAGGGAGGAATTGTACCTCAAGTAGTCCTTAGCAAGATGTAGTACTATCTATTTAAAAAAGCATAACGGTATAGTTCAGCCAAAAATGAATCCTTTTTCTCATCTTCACGTCGTTCCAAACCTGTATGACTTTTTTTAACCACAAAAGGTGAAAAAAATGAAGGATGCCACATTCTTTTCTACCACTTTGCCATTGTTTTTTTTTTATTTTGGAGATACTGTTCATCAATGTTATCATTCCTGAACATGGTGGGTGTCTCCGTTTTCCTCCGTTTTCCTTGTTTCAAGGCATGCGTAACATTGTAGGCTGGAAAATAATTCACAGTAGTACTTGTTTCCAATGTGGCGGGTTGTGGCAAGCAATGAACTCCGAGGCCAGTTGGCAGTGTGGTGCTAAGAGCTTGGAAACTCACTCTAACTGGCGAATTACTCTTTAATCTGTCACTTCAGTGAGAAAAGGCTTGAGATTCTTTCAACATCTCCTTTTAAGTTGTTTTTAGCTTCTCGTAAAAGTGTGTTTCTTTAACCAGTACCAATGTGGACTATGCAAATCAACCTGTATATTTATGTAATTGGTTTTAATCAAAGCTATAAACACAAAAGACATTGAGGGGACATGTCATCCCACGATTTCCAAATTTGTGTGGTCAACTGGAATGGGTTTTTGCACTGGTTGATTCTTAATTGATTGTATTTGGTATGTAGTTAAGTCTTTGGCTTTAATTGGTATAGGACAATTCTGGTCATTGTCAATCACACCAACTGCAACGTAGCCTCACGTTTTTGTGTTGCACGCTGAATGTGACTCACGACTTGAAATAATATTTGAGCAGTTGCTCTGTTCTCATGTTTGCATAAAAATTTAATGGCCTTAACAACCTCTCAGAGTGCAGTTTCTGTTCACTTATAAACACAAGCCTTTACATTGGAAGTTCACCTACTGAAAGCGAAGCTGTTAAAATGTAACTGCAAATGGCTCGCTTTCCTCCATTTTAACAGCCTTCATTTTTATTTGAAACATGTATGTAAAAACGTGTGGTTAATTGAAGTTAGTTGTGTGGATTAACAGACAAGGCATTTTACATTTTTATAATTTACAAATATGACTAATTAAGTCTTCTAAAATTAAATAGATGGCTCTTAACTATGGATAAAGTAAAGTAGGATTTTGGCTAGGTGATACAAAATGAATCTTTTTTAAAATTATATAAATATATGATATATAATAATATATAAAATGTATATGTATGTATATATTGTTTAGCCCACTTTAAACCTTGAGCCCACTAAGCAATTAATGTATTATAAAGGTCCAGTGGTCACTAATTACATTTTCACATCACGTTTCACAACATTTAACTCAATACACAACAAAAGACAATGTTCCCACAGGATAATTAGCTTCTCACACCAGTTAGTTTGCCTTTGGTCACTGAGCATGACTTCCTACATTAAAACCAGATCTCATTAACAATGAAGTTTACAGAGCTGTGAGATGGAAGAGAAACGTGTCACCTTATGCATGAACAGTGATGAACTTGGTCGATTCATGAGAGCTTTTGCAATTACTTCATTGCTTCATTTCAGCTGTCCACAAGTTATCTATAATTAAGACATTTGGATATCTGGGACCTGATGGCTAAATGTATCTCCAAATGATTACACCAAATGTACCAGTGGGACACAAATAGTGTCTGAGAGCTTTTTCCATGTCATTTGATAGTCTATATCCGATGGAGTAATACCCTCCCCTTATTTGGTCCTTACTGCATACAGTATAAAAAAAATAATGATTTTATATTTATTTTGTGGTACTTTCATTTTTTGTTACCACATTAAATTCAATATAATTTAAGTAAAATTAACATTATATATATATATATATATATATATACCATTTTAATTTGAGTAAAATGCATGTTTTTATTTTTTATTTATTTTTTGCTCTGGCACTCTGGATTCAGAATAGAAATACAGGAAACACAGATTAGAATTACATTTTTTTTCTTATGGAGAGCAGAATTGCTGACACGGATTGTTTGTATTGATTTGTAGCGGAAAAGAAGAACTGTGGAGAGCTTTCTGAAGATGGGTATAATCCATGTTTTGTTTCCTCTTGGTCTTCAGCTTCACCTTGTCTTTTTAGCCATATACTGTACATCTTGCTCTTTTAGTGCATGCCATGCACAGCACAAGGAGGTCACAGGAGCCCCGGGGTCATTCAGTTTGCAGAAGTGATTTGGCGTGTCAGCTACTTATGACGTCAAAGAGCGAGCACGGTTTTATGAAAGACAAAACTGTGGTTTCTCTTTTTGTTCTGAGGGGCAGAAGGGCAAGAGGGGTCTGGGTTTCTGATGTGCAGGGTGACAAGTTCAGTGCTAAAAAGAAAATGGGTTCTTTCTATGGCGCTCTTGTGTTTTTGCTACTTTTGTGCATGTACAGTATCATTAGTGATGTAACATACAGTGTGGTTTTGACATCCTGGGTCATCAGTTAGTTGTAAAGTGCACGTGGCATCTTGTATTTCATGTGTTTTTTTAAATAGGTTCAATCAGAAAGGTGTTGGAATTCTCCTCCTCCTCATGTCTAAAAGTATATTTGTGTTCCGTCCATCCCATTTGGAATGTGTGCATCATTTTCCCAATTTCCCTTTATCGCCAGCTGCATTCTTCTCCCTCTTCTCCATCCGGTGTTGACATTTACTGTGTTACAGCCTGATAGCATTCCAGGGAGAGCTGGCACAAAACACACCAGCTGCTCCCAACAATCCCAAATGGTGTGAGTGTGTGTACTCTATCGGCAGTGGCTGGCTTTGGTTCCAAACACTGGACACTCTCAGGGTTTTATTTTTGCCTGGCTCTCAGAGCAGCGGAGGACTCCTCAGCTGTCAAGCTCCGGTCTTAGAAGCACTTCCTGCGGGGTGGCAGCGCTTAGGGTTTATGATGTAATGTGAGTAGGGCACAATCTGGGCATTGCATACCATGCTATTGCCACTGTAGAGGCACTGCTGCGTACAGCCCTGTATGTGTACATATGTCCTCCTATTCTTAATGTTTTTTAGGGATTTCGCCTGGATCTGATTGTCTTAATTGAAATTAGATTTAAAAATACAGTTGAATGTAAAAATACATACAATTAAAATTTTTTTAAATGTATATATATATATATATATATATATATATATATATATATATATATATATATATATTATTATTATTATTATTATTATTATTATTATTATTATTTATTGCATTCAGATGATAATTGTTTCTCTTTTTGTCTTTCAGCCACAGCAAGTGGTCCAGGAAAAGCCCGCTCAGGTATGTCAAATGAAATCTTTGCACCACATAATTAATATAGCAGGTGGACATGCATGCATATATATGATACTGAAGGTCCAATTGGTTAGAAGGGGATGGCAGCTTGCAGAAGCAGATTGAGGATGATTGTGTGAGGAAGAGGATTTGCTGTTTGGGTTTACAAAGTCCTCAAAAACCTAAAGTGAGTGGAAGGGGGGCATAATTCTGGTTTGATGAGAGACCTGCTTGGTTAAGGCTAATGTAAATCCTATAGCGTTATGTGTGGAATCCCAGTCTTCTTTGGTTTCATCCCCTCACAGATGGATATGCAATCTGGCAGACAGGATTAGTTTTGAAGAGTTGCCCCTTTTTTCCTCTCTTGTCAAAATTCCTTCAGCATATTAACAATGGAGTCGACTCTATAGTCTCTGTGCACAGTGCTACTTTAATGTGCTCAAGAAGAAAGACAGCAGCCTGCAGACCTATATGCTGGCTGAATATGACGAAAATGATGAAAATCCATTAAAATGCATTAAAAATACATGAAAATAAAGCAAACATACAATATTGGCTATTTAAAATATCCAAATAAAATATTCATAGATACAATTTTTGTCATCAGAACTATTCACTATTAACAAATGATTTGTTTTGATGCTTTCAAACTTGGACTGAAAATGCCATAAATGTAATTCACCCAAAAATGAAAATTGTCATCATTTACTCACCCTCAAGTTGTTTCAAAGCTGTATGAGTTTCTTTCAGCTGCTGAACACAAAAGAAGGTATTTTGAAGAATGTTAGTAACTAAATATTTAACAGCATCCATTGACTTCCATAGTATGGGAAAAAAAAATACTATGGAAGTCAATGGCTACCATCAACTGTTGGGTTACCAACATTCTTCAAAATATTTAGGCAAAAGAAAAAGATGCTCATACAGGTTTGGAACAACTTGAGGTTGAGTAAATGATAACAGAATTTTCCCTTTAATGGTGATGTTTGTTGTATGTTGTTTTGATAGAGTGAAAAGACCCTAATAAGAAAAACACAATGGCTTGAGATACAATTCCTCTCCCACACAATCTTCCACACATTTATTAGGAATCTGCTCACCTCCTCTTGTTCGCTGGTGCGGACCAGTTTACGGTGTGAATGCATAACTGAGGCCTGATTTGTTGCTATGTGGGAACGCACAGACCCTGATGGCTTTGCGCCACACTGGAAGACCTAGCACATACACACAAAGGTATCTATACCTAGTCTGAGATGCTATCTCTGAACTGGAAGGCAGAGCTACCAGCACCATCTTGATTAATTATATGCAATGAAATTCTCTTGGAGGACAAATGTTTTTAGCCATTGCGTCACTGTTTTTTAAGCATCTCACACCATGAGCACTGAGTTTTTAAGGCATCACTATAAGTTTAAACTTTTAGTTACTTTTGAAAACGTGTCTGAAGATCACTGTGTTCCATCTAGCTATTTTGAACTATTCTTTTCTAAAAGCCCCCTAAGACATGCATCTGAGTGATGGGGATCATGTGAACCTGAGACTAGCCTTAAAAAAAATCGAAAAGACGAAAGTTTGCATATGGGATTTTTGTTGAGTATCATATTTGATATGTCAAGCTTTCATAGCTTATATAGCATGATATAGGAGAATATGGAGCTCATACTTGAGGAGGAAAAAAATTCTCTGCACCAAACTACAATTTGGTGCAGTTGCTGATAATATATAGGACCAACAAGTAAGATGAAATTCTGATAGCTTGTAAATCAAAGAGATTTTATAGCAGTATGGTAGACTGTAGTTTCAGTTATGGGGGGCAAAACATATAATGCAATGCAATACAATGATGAGTGAGAGATGAACAAAAAACATTCCTCAAAAGTCTGATGTATCATATTTGATACATGATTTCCTAAAATAATATGTATGGATAATCATACACTCTAAATAATGCTGGGTTAAATACAACCCAGCACTGGGTAAAATATGGACAAACCCAGCGATTGGGTTGTTTTTGACCCTGCGGTCGGGTTACTGCCCAGAAGTTTGGGTTAAACATTTAACCTAACTGTTGGTTGAAAACAACTCAATCGCTGGGTTTGTCCATATTTAACCCAGCATTTTTTAGAGTGTACATATTATTATATGTATGATTACATATATGTATGACAACTTAAACCTAAGTTGGTTCAGTCCCGTAAGTATTAATCTTGAAATATTACTAACAATAAAACATTTATTCTTACATTTACTTTATAAAAATCTATTAAGACTTCATAGCAAAAATACACATATACCATGACCTGAAAGTGGACAGTGTAGGAATTTTACTAAAAGGCCATTTACTTGCTAAAAAAGTATAAAATATCAATCAGATGACAGAAGGCATGTAGAAGATTGTGTGCAACTGTTTTTTTCAGCAAAGTTGTGCTTATGTTGATATTTAAAAGGCCTTAGAAATGTGCATATAATGAAACAGTAGGCTTTATAGAGTTAATACTGATTAATTACCCAATTGTTCAGGCAACCTACTAAATAATCCATGTTAGTTTGGAAAAATTCTTTACTGTAAAAAAACAAAACAAAACAGTATGTCAGGACATTATCCAGTAATTTTGCAGACATTTCTGTTAACCCTGAAATACAACGCAATGAAGTGCAAAACTATAAATACAGGTAAAACACCAGTAGAAAACAATTCCTTCATATTAATACATTATATTGTGCCTTATTTCTACAGATTTCTTACAGTGATTTTTACACTTACAGTAGTGTTTTTGTTAATATGGCAATAGTAGTAATGTTTAATTAGTTTTTTCTTAAAATTTCTTTTCTTTTTATAATTAGTTTAATTGTTTCTTCTAGTTTCGATGTCAATTTCCCTCAACTTCAAAGGGAACAAAAGATCCGTCATAAACCCACAACAGGGACTTTCAATTACTATCTTTAAACAATCTTCTTTCTTCGTTGGTGATGGTTAAACCAAGCGCATGGTAATCTTGGCCACTGATTTCTTTTTTTTTTTTTCCAGGAACAGAATTCCATTGAAATTTTAGTCTTTTTCGAGTGCTGTAAGCTGTGCCTTTAATTGTTCTCAGAATGAAAGAACGAGCGATGATGCGATACAATGTCATTTCGATTCCAATAAAAATGGAATGTTTAGAACAAACCTATGCAAAGAAATTTAGAGTTTTGCAGCTCTGAAATAAAACAAACTGCCAAAAGAAATCTGATATTCCATTTGAGCACGTAACTAAGCTGGAATTTTCTGGTCTGTGTGGCACTTCAGTTGGAAGCACGATTGGTGGGCAGGGTGTCCGAATATGATTAAAGAGTTTTTTTTTCTTCCCCCCCAAATCTCCATTCTTTCACTCGCCCATGTCACACATGGTAGCGCTTAGCTGGTCCTTCACAGCTGAAGTGTCTGCCGCACTAATGAATGGAGTTTGGCTCATATAATGCAGACAGGCTTTTGCCACGGCCTTTCCCCTGAATGGGAGCAACACAGCGACTTGGGAAAGGAAGAGGGTTATAAATTGTGTCAGTTAGCCTCCCCAAATAAAATAAAGCCATGTGGAAAATGAAATCCATTTCATTTTGAAGAGTGCCCAAAGCCAAGCGTCTCCCCAGCCCCCATTCACCGCCTTCCTCCCGTTTCAATGGTGGTCATCTCGGCAGCAGCTGTGGGATGTTCGCTGTCTGAGCTCATGAAAAAGAACATTTGTAACCAAAACAATAACAAAAAAAAAAGGAAAATATAAATGCAAATAACTGCGCTATTTCAGTCCGTCTAACATTTTTACGCACAGCCGTGTTTTGCTTTGCAGCCATCTTTTTGTGGTGACTGATGGGCAACCACTGTTGTGTTTTGTAGGAAGAAGAAGAGGAGGAGGCGGAGCAAGAAGAGGACTAAGCAACCACAGGATTTTACCTCTACCTCATCTAGCTGTCAGCTCTCTCCAAGGGAAAAGACTGCCTTGACCACTTATTATTGACTTCCCACTTTCGTTTGATCATTTTCGTTTGTTTATTTTTGTTTTTTCTCATTGGTTTATTTGGGTTTGGTTTCGTTTTGTGATCAACACACACAACACCTCAGAGCATAACCCGAAAAAAGACGCAAATGCAAACAAACATCTTGCAGATGACAATTGGAGCCGCCTTGCTGTAATATGTAACACGCAATATGTGCTGCAGCGGTTCTTTGCGTCACACAAACACACACACACTCTTGTTGACTGATTTTCCAGGCTACATTGGTAAAGAAGAAGGTGAAACTGTCTGGTTTTGTCATTCAGCGTGTGGTGCTTCTTATATCTGGGTGGAGCTTTAAATGGACACACCCATTCACACAAGAACCCCCCCCCCTTACAGTACCAAACCACCAAAGACCATTTTTCCTTCTCTGTCATTTTGATGTTTTGACCAAAATGACAGTGAGCTTTAAAAGTATTTGCCTTAAAACTGCAAACAGAGCCTATTAGTTACTATAATTGAAAATTTTGCAAGTGGATACCTAAAAATGAATATTCTGCCATTATTTCCCCAGCCAAAACCCCTTTGACTTTGTTTCTTCTGCAGAACACAAAAGAAGACATTTCAAAGAATGTCTAAAGCCCTATTCGGATGTGACTATTTTTCTAAACTACATTTGAGTTTCTATTCTTATCACCTGACGTCTGCGATTTTCATGTACCAGTTCGGACGGGACTAACATCTCCATGTTTATTACAGAGGTGGGAGGGTCTGTTTTGTTCTTCTGGGAATTGCTAAGATCACGCGCTCATGGGTGAATTGCGAATACTCATTCGGATTGATAGTATAACCAAAGTTTTACTACAAATACCATGTGGAAGCTATATGGCTAGTATAGCAAAAGCATGGTTAATATGTGGTTAACTATTTTTTATTTTTTTTATTTGAAGTAAAACCATGTTTAATTTTCGTAAAGGTACATATGTAATTAAAAAATTATGTGATTGAGTGCAGAAATAAAGGTGAGATATGTTAATCTTACCTGACGCTGATATTACAGTAGCCAGTCTTAACAGTTTACATGATCTGGCTCTTGATTTTATTATTGTTATATTTTAAATTTCTTTGCCGGGAGGCAAACATATCAAAAATACGTGCAGTAGTAAGAGCGTCTACGGTAGTTCACGTTGGCCAAAACACACAAGGAAACGCATTGTGAAAAAAATATCGCCGGCAATCACAGACATTCGCCTTCGGACGAGATTAGTTTTCTCAGAGGATCACTGAGTTTGCCGAAAAACAGTAGGTAATTTGCTCTGGAATTATTACAGAGGATTTGCGAGAAAAACGGAGACAGGATTAAAATTACTAAGCACGTCTGTGAAACACAAATTTCTCTAACGACCCCCTGTAAAACTAGTCCCATCTGAATAGAGCTTAAGCTGGTGCCCACGAATGGTGACCACGGTTGTTGATGAAGTATTTCATCTTAAATTTCAATTCATTTCACACCCAAAGCTGTCATATGGTTTGAAATATTGTACCTTTTATAGTGCTTTTTGGAGCCCTTGTTCACCATTCACTTTCATTGTATGGAAAAGAGCAAATTGTGGACATTCTTCAAAACATCTGTTTTTGTGTTTTACAGAAGAAAGTAAGTTTGGAACATGTAAATAATGACAGAATGTTTATTTTCTGGTAAATTATCCCTCTACTATTGTATCCATGTCCCTTGTGTCCTTGGTGGTGATTTTATTTCCAAACTGATAACGGTGAACATTAAATGTCTCGTTGGGACACCGTTTTCAGCATTACTGCAGAACGGTAGTTCTACTGTACATATCTTCGCGACTTTGGCTTAGCATAATTAACATACGTCTACATAATTGTTTTTATTTTCTTGTATGACATAGCTTTAAGAACATAATTTTTTGACAAATTCAGTGAAAGGGAAATCTGTCAACTCAGTCAAGACCTAAACCTCAAGAAACACCCAAACCACAGGAACAAAACCACACTATACCTCATTACACACAAAAATACCTGAATCGCAGCGACGGCGTCAAATGGTATTTGGCGAATCCTAATGTACGCCAGCGCTGTCACCAATGCAATATCTTCTCACAGTTTCAAAGCTACCTCTGATTTCTTCAACCAGCAAACCAGCTCGAAAAGACACGCGCTGCTATAGAGTTCTCATTACAAAGCAGGGGATGGCAGCGAGTGCCAACGTTGAAAACAAACATTGTCGTAAGAGCAGGCGAACGCTCTGCAAAATGTTTTTTGTGAGAGTCGGGCAGGTAATAGCTGAATTCTGAGGTCTGTTTGTAGTCATATATAGAACTAATCATGCAGCTAAGGGAAAAAAGTACTGTGTTTGTTCTAGTTAATTTTCTCTTTTTTTCACATTAGCATATATCTGACATTTGTAACTAGACTCTCTGTCTCTGCAGCTGGGATGTCTGTTTTACATTTTTAACTTGAATATATATTTTGTACTGATTACTCAATGGTTTCTAAGGATCAAGTGCTTGTATGACACTAAATGATATTGTTGCGAATGGATTTTTCTTTTCCTTCTCTGTTTTTTTTTCCTCCACTATTGCTCTGAATTTATAGTTTTAGTTCCTATGTACTATTCAGATATGTACCTCAAAAAAAAAAAAGGAAAAAAAGGATAAAAATGGACTAATAATCAGCTGACAAATACCTACCTCCAGTCTTGAAAACGGAACAATTTTTTTTTGCCTAGTTTCTTTCAGTACGAATGTACTGAAAAAGACTTTAGGACTGCACAAGATCCTGTTTTACAAAGTTTTAAATTAGAATTTCGCTTCATTTTAATTCAGCTGGGGGAGAAGACGGCTAAGAAAATAACTACACACACACACAAATACACATCACATAAAAAAAAAAAAAAAAAGAAACTTGAAACTTTCTTTCAGGTTTGAAAAAATATGTTCGGGTTTTGTATATTGCATATATGATTATGTTTTTGAAAATTAGTAGATATTGAGATATACTTGATTAGCGTTTTTTTGTGTACTTTACACAAATGTGATTTTCTTTTTTTCAGATGTATATGTAATGCTTATGTAGTGAAAGAATACACATTTTCAGCCTGTCACCATGAAAACCTTAAGAAAAGTTAGCATGGTAATCTCAACTGGGCCTGAGGTAGAGCCTCAGAGGAAGCTAATGGAACTGTTGGCATGCCCCTTGAACTTACAATGGCATGTAATGACCGTCTTTATATGCGGCAGCTTGGCTTTTGCCACAAACCAACATTGAACGTTGCTCAAACACTGTAATGCTACTACCTAAATGGTTACAGTTCTTGTAAAAGTGTCAGTTTTCGAATCGGACCGCTTCTTTACTCTCCTACGAGTTCAACAGATGAAACAGTCGCTTGCTTAAGTGGACGGACGGCATGTCTCGGCTCGACCTCAGTGGTTTTAACGCTTTTTGTGAGATCTGCGCATAATGGCCGCTGAGGTGCACCGCTTTCAGCCTTCCCGAAACTTCGCATTGTGTTCATATACTTCCTATGTTGGTTTGAATGTGTATCCACAGGAGCCACTGTTCATGTGCTTTCAGCTCTGGGTGTCTTAATGAAGATGAAGTTGTATTTTCATGACAGCATGTTCTAGTACAAT
Source organism: Spinibarbus caldwelli (assembly GCA_039654775.1). Lineage (NCBI taxonomy): Eukaryota > Metazoa > Chordata > Actinopteri > Cypriniformes > Cyprinidae > Spinibarbus > Spinibarbus caldwelli. The sequence goes on along the minus strand of CM077228.1, from coordinate 10,067,646 downwards.
CGAATACACTTTTCTACCTCCAAGAGGGCCTCCTGTTACCTCATTTTTCAAACTTAATATCTGCTTAAATTCAGGTGCCTGAGTCCAGAGAGAACAGCGTAAAGTTTTAAATTTATATATAAATAAATATATATTCATAGTTTATTTTTGTGTGTTTTGGGGGGGATTTTTTTTATAAGACTGTACCTCTCTGCCTCTCAGTCACAAGTTAGGTAAGACTGGACAATTTGACTTGTTTTTTTAAACGCTGTCTTACATTTATGCAATGTTTTGTAGTTTCTGCAGCTGTGGAGATGGAAAAGTATCACTAGGTGGTTACTCTCAGCTTTCTTCACTTGATATAACTTGTTGTCTAACAATTATGGCTGTTTCACTTAGTATTGCTGTTTGTGATTTCACTTAAAATTGCTTGCTTGTTTAAAAAAAAAGGACAAAAAAGAAAACGTATTAGAAAAAATGTCCTCTTTATACGTATCCACCTCTTTATTCAGCACAATAAAAAAGGTGCCTGTGACCATTGTTGTGTATGAAGTCAATATTACTACTGCATGCTTAATCTACAAATGCCTACAAATGTTCTTCTCCTTTTATGCCACTTTTATATGTATTTATATCCACAGAGACTTACATGGCATTTAAGGTATTTTTCATTTCACAAAGCCCTGTTCACACTGATGGTAATTAAAACGCAAATAAGCAATTCATTATATTTTTAGGCTATTCTACGTTTGTGCCGTATAAATTCTCACAACTTATTAATTTGTTCTGTTGTTTTAGCAATAGCCATGGTGTACCAATTCATTCTCGTGTTTTGAACATGCACTAAATTTTCATGGGGAACTTTTTTGCCCTGACGTGAAACTCCCATAGATTCATATGGCAAAAATATATTTATCGTGGCCACAAATTAAGAATTCGTTTTCACAAATTAAGAATTCATTCCTTCATTTTATTAATTTGTTCCCTCGTTTTAGTTAAATTGTTGCCATGAATTAAGAATTTGTTCTCATGACATCCTTTTGTTCTGTCGTTTTAGTCAAGCATGGCCATGTTGTACTAATTTGTTTCCTCGTTTTGATTTACAATGTAAAAAATGCTGTCTTTCTTTGAATATGAATGCTATCCACTCACTTTATCGTTGAAAATCATTTTTAATATCTTGCTATTAAAGGTCCAGTAAGGGACCGCTCACACACACAGAATGCGTTTTTCCATTCCACTGTGCTATTTTTTCTATTGTTTTTTAGGTTGCTCTTTATTTTACAGTACGTGTACTTACATGCACTTACAGTGTACTTACCTAAGAAAGTACTGGTAATATAAGGTAACTACATGGGGTAGGGTTAGGTTTAAGGGTAGGTTCAGGGTTAGTACCTAGTTATTATCTAGTTATTGTAATTATTACAATAAGTTCATAGTATGTACATGAGTAACAGGATTGTAAAATAAAGTGCTACCGTTTTTTATGTAAGCATGCTAGATGGAAGTTTTTGATTGTTGGACTTCTGCAGTGTCACTCACATGACAAAGTCCTCAAGTTAAAATAATTTCAACTTTTAAAAAACAGATCTTGAGGCCTTGCGTTTTCCTCATTCCACTGCCTGCATCTCGCGGTTTTTTTTTTCTCAAAGCAAAAATGCATTCTGTGTGAATGGAACAAGTAGATTTAATTTTTTCTTTTGATCTTTGTTTCCGGTGTCCTTCTAAAAAACAAAACGAAACATATTTGTCAAAGCAGCATTCATTTCCTTATGAGTGAAACTTTGGAGAAAGTGCACCCATTTATTAGAGGCCTTAATTCCTTTCTTAACGCACATGTATATGTATACAATCCAGCACTGAAGTGTCACAGGTCATTCCAGGGCAGGACAGTAAGGCTGCACATTTAGAAACACAGAGGCCATGTATGGAGCTTCTAGGTACACGATGTTACGGAATTTAGACGACTGCTTTTTTCCCCTCTCCCTCCCCCTGTTCCTCTTCCATACACTCTCCCCCTCTTCCCAATTCCGAAACATCTCTTTAACTCCCGTTCTTTGGTGTACTCACGGGGGAGACGTAGCCCACCCTGGAGCCCCTGACCTCTGCTCCGCAGCAGACTCTGTGAATGGGACGGCGGCCCCCACTTCAAAGCTCTGCCGTTCTGTGCTCTCTGACAGGGCGCCTCACTCATCCCCCCCACACTCCCCTCCTTTTTTGCAACCCCCCACCTCACCTCACCTCGGCTATTCGCCCCATCCACCACAGTACTGAGGATTTGGTTGTTAGTGCCAGCTCACATCGTCAAGCTGCTCAGTAATTCCGCCAGATTGACCCGAGTAGAGGGAGGGAGGAATGGGTGGAGAGGGATTTCACTGCTACCACAACCACTTTCAGAGGTGGTCTTGCCACCTCTTCCTCTTTTCCGTGTAAAAAGGGTCTGCCTTTGTGTAACAGAGAGGAGAGGGTGAGAGCGTTTCCCTCCTTTTTCCTGCTCTCTCATTAACAAACATCCAGCTGTTCAGGGACAAGGCCTCGGACAAAAATCTGGTTTACTTAACTTACACTGTAGATAGCACACTGTAGAAAGATCTCACAACTCATTAAAAAAAACATACAAATTCTCATTATGGACTCTTCACGTTTCTGGGGAATTGTGGGGATCTCAGAAGCGTAAGTTGTCATAGTGGTCAATGGAAACTACAACAACTCTATTTTTTGCATTCCCATTTGCCCCATTAGGCCTAGCAGTTTTATGACTTTACAAAAGAAGAAATTAAAATTGAAAGTTTGATTACACTGGTCAGAAGAGAGAAAGATGTCAACTTTGCCATCACTCCTTCAGTCTTTAGAAACACATAGCAGCGTTAAGCAGTTTTTTTTTGTAATGTAAACCAAGCAAGTAATACAACACCAAGTGAAGTGTTAAAAATGTACATTCTTTAATTAAAAACGAGTCAAAATACCGATTAAAGGTGAAAATTTGCTTCCCCTTCAGTTTGGCGCCATTTCTGGCATAGTAGGCCTGCGCTAGAAACGTAAGTTTACGTAAATAGAAACGCTTGTATTGTGCACGTGATTAACGTTAATTAAAACTAGTTTTCCATGTAAACGAATTTCTCGTGAACACACGACTCGTTAAGCTTTGTTTTTAAGGGCTGCGATTTTAAGGCGCAGTATCAAGAAGTTTAAGATTTTTTTAAAAATGCATCTTGCTCACGCTCTCCTTTCTCATTCTTTCTCTTTTTGTATTGGAGGTGAGTTTCACATAATTGTTCGTTTCTTGTGTCTTCCACACTAAAGGATGTCCGTCCACTCTGCTGAGCAAATAAAACACACTTCCTGTCGTCTCTTGTGAGTCTGGGTGCAGCTGTTGTATCCCTGGCGCAGACTCAGATATCCGCTTCAGATCCTTTTAAATCACATTTCATGCTTTTCCATATAATCCTTACACCCAGATATCACATTATAATCTTATGTATAAGCCTTTTCACATATTAGCATATTTTCCATACAATGTGTACAAGTGTAAACGAGTAGCTGACATGACATTTCAAACAATGTCCTGCAGAGTGATGTGAGACTCTGTCTTAAATATGACCTTACTAATTGTGTATAGCCATATGGAATATTAGTAATTTTAAACATTATTTTTGTCTCTCTGCAGATAAAATTTGACCAACCACAATAACCTTACGAAAACGGTTTTATTGTTGTAAAAGTGTAGTTACCATGTTTTTTGTCTTATTGATTACCATATGTATAACCACAGTTTAACTACACATACCACGGTTAAACTACTGTTAGTGTAGCAAAACCAATTTGTGGTTACTGTGGTTTAACAATAGTAACCATGTTTTTTTGTTTTTATTTGTTATAAAACCGTGATTAATTTTTGTAAGGGTAGACACTGACAAATTTTATATTTAGCCTACTGACTGTTTAATATATTGAATATTTAATCAACATAAGAGGGGGAAAAGAATGATTTATGAATATTATAAATTTGTTATAATTTCTATAAAAAATTATTGTAAATAGTGCTTTTAGCATTTGTTTCAAATGTCAACCCAAGTTTTACAGTGATGATGAAGCTTCAGGCATAAAGAAGGTGTACTTAGATGACATTGTGCATGAAGTGCAGTCCAGGGTCCTTCTGAGTCTTCAAGTGGCATATCTGATCCATCCCAGCACATTTGGACCACCTTGGCCTCATTCAAGCCTTCAAAGATCAAAACAGCTCAAATTGAGGTGAGCCAGCAGCACATTTGTACACTAAATTCTACACTGGTGAGATGTCTGAATGGCCCTTCAACACACGATCCTCCTCCATTCAGAAGTGTCTGTTTATAGGAATGAGTCACACTGGACATCAGAACTTCAGGCTGTGTAATCCTGCCTGCTTCCTTCTGAATATGGAGCGGATGTGACCGTGTCTGGTTTCTCCCAGCCTGTGTGTGTCAGAGGCCGGTCGTCTCTGAATCTGTGCCGGAGCTCAGCGTGAGCAGCGTTCAAGGTGGGCGTGTGTTTTTCTGGGTTCCAGAGCCAGCATGTGGAGAGGTGGAAGCGGGATGAATGGAACGAGTGGGCGGCTGTGGGTTTGTGTGTGTGGGTGTCTTTCCTAGTGAGACGACTGTCTGTGCGTGTTTGGGACCTGTTGAAACTCAGTATGTTTGTGACTGTGAGTGTGTGTGAGCACATTTTCATGTCTGTACTATGAAACGGTAAAATAGGGCATTTGAAAAACGTAGCTTGCAGGCTCTAAAACCTAAATATGTTTAGATTTGTGTATTCATGCATTACATAATCTAAGTACAGGTTACATACAATTGTTATGGGCTATAGGCAGTTCGTTTATTATTTTACTGTTTTTAATTCATTTTCATTTCTTTATATAATTTAGTCTTATTGATTTAACATTTTATTTTATTGTAACTTTTTTCTACATTTATTACATTTATTATTATTATATAATATATCCAAGACTATAATTTTTAACTTACAATTATATATATATAAGATTGTAATTTTTGCTTTACAATTTTATACACAAACACACACACACACACACACACACACACACACACACACTATATATATATAGAGAGAGAGAGAGAGAGAGAGAGAGTAAGAGCCAACTGTAAATGGTCAAGAAATATATATATAGTAAATAAGGAATACATGTTAAATTATAATTTAGTTTTACTGTACTGTGACTGAATTATTTTTTAATTATTTATTCAGTGTATAATCATGTGGTAATTTATCATGATTTTATTATTGTTACTGTTACTATTTTTTAATTTATTATTTAATTTACTATTTATTTGTTACTGTACTTTAAAAAATTCATTTAGGATTTTTTTTTATTTTACATTTTTAAATTTATTTTTTATTTTTTTCAACAGGTGGCGCTTCTGTAATGAATAATGTACAATCAGTCAGGGGTCTCGTATTATCCAGAAGGGGTTTATTTTGCAATAATGACCGGCTGACTGAATGCTACTCTGCTAATTATACAGCTAATTACCAAATAAGTAAATAAATGGATATAAAATAGTGATTTAAGTTGAAATTATTTTATGTCACAAGAAAAAGAGTGTAGATTAATATAAAAGACACGAAACTATAGGAGATAAATACATAGTTAACTGCTCACTATATAAAAATATAGACCGTGACTTACTGATCAGAAATAAAGTATTCTGGAATATTTCTATCATAATTTGAAAGACTGAAACACAAACTTTTTCAGTTCAACCTCACTGTGTCATTTATGTGTGTAAGCCCATTAAACTGTGTTTTTATCTCTACTATATAAATATGAGTATGATTTTCCGTCTTTAATGTGTATTTATGGATGGTTTTCAAGCAGTGAGTGCTACTTAGTGCACCAGGCTGCATGAATGTGTGTTTGTTTACGCTGTGTGACTGATGGGTGTTTGTGCACTTCTGTTTGAGGGTGTGTCTGACCCGGGTGTCATGCTGTCAGTGACTCACGCCGGCGGTCCTGACTCATCCCGCCGTCACCATCGCCGTGAGCTCGCGTGCCGCTCCGCACAATCCGGCCACACTCACACAGTCATCGAGGAAAGATTTCCCTTTCCTCCTCTCCCTCTTCTTTCTTTCTTGTTCTTGGTCTCTGTGACTCATCTTGGTTTCATTTTGCCGCCCCCCTCCACCCGCCACCCAACTCGCCTCCATTACCGCCTCCTCCCTCAATGGGTCTATCTCTCTTTTCACTCGCCTGTCTCATTCCTTCGCTCCCTCTCTTTCCCTTTCCTTCCTGGCTCTGTAAATGACCTCATTTTAATGAAGCACAGTCTTGGCGGGGAGACCAAACCGCATGGCTGGAACCTCCCTCCCTCCATCTCTCTAAACCACCCTGTACTCCAGAATCTGGCTTTCATTCCCAACGCTAATAGAACCAACCAGGAAGTCTGGGAATTCTAGAGTAACTCCAAGAATTCCACAACAAATGTTTGATTGCATTCCATCACTTATGGCAACGACACCACATGTAATAAAACTACTTTCCAAGGCTCTAGCTGCAACATTGTCCCATGAACTAGGAGAAGATTTACACAGTCTGAGGATGAAAATCTGATTTAAACAACATAGGTTTTTAGAATTCTTAACCTTTAAAACAAGGAATTATATTTAAGACACATTAACCTTTTAAGACCCGAGAAAAAAGTTTTAGGAAAAAATTAGTTTTTTCATGACTTTACATTGTTTAGAGCATTACATATAATGTAAAAAAAAAAAAAATTAAATGATATTTCATTCATAAGTTATGCTATGTCCTCGGTAGAGGACATCGGGACTCAATTTCTTTAAAAAATAAAAAGACATGAATGAACATGCATGGGCAAAAACAATTGATTTTTTTTAAATCACCAATACATTTTTAGTTTAAGACTTTATTTTTTTTTTACCAAACTTTATATAAAGATGATTCTCAACTATGTTATAACAGAATGATTCGATATACCATTTTTCTTTCTGCAAAATGTGTGTAAAATGGTCATAAACGGGTTTTCTCATTATATGCAATGTATCTATAAACTAAATCTAATTTGCATATTAATGTGTTTTTGGGGCAACATGTAATGAAAAAAAGAAGTGTAATAATGGGAGTAATAATTGACAAGATTTTCATAATAATATATAATATTTCACAGAGTACTGAAATATAATTTCTTTCCCTATTCATTTGTTATGTCTCTCAAAATGTGTAATAAACATGCTTTTAGTCCCGGTGTCCTCATATAAGGACATGTATGAAATCAACGTCCTGTTTTGTAACAGAAAGTCATATTTTGATTTGAAACTCCATAACATTTTCCTGAGATGTTGATTTATGACACACAATTTAAAAAATTAGACAGATTTAAATGATAATTACAAAATATTATCATATTTCCATAAGAGTGTCACTAAATTAATTTCAGACATTTGTGAAGACCAAGGAGAGGGAGTGGTCATAGTGAAACATCCAATAATTTGGTATCTCTGAAAATCTCTGAATGTGCTCTATACAGGACATCCAGACTTAAAACTGTGGCATGTAGAGTCTCAGAGAAATTCACTAAAATATAACGTCCTCATATGAGGCCGCAGGGTCTTAAGAGGTTATGCAAATTTGTGACACCTACATACTTAAAAATAAACTTTCTTTATTCTTATGCATTGATGGTTCCACTAAGAACATCCACGGGAACTTTGCACAACCATTGCACAAAAAGATCTTCATAGTGGAATAAGATTCTTCAGACTATTAAAATTTTCTTCACACTAAGAAAAATGGTTCTTTTAAGATCTGTTACAAACTTTTAGTTTTAAGAGTGTAGAAGTCTGAACTTTTTTGTGGCTCTAGCTGCAACATTGTACCATAAACTAGGTGACGATGTACAATGGTGGGGTCCAAAATCTTTCCAAAAGTTTTAGGATTTTTTAACTTTTACAAAAATTAAGGAGCGATATTAAAGATTTTGTACTATTTGTTTGACACTAAGCATGTTTGTGATTGCTGCATTCTTAAAAATGTAGTTTCTTTATTGGCATTGATAGTTCCACGAAGAACCTTTTACATCCATGGAACCTTTTCATCCATGGATGAAAGGGTTCTTTAGAATATTAAAATATTATTCACACTACAAAAAAAAAAATTAAATAAATAAATAAAAAGGTTCTTTCTTTGGGGATCCCAAAATAGTTCTTCTATTACATCTCTACAAAAATCCCCTATTAGAGCTTTTATTTTTAATAGTGCAGAAGCCTTGATGACTAGAGACATGAAAAATGAGACAGGTGCATAATGAGTCAAAACAAGGTGATGTTACATTTGAGTGAAAGTCTATCTGAGCAGAGAGCCCTGACTTCCTCTGTTTGACATTAACTGAAAGCTGCTAATTGATCTTCAATTACAATTTAACCTTTGTGTTGGAAAGGAACATTAGCTGAACACTGGATGGAAAAAAATATCGTTTTTATGATATTTATCACAGGATGTCATATGACCAAGTCAACCAGTAGATTTTATAGCGTATGATGAGCTTGTTTTTAAGTTCTGGTGGTTCAAATCATATAAAAGTTTGTGATACAATGACATAAATCAGTCTAAATCTAAAGTATGTTTAGTAGTTGGTCCAAACCTCAAACTCACTTTTCACTGCCTGTCTGGAGATTTAATTCTGTGTATGATTTTAGTTTCACCTTCAATGCTGGTACAATGCTGACAGCTAGTGGGAAAAAGTGTGCCATTACAGACTGCCCTATATTTTGAGATCTACAAAAGTACCATACAGTTTGAGGTTTTGACCACGGAAAAAAACCTCACCAGATAATCAGATGACGTTTGTTTATAATTTTTCATTTTCGGTTTAGATATAGAGGCAATACTGGGCAATAGTCAATTCGAGATTTACTTCCGTATATGTACATACAATAAAAAACCCCAAACTTTATCACATGATTTCCCGAGATCTTGTTCAAGCCTTGGAATTTACTTTCGCTTTTTGTTTATACAGTTGGCCACAAATGTATTTAGAGACTTAAGCCACACTCAAACATAGATGAATTTCACTGCATTAGATAAGAGGCTATAAAACCAATTGGCAAGTTCACATAGGTGTTCTATAGGGTACTAGTGACCATACAATATAATTCTATAGTGGAAGTATAGTTCATCAAATCAGTAATGGACATGTTAAGTTTAGTTACAAGTTTAGAAACTTGTGAGATTTTTCTTTAACATACAGTAAATGTTACTTGATTTGATATGCATGGTTAGTTATCTGATACTATGTGATATTTTTTTGACCCACTGTATATGCTAATCATTTATTAGAAACTGAAACATAATTTGCAAAGCTGACAAGTCATATGAAATGTGCCCAGGCTGGTAAATCTGCTTTGGTTTCATTCAAATGGGCAAACAAACCAACACACAGGGAAACGTCCTTAAAGTGAAAGCACCTCCAAAGCAGACAGCACAGAAATTGCATAAAGTAGAGCTTTATACATTTTTTCCCAGCAGTTTAATACATTGGATTACAGACCTACACAAAGCATGGTGTCATAATATTGTGCTTAGTATCCATAGAGACTGAGATGAAGAATGTTGTGGCAGGGAATCTGGCATCCAGGCCAAGCCACAATTCATATGCGTTTCTTTATTGCTTTGACTCACCACCTTATTCCATATAACCCAAAAGCCTGAGGAACAGGGATAACTTTAATGTTCCTATGGCTGATGCTTTATTTAGCTCTTCGTATTTTTACCAGCCTTAGATTTACATATTTGGGCATTCAGTTTGCACTCTGCCCCAAAAAGAAACTGATATTAATGGATTTTACATTTAACAAAAATTAGAAACAAACACCAAGTATCACACTAAAATTAAATGTGACATTTTGAATTAGAAAGACTGAATTTGCATTTTCTTGTAATCCAGTACCCCATTTAAAGGCATCTGGGGCTCTTGTATAATCTATTAACATTCATAATGTATTCTATACTATAATAGCCTACTATTTTTAAAACTACAAATTGAGGGATGAGAACCAGAAGGGCGTAAGTGACATTTTTGGTGAAATGGAGATATATATATAAATATATATATCAAATGAAAGCTCTTAATGAGCTCTTTCTACTGGCAAGTTGGTGAAATGTCACTTACGCACTTCTGGTTCTCACCCCTCGAAATATACCATTGTCACTCAGTTTTGTCATTTTAAATTTATTAAAGTGAAAATGTTAAGTTAAAATAGTTTTGCAAGTATAGCACACTGCTATTTAACACAGTTCACTAACCATTTGTTTTTAAAATAAAATTTATATTTGATATATATAAAATATATTTGCCTATTTACAAATCACTTTACTACCATGGTAACAATTTACATTAATGTTCAATTCTCCTTTGTTAACATTAGGTAACTAAGTTAACATGAGCTAACAATAAAAAAATAAATAAAATAAACTCTAAAACATTTATTAATCTTAGTTAATATCCTTTTCAACATTTACTAATGCATTACAAGTTTAATTTATTTAATGGGCCTGAACTGACATGAACTAGTTGTATTTTTAATAAGATGAATAATAACAAATACTGTAACAAATGTATTGCTCTTTGTTTGTTTCTGTTAATGTATTAACTGATGTTAACTGGTGGGACCTTATGGTAAAGTGTCACCACTATTATAAATATTGTTTTTCAATATACTTTTGGCAATGTCGTTATTTGCATAATGGTGGATTGGTTATGTTTATGAGGGCAAAGAAGAGGGAGGAGTCTTATTATTGTTTAGGTAATTTAGGGTATTTCCAAAGGGATTGTTTTCCGCCAGACTGATGCCACAGTCTGTATAACCTCCCTAGATCAAATCCACCTAGTAACAATTTGTTGCAGTTTTGCTATTGGCTGCCTGTTGTTTTGAAGGCTGGGCTTGTGTCGGTGGTGACAGTGCATTTAAGGTTACTGGTCGTTTACTTTCGATATTAACTGCTTTGGACCTGATAGCTGAAGCATACTCTTTTTGGTGCTCGCAACTAAATCACCAAAAATGAGAGCAATCATCACTTTCGCCCTGTTCTGTGTGCTGTACGTCACTGTACAAGCTAAAACATGTAAGTAGTTCATATTGAATGTGTGAACACTGTATTGTGTTGTTTGTTTATTGTGTTGTTACTCTGTTGATTGTTTCTGATATGCAAGAGATGTTTCTCACAGGAATGATCTAAGTACATAAGTTAAAGTACTATGTATGTATCTATATAATGATTTAATCAAAATTTTTAAGGGATACATTTTTATTTGGTGATTTATGTTTATCATATTTTAAATATGTTACAATAATATTTATTTCCATGTTATCTTTGTAAACTAATATTTTAAATTCTAATTTCAGCCAGTCCCAAGGTCCAGGTGTACAGCCATTTTCCTGGAGAGTATGGAAAGGAGAACACCCTAATCTGCCATGTGAGTGGCTTCCATCCTCCTGATATCACCATTGATCTGCTGAAGAATGGCGAGATTCTCCCAAATACCCAGCAGACTGACCTGGCCTTCGAAAAGGGCTGGCAGTTTCACCTCACCAAGAGCGTCAGCTTCACACCCGAGAGAGGACAAGAATACACCTGCAAAGTTCGACACATGAGCAGCACAAATATGTATTCTTGGGGTGAGTGTAATGTGTATGTCTCTAGAAGATACGCTGTGGTTTGACATTGCATGTTTATTGAACATCTCATGTTTTTTCTGCAGAGCCCAACATGTAAATCTAAAAAAGTCAAAGCCGGACAAAGGACAGTAAGTATTACCTTGTTTATTATTAATTGAAAAATATAGCCAAATACCAAAAAAAGTATTTTCTACCATTAAAATGTGGAATTTCAGAATTGTAAAAATGAATAAAGGTGTGTTTTTTTTGTCTTTTCTTAGGTTAATTTCTCATGTTTTGGACGTTTCATCTACAGAAACCATAATATCCTGCTGTTCCAATTTTGCAAACCCGATGTTGCTCAAGATGCACTATTCACACAAATGACTTCCATGATTCATCGATTTTAGCTTTTCCTTAAGTTGACATTCTTTTTCTCCATGAGAGTAAGCATAATTTAACCAAAGTAGCTGCTACATGTTTTGGATAAGTTTTGGATCATTTTCCGGGTTCTTTTCACTATTTCATTCCTCTGTGCATGTGTAGTACAAGCGGTAGCAGTTAGGCGATTGTATATGTAAAAAAAAATTTGGCAATGTTTATGCCTAATTTAGGCCTTTATTTTGTAATTAAATACAAATAACACAATCAATTCTCTCTTTAAAACAGTTAAGACTGCAAACAAGGTATTTAATGAATATGAATGATTCAATTTGACATTGTTTTCAGAAAAAAGTGGGTAAAAATAAAAATTTTGAAAACCTAATGAAACAGTTGTGTTTATTTGCTTCAAATAGTCTGTACTAATGCTTGCACTTTTAAGTTAAATCAACATTATATAACGAGTTTCAGTTATTTGGCTAACCTAAAACATGAATGTCTGCCTAGCAACTGAGCAACTAAAACGGTGATTGGATTAAAAAAACGGGCGACGAGTACTAGTTTCGCTTTCTAAGAAGCTATTAAAAAGGTAAAATCCTCAAGGTTTTTCTATAATTTTTCATATTTGTTTCATGGCCTGAAATGCGTTTGGCAGAAAATACAAGCAGTTTGTATCACGCGCCACTACAGAGTCTGCCGCGCGCTAAGAAAAAGTCACATGACTTCCCGAAAAACCTGCGAGGGTGACCCTGATCCTCAAGCGCATGAGCACAACTGACCTCAAGTGGTCACATTAATGTTGTGTTTTGATCATCTACTGCTTATTTTTCACAAACTCTTTGAATTCAAGTCTTTAAGATTCTCCTGTCTCTCTTGCACATTGCAGAGATGTAAATTCATGTGTATCAATCAGCTGTATCAAAAGTGTCTTCACATATTAATTGCTTTTTTAGATTTTGTTTACCTGTATGCATAGGCTACTTATTTTATTATTGCCTTTTATTTTACTGTCAGTTGTTATATATTAAATTAATAGCTAATAAGCCTACAAATCTATAACGAAATATTTTTAAATTTAGTTATTAAATTAGTAAATGACACAAGGATCATCATCATCATTATTATTAAGTATATAATGTATTAATTATTTGCTAAAGTTAATTGCTTGATTTGTGTGTGTGTTTTGTTATGCTGTATGGGTTGCCACCTTTCTCACACAAGTAAATAGTTGAGAGTAGTATTATGCTGCCCTTATATTAGTCAAATTATTTAGAGGAAGTAGGTGGGGTTTGGGAATTTCCGTGTTGTAGCAAGAGCTGTCAACACAAGAGAGCACTGTAGAGTCATCAGTCCGAAAGGAATGAAACATCTCAGTCTAGTCAAACTTCACACACCTGTATCGTCAAGAGAATCATGTCAGGTAAAACAGACACGTCGATGTTCCTCTTCGACGTCCCGCCGGTGCTGATGGGGTCCTTCTGTAGACTGATGGACAGCGGGGTCGACGGTCTGGGATGGAGAGCTTTAGGTAAAAAACAAAACTCACTTTACCATCATAACTTTGTATGACCGTTACCTGTAAGTATGAGGTTCAGCTATGACCATCTTATCAATTACTCTATTTCTTGAATGTGTCCAGTGTTAAATAGCCTCTGGAAAATGCTGTTCAAGATTTTTTGAACGTTGTAGTATTAGTTGTAAATTATAATTGCTCGAAACTGGTCATTAGTTGTTCCTGCCAGTGCAAGATAGTCATAAGCTGGTCCAGACTAGTCATTATTTAGTCCAAGATGGTCTACCACCAACAAACCAGGTTGTAATAGGTTGAGACTACCAAAGGTTGGTTTTCAAACTAATGATCAGCTTGGACCAGCTAGAAACCCATTATTTTATTTATTTTTTAAAATCTGATCTTCATCACCGTTTGATTCTTCACAGCTACTCACATCCTTCCCAGTCAGCTGGAAGTGAGATGCATTGAAATGTACATGGCTGCTGGGAAAAGTCCGACCCAAGAGCTCATGTGGTTGTGGGCCCAGCAGAATAAAACCGTAGGAGATCTGCTGAAGGTTCTGGATGAGATGGGTCACGCTCGAGCCGGGAGTCTTTTCCAATCACAAGGTAGCATCTTCATCGTAAGACTCTGTTTCCCTTTGTGAAAATGTACAGTACCATGTTAACTACTGGTTATGCCGAAATAGCTACTACAGTTATTGTACACAGTAATTTACTAAATAAAAATCATTTAAAAAAGGCAAAAAGAGTCTGAAAGTATCATTTACAGTCTAATTTATTGTTTTATTAGTAGTGATTACTAAGTAACTAATATGTTGGCGGAAACTATTGTAGGGGTTGTTTACTGCCTCCTTTTAGCTTCCTCTTTTAAGTCATAGAAGCTACAGTATCCATAACATATAGAATTACTATAAAGTATATTTAAATTTAAAGAAGAACCTGGCAAACCTAAATACGAAGTGAACTGTAGTTAAACAAAACAAAACGTGATTTAAATAACCACAGCTGTGCATGTAAACCACAGAGCAGTTCTAACAATTGTATCACCTGCAAAACCACAATTCATCAGCACACAACGTATAATGAAACTGCTATGAAACCACTGTATAACAAACCTTAACCAAACATACTCTTTTCTAGACTCCTGCATGCTGAAGTCATCCTCGCCCCCTCTCTTTGCCACGGTAATGTCTTTTTTGATGCTTTTATCAACCTGCAGATTTTTAAAGCAGATACTGGTCAGATGCTTGACTTTATTCTGGTTTAGGTGTGTTAGAATACAAAAAGAATGCACTCACAAACTGAGCAGTTTTGGTTTTACTCATCTAGTCACATTATGTTTATATATTATGTATTCACATTCACCCTATCTGTATTTTTTATTTTTCAATCAGTATCTGCCAAACACTGAGGGATCCTGTCAAATCTCACCTCTTAATCCAGAGTCTGTGTCTGTTAAAGGTAATTTGTACAAGTGTATTTAGAATTGACCTTCACTGTGTTTGTGTAAGTTAGCATTATTTTACGTGTAGCTGTAATTCTAGATATTAGGTAGAAAGTTTCATTTCTACTTTGAGTGGTTTCATAAGGATATGAGATTAAACCTTATTTGTCCATCTCAGGTGAAAAACAGAAGTATTTCATCACATATTCTGACGTCATAGAGGGAACGAGACATTTCCACCAGGACTTAAAAATCGGAGCAAGTGCGTTCGCTGAGGTCTACTGTGGAAAATGGGGAAACAGGTCTTTTGCTGTGAAAGTTTTTAAACAGGTCATAATCTATTAATAACTCAAAACATTACGCAAATCATCTTTTTGCAAATTGTACAGAGCAAGTATTGACCTAGTGTTAATTTTCACATACCCTTTTTTTAACATTAATCGGCCATTCGAATTTACCATTATATTGTTGTTTATTATTATTATTATTATTACATTAATCTGCCATTCTTTTCTTGCAATTGTTCTATTATAAATTAATAATAAAATAATAGAATAAAAAAATACAAGACAATAATAAAATAGTTAATGATATAAGGACATATTATTATTATTATTATTATTATTATTACTACTATTATTATTATTATTATTACATCTGCCATTCTATTATTGTTTTTTTTCTGGCAGTTGTTCTATTATATATTAATAATAAAAGAATATAATAAAAATAAAAGACCATTATGAAATAGTTTATTTTTGTTATTATTATATTAATTTTCTATTATATTATTGTATGTTCTTTTCTGGCAATTGTTCTATATTAATAATAATAATAATTATTATTTTAAAATAATACAAGAACATGACGATAATAATTATAATAATAATGTACTAATTATATAATGAATTGCTGGAAATTATTTTACTATAGAAAATGGGGAAACGGATCTTTTGCTGTGAAAGTTTTTCTACAGGTCCTAACTAATTAATATCTGATTTCACATACACGTGTCATGCTGTTTTGAAAAACACTGATCACATTTTTTTTATTATTATTTTAACAGGAAAACAAAGCTAATTGGAAGGCACTGTGGGAAAAATTCACCAAAGAAATTGAAGTTCTACAACTGTAGGTTCAGTAAATGGTTGCTTGATCATATTCCAATGACTTTTCAAATGGTGTTTATCATTTTTTCATGGATCTCATTTTTGTCTGCTTAGCTACCAGCATCCTAATATCTTGGAGTTATGGGGCAGCTTTTCAGAAGCAGATCGCTTCTGTTTAGTTTATCCATACCTTCATAACGGATCACTGTTCCACAGGCTTCATGAGGTAAATCATCTGCCAGCAAACTGTAACATGTTTCATCATAGCTAAAGTTGAAGCTTTCATAGTGTTTACTATTCTTATCACAGGAAGTTCAGAGCCCTCTATCATGGCAGGAAAGGCTGAACATCATCAAAGGCACTGCAAAGGCAGTCCACCATCTACACACTGCACAACCGTGCATGGTTATTTGTGGAAACGTTACAAGGTGCCAGTGTGAAGCCATACCTACAGCTTGTACATGCCCAGTGAAGATGTTGCATTGAAATAAGCTTGTTTTGTTTTGTGTTGTGTTCACAGTTCAAACATACTCTTGGATGAGCATCTGCAGCCCAAATTATCAGATTTTGGATTAGCTTGTCTCAGACCACACTCTGTCGACCAGAGCTGCACTATAGTCATGGATACAGCCTCTCATAGCAACATTGGCTATCTCCCAGAGGAGTACATCCGTGATGGCAAGCTGTCAGTCAAACTTGATGTGTACAGCCTTGGCATGGTGAGCGCAACATCCTGTTTAAAAAAATAATATTCCGGAGCCAGGTATAATTTGTACAAATAAAGATTTATGTCTGCATTTTAATGTTACTGATTCAGCTGCAGAATATGGCCAATAAAATTTCTTTCTCATTTATTACAGGCCTGTCATGACTGGCCCAACATAATTCAGCTTTTTTTTTCTTACATTTCTTTTTAAATTTTCTTTTTATGCTTGTAGGTTATATTAGAGACATGTACTGGACAGAAGGTGAAACAAGAGTCAGGAAAAAGCCTGTTTTTGGTAAGAAGAATCTACTTGAGGAATAAAAATGTTACTTGCCAAAACAATATAGACATATCACTTTAAAGTGGTCATACGAATAAAATAAATTTTACAAATATCTGATCCTAATATATATGTACATACACAAGAAACTTGGGCACCAAATCATCATATAAGAATGACTGACAGATCATGTGACACTGAAGACTGGAGTAATGATCACAGAAATAAGTGACATTTTAAAATATATTAAAATGAAAATTATTATTACTACTACTTGTTTTAAATTGTGATGTTATTTAATTATCAGCATTATTATATTTTATTTGTATAATTTAATTATTATTTAATGACTTTTTTTACATTTTGAGTTTTTTTGAATCTGTTAATATAATTCATACTTTGAATTAAAGGGATAGTTAACCCAAAAATGAAAATTCTGTCATTAATTACTCACCCTCATGTTTTTCAAACCCGTAAGACCTTTGTTCATCTTCAGAACAAAAATTAAGATATTTCTGATAAAACCAGAGAGCTTTCTGTCCCTGCATAGACAGCAATGCAACTACACGTTCAAGGCCCAGAAAGATAGTAAGGACATCATTAAAATAGTCGTGGTGCTGTCGTGAACGCGCGTTGAAGATTGGCACGGAAGAAAAGAAATTGTTGAATAAAGTCATTATTTTTGTTTTCTTTGTGCACAAAGTATTCTTGTAGCTTAACAACCAGTGATGTCACATGGATTATTTTAACAATGTCTTAGCTACCTTTCTGGGTCTTGAATGTGGTTGCATTGCTGTCTATGCAGGGTCAGAAAGCTCTCGGATTTCATCAAAAATATCTTAATTTGTGTTCCGAAGATGAATGAAAGTCTTATGGGTTTGGAACGACATGAGAGTAATTAATGACAGAATTTTCATTTTTGGGTGAACTATCCCTTGAATATAATTTATAACAGAACTTTGTCTTTCACTGACTAATGTCATTGCATTTCTTTAGAGAGATGTATTGCATTCAGAGTTTGAGGAAAAAGGCTCTGTGGATGCCTGTCTGCAGTTTTTAGATCCCAAAGTTGAGCACTGGCCTGCTGCGGTGGCACTTTGTCTGCTCCGAATCGGATTAGAGTGCACAGGCAGCAAAATGCGAGTCAGGCCAAGCATGGAAATGGTTAGTAAATATTCTCATTTATGCAAACATGTACACATATAAACTTATATAAACTTTATTTTATTCCTCTTCAGGTGCTTCAGAGACTAAGCCAACTTCTTCCCATGCCTGCGCCGCCTGAGGACCAGCCGCACACTTTAGATGATACAGTCCCTCTTCAGCAGCCATACAATGTCCACAGTCCGCGTCTAAGCTTCCCCATTGAAGATGATGAAATGTACAGCCAACTGGAGGAACCGCAACCTCACAGAGTTCCCAATCTGGCAGAACCCTGCGAGTGCAGCCAGTCTGAGGTCACTTTCTTGAGTGTTGGAGATCTCAACTTGTCGCATTCCCTCAGGAAATGTCTTCAGGAAAATGCCAGAGTGGTTTCAGCATCACAAAGTTTGCAGTCAGACTCTGCAGCTCGCCTTGACTTATATGGGAGCTGGCCTGTGGAGTGCAGCTGTAGCACTGGAACCGAAGCGCAGGGGTGTGAGGACTGCTGTGCGAATGGATTCAGTCGATCTGTTTTATATGTAACTGTAGGCAAGTAGAGTCAAGGGAGCATTCACAGAGAAATCTGTCTAGGAAGTGTCAAACTTCTTTGTCAGTACAAACTAAATTATGTCCAAGCAGGTTCGGAATTAATATCCAGTATTTTTCTTTTTCAGATGATGATGCCCAGCCCTCTCAGAATGGCATCACAAATCCAGCAAAAGAGAAAATAAGGAATAAAATTCATCTGTACAACCAGGGGTTAATAAAAACTGAAGAACTTCTTTCGCTAAAGTCAGAGTGATTCAGCAATAGGTTGGATATCTCCTCAAAAAAAAAAAAAAAAAAACTTGGGATTTTAATCAGCAGTGGGGAGTGTTGGAGCTCATTTTGTTTGAACGTGTTTGTTTGTGCTGGTTTTAAAAATATTTGTAGATATTTTAACAGTATTTCTATATTTATCTGCTTATAAATATACATAACTTATTCCCAAACTGGGTTTTTAACATTAAAAAATTAGATAAAAAGTGGATGTGGAGATGCTACAAAAATTATTAAAAATATTAACCACAATTTATTTTACACAAACCCCTGCAACTACTGTCAGTTTAGAGGGTGGACATAATAGTTTATTTAAGCCTGTTACTTCTTTGTAATTCGTTAAAGCAATTATTTCAAAGAGTAGACGATCTCACACCACATCTGAAACACTTCTCGGTGTTCCCACTTCCTTATAGTGCCTACAAATCTCCATGCTTCAGTGAAGCTCTGTAAGTTTGTTTTGACGACTGGATTATTTGAGAAAACACAAGGGGCTTTTGATCTTATCTATGTACGTACAAATTTTAACCAATAAAATATATGTGCAATGTTTTACCCATAATTAAAGAAACAAATTAAAGTTTACAGAGACTTTTATTTTGGAAATATTTGATTGGCTGTGGTACATCATGACATGATTGTCATCAACTACAAGAACCACGAAATTATAATCGAAACCTCCCATTTCTTTGATCTGAGTCAGAATGTCGCTGCGAATGCAAAGTACCTTGATTGAACAAACCATAACTGGTTACATTGTACCAAACGATGAGAATGATAATGTGGAAAACGAAGATGAAGAAGAGGAAACACAGACAGAATTTTTGGACTTGAAGGAGGTGAACTCTGTCTCATCTGGAGGGAAAGTGTTTAAGTTCTCCTTTCCTGCGTCCAAAGAAGGTATGTTAACTTTTCTATTGTTTTCTAACCGCTCCAAGTTCTTGCAGCTCCTTCAAAAGTGATCTTATCAAAGCAAACCTAATAATACACTTGTATTATTTACAGATGTAAAATGCATTATCTGCTCATTTTAGACCTTTTAAATCCAGAAATACATTTTGGTCGCAAGTGTTTTGGTGGGAAAATAGGTTAACAGTAAAAGTAACAATGTTGATCGTTGAAACATGGCCGTTTCTGACCATTCTGGCGCCCCAGGGAGATCCTTTTTGGCGCCATCTCATTTTCCCTCCTCACAACTAAAATAGCAACAGGTCCATTTGACTGCAACTTATGTAAATAAACATTGAAATCATTATCCAAATTATGTACATAAACATTTTTTTCTGTTCAGGCCACTGATCTACAGGTGCATCTCAAAAAAATTGAATATAGTGAAAAAGATTTTTTTTTTTTTTTGTAACTTATTTTAAAAAGGGAAACTTTCATACATTCCAGATTCATTACATGTGAAGTAAGGAGCTTTAGTCCACTCCTTGTGAAGCTCTCCCAAGTGTTTGAATCGGCTTTGCTTGACAGTATTCTCAAGCTTGTGGTCATCCCTGTTGCTTGTGCACCTTTTCCTACCCAATTTCTTCCTTCCAGTCAACTTTGCATTTAATATGCTTTGATACAGCACTCTGTGAACAGCCACCCCTTTCAGTGATGACCTTCTGTGACTTACCCTCATTGTGGAGGGTGTCAATGATTGTCTTCTGGACCATTGCCAAGTCAGCAGTCTTCCCCATTATAGTGGTTTCAAAGAACAAGAGATACTCGGAATTTAAAAATGAAAAATGATAAACACCTTTTGAAAAGTCACTGGAATATGATCAATCTAGAAAATATGAAAGTTTCACTTTTTGAAGTAAGTTACAAAAAAAAAAAAACCTGAACTTTTTCACTATATTCCAATTTTTTGAGATGCACCTGTATTTATTTTCTCTATCAGTGTTTCACACTGCAGTCTTTTGTCTGAAGTCTTTCAATTGTCATAGTAACAACACAAATGTGTGGTGGATCAGCGTATCAGAGTTGTTTTAAAAACTAAAAATCGGTTACATTTTCAGTGCTAAATAACTAAATAGTAACTAGTTACTTAATTCTTGTTACTTAGTTCTGGTCAGCCGTCTCCACCCACCCCCACCACCATCTAGTTAGTTTACTGAACATTCTAAGTAAATTAAATTACTTACCAAACGAATACCAATACCAAACGAATTCGATACACAAATATGAATTTAGTAAACCTTGCTATGTAATTCTGTAAATGAAAAAAAGTCTATAATGACATTCCCAATACATTTTAATCTTTTTGAAAAATGAAAATTAATGGAATATGATGCATTTGATTAGTATAATAGTATGATAATTTAAAATGCTTCAAAAAGAGGTATACAACTGACATTTAGATTTTATCCATATTTTGTGTTTTCTGGACGAATGTTTGCTGATGCCATTATTCATCTTTTTAAATGTATATTATGCAATAGGCCTAAATATTTAGATTATTGATTGCTGTCTTTTTGATAACATTAAAAAAGACAAAAAGGTAAAACGTAGTTAGCCTAATTATTGCTAAATAATGACGTTACCATGTTAATGGAGGAGTTGAGGGGCTCATTGGCGCCCCTTCAGCTCGTGGTGCCCTAGGCAACTGCCTAGTTCTCCTATGCCTAGGAACAGCCCATAATTTATTATATTTAGAGCATACACTTTTACAGATAAAAGTAACAAACTTTACATTGTTACATGTTAAACTCTCTTGCTGTTGCATCTCGTACTTGAAAGAGAGACTAAGCTGTTGCAATTGAGCATCATTTTCATGTTTTGCAGTGTCATTCATGGCTGATAAGGAGACATACAGGGTTAGGGGCCGTTTTCACCTTTGTGATCCGTGGTGGGAGGTAACCTGCACAGTTCATCGTGGCAATATGCGCAAGTTTTCTACCATCCCCTCCAGCTATCCCTCCTACAGTCTCCGCACCAATCTGAGTTCAGAGGACCAGTCACTTGTGTCTCTTTTTCTTAAAGCGTGTGGCGCAAACCCTGGGTTTGTTATGAGCTTTATGGACTTTTTGTCCAAAAACAGACACGTGGTGGAGCTTATCAATGTGCTGGATGTGCTGCAGGATTTTGAAGATTCAGCACCAGAGAATAAAGCTGTGGCTGAAGAGCTCAAGTCAAATGTCATTAACTCAGGTTGGACCACTCATCACATATTTTCATAATACTTAAAACAATTTAGCACTTTCAATAACATCTTGAAGGACCACTCCAACGTTTGCTTAAGTAGATTGTATTTGAAGTGATCTGTTCACCTTATTCTTCAGTACTGAAGTAAGCTTATGGGCGAGACTTCCAGTTTATTAGCCACTATAGCGAAATAACGAGTAGAATAACAAAGTGCTGTAAACGGTAAAACTGTTTGCACTACAAACCAGTGTGTTCATAATTAAGATAATACATTCAAATAATATGGAAAGACACACCAATGTGCAATATCAAGCAGCAAAACAAACTGTTTTGTACAGCTAAAAATAGCTGGATGCAGATGAGACCGGAAGCCAGACCCATAAAATTTACAAATAGCTGCGCCCACTCTTTCGGGAAAAATAAGGTGGATATAAGAAACTATTTTGTTACAATTTAAGAATTTGTCTAAAATATTTATCATAAAATAAAGACGCATGGTGTCATTAGAATGTGAAAGAAAGACAACTAGGCAAAACTTTTTACACACACAGACATACATACATATATATGTGTGTATACACACACACACACAGTTTTAAATTTAATACAAAATGTCAAATAATTACAATTTTATTAAAATAGTATTTGCATATAACATTATTAAAATATATTTTAGTGATGTTATATAAAGATGAATTGGTATATTTATTACACTCCTTTCAAATGATTAAAAATGTGTATCTTCAGTTAGATTGTCATATAAACTTCCTGTCATTAATGAATTTTACACAAATCAGTTATTTGTTGATTTCCTATCTGACATGACTGTTTAAAATGATATTACTGTGCTTGTTCTTGTTAATTTTGTCCTGAAAAACAGTTGCTTGGACACATGTGAGAGTTGCCAGAAAGTACCCTCAAATCATGAAATACTTGCCAACATTGTTACCAGGCCAGTTTATGGACATAATAAGCAATGGAAAGATGAAAAACTCACAGGATACCACTGAAGAAACTCCAGAGCAGCAGAGTAACACACATGTATTGGAGAAACTGGAGCAGTTAATTAAGACGTTTGATGTTTGGAAGTTGGGCTTCAACTCTGTAAGCACAAAGCTGTCTTATTTTTTTCTCCAAAATCCATAATCAGTTTTTTTGTTTTTTTTTTTTGTCTTTAACCCCTTCATCCACCTCAGTTCTTCAGCCTGTTCTACTTGTCCGTGTATTCAGACTTTAAGCTTTTAAAACAGTTCATTTTCAGACAAAGCTTTCCTTCTCTAATTTTTGGATGTTGCTGAAACATTTTTAATAAATATTATCTGTTCTTTGGCATCATTTTGATCTGGTCGTTGTCTCAATGTTATCATATTTCTGACAGATCATGTTTGGAGAATTCCGTATGATCAGATGTGAAGCAAAGCTTGAGGCTTTCGAGGTTTGTAATTTGCTGAGCAGAATGACTGAGGAGCAGCGTAACAGTTTACAACTGTATGCGAAACTGAAAGACTACTGCAGAGATACTGGCAGCACATACATTGAACAGAAGATGCTGCTGGAGAAAATGCAACAGTGGAAAATTGAAGATGCAGGGCTTGTGTTCCTTCACAAGCATGGCGTGCTGATAAAGGAGAACAACAAGGTGGCACTTCACAACTTCTTCAGCTACGAGAAAGGCATTGCTGAATGCTTGAGGGCCCTGATTGAGGGAGAACCCTTGATCATCCACTTGGATGTGAAGGAGGTTCTTCAAAGAGCTGCAATGAAGAGATTAAAGGAGATGGCTCGTGATGCTATAGATTTAGACGAGGATCAGGTGCGAGCAGCAAAACTGATATGCGCCAACCCGGTGACGGTGATCAGTGGGAAGGGGGGTTGTGGGAAGACCACATTGGTCAGCTTGGTGTTCAAGGAGGCCATGGAGAAACAGACCAGCAAGAGTGACAGTGATGAAAAGCCTCCTATTGAAGTTCTCCTCACTGCTCCTACAGGGAGAGCTGCTTCAATTCTTACTAAAAGAACTGGCTGCACTGCTTATACTTTGCACCAGGTATAGCCACATTGTACAAGTACAGTCAAATAAATGTTAATTTGACTCCTGCATGATGTTCCTTCTTGTGCGTTCATCTTTTTCAGGTTTTATGGAGCTTCATGAACAGAAAAAAAGAAGAAAATGGAAATCCTCGAGAATGGATGTTCTCGAAGGTGCGGGTGCTGGTGGTCGACGAGGGGAGCCTGGTGTCTGTTCAGATCCTTCACTCTATTTTCAGCATGCTTACCAAACACGCAAAACTCCAGAAGTTCATCTTTTTGGGTAAAAGCAAATTGCATGTGTATCAGATTTCAATAATGGAAATAAACAGCTGTATTTTATTCATTTTATTTTGTGTCTGCAGGTGATGTGAGACAGTTGCCCAGCATTGAGCCTGGAAACACACTGTGCGATTTGTTTGAAGGTCTCAGGAAGGTCCGGTGGGCCATTGAGATGCAGACCAACCATCGTGCCGAGTCTGAGCTCATCATCAGAAATGCTGTACTGTGAGCAGATAGTTTGTACTCTAAACATTTGATTAGAAAATAAAGAAGCATTTTATTTTACAGTCCTGTTCCGCATGTATATACAATGTACTTATTATAGCAATTACAATAACTGGGGAATAACTAGGCACTAACCCTGAACCTACCCCTAAATCTAACCCTAATCCCACTTTATACTACAATACTTTTGGAGTATGTACACTTTAAGTACACTGTAGGTACAAATATTAATGCTATTTCTTGCTGAATCCTGATAACATTTTAGTACTCATACCCCCGGTTTCACGAACAAGGCTTAAGCCTAGTCCCCGTCAAAAATGTAAGTCTGAGCTGTTTTAACTGAAAGAACTGATTGATCTTGAAATATGTCAGTGCCCTTTGTTTTGTCTCAAGATACACACCAGTAATGTTTTTTCTAAGGCATGTCTATAAAAATTACATTAACCCTTGTGCAACCTTATGGACATTTTTGTCCATCTTAGTTTTTTTTTTTTTTTTTTTTTTGATAATTTTAGCTGTGTTGATGCTAACTGCATAAATTTTGGCTCAGGTGTGTATTTTTATTGGAACTTTAATATTCCACCCTCATTTCCTTTAATAAATCTGTTTTACACTAGGTACAAAAAATAATTCCACTCAGCGCCTTTTGGACAAAAATGTCCACATTGAAACCCATTAAAACTGCAATTTTTGATCGCAGTGCCGTTTAACTGTAAAATGATGCAATTTTTTTTAATAGGCTTTCATTCTGTTGGCAAGGCTTCAAAATTTAATTTTTTACTATTTTTTACCTGATTGTGCCATTTTTTTCAGGTTTGGTCTATAAAGCAAATACTCGCTTTATTACTGTTTTCTACTTCTGCATATAGAGCCAGTTGGATAAATAATGCAGCTATAATTGTGTGGGTGTGTTGGTATGGATGTCAGAGTGTGATTTGTATGTGTGTCATAAAAAAAAAATTGTGTGTGTGTGTTCTTGTAATATTTGAGAGAGAAAAACTCTACTGTAAATCACTAATCCAACCACTGTGTGCACCAGCGGAGTTTTGCTGGTATCTAATGGGGAAAATTTGGTACTACGCCCAAACAAAATTTTACTGAAAGCTCTTTTTTGAGATATCAACCTCAAATTTGGAACACAACTTGTTTAGATTTATGGCTTTGATTTTCTAGCAGGTTTAGAGTTCAACGTGTTTCATGAAATATATATTTTACATAAAATGTTGTTCATAAATCATTTTCATAAACTTAAACCTGTATAACTTTTTTTTTGGTTTCATTTTTTTAAACGTTTTTTACTTCAACAATAATCTTCCATGGGTCTTCTTTAAAATGAGACCAAACTTAAGTCTGTGCTCCCAAGCTTCAAATTTTATGACCGCTTTTTGACATGGACATTTTTGTCCACTATGGACCTATGTGTAACTTTTTTAAATTGATGCACAAGGGTTAAAATCCTAATTGAGCTATGGCCTAGTCCTTGCTTAAGCTAAGCCCTGTCTGTGAAACCAGGCCATAGTGTTGTTGTTATATTTTTATTTATAATCTTTCAGCATCTCGGAGATGGGTAAAAAAAGATGTTACAGTCCTCTGGAGTTTGATGCCACCATAAACATGACAAACCCCTCCACAGTGCCATCTGACAAAAAGTTAATTTTTGTCAACATTAGGGAAAATCATGATGGTAAGTGAGCAGTTTACAACACACGATTTCATTATGACCTTATAATTAGAATGACAAAATGTTTTGTTGATTACTGTTACAAACAGAAACAACTCTAATGAGCAAAACTGGTATTGAAAAATTTACTTGATGTGCATTTTAAATACATTTTTGTTGCTTAGCTCTCCAGGAAGCCATTAAATTCTTACTCAAGGAAGCTCCTGGTCTCAAAGATCATAAAACATCACAGATTGTGGCATTTATGAGGTAAGATCTTTTTCAAAGGTTAATAAAAGAGGTGATATCCTTAAACTGCTTCGCATGTTTACATTTAAATCATCTTCATCGCTCAAAGGGAAACCTACAACTTGGAAAGGACCATATGTAAACAGCATGTTGCTCACTGATGAGGAATTTTGATACTAACCATATTTAAAACTCCCAGTTTGGCCCTATTTCACTTACAACTCAAAAACTTGCATCGTAACAAATGTCCCAAATGAATGGTAACCTAGTATTATTGCTGTTGCTTACAGGAAGGACTGTCAGTTGATCAATGAGGTTTGCTGCAAGCATTATTCAGATCATGTTACAAAGTAAGTAAAATAATATTTTCATAATACCTTTATTGGTTCCCTTTTTAACAGTTTGTATACATATTTTGTTTCCGTTAGGACTCAAGAAAATAAAATATGTTTTCAAGTGGGGGATAAAGTTTGCTGCACAAAGAATGGCTATATCTCAGAAACACATGATGAGAACATGCAAGAAGAGCCTGCACATGACGTTGCTGGAATTTCCCAAGATATTCCAAGTACCCAAAGAAAAAATGAACAGAAGAAAGTGAAAAAAGAAAGAATGTGCAATGGGGAAATTTTCTTCATTAAAAGGGTGAAGAGTTTGGAAAAAATGTCTTGATTTAGTGTTTTATTGTTTTTTAACAATGCCAAAAAGTCTTTTAATCTGAAATATCTGATGTTAAAGTAAACTGACATCAATTTGTGAGCAGTTAGAGTAATTACATGAATTTGACTGGTGCATTTTTATGATATTTTACAACCAATCACAGGATGCAACTGAGGAGGATATGGGAGCAAGACACAAAACAACACACTACTTGACCCTAGATGATGAAAATGGCTGTGTGGTGACTTCTAACTACAGAGAACTACAGAAAGAGTGTAAACTGCGCCATGCTTGGGCAAGAACCATTCACACCTTTCAGGTCTCCAGTTCGCACATACACTCTTGATGCTCTTTGTTTAAGAATTAACTCCTAGTATTAGCATCTGTCTCAATTTCATGCAACCAATCATGTTTTGTCTTCACTTTAGGGCTCAGAGGCTGAAACAATTGTGTACGTTCTTGGAAATACCTTTGTTCAAAACTGGCAGCACGTATACACTGCAGTGACACGTGGTCAGAAGCGCGTGTATGTGGTGGGTAGAGAGCATGATCTAAAACAAGCCATTGAGAAAAAAATCACCCCTCGTAACACACGATTGCGTGGCCATGTCAAGGAGATAGTTGCCCAAAATGATTTTGAAGACTCTTTCACTCAGTCTGATTGCAGTCCAGTCTCAAAGCGTCACAGAGCGAACTAATAAAGGTGACAAAGTAAAACATCTGTAAATGATCAAAATACATTGATACTGTTTTTAACCTATGACCAACTCTTGCTCTAGCAAACCACTTCAGAAGAGCCTGCAATGGAAAACACAAGCTGAAGCTCCAAATCTCACAGCAAGGAGCTTCCCTGACAATTCATAATTCAAGATCTAATTTAAATCAGTGCAAATACAAAGTCTCAGGATGTTGACTTTATAACAAATATGCTGTAAATTGAAAGAAACTATTTAATACGCTGCACTGTTTCTATTTCAGTAATCATATAATCAATTTTCTTTTTTATTATTGTTAACTTTATGAAATTAGGTTGTCTTAATAATGCGTTTGTATAACTGATTATGCTATTGATATTATGAGTGGCACTGTCTCCCTCAGATATATGAATATTCCTGCATGTGGTATTTATATGCTTTTAATATTCCAAATATTAATTATGTGATCAGTGTGCTTTCTGTATTTTTTGTGTTGTTTGAATTATGCCTTTTGTTACAATATGTATTCTCACCTCTGCATCCCTCTATTCTACTTTTTTAACTGTTTTTGACGGCGGGTTTTTGTTTGATATTTTATTTTTTATTATTATTACTTTAAGTCTTAATGGCATGTGCACGTCTAACATTTCAGCACAATTGTCAATTCACAAAGAACATTAAATCAGTATTAAGAATGATTAAAATAATTTGTTGATTTCTGTATTTCAGTCATTCTTGAGAAGTGGGACAAAACGGTGCAAAATTGAAAAAATAAAACCTTGTACTCAGACAAATGAAACTACATTTATGTATCTTATATTTATACTAAGCTACTGAGCTATGCTTTGATACAACCTCCCAACTTTTCTCTTTTTTTAACAAAATGTCCTTTTTACCTTGGACTGTGTAATATAATTTCAACTTTATCTTTAACAGCATTCAAGATGTTTTTAACATTTCAAAACACATTCTTATGTTAGCAGACAGATTATACTTTCACATGTGACCAACAATTCCACAACAAATATAAAATATAATGAAATATTATCAAAATATGTAACTGACGGAGTTGACACATCTGACGGTGAAGAAAACCAGAATTTGTAGTCTTTTTATCTATCAAATACATTGAATCACTCAATTACTGTATTAAAACAAACACAACAGTGATTGTTATTGTTTATAAAGCTTTTATTCAAGAGTCACGTTTAAGTATTTTGATATATCATTGGGAACACAAAATCTTAATGGTGATGACATCTGACGGTGTTGACAAATTTGACATTTCTTTCACAAAACAAATGGAGTTCATGTAGTAGCCATTTAGTTTTTTTCTGTTGATGCTAGATGTAAATGGAACCTGCTTCAGGAGAATAAAATGATCTAAATATTTCAAATCATTTCCTCAGAAACTGGAAGATGGTGTTGACATATCATGGTTGTGACCAAGAAATATTAACATTAGGATTTAAAATATTCTAAAACTATAAAACTGACCAGAGCCTGTCTCACAGTGATGTACTCTGCAGAGGAGGACTGTGGCAAGGGGGTCTTTTAGAGTGACAGCTGCTCCTGATATTCCCTGATTTTATTACATTTTTAATGAATGACGGTGTTCTCAAAAAGTGGGGACACAACTTTGAAACCTTATGAAACATGCATGTCACTGAAAAACAACCTTGCTTTGATATGAGGTATTATTAAGTGCTACTTTTGATAAAACAAGGTCTTTTTCATAATTAAAATAAAAATGTCCATGTTATAGCATAATGAATGATTGAACCCTTCTCTGTGGACACACTGTTTTAGATGTAGTGAGAAGACAATAGATTTCACATATTAATGATCAAATTAATTAAAATATTATTAGATAAAAATTGTGTTGAATACATTCTATTATTAATCCCCATAACACTTGCAATTTAAAATATTTTTATTTTTTAAACCTGATAGCAGTTACAATTGCTGGACATGTTTTGTCCCATGTCTCAAGAATGACTGATTTATCACATTTCAAATACATGTTTGATCTCGTCGTTCACGTTATCTTTATGCTATTTTTATACTCCCTTTGGTTTGTTATAAAAATATAAATTGCAGCTGCTGATTGCAGATTTATCGAGCTTGAAAGATTATATATTTGGGACCAGAAAGAAAATGATAATAATTACATATAGAAGGGTGTGAGGACTGCTGTGCAAATGGATTCAGTCAATCTGTTTTATATGTAACTGTAGGCAAGTAGAGTCAAGGGAGCATTCACAGAGAAATCTGTCTAGGAAGTGTCAAACTTCTTTGTCAGTACAAACTAAATTATGGCCAAGCAGGTTCGGAATTAATATCCAGTATTTTTCTTTTTCAGATAATGATGCCCAGCCCTCTCAAAATGGCATCACAAATCCAGCAAAAGAGAAAAACAAGGAATAACATTCATCTGTACAACCAGAGGTTAATAAAAACTGAAGAACTTCTTTCACTGAAGTCAGTGATTCAGCAAGTTTGGATATCTCAATATATAAATATATATATATATATATAAACATTTTGTTTAAATGTTTGTTTTTGTGCTTATTTTAAAATATATATTTGAATATATTTTAAGTGTTTTTACATATTTACATATTTCAAATGAAAGTAGTTTAGAAATAAACATAACTTATTCCCAAACTGTGTTTATAATTCGTTGAAATAATGATTTTTAAATTCTAAAGAAATGACACCATGTTAAAACATGAAATATTTCAAGCTCTATGTTTTTGACGACGCTACTATGTATAATTAATTTGTGAAAACAAAAGGGGCTTTTGATCTAATTTATGTGCGTATATATCTAACTAAATGAAAATAAAGTACAGTGTTCTTGACAATGAAAGAAACGAAAGAAACCACATTACGTGTGTCCAGTTTGACCGAGACTTTTATTTTGGGATAATCTGGTAGTTGAGTGGTACAGTAATATTGTCATCAATAACAACCGCGAAATTAAAATCGAAAGCGTTCCATTTCTTTGATTAGAGTTGAAGTTAGAATGTGCTGCTTGAACTAACGCGTTACTTTCGATCAGACGATGAGGATTTTCAGTCAAAGCAGGATGATGCAGAAATCGAAAATGATGAAGAGCCTGAATTTCTGGACATGAATGAGATGAATTATGTCTCATCTGGGGGAAAATGTTCAAAACCTCCATGCCAGCGTTAAAAGAAGCTAAGGCAAAATATGAATGAACTTTCAAACAGCAAATCACTTAATATAGCCAACTGTTAAATGCATTTGGTCCTATTATTTATTTATTTATTTATTTATTTTTACTAATCAAGCAGTTGTTGAAACGGGAGTAATAGGCCTAATCCATAAATGTGTATTTCTCTTTTATTTTACGTTGTTTCATTTAATGTACCTATACTTTGAAGAGTACATTTTCTATTATTTGTATTTTATAATGTGAATGAATCTGTTCCTTTAGATGTGATAATTGACACGTTTGCATATACTTATCTATACCAAATTAATCTTAATAATACTTTTAAGATGTAAAATATAGAAGCGTTTTTAGATCCTTAAATGCCATAAATAAATGTTGGTCACGGGCAACAAGTGTTGTAGATGAGTAAATGAGTTAGTAAAAGGGAAACCTAAAACAACCAAATGTGAATGCTGCTCACTTATTAGGATTTTTGATACTGATCATCACTGCTCCAATTTCAAACTCCCAATTTGGCCCGCTTTTGCCTACAACTGAAAAACTTGCATCACATCTAAATGTAATGGGGTCCCACATGAGTGAGCTGTTTGGTAAGAATTGTTGCTTTTGCTTACAGGAAGGATTGTTAGGATATCAATGACTTTTGCTGCAATCATTATTCATACCATTCTACAATGTAAGTAAAAACCTAGTACTTTCACTTTTATTACCTTCATTTGTTCTCTTTTTAACTGTATGTATTTGATTTCCTTTAGGACTCCCAAAAATAAAATATGTTTTCAAGTGGGGGATAAAGTTTGCTGCACAAAGAATGGCTACATAATATCAGATAAAGATGATGAGAACATGCAAGAAGAGCCCGCACATGATGTTGCTGGAATTTCCCAAGATATTCCAAGTACCCAAAGAAAAAAAAAAAAGTGTTTTGTGAAAAATGTCTTGATTTGATGTTTTAATATGGTTTTGGAATACCAAAAAGCCTCTGAAATATCTGATATTAAAGTAAACTGACATTTGTTAGGATACGAACTTGTGAACATTACCTGAATTGGATTGGTGCGTTTTTATGATTTTTTACAACCAATCACAGGATGTAACTGAGGAGGATATGGGAGCAAGACACAAAATAAGACGCTACCTGACACTAGATTACGAAAACGGCCGTGTGGTGACTTCTAACTACAGTGAACTACAAAGAGACTGTAAACTGCGCCATGCTTGGGCAGAAACCATTCACACCTTCCAGGTATTGAGTTCACACACTCTCACTCTTTAAAACACTTTGTTCATCAATGGCCTATTTAAACCTCAGCTTCACACCTAATCGTTTGTTTTCTCTCTATTCAGGGATCAGAGGTAGAAACAATTGTGTATGTTCTTGGCAGCCGTGGTGAAAACTGGCAGCACGTATACACTGCCGTGACACGCGGTCAGAAGCGTGTGTATGTGGTGCGTGGAAAGGGTGACCTAAAAAGAGCCATAGAGAAAAAGATCACCCCTCGTAACACACGATTGCGAGGCCGTGTCAAGGAGATAGTTGCTCAGCAAGGTCCTGAAAGCTCTTTCACTCAATCTGGCTGCAGACAGAGTCATGTGGAGACTTCATCAGAATCATGGGCCTTCACAGTCCACACCAGTGGCCTCCATGCGGCCTGCTCAGTCAGACCCCTGCACTACACAGAGCAAACTTATAAAGGTAACAGAGTAAAACATCTGCAAATAATCAAAAGTATGCTGATATTGTTTTTAACATTCTGTGACCTACTCTGGCTCTAGCAAACCACTTCAGAAGAGCCTCCGTTGGACAGCGCAAACTCAAGCCCTAAGTCTCACAGCGAGGAGCTTCCTTGAGAAGATTCACATTCTCACAGGGAACATGTATGCAGTTAATTATGAATGATTTTCGTTTACAAAGCAGAATGGGTAGTGGCATCAACAAAAACCTGAAACCACACTGATTCAAGATCCAAGATGATTCAATCCTGGAAATACAATGAAAGTTTTGAAAAACTAAAACAAAGAAATATGCTGTAAACTGAACGGAAGCTATTTAAGATTGTATACTATTTCTAGAGCTTTAATTATCTAATAACTATTTAGTTTTCTAATATTGTTAACTTTCTGAAATTAGGTAGTAAGCAATGATTTAGTATAACTGATTATGTTACTGACATTGTGAGTGCCATTGTCTTTCCCCGGTTTTATGAATGTTCATACTTGTGATTTTGTCATGCTTTTAATGTTCCAAATATTAATCATGCAATCTATGCACTTTGTATTTTTTTCTAAGGTTTAGATTTAAAGTTCGGGTTTGAATGCCTTCTTTCCTTTTTATTATTACATAAATCAAGAACATATTACAATATATATTTGTTCTCACTTCTGCATCCCCCTATATTCTACTTTTGACTGTGGACATTCTAGATGTTTTCATTTTTATAATTCTCTTATTAGTATTATAAGTCTGAAGCATGTAATGGCATGTGCATTTCTAACATTTAATCACAATTACCATTCCAGAATGATTAAAATGAATTAAAAATGTTTGAAATTAAAATAAATTTCTGTATTAATAACATTTCAAATACATGTTTGAAGTATACACTCGTATTTCACATTTTTTTTAATACTGCCTCTACATCATATGCCTGTTTATGATGTTCCATCATGTTGCATTGGTGAGTCCACTGACCGGAAGCGCGGACTTTTATTTTGACGTGATGTGATTGGCTGTTGTTGACAGTCTTGAGCTTTGTCAAGAAATGAACCGCGAACAGTCGAAATCCTCAAACTGACTCGAGTCTGCAGTCAACATGGCGCTGCAAAGTCCCACCGCTGGATTAAAAACCATAACTGGTTACATTTTACCAGAACATCTCGCTGAACAGTCAAACCAAGAAGACGTTTCAGAAAGCGAAGATGAAGTAGAGGAAACACAGCCTGAGTTTCTGGACATGAAAGAGATGGATTCAGTTTCATCTGGGGGGAGCATGTTTAAATCGTCCGTGCCAGCGTCAAAAGAAGGTAACGTTAACGTTAGAACAACTAATACTAACAAACATTTGCGAGTAAATATAGATGTGTGTACAGAAAATACGTAAAACATGTTTATATTGCTACAAGTAACCATGTTTACGTTTAACACGGTTTCAAGTTACAGAGATAACTTGTCAAAATACCATATGTATTAAAAAAAATATAAATTTATTATATGTTCTTATGACTTATGGATACTTTTACTCCTAATTTGCTATTAATTTATGTTGGCGTAACAAAGTAGTCCGGTGTTATGGTTTAACTGGTGACCAACTTCCCGGTTCAGGTCCTTGGCTCCAGATGTGATTGGACGACCGCAGCAGATTACACAAACTGACCTGATATTAAGCTGTCTAATAAACACACACTTGCTCATTACATGATTTTGGTATTCTTGTAATGATTACAAATTAATGGTATGATCGCCCGTAGCGGCTCAGTTACAGAAAGAAAAAAAAAGAGTCGGGCACAAGCACTAAAATCAGTAATGAACGCACTGAGCACTTGTTATGAAAATTAATATTATATTAAAAGTATATTACATTTTATGATTTGTGATGTTAAAGCACATTTCATTGAGACAACCAGCCTAAATTTGTGGCTACTGTGGTTTAATTACAAACGCTATCGTTAAACTATTTACTATAGTAAAAACATGGTACATTTTCTTCATTCGTACATTTTCAAACGTTATATTCTAGAAACGCTGGTTATATATTAGTTTGTAAAGGTGTTAACTTGTGCGAAGGAGGGAGGGAGAGCTGGGCCTGCAGTCTTTGGTGGTTGTGGGGCCTGCCCTGTTTTAGTTGATATCTGAGGGCTTGCAGTGAGAGAGTTTGGTGCCAGCATACACCAGTTCCTCCATGTCTTCCCTGGCTGTTTTCCAGAAAGTCGTCCTTGGGTGCTGAGTCTTGGAGCTGTTGTAGTAGGTCACAGTCTGTTTGTGATGAGCTCTGTGGGCAGGGCTCAGCCGGGATAGTTTCCATGAGGAGAGCTTGTTTTGGCTGCGTGGCGTTATCAATGTCCTTGTGGGATGTGTCAACCACATGATGACTTGGAAGCTGATATGAAGTCCTGTGGTCACTCATATTCTGTCCAGGTGTGTGTGTGTGCGCCATTCAGGTTGAGTGGATTGGCTCACACTACTGAAGGATGATGGAGGGAGAAATAGATATTGTCCTTTAGCACTCTTGCACCAAGCTTGTTTGGGTGGAGGCCATCCAGTTTAAACAGTTGACTATGGCCCCAGAAAAGATTGAAGTTGTCGATGAAGTTGACTCCTTTTATACCGCAGGTTCTTTGTAGCCATGTATTCAGCCCAAGCAGCTGTGAAAACGTGTTAGTTCCCCTTACTGGGAGTGGTCCACTGATGAACGACTGAACTTTGAGTCTTTGAAGTGTTTCAAAGAGTTCACTGAAATCCTTCTTAAGGAGTTCTGACTGCTCTTTCTGAATATCATTCTTCCCCACATGGATGATGACTCGATTTGCAGTCTTGTGCTTCATCAGAATGTTCTGAAGTTCCTTGTTCACTTCAGAGACGGTTGCTTGTGGAAAGCAGCATGTAGTCGCCCACTATCAGAGTCCTGGGCTCGGCTGCGCTCTGAGCTGAGTGCCGCTGTCTGCTTGACCTCGAGCGCCTGTTAGTAATGATGTTAGCTGCTGGCTGATACGATCTATGTTCAATCACATTTGGGGATTCCTCACCCACCTTCATTAATGCTTCAAATCTGTTCTCAAGATGTACAGGGGGTGGTAGAATACCAGTGTTTGCAAGCCTTTTTTAGGGACCAAAATGCTTCATGCATGTCTTATCCTCTTCTTTTGCAGTGCCATTGATGGCCGGTAATAAGACGTATCGGGTTGATGGCCGTTTTCCCCTCCATGATCCCTGGTGGGAGGTTACCTGTACAATTCGCCAAGGCCGGCACAAAAATTTTGTCAAAGGCTTCCCCTCCTACAGGCTCCGCACTGATCTGGGAACAGAGGGCCGGTCACTCATGTCTCTCTTTCTTAAAGCATGTAGGGCAGAACCTGATTTTGTTAACATGTTTATGGAGTGGTTGCCCAACAACATACATGTGGAGCCTGTCAATGTGCTGGACGTCCTGCAGAATTTTGAAGATTCATCTCCTGAGAATAAAGCTGTGGCTGAACAGCTCAAGTCAAAAGTTAATCGCTCAGGTTGGAAATGTATACCATGTTTACTTTTATAATTTGCATGACACATAAAGTGATTTTTGGTAGAATATAAAATTTTGCAATAATTCAAAACATATGTTTAGTCGTAAAACAAAGACACAGAAGACCCTGGTCACAGCCAGATCTGAGCTTAATCTGATGCCTGAACCTTAAATATACACTTCTGCATGCATAATGAATATAAAAAAGTGATACTGAAATCATAATCATGTTCTTGATCTTTAAACGAAACAGTGGCTTGGACACATGTGAGAGTTGCCAGCTTGTACCCTGAAATCATGAAATACTTACCAACATTGCTGCCAGGCCAGTTTATGGACATAATAAACAAAGGAAGGTTGGAACACATGCCATATACTTCTGAACAAGATGATTCTACTACACAAGAACGAAACAATACAAATGTATTGGCCAAACTTGAGGAGCTCATTAAAACTAATGTATGGAAGCTGGGCTTCAATTATGTAAGATTGCTACTCTGGTTGTTTGGTTTTAAATCTTAAACTCACTTTATTTCCTTCATTATTTTGTATTGTTTAATATGAATATTTTTCAAACTTTTTCAACAGATCATGTTTAAAGAATTACATCTGGTCCGGTGTGAAGCACCAATGGAGGCCTTTAAGCTCTGTCATTTATTTTGGAAAATCCCGGTGCTGCAACGTAACGCCTTGCTGTTGTATACAGAACTGAAAAGACACTGCAGAGCAACTGGCAGCACATACGCTGACCGGGAGCTGCTGGAGAAGAATATATCGAATGAGACGGGACATCTGGGTGCCTGGGAAGCTTTACGTTTTCTTGTGGAGCAGGGGGTGCTTAAAAGAGAAGGTGACAGGGTGGCACTTCGGAACCTCTTCGGCTACGAGAAAGGCATTGCTGAATGCTTGAGAGGCCTGCTTGAGGGAGACCCCTGGAAGATCCACTTGGATGTGAGAGAGGTACTTCGCGATGCTCAACTGGATAGATTAAGGGCGAAGGCCCGTGAAAAACACAGTATGACTCCTTCGAGGAAATCTAAGGCTGACGCAAAAACGTCAGTCTCAGAAGCACAAAATGACATTGTTCAGGAGGTTAAGGTTGAGCAGATGGATCTTGCTTTTCCCCAGCCTGGTACTTCAAGCGTGGTCCACCACAATGGAGAAATGAAAACATGTGATTCTCCTCAGTCCTATGAAATTACAAAGCTCACCATTAAAGAGGAAAGTGTAACTTCAGACTCAGACTCCTCAAATGACTCCTTTTACTTCGACATTGATCCATCAACTATAGAGTTAGACCCCGATCAAGTGCGAGCAGCACAAATGATGTGCGACAACCCGGTGACCGTGATCAGTGGGAAGGGTGGTTGTGGGAAGACCACAGTGGTCAGCCTGGTGTTTAAGGCGGCCATGGAGCAACAGACAAGTGACAGAGAAGAGGTGCTGAAGGCCTGTGAGGACTTTCAGAATGACTCTCAGGGGTCCAGTAATGGGCTGCTGTCAGATGTTCACAAGGAGAAAAAAGATAATGAAGGGAATGGCAGTGATGAAAAGCCTGTGGAGGTTCTTCTCACTGCGCCTACAGGAAGAGCTGCTTCACTTCTTACCAAGAGAACCGGTTTCACTGCTTATACTATGCACCAGGTATAGTCTGCGTAACCTAACATAACTTTACATTACATAGAATTTCCTAAAATAACCTTACATAAGTTAAAAATTACACAAAAACATTAAAATTATAAAAAACACAAGATACAATTTAATAACTTTTCATGACTTAAACAATAGATGACATTACATTTCAAATCTTACACTTCTGCAACATTACATTTGATAACATAGTGTTACATAAACAACTACACTACATAATTTCACAAATTAACATATATTTACACTACATAACATTTCATTACAACTTTACATACAACTTTATATCTCACAACACTGCATAACATTTTATATCAGTGTTATATGTCTTAAACTTTACATTAATTACATTAAATGTCGTCATATAATTATAATAATAACATAACAACTTTACATTACGTAGTATTTCACAGCATTATATGCCTTGAACATTTCGTAACATTTCAGAACTTAATTTTAATTATTGTATTACATTTGTTTTTACATTACTTTTCATAACATGTTACATATACATAATGATACACTACATGATATTTCATGACATTATATGATTTAAACATTTACTTAAATTACATAACTTTAGAATACATTTCATACATTACACTTGTGCAAGGTTTGTCAATGGTTAATGTGCTTTTGCTGTTTTAACATATCTTCAGTGAATAAATATTGTGCACAAAATGTTAATTTTAGCATATATGTGTTTCAGTTGCTATAAATACCTTGTATTACTTACATATATCACTAACAATCCCTTTTCTTTCAGGTTTTATGGAGTTTCATGACCACAGAAAAAGATCAAAGTGGAAATCCACAAGAATGGAAGTTCTCGAAGGTGCGGGTGCTGGTGGTCGACGAGGGGAGCCTGGTGTCTGTTCAAATCCTTCACTCTATTCTCAGCATGCTTACCAAACATGCAGAACTCCAGAAGTTCATCCTTTTGGGTAAAGGCAAATTGCATGCATAATATTTCTTATTTAGAGCTTATTTGCAATGTATTTTATCGGCATCTTTATTCTACAGCTTAAGTAACTTCTTGTATTACTATTAAACAAATAAAAACATTTTTATTGTGTCTGCAGGAGATGTGAGACAGTTGCCCAGCATCGAGCCTGGAAACACACTGTACGATCTGTTTGAAGGTCTCAGGAAGGTCTGTTGGGCCATTGAGATGCGAACCAACCATCGTGCTGAGTCTGAGCTCATCGTCAGAAACGCTGGACTGTGAGCAGATAGTTTGTATTCTTAAATGTTTTATGGGGTTATATAAATTCATACAAACTTCCTCATTTTAGTTCCTTTGTGGTTTGCAGACTATTGTGTGTGTATGTGTGTTTATGTAATATGGACTCAAACCTTTATTAATTTATTAATTACACTGTTGTTATTTCCATAAACTTTCAGCATCTCAGAGATGGGTAAAAAAAAATATTACAGTCCTCTGGAGTTTGATGCCACTGTAAACATGATGAGACCTTCCAAAGTGCCTTCTGACAAAAGGTTCATTTTTGTCAAAATCTGTGGTGAAAATGATAGATTTGGTAAGTAAGCAGTTATGAAATATGTGAAAATTTTGGATGTTTTTAGTGGATTTATTCTTTTTATAACACTTCATTATTATAAGCTGTAGAATGATGTGTGGTATTTACACTGTGACTGTGCCTCAGAAGCACATCAATTGCTGTAAAGGTGTGAACCTGACGGCCCATACAATCAGAATAACAAAAGAAACACACTTAGATCACATTTTGGTTCCTGTATGTCTAGCATATTGCAGGTTTTCAGTGGATAGTTCCTGAAAATACACTTCCTGTCATCTGTGACACATTCGACACCTTGGGATGAGATCAATCAATCCAGAAGCTACGCAGCCATCTTCAATACATTCCACTCCCCACAAGCACCTCAGGGCAACTTTATTGCAATTAGAATTTGAATACATTGTTGAAATGCCAAAACGGTAGAATATTTAACAGTGACCAATAACAAAAGCTCTTGCGTAACATTATTGAATGCTGTGAAATTTTACGTATTCACTATAATGGGCACAAAAGTCTGTATTTTAAGTTGATTTAATTATATTTTGCTGCATAGACCTCCAGGATGCCATTACATTCTTACTCGGGGAAGGTCCTGGACTGGAGGATCATAAATTGTCACAGTTTGTGGCTTTCAGGAGGTAAGACAGATTCCGCTTTGTCATACTATGCTGAGAAGACAGTCTTTTTCAAGCAAATGTTGATCTTGAAGCTAAAATCGCTGTTGTTCTTGTTCACAGGAAGGACTGCGAGTTGATCAATGAGCTTTGTTGCAAACATTATTCTCAACATATTACAAGGTGTGTAAATAGAAGTTAGTTTTCTTACAGCTAAATAAGCAGGACACTTTCTTTTTTGTTAATATAAACATTTTTAATTTTTTACAGCTTTATAGGTTACATTTTTAGCCAAATATTTTGGTGTTAATATTCATTTTCATTAATTTCAGGACTTCCAAAAACAAATTGAACTTTCAACCAGATGATAAAGTTTGCTGCACTAAGAATGGCTACGTCAGAGACCGTGAGAAGAAGAAAGAAGTGACTTCCTTTGATACTGCCAGAGCTGTGCAAGATAGCACCCAATCTTCCCACGATAATGCCGGAAATCAGAGTCAAAATGAACAGAGGAAAGAGAAGAAAGAGCGACTCTGCAATGGGGAAATTTTCTTCATTAAAGATGTACTGATGTTTTATTTAGCAATTTATGTTTTCATTTAATAATCCCCAAATTCTGGCTTGAGAAATAGAAAAAGTTATGTTTTTAAATTCTAAATGCTCATAAGCACATAAGTAATTATTGATTCATTTGCCCTTGTTATTCTACTTCAATCACAGGATGTGACTAAGGAGGATGAGGAAAATAGAAATAAAACGATACGCTACCTGACATTAGATGATGACAACGGCCGTGTGGTGACTTGTAGCTACAGGGAGCTACAGAGAGAGTGTAAACTGCGCCATGCTTGGGCAAGAACCATTCACACCTTTCAGGTATTGGTGCTTTTTGTTCATTTATGGCCCTATTCACACCTGACATTAGCATTTGTCTCAGCTTCATGCAGCTAATTTGTTTTCTCACTTTAGGGTTCAGAGGCCGAAACTATTGTGTACGTTCTTGGAGACAGCATTGCTCAAAACTGGCAGCACGTATACACTGCAGTAACACGCGGTCAGAAGCGTGTGTATGTGGTGGGTAGAGAGCGTGATCTAGAAGGAGCCATCAAGAGATGGATCATCCCTCGTAACACACGATTGTGCCGCTTCATTACGAATGCTGTTTCCCAACCAGGTCCTGAAGACTCTTTGACTCAGTCTGCCTGCAGTCAGAATCAAGTAGAAACTCCTGTGAACCACGGTTTTGGCCCTTCACAGTCCACACCAGTGGCCTCGCAGACCCCTAGTCGCCACCACTCGAAGCTCTCCAGACCTTCATGTGTACGCCACCTCTACGAGGACGAAAATGAACAAAGCCATCAAACGTCCAATATATCTTTACAAGATGATGTAGCATTCAGTCAAACCTACTCTTGGTCGCCTATGGACGAAGTGCAGAATGAAAATGCATCGGAATTATCCAATTATGCTGAAAATGCACCATTGTTAGCAGCAGTCAGCTCTCCCTCGGATGAATGCAGTAGGGGCTCTAAACGGTTAATTCCTGTGGACATCTGCAGTACACCAACTAAACAACCAAAGGTAATGGATGCACTAGAACATCTGAAAATGATCGACAAAAAATGTGCCATTATGTAACTGTGATAAAAAAACAAAAAAAAAACAATATTACTGAATGCTTGATAGATGAAGATCTCAATAAGCTTTACTTGCCACATGCACATTGGTGCAATGGCATTGTAATTGTGCAATGATAATGAAGTATGTATTTAGAAATAAATTATAAATTAAATAAGATGTAGCAAAGCAATGAAACAAAAAGTGCAAACATTTGTCCATGTAATATAAAACACTCAATCGAATGTGCAGAAATAATCACTTTAATGGGATGATGAGTCAGATCTTTATGTTTAAGATTATAAAATTCATTGCAAATTATTTTCAAAATGTGTAATATAGAATGCCTATGTGATACTGGAAATGTAAGTCCTATATCAAATGTTTTTGGCTGAATGTGCATAACATCCTGTCATCTCCTCTGCAGCAAACCGCTTCAGAAGAGTCTCCGCTGGGCACCTCAAGGCTGAAGCTTCTGTCCATTACCAGTCCCAACCCCAAATCCAGCAGGCAGCTCTTCCCAGAC
This sequence comes from Spinibarbus caldwelli, assembly GCA_039654775.1. Classification (NCBI taxonomy): domain Eukaryota; kingdom Metazoa; phylum Chordata; class Actinopteri; order Cypriniformes; family Cyprinidae; genus Spinibarbus; species Spinibarbus caldwelli. Next base: position 10,025,303 of record CM077228.1, on the reverse strand, counting down.
AATTCATGTTCTCACAGGGAACAGCCTTAGCATGGTCAATGCCAAGACCAGACATGCCACAGCTGGAAAGAATGTAATTAATGCAGTTTATTTGGTTTTTCAGAGGATTTGGATGAGCATGAGTTAGCGTTTACATAATGATTAATTATGAATAATTAGCTAATTTCACTCATGACTTCTGTTATCTAAAATAGTACTTTATTGTATAATAATAATCATAAGAAAAAGAATGCCAAGAATAACTATATCCTACTATATATTGTGGCTCTGTGGAAGAAATGTGAGTTCTATCTGCTCAGACATCCTTAGAAAAGCATTATTCTTAAATCATAATTGTGTAAAAGAATGATAAAATCTGAAGTACCATTTTACCATACCTATACAAGAAAATGTAACGTATGTAGATCAGATTTGTAATTGAAGTCACAACTTGTCCTTGTTTATTACCATGTCATTTTAAAACACTTTTATATATTTATCTCATATCTTACTAGCAAACTTGTTAAGGTGCAAACATGTTATGCAGGATATTAAAAAAAAAAAAAAGTGTTTATATAATGTAAATCACAGAGTTTCTATCTATTAGGGGCAGAGCAATGTTTTGATTCTATACTGAAGAATTTAGGATGTCTTAGCTACTATTAGGGTGCACTTTAAAATCTCATTAAGGTTTGATTGGTCATTGTATTGTTATTGTTGCCATAATTTCACTTTTTATTTAAAGCCTGAAGCATGTGACAGGTTTATTTCAAAAGCTCAGTATGACGGTTGTCTAACAATAAACCAGACTGAACAGTAGCATTTTTTTGTTTGTTTTTGTTGTTTATTCAAGTTCAAATGCATGCTTGATCTATGTATATGAAACATTCATTTCATGTTTCGCATCTTGTCCTTTAAACTTCTTCACTTCATGTAATATATTTTGTGTACATAAAACATGAATGTATGAAAAAAGTGTGAAAACAGCACACCAGGTACTTTGTTATAATGATTAAAATATTTTTAATATAGCCTACTTATTTTAATTATGCATATTTTCGCATACAGGAAAGAGAATGTCAATGTCAGATACTCTCTTGTTTATTGACTCTTATTTCTCTTGTTTATATTATCTCTCTTCAAACAGAAATCTCTGCTCTAATGTGATTTTTGGAGCCTTCACTACTAGTGAAAAACAAAACGTCATCATTCTACGCCTGGCGTAGCTGTGAAATGATTGGCTGAAAGAGTTCTGCGGCGACCTATCAGTGATGAGCAAACCCGGAAGAAGCGAAGATCGTTAAAGCGGTCAGTTCGGTGATCCTAGTTACCAAATTAACTCGATTATTTTCAATTCATTTCATTCAGTAATTTATTTTTCATAATGTCCGCTAGAAATCCAGGAATGGATCTTGGTGAGCTTTTTATTTTTTATTTAATTCTATTGTATTATCATTTTCTCCAAACGAATCAAAGCTTTTACATTAATCTATACCCCCCACGTGATAGTGTGAGCCTTAGATTAAACAGGGCAGAAAACAAAAAGTTTTTTATTTGTCTAAGTGGTGTAATTTAGTCTATACGTCTAACATTGAACATGTAAAGTGCAAAGTATATTCTTGGTGTTATGGGTAGTTAATTTTTAACTCCATCTGACCAGTTATGGACTCCCAGATTCAACCTTCTGCTGGCCTTTGTAACTAATTTTAAATCTTATTCTGGATTTCGTTCTTTCTTCCATATATACAGTTGATTTCAAACCATTTACTGCTGAAATGCATGTAATGAATCTCACATGACTTATGTGTCTCATGACTCACACTGAGCAGAGGGAAATAACTGACTTTAAAACCTCTGTTATTATTCATTCTTGCTTTATTTTAGATCTTGAATGGGTGTCGAAAGTCAGAGTCAACACTCAGGCTGTTCTTAAACGAGCTCAGCAGATCCAGGGACGCAAAGTGGCTAAAAAACAGTGGCAGGTAAACAGTTTACTGTACTTATGATTTAGCTTTAAGCCAGCTCAAATACATCTTTATTGAGCTGCATTGTTTTTGTAGGCTGCCTGGCTGCTGAAGGCCGTCACATGTATTGATCTGACGACACTCGCTGGTGATGATACACCTTCCAATGTCCATCGACTCTGTATGAAGGCCACACAGCCGATCCGTCATGATCTGCTGAAGAGCATGGACATGCACGACAAAGGTCTGTCACAAAGGTGCCTCTGTCTGGAGGATTGTTTCATATATCACATCATCCCTCTCGGTGCACTTAAATGACTGATTCCACATCTCTCTGTTATCTTCTGTTACTTAGACTGCAGTTTGCAATAATGTAAAATGATTTTTTTTCCCTTAAATGTAACTAAAAATTAATTTAAAACCATTTAAACCTATTAAACAAATTACTGTTATAAGCATTTTAGATCATAATAATGGATCAATTTATTGAGAGAGCAAGCGCAAATCCTGGCAGCGGCAGGTCGCAGCGCCACTTCCGGTGGCATCCCCAGATGCCACAGATTTCCTCTGGCAGCTGCCACGGTTTTTCTCACTCGGTAAAAACTACACTGTTCTCAGTGGCGTGCGGTGGTGTTTTTTTTTTTTTAGTGATGATGGAAAGTTCCCACAATTATATTATTATTATTATTATTATTATTATTATTATTAATATTATTATTATACATTTTTATGTATCCACTGCCAGAGTTCGTGCCAGTTTGTCACCGTTTCTGCTGTAAACTACACAGTTTCATTTTTAAATAAAAGATTTGATGATGCATATTATATACCAGCAAGCAGATGCGATCAGAATATGAACCCAATTAGCTAAATTGCATAAGCATTTTCCCATAAAGAACATACACATAAGGAGTGCCCAGCTGCCGCTAGCCGATACTGTATATACCCACACACACGCGCGCACGCACACACAAACATTTATGTATTTAGTAACACTTTAGTTATTAACTAGTTGCTTGCATATTACTATATTAGCTGTTTATTAGTGCTCATAAAGCACATACTAATGCCTTATTTTGCGTGACCATATTCTACATCTTACCTTATACCTGAACAGTAATTAGGAGTTTGAGGCAAAAGTCAATAGCTAGTTAATAGTGAGAATTGGATCCAAAACTAATATATACACACAATATATATTAAAATAATCATGAGACCATTTTAATTGAGACACTTTTTTTTATTGATGTTTTATGTATTTTTTTTTATCATTGATTGATTTTTTTATTTATGATCCTGAAGGATGACTCATTCTTCCTCAAATCTGGCGAAGATTTTGTACTTTGCTTTATCAACTATTCTGTGCAGAACACCTCATAATCTTTTTTTTCCCCCCCCAAATACAAAAGTGAACAGTTCCGCTGGAGAACTTTCTGCCCACGTAGCTTTGTGTAGGGATTCAATTTAGTGCTCATCTGCTGGTTGGTATGTAGTATGCATCATCAATTTTTTTATTAAAAAAAAGAACCCATTTCAATTTCTGTTACCGCACCAGTAATCTGCAGTCCTGGTGTCTCTCAAAAAATGTTTTCCTGCTGTGAAAGAAGAAAGTATGGTCAAAATATTTGGTGTAATGTTACAATTAATGCCTCAAACTTGTAGGCCTAGAGCATTTACAGTACAGTACATGACATAAATGATCTTTTCTAACAATGAATGCATTCTATAAATATTATAAATATATTACTTTTCATTATAAAATAACAGTAAAAAATGTTTGCAACAAAACTTACAAAAATTACACATGGTTTTGTAACAAATAAAAAAGGTTATTACAGTTAAAACATTTAGCTACACTCACCATAGTTTAAGCATGCTATTTGTAGTAAAACTGTGGCTATACAAATTGTAATAAAAAAAAAAAAAAAAAATTAATTTCTCTGTGATTCCACATTTGCCCATTTTCAGTTTTGTAGCTATTACAAAAATTCTATACTTAATTGAACTGCCCAATTTCCATTCATCACTTTATTAATTTTCATGCATGAAATGAATGTAAAATAATCTGCCAAAATGTACATGACCTGAAAGCCACAAGGATCATAATTTAAGATGAATGAATTTCTGATGTTTGTGTGTTGTACGGCTTTGCCTGCCATCAGTCAAGGCAAGGGAGGCAGTCTCTTTAGAGAAAAAAAACCTGGATGACAAAATTATCGATATTACAAAAATAAATCAACGCGAGTATTACAAAATGTGACATTAAAAAGTGTAAATATCACTAGTTTTTATAAAGTAATTGTGTCCAACAGCGACACTCGCTGGTAAAGTTAAAAAGAACAGCTGAAAATCAGTTGACAAATAAAATATCAAGTTCAAGTTCAAGTTGAGCTTTATTGTCATTCTGCTACATGTGTGGACATATAGTGGAACTAAATGTCGTGTCTCGCAGGATCACGGTGCTACATACTAGTTAAACCTAAGATAAACATACAACAATGCAAATATAGGAAAAACAATAGAGCTATACAACAGTTTAACCATCTGACTATACATATACTATAAATACTATAACTACTATACCTAGTTGACTACACATATACAAACTGAGACGGTACAAGAACTTTACATAAATACTGTACATGAAATTGTGCTAAAGAGATATTTGTACATGAAAATGTGCAGAAAAATATATATTTTGTACATTAAATTGTTCAGAAGAGAGGTTTTGTGGGAAGCAGTGCACAGTGCAAAAAGATGTTTGTATTGTTACTGCCTTTTGTTATTATTTTGGAATAAATGTAAAAAATATATAAAAACACTAACTTGATGAGATTTATTGGCGGCGACCGTCACAGCCCTAGTCCAGCTATCACTGTATACGATCTGAATAAAGGGCAGAAACCTTTGGAAACGTGAAGACATTAAACGCATGATTGCGACAATATATGGTTTATTTGTGCTTTTTTCAATCAAGACAAACGATCGTGACTCCTGGCACGAACTCTGGCAGCGGATACATAAAAATGTATAATAATAATAATACAATTGTGGGAATTTTGCATCATCATTTAAAAAAAAAAAAAACACCACCGCACGCCACTGAGAACAGTGTAGTTTTTAACGAGCAAACAGCAAAAACAGCGAGAAAAACCGTGGCAGCTGCCTTGGCATCTGGGGATGCCACCGGAAGTGGCGCTGTGACCTGTCTCTGCCAGAGAGAGTGGCAGCCCCTGCAGAATTTATTCAGAAATTTAGATCCATGCAGATTTACTAGTACCAAAGAGTTTGTTAGCACTTCAAAGGACAGCACGACTGTTTTGATATTGATATAATATCTATATCTGTTTTGATATCTGTTTTGACAGATATTGATATAAAAATTTTCAAGAGCAATTTTTATTTGTTATACTATTTTATTTTTTTTAATGTTAATACATTTTTTTTAAATGTATAATATCTTATATAATATATATTATATTTTATATAGTATTTATGGTTGTCAGTATCAATAACATATGCTTGTCACTGTAGATCTGCCCACAAGAGGGAGACAAAGCTCTTTTCACAGAAGTTGATTCGCTGAAGAGATCAGTGACTTACTTGAACAACTTAAATTCTACAGTTTGCTAAATAAAACAGTAGTATGCAACATAATAAACAGACATTAACAGGACTTTTAAGCATTTTTCTTTATATTTTCATTCTGTATTTTTTTTTTACAATCGTGTCTCTACATTAAATTCATTTTAATTTTCGCTGATTTGAATACTGTGTGTGCACATGATTTCAGGAATCATGACTGCAGCAGTCTGTGTGTACCCATCACGGGTGGCTGATGCTGTGAAGGCTCTTAAAGCAGCCAACTCTAGTCTTCCTGTTGCATCTGGTAAGACTTTGAAGCTGCTTATCTTAAAACAGTTTCATTCCTTCTTCAAACATCTTCCCAGAGAGGGTGCAACCGCATTGTCTCACCTCACGTTCTCTTTTTCACGTTCTCTTTGCTTCAGTGGCCACTGGTTTTCCTGCTGGACAGACGCCATTGAAGACCCGTCTCATGGAGGTACAGATGGCCGTGGAGGATGGTGCTACAGAGATCGATATTGTCATAAACCGGACTTTGGCACTCACTGGGCAGTGGACAGGTGAGTGTAACCAGCGCGCTAAAGGAATAGCAATACCAAGAAACCCTCTTAAACAAGCCTGTTGCTCTTGGTTTACACTGGTTTCTTTCAGACTGGGCAGCTGACATTGGTCATAACCATCAGCATGGTTTTCCTTAGTTCTAGTGTGATATTTTTGAACGTACAACTGGATGAGAGTTCATTTTTGTCTCCTCAGCTCTCTACGATGAGATCCGGCAGTTCAGAGAGGCCTGTGGAGACGCCCATATGAAGACCATCCTGGCAGTGGGAGAGCTGGGAACCTTCACAAACGTCTACAAGGCCAGTCTGGTGTCCATGATGGCAGGTGTGAACATTAAGCATAGAAATCAGATGTGTAATTTAGTTTAAATCGCAGAAAATGGATTTACATAGGAAACTTCTTGCAGTTGTGCAGCCTTAGAAATCATAAAAAAAGGCTATAAAGTCTAGATTATTTTACATTATCATTTTTAAGTCATTATCAAAGAAGGTTTTCAAACTGTTTATTTCTTAACAGGACGTTAAGAAATAAGGTGTCAAATATACATCTGTGGCATTTTGCGTCATTGCCCTTCGAGCTTGATTTGCTTCAGTGGTATTAGTATTCCTTATTGCAAAATATACATAAAATGTTAGAGGACATGAGTTATTATTATTATTATTATTATTGTTATTATAATTTATTTTATTATTATTATTTTTGGTAATTTATATAATTTAAATTACCGTTATCATTCATTCATTCCACATGACTTTGGACATTGTTAGTTTTGGACACGTTTTTCAAATGTTAATAATAATAATAAATAATATTTTTATTATATAAATACTTACATTTTTAAAGAAATAATGGGCTTATGTCAAACTACTCGATAAGGTTTTCTTTTTAGGAATTAATTTAACTTAATAATTTAAATAACCCATATTATATCAGGACAGTTGTGTCAACCTGATATTTTTAACTTCATGCCTTTCAAAAAATATCAATATTAATTTTAATTCAGAAATCAAAAATATTTTTACATCACATTTATATTTTTAATTAAGGATTTAGTTATTATAGTTATTTGAGTATTTATGTATTTTAACATATGTAATTGTAATGTAACATTATGCAACATATAAGTGTTTAAATTATCATTATCCATTATTGTGCAATTACTAATTAATATTTAGTTAAGTATTTATTTATTTAACATAAATAATTGTTGTATAACAAATTATTTAACACATTTAATTGTGGGAAAAATATTTATTTATTTTACTGTTTCGTTTTCTTCCCTTTGGTCAGAAAAATGCAGGAATACTGTTTGGGTGCCTGTGCAGTAACAGCATTCACCAGCAGGGACTAACTGCACAAACTAACTAGTTAAATCTGACCTCCTGGTATGATCAAAACTAACAGTGATGCTTGCCTTAGCATGTTTGATCTTTGGCCCACAGCGTGGCGCCATTGCTCATCCTTTCTGCGCTCTGCATCCAGATGTCCAAACACCCCCACACCCCCACATACACACACACACAGAGCAGGCCAGCGACTGTATGCTTAAATAGCCATTGCACATTAAGCCGATTACTGTACCCAATTGTCAGCAGCTCTGATAGGGATCGTTATTAAAATGCATTGCTTTTGTCGCTGCGCTCATTCCTTAATCTCCCCTTGTTCCTATGAATTGCGTATGAGGTTTCTGAAATTGAATGATAATTTCACCTATTAATCTGCGACGCCGGAGCTATTTTACTCCCACGCTCTCTGGCAGTGTCCCCCCGCTCCACCGCAAATGAATAGAGCTTCATTACTGTCGCCTGCGTTTAATAACCGTTATCCATTATCGTGTAATTAAGACTCCCCAGAACGAATCTCAAGGATTATGTCAGTTTGAGGGAGAGGGTGAGCAATAGAGTGAAAGAGTGTCGGAGGAAAGGGGAAGGGGTGGAAAAAGAGTGGAAAAACACATAGAACATATCTTTAATGAACTGGAAAATGTTCATCTTGTTCTGTGCGGTAATGAACAGTCATTAGACATGAGGAAGGGCAGGCGGGACTCGGGTGCTGGGGGTTAGAGCTGGTCCACAGTTTGTGGTTCATCCATTAGAAGTGTCATTTTATCTTCTATTTTTATCGGAACGCTGATAAACCGTAATTGGCTATGAAGGAGAGGAAGGGAGAAATGAAAGCTTTTATTGATGAACGAACGCACACCCTCTGCGCCCTGCCGACGGGACCATATGTTCTTGTCTAGCCTCCCCTGCCCTCGCGACTAATGTCCTGTCGGGGTGCAAAAATCTGACGCCTCTCCGAAGTGCTTGAATGGAGGTGCTAAAAATGTGCTGGACTTTCTATTTTCAGAGCTCGTTGGAGTGAACTTTGACCTGTCAGTCTGAACAAAACAAGTGTCAGATGGAAGTTTTTGGGATTGTTAACGAAGTTACAATTAGAATGACTAACCGGTGTGACTTGGAGTACGCTGACGCATTCTGACAATTAAAAACATGTTTTCATTGAAATCTTTCACTCTCTTTGCACTCATGTCAGTTTTGAAGATCTTAATATGAAAATATCATGTGGTGTAATCCTCAAGTAAAAATTAATAGTTTACAACTTGAATAAATGTTATTGTATGCATCTTAATTATTTTGTTCAAAAAGCTTTTTATAAATAATCTTAAGGGGCAAAATTATTCACAGTATGTTTAGTTGCTAAATGTCATGTGGTGCGACTTGCAAAATGCAATGATATTTACCTCAAAATATGATATATGACCTTAAAAATTTTTTTTTTTAATTATCTATAATGAATGTTTTTTCTTCTCAAGATTTAAATTACTTAATTTAATTTGCTTAGATAATTCATACAGTATTGGAATACTTGAACTTGAATACATGTGAGTGTATTTCTTAATGATTATGTTCAAAAAAGGTTTTTAAAAGTATTTTTTGAGGTCATACATCATATTTTGAGGTAAATATTGTTTTTTTGGGAGAGCCATCGCATGACACTAACCATATTGTGACCGATTCATAAAAAGGTCAAATTATTTGATATTAAGACTTGACCATTGTATGATTTTATACACACACATGCTTTTTGGATGATTTGGATAAGCTTTTCAAATAATAATAAAAATGTATATATTTTATAAATGTAATTTTATATATATATATATATATACATATATATATAAGTATTATTTATTTAAATAAAGCTTTAAATATATACACACACATCAACATCAATTTAGAAATTAAAATAATTATTTACATTGACTTTTTTGGCCTAAATAATAATCAAAGTGGTCCAGACTTCATGCCAGTAGTCAAAAGGTTTTGTGTCTCCTGTACTTTGTAACCACTAGGATCTGACTTCATCAAAACTTCAACTGGCAAGGAGTCTGTCAATGCCACTTACCCCGTTGCCATAGTAATGGTGCGGGCCATCCGTGACTACTACTTAAGGACAGGCTATAAGGTAAATGACCCATAGTACTTCCATATCACCTTCTTTTACATAAATCATCCAGCCTGTTTGACTGATGCATTTGTTGTTCCTCAGGTGGGTTTCAAGCCCGCGGGAGGCATCCGTACGGCGCAGGAGTCCCTGGTGTGGCTGACCCTGATGAATGAAGAGCTTGGAGACGAGTGGCTCAATCCTCACCTTTTCCGACTGGGAGCGAGTAGCCTGTTAGCTGACATCGAACGACAGGTAATTAAACCAACACACTGTTTCACACTCTCAAAGCCGCTCTATTCTGGCTTCAGGTGTGATAAACTGATAATTACCACCCATTATGGATGGAAACAGACACTATTCAGGGAGTGCGGAGTCGTGACCCTGGTCTCCTGTGGTGAAAAGGATATAGATTAGCCCTTATATTTATGTATTAGAATAAATGTAGCTGCTTTTGACAAAGCTTTTATCAGCTTAGATAGATTTGCTGAAGCTGAATAAATTTTTAATCTGTCTTTTTATTGTTACAGATTTACCACTATGTGACCGGACGCTATCCTGCATATCATGAACTTCCTATGGCCTGAATCTGTGAAAAGTCAGGGGAGATTTGAGCCAATGATAACTGTTCAGATCAGCCAGTGATGTAATGGAAAGACGTCACACCTGTTTATGAGGTCAATTATAAAGAAAAGTCACCCAAAAATGAAAATTCTGTCATTTATTCAGTTGTTTCAAACCTGTAAAATTTTTCTTTCTTTTGTTGAACACAAAATAAGATATCTTGAAGAATGTTGGTAACCAAACAGTTGACGGTAGCCATTGAGTTCAATTTTGGGGAAAAAAAATACTATGGAAGTCAATGGGTACCGTCAACTGGCTACCAGTAATCTTCAGAATCTTTTTTTCAATGGAAGAAAGTAACTCTTACAGGTTTGGAACAAGTAGAAGGTGAGTAAAAGATGACGGAATTTTTATTTTTAGGTGAACTATCCCTTTAAATGAAGTCCAGTATCTGTCATAAACTAAGAATATATTTTATTCCAATGTAAAAACTTGAGATATGAATGTCTTTTTAAAGATATCTTGTATAATAATTCAAACCCAAGAGCATTTGTGGATTTCTGGATGACATGGTACAACGTGAACCATCAGAAGTAAAAGTGCTCTCTTTACATCAGTGCAAAGGCCTCTTGCATCACTTTCTCATATCTGCGATTCCTCAGACAAGCGTACAGATCTCGTAAGTTGCACCTGGGGTTACGCTATCACTGTCCGAGGCTGATGTTATTTGACTTCCGCTGAGCTAATTTCATTAATCAAGCACTGGATGTCAGAAGTGTGTGTTTGGGATTAATTAAGAGGGGTTAAGAGAGTTTAAATGATCAGATAAAGCTGCGTGCCAGTTAGAGCTTCGTTTGAAGACAGAGAACTTTCTTTTTCTTCTCCCTCTTTCTTCTTTAATTAAGAGATCTTGGGCCGTGCCCTTGACTGGGATGGAGGATAAATGACTGAATTAATTGTGGAATGGGGAATGAGCCGAGAGGTGCGAGTGGAGCGAGAAGGAAACTTCCGTAAATTTAGTCCGAAAACTGGAGCACAAATAGATTTGTATTCACGGAGAAGCGATAAAAGCTATTCTCACAAAAGCTTAATGATACCTGTATAAGCACTATTGTAGAGCTTGTATTAGCATTCCTAAAAGATCAGAAAGAATTATTTAGAACTTGATTAAAGCTTTGACAGGCTTGAGAAAATTAAAAAAAAATCTATCCTTTTTCTATCCTTTCTATCCTTTTTTCTCTCATATCTATCTATCTATCTATCTATCTATGTATCTATCTATCATCTGTCTGTCGTTCTGTAGTTGTCTTTGTCTGTCTATCTATCTTTCTATCTATCTATCTGTCTGTCTGTCTGTCTGTCTGTCTGTCTCTCTGTCTGCCATTCTATAGATGTCTTTGTCTATCTGTCTATCTGTCTATCTATCTATCTATCTATCTATCTATCTATCTATCCTTCTGACCGTATATTTATATCCTTCTATCCTTTAGTTCATCCATTCATCCGTCCATCTATCATCTGTCCATTTTTCTTTTTTCTTTCATATCTGTCTATCGTTCTATCGTTCTATCTATCGTTCTATTCTATCTATCTATCTATCTATCTATCTATCTATCTATCTATCTATCTATCTATCTATCTATCTATCTATCTATCTGTTGTTCTGTCTATCTATCTATCTATCTGTCTGTCTGTCTGTCTGTCTGTCTGTCTGTCTGTCTGTCTGTCTATCTGTCTATCTATCTATCATCTGTCTGTCTGTCGTTCTGTAGTTGTCTTTATCTATCTATCTATCTATCTATCTATCTATCTGTCTGTCTCTGTCTGTCATTCTATAGATGTCTTTGTCTATCTATCTGTCTATCTGTCTATCTGTCTGTCTGTCTGTCTATCTATCTATCTATCATCTGTCTGTCTGTCGTTCTGTAGTTGTCTTTATCTATCTATCTATCTATCTATCTATCTATCTATCTATCTATCTATCTATCTATCTATCTATCTATCTATCTATCTATCTATCTATCTATCTATCTATCTGTCTGTCTCTGTCTGTCATTCTATAGATGTCTTTGTCTATCTATCTATCTGTCTATCTGTCTATCTGTCTGTCTGTCTGTCTATCTATCTATCTATCTATCTATCTATCTATCTATCTATCTATCTATCTATCCTTCTGACCGTATATTTATATCCTTCTATCCTTTAGTTCATCCATTCATCCGTCCATCTATCATCTGTCCATTTTTCTTTTTTCTTTCATATCTGTCTATCTATCGTTCTATCGTTCTATCTATCGTTCTATCATTCTATTCTATCTATCTATCTGTCGTTCTATCTATCTATCTATCTATCTGTCTGTCTGTCTGTCTATCTATCTATCTATCTATCTATCTATCATCTGTCTGTCTGTCGTTCTGTAGTTGTCTTTGTCTATCTATCTATCTATCTATCTATCTATCTGTCTATTTCACATGTTGATTGTCAGCTGTGTGTTGTGCCTGTGTTTCATTAGCAGTGACTCTGGTAGTTTATGAGGCCACACTGGCAGGGCTGAGTAAGAGTGATGGAGCCTCAGTGCTCCGTCTGGCTCTCCCCACCTCCCTCAGGCCATGACAGATTAGCTTCACTTACATAAAGGCATGTAGATCATCTGCAATCTGGACCCGTGGCCCGCGCCCACCAAGCCAGATAACGCTGAGGGATTGAGTTAGCCTTCAGATTGATTCTCCCCTCCACAGACAAACACTTCCTCTCCTTTGCTTTCTTCCCTGTTTTTCTTCTAGCTCTCGCCTCTCTTTTACTCAATCACGTTCTCTCCTTTAGGCATTGTATCAGTTGCAGTTGTACTTTGTATTTCATACAAGCTTATATAGCTGGCAGATATAATATGTGTATTTTATTAATCTTCGTCCTCTCTACTTGTCCAATACAAAACAGCGCTTTAATCATGCATTCTAAGCCAAAATAAACAAATCTGACTAAATAATTCATGTGAAGAGATATGCTGTTGTATATTATACAGCATTCAAGTGCTAGTAAGTTATATCTAGAGCTAGGTGATATACTGTAGTGTTAAGTATCGCTTAAATACGATACTTAAAGGTATATTTTGATATTTAAGGCAAATAAAATAGTTAAAATCTAGTTTCCTATAGTAATTTTTTTTTCACTCAGTGAACAGAAACAAAACATTTAAAAAAATATTTATACTTTTTTTTAATATTTTTTTTACAAAAACATTTGAATATATAAAAATGCCAAATGGATACATTATTTTATGACAATCCAACAAGTTGAACTGATTCACAACTGTAATTCAAAAATCAGAAAAAGTATCGTGAAAGTACTGCGAATATGCAATATATATTGCCCAGCCCTAGTTTTATCGGTTTCCGCCATATCACATTTTCTTTCTTTCTTTCTTTCTTTCTTTCTTTCTTTCTTTCTTTCTTTCTTTCTTTCTTTCAAATCTTTATGAACACATCCATTTGTTCTAGCTGTCTAATTTGATTATGAGGTCATGCAGTGAATGAAATGTAAATGAACCCAGGAAACAGCTGAAATGCCAAAGGGAATGACTGAATTACATGTGAATTATTCATTAGAATATGTAGGTCTACTGTTGAAGGCGCTGTTTTGCATTTGAAGTGTTTCATTACATTTGACATACAATCTGATACAATTCTTAAAATCCCATAGAAGTCTTGTAATGGTAACTTGTGGTTCACTATAGCATTCCCAACGGGGTCCAAAATTAACACTCACCAAGTGCCAAATGTAAGTGAAAATTGACTTTGACAAGTAAATACAACTTGTTTTCTAGTTGACTGGTAACTCTGACATAATGCATGTTTTAAGATTTGTAAGAACAGTAATTTGACCTTCAATGTGATCCATGTAAATCAAAGACTCGTGTCACTTGGAATAGCGTCCAGAATTATAATATGAGGACTAAACAAAATAAATAATATGTAAAATTATAAAATATATAAATTACGCAAAATAATTTTTACAATTTATGAGCTCCTTCATTTATTTATTTATTTATTTATTTATTTATTTATTTTAGCTGTTTTGTTTATGGTATTTTGTTTTATTTTTATGTCAGTTATGATCTATTTTTTTTATTTTTTATTTTTTTGCTGCTTTGTTTTCATTGCAGTTTTTTGTTTTGTTTTGTTTTGTTGTCAATTTTCGTGGCTACATGTGGAATATTCTTCCTTGCATAAAGCTTCCAAAATTAATGAGTACATAATCTAAACTATGCAAAGTTGTTATTATTATTAATAGTAATAATAGTCAAATTAAAATGGATGATTATCAATTATGATTAATGATTATAAATAAATATTTATGAGTGTATTTATGGACTGAAAATGGATCTTACTTTCCTGACAATTGACAGCTAAATTTGGACCCCGATTGGTAGCATTATCAGTCCAGGTTATTACTAATAAACTAACGTACATGGGATCGATCTGTCATATATGTTTAATCCAGTACGTGTGGCATAGATTAGGTGGCTGGTGCAAACGCTCTTCTATATTGTGGCAGTAACCCGGTTTCTGAAACAATCTGACTGACTGTCAGCTGGTCGCCACTCACTCACTCGCTGACAAATGTCTTTCTTCAGATTGATTGCTTTTCTGCTGTTTTATTCATAAATGTTTTTTCTTTCTCTTTGTTCCTTGAAGCAGTTGTGAAAAATGGTGTGCTCAGGGTGGTGTTTCCAGGCTAAAAAAATCATTTTTAATGACATGTGAGTCACCTGTCAACTACATTCATCACAGGCCGGGATTTTGCGTGTTGGAGGTTTGTGCGTGTGCTTTTCACATATTACCCAGCGGCAACACCAGCCTAGCTTGTAATCAATTGCTATGGAAACATGTTATTCTGTGTGATTAATAGCATACACACATCTTATGTTTCTCTCATTTGTCTGAGAGTTGCTCAAGGATGCTTAAACAGAAATATCCAGCGCTGTGCTGCATTCATTCTGATAGCGTGCCTTTGCTTATCGTTGGCAAGTCATCTCTCGGCTGCTGAATTTTAACATACTGAGAGACAAAAGAGAGCAAAACGACTGTAAAAGATCTGTGACAGAATGTCAGAAGTTGTCTTCGAAATGCAGGTGGTGAGATTATGAATAATTGGTAACATTTGTTGAGCTGACATATGACAGTGAGGCCTGACAGTTTTGTGTCAATTGCATGTTAACATGCTTGTTTTGACATCCTCAATTTAGGAGTTTGACAAAACTGATATTGTCCATTTATACGTGTATGGTGTGTGCACCATGTTGGCAAACCTGCTTTTGACAACTTAACTCTCCAAGCTACATGCTCGTCATAATGTAATATAGTTTAAGGGCAGTCAAGCTACTCTTATGCTGAAATAGCTGTCAATGACTAGCTATAGCTATTTTTCTCCTATAATCTTTCTTTTTTTATACTGTATAAATATGATTTCCTTTTATCTTTGGAATCTGCTTTGAAGATTCACATTTTATTTTCATTTTGACAGCCAGATCCTCTCCATCTGGGACACTTTTTTGTTATGTAATGTATTTTATTACGTAAAATTATTTAATTTTATTTTCATAACAGTTATATGTGCTTATCCTATTTATTTATTTATTTATTTTTTTGGTTTATTTTTGTTTTGATTTTTTGTTTGCTTTTTTGTTTTGCTTTGTTGTGATCTGATCTACTAGAATTTGTGGGACAATTTCTTATTTTACTATATGATATTACATAAAATTTAAATTTTATTTTCATTTTAGCTATGTGTTTCTTTCTTTCTTTCTTTTTTTGGTTTGCTATGATCTGCAAGAAAATCTGTCAGTATTTTACAGGTTTTACTTCGATTTTAAATCTTCGATTTTTTTTGTGGTCTCCAACTTTCCTTCAAAGCGATCTGTCATAAAGTTTAAAAGGACAGCTGCTTAAATTTTATTTTAATTTCAGTTATATGTGCTCCTTCATTTATTTATTTGGTTTGCTATGATCTGCAAGAAAATCTGTCAGTATTTTCCAGATTTAAATTAGATTTTAAATCTTCGATTTTCATGGTTTCAGACTTAATATTTCCTTCAAAGCAGGAGATCTGCCAAAAAGGTTTAAAGGACAGCTAGAATGAATAATAGTTTTGGAAAATTAATCCTGCACATAAGAAAAGCTGTCCTTCAAGTACACATCAAGAAATTCCATTCAGCCCTGGAGAAAAGATTTCTTTTGTTCACTTGGGGTTGAAGGTCATCAAACTCGCACTTTGCGCCTCATCAGCGCAGTAAAAGTGAACCAGGCGGAGAAGACAATTAATCTCTAATGATATTAATGATGCAATTAGAACGTATACTAGTTTTCCTGTGAAGGGGACAGAAACCGTTAGCGATGGCTGCTATCCAGGGACTTCACTAGTGTCAGTCCGAACCCTCTGATGCTGCTGTGATGCGCACAACAAAAGAGCCACGGCTTGCGCAGCGCCGCTCATGCAGGAATGTCTCTCGCTGTGTGCAGTTGTCTTTGAATGTTGACCTTGGCACAGAGCTCCCTAGTGACCGAGTAGTGAAGGAATACATGTATACGAGATCAAACCTGCGTTCGGGCCTCACCTGGCACTGGTGGTCTGATGTCTGACTCTCCGAAGAGCCTTTGCTCCAGCCACACTTGTCAAACGCTGCAGCTGAAATTAATGAGGAAAAGTTTATTAGCTTTGATCTTTCTCAGATATGCAGAGGATAAATTATTTGTCATTGACAGATCAGCCAAGTATTTATAATCCATTAAAATGCTACGTGGCTGATGAAATGGAAGGTGAATGGCTTTTACAAAGACTAACGTGAGTTTAACTTGGCATTTACCCAATATCAATAAGTCCTCATTCAAGTAAAAGGTTATGTAGGCTGACAATAGAAAACTAACCAATAGAAAACTAAACCTAAAAGATGGAAAAGTTTGTTTAACTATGTTCTTTTAAGCTTTAATTAAGTGATATACGTAGACTGTTTATTGTGAATCACAGCTAAAAGATGTTAATTAGTTTTGAATTTATTCAAATTTTTTAGGCAAATCCTCCATATTGTTCCTGACACATAATCAGTTTCTAGCTGTTAGCTGTACTATCTATGTTAGCATTAGCATCCAGAACTGGCGTTGTGTAATGTCCTGCCCAGGTCAAAAATTTTTGCAGCTAATCAAAAACTATTCAAGTTAGCATTATGCTAAGCCAGTGGGCTGCAGTGTTAGCTTGTTAAACGAACAACCTAGGCCCATTGGAAAAAAATGTGGGGACATTTCTACAAAAAGTTATTGCGTTGTTTCTTGCACATTTTGCAAGAAATGAAGCAAGTGCAGTTCTGTACCAGGTGAGCTACCGAGCAAGTTTACAGTGTCATAAAATCCGTACATATGGATCTATATATGTGTTGCAAACTTTAGTTTACGAATCATGTGCGATGATAAATGTTTTAAAGTCATAATATAGTATTGTACATGGAACTGCATGAAGAGTCTTTATCATCTTTATATCAATAATCTGCCCCTGTAATAATTTGTGTGTGATAAAAATTATTGGTGTTTTACTACCACTGTGTTCATTTCAGCTGGAAACTGCAATGATTTACATGTTTTTCATGATTAAGATAAAATAATCGTTTGTCATTTCTAAGTAGGCTCCTAATTGAGTACCCATTAAAAGTTCTCTCAGCCAATTGAATCCATTGGATGAATTTTAGTTTTTGAACATTACATTTTCTCTGGCCTTTTACAACTGCCTGAACATAATAATAATAATAATAATAATAATAATACATTTAATTTAACGGCACCTTTCATAACACCCAAGGTCACCTTACAAGCAAACAAGCAATAGTTAAAACAGATCTATTAGTTGATAACTGGTGTTTGCAGTGACCAAACTCAAGACCTCAGCCTCTTCATAAGTGAGAAACCGAACATTTGCAACCTGATATACATTAACAAGGCCATATTTCAGGCTGGCTTTGGGTTTTACCAAACAAAAGGCCACATTTGTAGCACAATCAATATGGAAATACTTGTCTGTGCTCCATATAAATGAAAAAAAAAGGCTGCAGAGGAGGTTCAGGCGGTGGAGATGAGTTTCAGGGAGGGGCACTGAAAGATCAAGCTCCATTCGCAGATTACAACATTTGATGGATACTCCAAAAACATGGCGGTGATCTTTATTGATCGTCTTGGTTCTAATCAGTGAGTGTAATTATTGACTCCTCTGAGGCCGTTTGGGCAATTTTGTAAATGCCGTTTTAAAATTCAAGTTTACACATCATGAAATGTGATTAGATTGGACCAATTTTCCTATTTTTAAATTTTAAATTTATACATCCAGGCTTTTGGGCAACTTTTCCCAAAGTAAAATCAAACGAGACTAAAAAGGTTCAGATTACACTCTTAAAAGTAAAGGTTCTTTATTGACATTGATGGTTCCATGAAGAACCTTCAACACCCATGGAGCCTTTCCATTCCACATTAGGTTCTTTATAGTAGAAAAATATACAGTGGACTTTTAAAATGTTCTTCTTTCAGGAAAAAATCTTTCTTTTAAGAACTGATTTACTGAAAGGTCCTTTGGGAAATCAAAACGGTTTGCTGTAAAAACCTCCACTTGGAGGCTTTATTTTTAAGAGTGCACTTTGGTAGAGAGGTTCTTCACATGAGCATCTGCATCTAGAGAAGCTCATTGCCCACAGTGGATCTGCGTTCATGCAGCCTGACTGCGGTGTTTTACCCCAGCTTTAATCTATATTAAATGATTTAGTTTCACAAGATGAAAGCCTGTTGTTTGTTTAACAAAACTATCCCAGATACAGTCAGTGCCTGAAGCCTGCCAAATGTTAAAGATACAGAGAGAGAGAGAGTTAACGCAACCCAAACATGTTCTTCGGGCGTTCTCAGTTCTAGAAATCAGCATCAGCGCTGCTTGTGTTTATATATTAAACATATGTAAGCATTACTATATTAAGACCTACCAACAAGGGGCAAATGTATCAGCAAGTCTATGGCGTTGTTGACAGGTCAAAGGGATCTTTTTATTAGCCGTAATGCTGGGAAGAGATCTGCCGGCGTGTAGGAGATGGAATAATTGTTTGGAATGGGGATTCTCAGCGGACTCTTCTGAGCTTGTCAGCTGGTGTTTGAAGTGTGCGCTGACATTGGGAAAAACTCAAGGGCAGGGGTTGATCAGGAAACAGGCTCTCAAATGAGAAAGGGAGGGGAGCCAAAGAGAACAGAAAAGGAAAAACCAAGACAAAGGCGACTTCACACAACTTGTAAGTGGTGTTTGTGTTTTAAGTTGCTTGTGTATGTTTGTATATGTGTGGAGAGAGTTGCTTCTTAACTTTTTTATTAAATATGAGATATAACCGTTTCCCTCAGAGACCTTCGAAAGGCTTAAGAACCTCAAGGATCCGGCAAAAAGACCTTCAGTTTTCCACCTGCTCATCACTTTGAGAGTCAACCAACATGAAACAAAACAGAGAAGGTAATTCACTTAGTCTACACTCAGGTGTGTCTCTCTCTTCATCTGGAAGTAAAGAAAGGAACCAGTGTACTTTTAGGAACTTTGAACATGATATGAAACGCCACAGTGCCTGCAAACGTCCCTTCTGGGGTGGGATGGTGCTCAGTTGTTTGTCTTGTGTCCACAAACGTGTGCTGCAGCCAAGAAGATGCCCTTCAGTTTGAGGTGAAATGTTTTTGTAGGCTCTTCTGAGTTTATCTTAGTTAAAGTTGTTGTACTCAGTAGCACAAGTTTTATTAACCATTGAGGTACAAGAGGCCGCACTATATTGTGAAAATAGTCAAAGGGTGTTTATGCCATGTAGGTATTACTGTAATTATGAGATGACTATTGATGTTCACAAACGTAATTAGGAATAATTTGTTTCTACGCTAATAATACCAAAATGGATCCATGTCCAACTTTCTGTTTGGGACGTGTATAATTGATAACGTATTTTTAATGTCTTTTTATTTTCAGATATTTTAAAAATGATTTTGTATTGTTTTAGATATTATCAATAACTAAATTATTGTAAATATCAAACAAAAATATGTAGCGTTAACTAATTATCTTTCTGTGCTAACAGACAAAACAAGAAATTATTATTGGTCAACAATCATATAAAGTTGTGCCTTTTGCCTTGACAATTAATAATAATAATACACACTTAATAAAAATAAATAGAACAATTAAGGACACTACATTTCACCTTAAATATAAAAGGTTATATACTAAAACCTATTTGAAACTTCAAACCATTTGGTAGCAGTGGCAGTAATTATTATTTGTTAATTATTATATAAATTTGCACCTTTATATATTTATACATGTGACCCTGGGCCACAAAACCAGTCTTAAATTGCACAGGAAATCACGATTTTTATTTTATGCCAAAAATTATTAGGATATTAAGTAAAGATCATGTTCCATGAAGATATTTTGTAAATTTTCTACCGTGAATATATCTAAACTTTATTTTTTGAATAGTAATAGGCATTGCTAAGGACTTTATTTGGACAACTTTAAAGGTGATTTTCTCAATATTTAGATTTTTTTTGCACCCTCAGATTCCAGATTTTCAAATAGCTGTATCTCGGTCAAATATTGTCCTATCCTAACAAACCATACATCAATGGAAAGCTTATTTATTCATTTATTGATGTATAAATTTCAGAAAATTGACCCTTATGACTAGTTTTGGGGTCCAGGGTCACATATATAAAATGTGTGTACATACTATAAATGCCAGACCTTTTCTCTGAACTAACTACCAACTGATTCCAAAGTAATTTTCTAGTTTACTAATAAACTGCTGTCCCATTGGACACTAACTTAAAATCTAAAAATGTAAATAAAAGAAACAAACAAACAAACAAAAAAGTACTATGTAGTATTAAAATCAATCAATCATTTTATGTTACAAAAATTTCTTAACGCTAACTCTGAAATGATTTGTAAATATCCAAGATTTGCAGACAAATGAATAATAGTGTTTTTCTTAGGGGAGGTTTGTATAGAGTGTCAAACACTGTCGTTTTAGGCCTCTCACAACACATGCTTGACACTGAAAGTCTGTGCACTCCAACCTGGAACAAGGGGATAAATTATAGCAAACAACAAAAACTTGCATGAAGTTCCCTGGGTGTCCTTGTGACAGGCTGTGCACGGCATAAAATGGCACAGTGCGAAAAAGAGGACAACCCACTAGACAACTAGACGAGAAAGGAAACAGTCATGAAGAAAACATGAGACTTGTATTCTCTTCCTCGACACATATTAAAACCGAGCGAGGCTGGAAACGATTAAACAGAATCTACTGTCGAGGGAAAATATATATAAAACTTTTTTTTTTCTATCAGTCAAAACTGTGACAGAATTGTCACAGTCTCCTTTGAAGTTAGCGATGGAAGTCAACGAGGGACCTCACGAGCGGGTAAATAAAAGATGGAGCATTTCTCCCCCTCTTTCCTTCGCTGGTTAATAGGGCAGCCCCCGCTGATCAAAAGAACATTAGCTTTGATTAATCAATCAATGCCCTGGTGGCCCGCTCCTTCCTGTCAATGACTGGGGCCGCCAGCTAGCACACCGAATGGAGGTTAGCGTATGATCCAGACCCCTCCTTACAGCGTGGCAAACATCCGGCTGCTGTTCTCACGCTGTGATGCCAGCCGAAATCCCCCACAATCGATCTTTAGTCCCTTTTGCGGCTTTAATTTGTGAACTCTTTCCTGCTAATGACTCTGTTTGAGGTGTATTCATTTTACCACAGCAGACTTCATCCTGTCTGTGCTTCCTCGTTTGAAGTCATTTGAAGTTTTATTGCTGCCATAGAGGTGAAGTTTAGTGCGAATAACAAGCAAAACATTAAAGAATATTTAGTGATGCCAACTTTTGCAGTTTATAGAAATTTTCACTTTATTTTATAAAAGTGGCAGTCCATCAGTGATGCCTTTGAGTTGTTTTGCTAATTGAAGAAAAAAAATAAAATAAATAAATAAATAAAAATATATATATATAATTTATTGGTGAAGTGGTCTGCCCACCTGAGAAAGGTGCTTTCGCATATAACGCATATAACATAAGGAAAGACGCATATAACATAATTTTGTATTACATTGTTACACCAGTAGGTGACAACAGGTGACTGTCTTTGAGTGTTTCATTGACTTACGTATTCACTCAACCAATTCATTAGAAAACACTGATTTATTCCAAAATTAAACAAATAACTGTATTTATGATTGAGTCATTGACTTATTCACTCAACCAATTCGTTAGAAAAAACTGATTCATTCCAGAATGAAACAAATAACTTTATTTATGAGGGAGTCATTGACTCATTCAGTCAACCAATATGTTAGAAAACACTGATTCATTCCAGAACAAAACAAATAAATGTATTTATGCATGAATAAATCACTCAACCGATTTGATTTGGAATGAAACACTGTGCTGTTGCAATGGATCTGCTTTGCTTTCATGGTTAACTTTTTTAATTTGTGAAGCAAAAATACAGTAAATATTGTGTCTAAAATGTAACTTAGTCTTAACATTGCTTTTATACAAAATTCAATTAACAAGATCATATTCGCAATTGTATTGAATATGAGCATAGTGAACTTTAATGCTAATGTACTTATGTAAGGGAATATACATAATATTTACACAAATCTCTGAATAATTAAACACATACATAGCAATTTTTATAAGTAAGATGAGCTATAGTCAACATTATGGCCAACCTTAAAGATCTTTCATATGCTTCACAACAAACCTCATGGTTTCCATTCTAATGGACTGCTATGCTCGGCAAATGCAAATGTAATTTCGTATGACAAGGAAAGTAAACTTTCTTTCCGGAGTTGTGTGTAGGGGGGGCTCCCAGTGGGGGACGGAGCGCTGAAGAAGCCCTGTTCCAATTCTGTCATTGTCAAAGTTTGACATAATAAGCGATTGTTCACGCGCCTTTGTTGAGTGATACAACACAAGTGCAGGGTCCCAATTCCTCACTGTTAATTTTTTTGTGGTTTAAAGGGAAAAACACAAGATGTCTATTCCTTTAAGGGATGCTTGGGAGTGCTTATGCTAAGTAATATAACAAACCTGTCGTGATATCTGTTTGAGCACCTTTTATCTTTCCAAATCCACAGGAGGGCTCTACCTTTGCCATGTCGGAGAGAAGCGGCATCTCTGAAATAATTTAAGTAGCCCTTTTTTGAAAGCCCAGACAAGTTAAGAGAATTCACGTCTAAGATCAAAGCTGTGCTGTTGCAGTGCCACTAGAGTAAGTATTGGCTCTCTTGCTTTCTATGTTGCGATCAAGTGTTGTTTTTGTGGTTAAAAGGCTGTGCTAGCTTTTCCTAGCATTTAACTATAAAGTTGAGTGTGACTACATGTTTATTGCCAGGTGTGTGTGTGTGTGTGTGTGTGTGTGTGAGAGAGAACAGCAAATGAAGTGTCAAGATATATATTATGTCCACTGATGGAAAGCAGGCGTTTATTATGTACCAGCCAAGAGACTGCTTTATCTCTAACACCAACATTAATGTAAAGTCAACAACGGTCATTCATTCTGTTACTTAAAATTATTCAATACTTCAGCTGACTTTAGAAAGATTAAATGGTTAGTGCACTGAAAAATGAAAATTCTATTATCATTTGCTCACACTTTTTTCATTCCAAAACTATGATTTTTTTCCCCCACAGATCAGAAATATATATTTATTTATTTATATATTTATTTGAATTACAAATTATAATTTTTTTTTTTAAAATATAAATATTTATAAATATATTTAGTTTACTTTTTTATTGTTTTGATGTTTGACAAACTTTCTGCTCTTTGACATTTTATCTGTCAAGTATAAATATTTTTATTCATAAATAAAAAAAGGTAATTTTGAGAGAAAGTTTTTAAATCACATTGTGAAAAATAAATTAGCAGTTGTGAAATATAAAGTCACAACTGCCTTTTTGCACGCTGTGGCAAAAACTAACTTCCATAATCAAGCTCCAACAAAACCTAGCATAACAGCAGTCTTTTTGACTTATGTGCTATATTTCAAGTCTTCTATTTATGCTTATTAATTTAGCAGATTATTTTTTTCCAAACCTGCTTGTATAGGATAAAAGCAGAAAAAATAAACCAAGCATGTAACATAACAGAAGTAATTTCACCAAATTGTATTCCTGCAAGCTAGACCAGGTCTAGTTAAGAAGTGATTTTTTTTTTAAAGAAAAGATGGTTTTGAAAAAATGGTTTGTTGAGTGCTATCGGAAAAGGTCTTCAGAAACTGTACAATAACATTTTGTGAAGAAAAGTTCAAAATTATTCACAGATAATCTCAACATTGAATCTAGCCCTATCTAGAATTTAAAAATGGCTTTTGCAACCAATGCCACACAAAGCCATTGTATGACTTCAAAAGTCATGAAGTATTGTGCATCAGTCATGTTGAGCCATTTGTGCAGCTTTTTAAATGTTTTGGTGCATTTTAGAGCTTTACAGATACGGTCACTATCAACTATGTGGCAAGAGCTGCAAAAATGTTACTTTCACAGAAAAAAATCATATAGGTTTGGAACAACATAAGGGTGAGGACAAACATTTTCATCCACACATTTGGCAGACGCTTTTATCTAAAGCATCATTGCATTTATATTACACATATTTTATCAGTTTTTCCTTTCCTTGGGATTCAAACCCATGACCTTCCGCCATGTTGTATTGTTTGAGCTACAGGAAGAAGTTATATTTCTATATAATTCTATGAATTAATGACATAATTTTCACAATTAGCTGATCCGTTCCTTAAGAACACCCTGATGTTTGTATAAGATTCATCCGAACACCATTACGGGTAACGTTGAAGACAAGAAAGTTCTTTCGCTAGTTTCTTTATTCATCTCTTTTCATTCTTGACAGATAAATCTGCTGGGATTTTCTCTCTTTTTTTTTCCTTACACAAGAACATCTCTAATTTCATCAGCTCTTCTGACTGACAAGCATCATTACGGATAAAATTATCTTGGTAATTATCCTGCCGAAAAGAGATTTATTTCCCTTTGTGAGGAGGAGAGCGGATCCATGGGGCCATGCAGTGATCTGCAGCGTGGAGACGCTTCGTTAAAATAAGCATCCTAATGAGACGAGCCCTCCTGCAGAGCGCCGAGGCCCAAGCGTTACGCCTAGCAGGAGCACTCGCTTTTGTTCAGATGTGCATTAAGTAAGCGTGAACACGGTATCGTCTGCGTTTGGAGGGCCACTTATCGAGGAATTCACAGTACGTAATTATCTTAATTTGCACCCCGGAGCCATATCCAATATGAGACCTTCTGCCCATGACTACTCTGACGTAACTCACTCGTAGGCCCGTGCCACGGAAAGGTGTCAAGCTACTGTCGGAAATATGAGATGATTAACAGAGAGTTCATTGACTGAAATACTTACTTTGAGATATTTAGTTTTGCAAAACTTTGCCTGTAGTTGCTGTTTTGAAAATTTGAATTTTAACATGCACTGCTTAGCTGAATTTAAAACCATCATAAACACTAGCAATATGATTTTTCGAATGATAGAATTGTTTCTGTTTCTTAGTAAATCCCATTAATGTATGTTTTTGGCTGATACATTTATCTAAAGTGATTTACAGATGCACTTTATCAGTATGTGTTTCCTGGGATTCGAACCCACAACCCGATGCAAGCGCCATGCTTTCCAAGTGCATCAGACATATTTCGATACAGTGCTTTTTGAAATATGTACATGAGTAGATTTGTAATGTTTTCTAAAAGTGACTTTTGAGTCTCCACTTAACTGGCATTTGTGTGTTTGATTTTCATAATTGATCATTAGCAATTGTGCAGGTTGACTAATTTTGTCATTAAACTCAGAGTTTAGGTGAAGCTGATGGGGAAACAAGCTCTTTACGATAATGAGCACCAGTGTTTGCCGTAATTAAGTGCAGAACAAGTGGCCTCTTTTCCTAATGGCTCTGCTAGTTAAGGGTCATTGTCGTTGGATAGATTATTAAAGACTGAAAAAATTAACAGACGCCTATGGGAGCTGTGGTACAACTTTCAGGTGTACACAAGATTCTTAACCAGAAGCTGTCATGCTGTTTCTATGATATTACCTTTTGGTATAATCATAGGTATCATTGCAAGATGTTTTCAGTTGCAGTACAGATGAACAAAGGAGATCTCTAACATTAAGCAAGGTCCATCCATCCATTTGCCATACTGCTTTATTCTTTGCAGGGTTGCGGGGGGCTGGATCCGATCCCAGCATCTTGGACCACAGGTGGGGACATCCTGAATGAATGGTCAAGGTAAGTGTTGATTGATTGATTTGTTCATTGGCTTACCATTTTTGCCTTTTATATCTTTAAAAAATCAGTATGCATCTTGTTGTTTAAGGTTTTGTATGAAAGCCCAGTGCTGCTACATAAGAAAAAAGATCATGCTTTGGTAAATCGTAATTATGACAAAAAAAATACTAAATTATTAGATACCCCAAAGTCACAATTATGAGATAAAACGTCATAAGGATGACTTTTTGTCTCAATTTCTGTCTCAACTTGGCATAATTTAAGGGGTTTTTTTTGCCTCAAAATTCTGTCTTACTATTTTGACTTTTTATCTCATAATTGACTTTTAATCTCATAATTCTGACTTTTTATTTCATTATTAACTCATATTACCAAGTTTTTCCTTGTTATGTGGCAGAAATGGGCTTTCATAGTTTCATGATCACCGTATAGCCTACTAAAATTGCAAGTTCTCCAAGGCTATTCTGCA
The DNA here is from genome assembly GCA_039654775.1 of Spinibarbus caldwelli. Taxonomy (NCBI): domain Eukaryota; kingdom Metazoa; phylum Chordata; class Actinopteri; order Cypriniformes; family Cyprinidae; genus Spinibarbus; species Spinibarbus caldwelli. The sequence continues at coordinate 9,998,364 of CM077228.1, read as the reverse complement.
GTATCTCATAATTTAGTTTTTTTTTTTTTATCTCATTATTAACTCACATTACCAAGTTTTTCCTTCCCTATGTGGCAGAAATGGGCTTTAATAGTTTTATGACCAACATGACAAATTCTCCAAGGCTATTCTTACTGCAGTATCTCATAATTTTTACTTTTATCTCATTATTAACTCATATTACCAAGATTTTCTTTTTTATGTAATGGAAATGGGCTTTCATAGTTTTATGGTCAGCAGTCAGCTGTTTTGAGTCACAAAGTGGCACTAGTTAGCTATTCTACCTTGCATTAGTTTGACAAGAGAGAGCGCATAATAATATGAGAGTAGAGTATATAAGTGTATATCAAGATGGTTTACTATTACAATGAATGGGATAAACTGCAGTATGGTGGAATAAATCTAAATAATAGCCAATCACCAGTTAGTAAAGTCTTCACGTCACTGAAGTTGCTATTAAGCTCCCATAGCAAGTAGTTCATGTACATGCATATACACTATTCTCTGAAATGCTTACACTCTTCCATATATATACTTTTTAGGAATGTACAAACATGTTTGCGTATGATGTTGTAAGTTCTTTCCACATCTTTTCTGCAAATTTTGCTTTAAAGCAGTTCATTGTTGGCTAAAGTTGAAAAAAAATGTCACGTCTGCCAGTGACGAGTACAAACAGGGCTTCAGTGTCATGAGACTTAAGAAACAAGCATGAGCATAAGAAACAAGATTTCAGTATTTCACAATTCAAGTAACTAGTTGGTCTTGCATGCCTGAAATAGCTGCCTGGAGGAATTGCAAATATGGCAGCAGAGTGACCTGACTTTCCTTGAAGTGGACTTTGGTAGCACCGTTAAGTTGACACGGACAGTGGTCAAACACACTGTTTAGTATTCATTATGCAAAAATATTTTGCATAATGCCACAGTTAGCAAATCAGAATCAAGTATTCCTGAGAACCATGTAATAAACAGAGGTAGATGTGTTTTGGCGACATAAATCTGTCAGCCCTGTCAAAACAGGTCACCTTCACATGCTGATTTCATTATGTGAAATTTATGGCGTACACATGCACCGAAGCAAGTATTTGTACGAACTCAGCATTCTGCTTTTGAATGTCCAGGCACAGTGCATGTGACAGTGCTGGAAGAAATGTAGACGCCGCCTTGGGTCGATACAAAAATGTATGTGCTTGGAGCCTAGGAGGCATTCAGTAATGAAATCAATAGCTGTGCTTGGCTCCTAGCATTAAGATCATTGGTCTGGCTGTTATTTAGTCATCGTTGTCCTACAACCTGGGTGCAAGTTGGCTACCAGTGAAAAATCAATAAAGTGACACCACAGTCGGCATCCCAATTACTGGTGAGACTGGTGAGAGATCAATTCATGTGTTGACCATTAACAGGTCCTTTTGGGAAATCATACTGCATTATTTGTGTTCGGGTCTCTCTCGTACAAGCGCTCTCCTTCCCTGTCTCGCTCTAAAACAGTGAATTATACAAATCAACAAGAGATTGTACAGCCAAAGACCTAGTTACCCTGTTTTGCTTTGCCTCATGCGACCCTCACATCAATGATTTCGCAATAACATGTATTATTAGGTTGTTGTGTGCTATAACCTACCAGAGTTGTTGCAAAATGTCATTTAAACAGTAAATATAAACTTAGAATGTCATTTGGAAAGACATTAAATAACTTGAAGCTGTGATTGATTGATTTTTTTTTTTTTGTGATTTTTAAAGGGAAGAAAGAAAATGCTATTTAAAAAACGTTCTAACTAAACTGTGATTGGATGAGCAATTTGCAGAGTAGCAAAAAATAATCAATATTTTCCAAATAGGTTTCCTGAATATTCCCTCATCTGCCAAAGGTTGGACAAACAGATGCTGGTTGGGATGTTTTTAGTTGTATCTGCGTTAAAACCCAACTTTAACCCTAACCCAGATATGCAAAAGTATTTTAACATTAAAAATTATCTTGTCACCCTGAAATGTGTATATAAGGATATAATAACATGCTTTGTTGCCTTTACCAAAAAAAAAAAAAAAAAAGTAAATGTAAATTGTAAAACAGATATTTACATTAAAGAAATAAATGAAAGGAAATAAATAAAAGGAAATAAAACAACCAATAAATCCTGGAAAATGTGAAATTTGTTTAAATGGTTTAAAATAAATATTCATGTCACCCTAAAATGTGCATAGATGAATATAATGTTTTGTTGCTATTACAAAATAAAAAATTAGATTGTAACATTTAACCACATGGTTTAAAATAGATTTTAATTTTAAAATATTTTTATACATGCACTACAAAAATGTGGAGTTGGTAAGTTTTTTTTTTTTTTTTTTTTTTTTTTTTTTTTTTACATTTTACATTACATTTTTTTTTTCAGCAGTCATTTCTCCAATCTTTAGTGTCACGGCATGATTCTTCATAGATCATTCTAATATGCTGATTTGATGCTCAAGAAACATTTCATATTATTATCAATGTTGAAAACAACAGCTTAATATTTTTGTGGAAACCATCATGCATTATTTTTTCCAGGATTTGTATATGAATATAATGTTATAAATGTTATTTACGGTCACATTTGATTAATTTAATGCATCCTTGCTGAATAAAAGTATTAATTTCTTTAAAAAAGATCTTACTGACCTAAACCTTTGAACAGTTGTGTTCCATGCTTACCTTTACAATGTATAAAATGTATTCAGTTAATGCCAAAGCAAATAAAAGTTGCTTTGCCATTTTCCAAACTGTATTGTAAAAGTTTTAAACATTTATACCTTGTTGTTTTTAATTAAATACTTTGTATTTATTCTGAATTAATAATATGTACACCACTTAAATATTACCAAGTTCAACTTGATAGAAATATTTCATATAATTGAAATTCATAAATGCAAAAGTGTTGAAGAGCCAAGAAGTCTTTTTTTACACTAGGCAGAAGTCTATTTTTTTTAAATATGAAACTACTTCTAAGTCTAAAGGAAAAGCAGTTAGCGTTCTTCAGGTGAGGTGCAAATCAAACACTAATGATATGTGTCTTGCAGCATTACTATTCTGATGGTGAGGTTGTTGACACCTGACACAGACCACACTGTTAAATCTCTGACTGTGGTACGACATCTTTAAATCCTTTGTCCCATGTTGATTGACATCTCTCATGTGCTCCTCTGGCAATGTAGCACAGACCTACATTTCTCCCTGGAATGGTAAACACGAGGTAAAACATATTACTAGGAGAAGCCGGCAAACGGCAGCGTGTCAGTAGGAGAATATCTCATCTGTCCACATTCTTTATCAACTAGTTCTCCGTGCCGCACGTTCTCATGCAGCTCATGCATATGTAAAGACCAGAATATGTTCCAGCAGCGATAAGGATGTTGCTCGCACCTGCAATGCCTTACAAAAACACGAGCACAATGGCAACATGACGTGCAGCTGTTTAGCGTGACAGTGGTGTAATTGTGAGGGAGAAGACGTCTTGCTCTTCACAGCTTGAGACAAGACTAACTTCTCGCTTCGAAGATAGTCTGCGAAGGAAGATGACAGGAGCAGAGAATGACTGGATCTCTTTAGTGCCTACAATTACATGGCATGATGCCTTATGTGTGCAGTCAACAGAATAAGGCCTAACGAAGCAGATATCTTAAACACATAGCTACAAGATACCATTAGTGCACCATGCGGCATTCATCATAACACTGAAAACATCTGAGGTAAAAAAGAGGCATATTTATATAGAAGTTGAAGAACACAAAATGTATATTTGTTCAGCTGGCAGGCTTTGTATCCCAAGCAACTTCAAAAACTACTCCCATATAACATGGTAATAATTTGTATTGTCAAAATTGTGACTTCAGTCTTACGACTTTTATTTTTTTTATATTTTTCTCAAAATTTCCAATAGCTTCTCATGAGACTGGGTTGGAACCTATAACCCTGCTGTTGCTAGCATCATACCAACACTTTAATTTCTAGAAGTGTTTTGTGATATACTTGCGGTAGGTAAATCAATAATTAAGTGCTGAGTTATGACAGTACTTAAGTTTAGATGTATGCTACAAATTATAACTTCAAAGCTTGAAAACACTGTTTAATTGAAATAAAACTTCCCTCAGACCTTGTTTTATTTAGATATTGTATTAAGATCCATCTCAGTAAAGTGGAAGCCACGGAATAAAAAAAAAAATAAAAAAATAATAAAAAAAAAATAAAGTAATTGCAACTTTTTAATTTTCTCAAGAACTGCTAAATGCAAACTCAGAATTGAGACAAACTCAAAATTCCGACTTCCTCACACCGAGTTTCTCTCAGATTTTTTTTAGTTCACAATTCTTTCTTTTTCACTGAATTCTGAGTTTATATCTCACTTATTTGTTTGTTTCTGCCATGAATTAAAAAATAAAAAGGGTCTTTGTGAGTTTTGATCTCACAATTCTTTTTTTTTTTTCTTTATGTTTTTAAGTTTCTCAGAATTGCAGGGAAAAAGTCTGAATTGTGAGATATAAACTCAGAATCGTAAGAAAAATGTCAGAACTGTGAGATGAAAAGTAAATATTTTTTTTAATCCTGTGGCCGAAACAGGCTCCCATACGGTTAATCTGTATAAAAGTGGTCATAAAAGTATGTTGTGATTACATGGGGAATAAAACGTTCTTGTAGTGTTACAGTGACTATTCACGCTTTATTTGCACACTTTAACAGCCTGGGTAAAAAGCAGACATGATATTCAAGATAAACTGTGGGTTGAAGTCAAAATATTTTGCAACATACATAACGTGACAAACAGGCTTAGGAAGACTTAAGCAGTGTTATGCACTGTAGAAGGAATCAGAAGTCATGTTTGATTTGGCTGGAAGACCTTTCTGTAGATCAAAATCAACTAGGATTAATCATTGATCCACAAGACTCCAAAGTATTAAGCAGTCAGGCTAGAAAGGCGCAATGGGCTGGCTCTGGTCCAAGTAGGCTGTCTATAGTCGTGAACTTACGCAATAACTAAGCTCGACTATTTCAGATTTCAAAGCACTGACAAGCTCTTGTCATTTGCAAGAATCGTCTCCCAGGTAAGCGGAGCAACATTTCTCCTGTTGTATGTTGTTATATTGCTGCATTTTGACTGGAGAGGGTGTAACAAGCTCCAAATATAAATCCTGTAAACATTTGGTCTAAACTGCACGCGACTCGATTGAACTCGAATAGCTATTATATATTAAACTAAGCTGCGCGCATCTAGTAGTTATTATGCGCACTTGCTGTGTAAATATGTTCAAGTGTAAACTGCGCATTGTTTTTAAAATAACTTTGAAACAGTGCGCCGGACGGTATTGATTTTGTTCGGTAAGGTGTGAAAATATGATCTTGATATAAGTACAGTGGTATTTCCTCGAGCATTCAACTGTTTGTTCAATAATTGCGACGTCCACTTTGTGAATGAATCGTTCTTTTGAGTCGGATCTTTCTAATGAATTGGTTGAATTGTACCGAATCTGATGAACAAGTTTAATAACATATAGTAGCCTAGGCTACTAAACAAAACGTGACTGTAGGACATTTATCAACATACAAGCGAATTGGTCTCAATAAACTGTGTTGTAAAACAAAACGTAATGGCGTAAAGGAACTGGTGAATTGTTTATGAATTTGTTCAGAAGAACAGTTTCACAGAAATTCAGAGTTCCCTGGTTCATACTATTGTTCAAGATTTCATGGTGGAAACTATTATTAAGCTACTGTAAGAGTCTTTTCCTACCTGAAAATATGCTATTTGCATGTGTTAAGATCTGTTGTTATTGCCTTACTTTGTTGTTGTTCTGTAATAGTTTATGTCCTTGGTAGGAAATTTTGAAAAATGGCTGACCTGATGAACAATGATGTGTTCCTGGCCTTCTCTACATATGCCACTATTGTAGTCCTCAAAATGATGTTCATGGCCCCTCTGACTGGATACTTCAGGATAACCAGAAAGGTGCAATTGGTTTAGAAATTTCTGTTTTATACAAATTACAACAATGAAATGTCAAATGACTGAAGACTGATCCGTTCTGCATAATGTTGAAATTAACTTGACCGTTAAATGAGGCAAAAATATATGTATTTTTATCAGTACTCCAGTTTTCTAAATGGCAAGGTTTTATATTATTGCTCCTCTGTATTAGGCCTATATTTAATGTCTTTCTGTTCATCATACAGGCTTTTTCAAACTGGGAGGACACTGCGATGGGCAAAAAAGATCCAGAGGAGAGAAAAAAGATGCTCCAGACCAATCCTGATGTAGAACGTGTCCGAAGGTAATAACAAAGTTCTCGTCTATCCTTATTTAACCCGTTAGGTGAGAGTATTCTCAGTGATTTTTGCCATTTTGAATCACAGGTGCCATCAAAATGACCTGGAGAACATCATTCCTTTTGTGGTGATTGGTCTTCTGTATGCACTCACGGGGCCAGATCTCTCCACGGCTCTGCTGCACTTCCGAGTGTTTGTGGGGTCACGTTTCATCCACACTGTATCTTACATTTTGGCTTTGCCCCAGCCTAGCAGAGCTCTGTCCTGGGTGGTGGGAATGATCACAACTTTCTCAATGGCCTACAGGGTTCTCACCACAGCACTGCTTCTCTAAAGATACTATAGCACTGCAGAACCAGGAGAGGCCTGTTTTATATCATTTATTGTCCCTGGTGTTATCTTTTCTTATTAAACTGTATGTAATTCATAATAAAATCTGTCAATATGTTACCAGTATACAGGTATTTACACATGAGTCTGTGAAGGTGCTGTTGTAATTTCACTGTCTCAACTAACAAATGTTTGTTAACAGTTAACAAGTCGTTATCACAATGACTCAGCATTAAAAAGAGGGTTGCTATCAATGCCAACAGCCTTTTTAGGATGCATTCCAAGCTCTCAAACCTGCTTTTCTCCATTGCTTAAAGGGGACCTTTTTATTTTGCAGGCTACATGAAAACAGCTATTTCAGATTTCAAAGCACTGTGACAAGCACTTGCCATTCGCAAGAATAGCCAAACAGAGGAGCAACCTTTCTCCTGTTGCACTAATGATGATATTTTGCTGCATTTGGGCTGGAGAGGTTGTAACAAGCTCCACATTTAAATACTGTAAACATTTGGTCTAAACTGCACACTGGTGACGAGATCCATCTCGAATATGAACTAAGCTGAACAATAGGCTTGTAGTTACGTGCACCTGCTGCCTTTGGTGTAAATTGCGAAGTTTTTCAAATTACTTTGAAACAGTGCGTCAGTAATAATTTTGTTTGATTAAAGGTGTGAAAATATAATCCTTGATAAGTACATAAGAATTTCTTCAAGCATAACTGTTGTGTGTTTAATAATAGTGACGTCCACATTATGACAGAGTCGTTCTTTTGAGTTGGATATTTTTAATGAATTGGTTGAACCGGTTCACAAAATGACGAATTGAACCGAGTCTGAATAAACAAGTTTAATAACAGATATATTACTAAACAAAACTTGATGGTATGACATTTTTCAACATAGGCCTGCAAATGAATTGGTTTCAGTAAACTGTGTGTTGTAAATTTGATGGCGTAAAGGGTGAATTGTTTTATGAACCTGTTCAAAAGATGAGCAATGACGTGTTTCTGGCTTTCTCCACATATGCCACTGTTGTTGTCCTCAAAATGATGTTCACGGCTCCTTTGACTGGATACTTCAGGATAACTAGAAAGGTGCAATTGGTTTAGAAAATTCAGATTCATTTTGCATAATGATGAAATAAACTTCAGTACCAAAACTGGCACTTTGTGATGTTATTTACCAAAATTTAAAGACTAAAATATCATTTATATTAAACATTGTTTCACTATTCAGGGTACAATTAAGCAGTTTTAATGCAACAAGGATCATGATTGCTAAAAAAATTAATTAATAAATGTCAAGGTTTTATATTATTGCTCCTCAGTGTTATATTTAGTGTCTTTCTGTTCAGGCCTTTTCAAACTGGGAGGACACTGCATTGGGTAAAAAAGATCCAGAGGAGAGAAAGAAGATGCTCCAGACCAATCCTGATGTAGAACGTGTCCGAAGGTAATAGCAAAGTTCTCATCTAACCTCATTTAAACAGTTAAGTGGGAGTACTCTCAATGATTTGAATCACAGGTGCCATCAAAATGACCTGAAGAAAATTGTTCCCTTTGTGGTGATTGGTCTTCTGTATGCATTCACGGGGCCAGACCTCTCCACGGCTCTGCTGCACTTCAGAGTATTTGTGGCGTCACGTTTTATCCACACGGTGTGTTACCTGTTGGCTTTGCCCCAGCCTAGCAGAGGTCTGTCCTGGGTGGTGGGAATGATCACAACTTTCTCAATGGCCTACAGGGTTCTCACCACAGCACTGCTTCTCACAGCACTGTTGAACAGCAGAGGCCTGTCTTTATATCTTTTATTGTCCCTCCCGGGTGTTATCATTTCTTATAAAAATTTATGCAATTCATAATAAAATGTCAACATGTTAACTGTATTATTATTATTTTTTTATTATTCATTTCCAGTTCCCAATTACCAGGTGTTCACAAATGAGTGCTGTTGTAATGTCACTGTCTCAACTAACAAACTTTTGTTAACAGTCAACAAGTCGTTATCACAATGACTCAGCATTAAACAGAGGGTTGCTATCGCTGCCAACAGGCTTTTTAGGATGCATTCCAAGCTCTCAGACCTTAAACAGGGCTTTTTTATTTTAGATTTTAACATATCTAGTCTTAACTCGTCTACTTGAGGGTGCAAAGACCAGTTTGGGAATTGGGAGACATTACAAAATCAAGTCAAAGTCTATTATGAAATGCAAAACAGTGCAGCATGCAACATTTCTGTTGTGTGTGTGTGTCATATTGGTTTTAGTGTTTATTGAATAAACTATAACATAATGCACAACTTACACATGCAGTGTGACAATACTGCTGCATGTTGTCACAAAAGAGCAATGTGTGTTCAATCAACTGTATTTTATTTCCTGTGCCATATTTTTTAGAAATAGCTTTAAGATTTGTGCTTGAAGAGTTAACAAACTCACCCTGAGAAATATATAAAAATGTGGGAGAGATTGGCGATTGCATTCACTATTGATAGGCTATATTAAATAAGTTAATTTATTTCCTGAACCTTGGCGTTGCTATATGCGCTACTGTTTCAGCTACAGCGAAACAGTAGCGTGTGAATATTGCACAAAAATCCCGTTGCATTAGAAAAGCAGTTCGCTCAAATGGTGTTATTCTGACACGCCCATCATCTCACGTTAGTTCAGGAGTGAAACGCTGTGAAACCGAGTGGCGTCAAAAAGGTGAGAAACTCATCAAAACGCTAATATTGCAGCTTAGACGTCACTTTAACGTTCTGCTCTTGTACTTTTGTTTGTTTCTTGTTAATATTAAGGCTACATGAAGTGCCTTGTCATACATTTTTGATGTTCCAAAGAGACCGCCTTGGGCGTCCTAGTTCTCTCTATTGTTTCCATTATACTCTTAAAAAACTAATCGACAAATGCATGCACACACTATATTTGATGTAACAATATTAAACATCCGTAATTTAAAATCCTTTAAATTGTGCGACATAATCAGTCTTAAATGAGATATTTTGCTTTGTTCTTGTACCTTAGCTATACTAAATCCAAAAGGGCAAACTGCTATGCGCCTGTTTTAAAGAACTATTTGTCTTTGTGGAATTTTTGTCCATTTTCGGTAAAGAAAGTTCTACAAATAGGCTACCACATAGTTTTTTTATTTGGAGCTTGGCTGGGATACTGACAAGATGCTGGAAAATCCAGTTTAAACTGGCAGCTGTTTTGGAACATGGTTTTTAACTAGTTCAAGCTGGGGTAAATTGGCCAAATTAGTTTGGTAAGGCAATAGGATGGGGGATGGGGGATGTGAGATATTTCGTATGAATTTAAGCAGTATGTTATATGGCTTTTGTAAGACTTTTGTGTATTATTCTTTATATCAGACTAAAGAAAGAATGACAAAAATTGTCTTTAGATTTTTTTATGTAATTATTTATGTTTGCTATTTGTTGTTTCCCATTTGTATTCACTGCTGTTTGAATAAAGATGGCAGAAGTTGTACACATGATTGACAGCGATGTTTTCCTGGCCTTCTCCACATATGCAAGCATAGTCATCCTCAAAATGATGCTCATGAGCTTCATGACCTCATATTTTCGCTTGACAAAACAGGTATGCTATTTATTGTGCTCAACTTATGCAGCCTGCATTCTAGATTTTTCAGAGTTTTTCAATGGGCTGTAAAGCACTTATTTTCTCAAATTTAATGGCTCCTCTTTTAGGTTTTTTCAAACCTGGAGGACACCACCCTGGTGAAGACCACAGAAGACAGGAAGAAGCTGGTCAGGGTTGATCCGGATGTGGAAAGAGTGCGACGGTAAACATATAAATGGTTTTATGTGAGCGATGAAGGTGCTACTGATATTGTCTCTCTTTCTGATGCCTTTGCTCTTGAATCACAGGTGCCATCTGAATGACCTGGAAAACATTGTTCCCTTTGTGGTGATCGGTCTTCTGTATGCACTCACGGGGCCGGATCTCTCCACGGCTCTGTTGCACTTCCGGGTGTTTGTGGGGTCACGTTTCATCCACACAGTGGCCTATGTCATGGCTCTGCCCCAGCCTACCAGAGGTCTGGCCTTTGGTGTGGGGCTGTTCACAACTTTTTCTATGGCTTACCGGGTGCTCACCACAGCGCTTTTTCTCTAATGGATAGCATTCATTTCAGTTTGAGTTTACATGCTTTTTTTTTTTTTTTTTTTAAACAATGTTACATGAAAGAAATGTGTTGAGGAACCAATTATAATGCTGTTTTTGTTTTTTCTATTGGCTTTCAGTACCACAGTCCCATGAATGCACATTATAGTATGAATGAAAAACTAAAAATACGGCCTAATACTGCTGGTAATATTTAATTAATGTAATCTTTAACTCCTGACACACATTTCAGGATGAGTCTAAAGCTTTGACCCTCACTACACTGTTTGTTTTTGACATTTGTTTCTTGTTACTTATTAATCACGATAAGACTTTGAGCAACAACTTTGGATTGTGTCAGGTAATTAGGCCTATGTAAGTTTGTATGCATTTAACAGTTTCCCAGTAGTTGCAAAGACGAGCAAAGGAAAGGGTTTAATTACCAACTAAGCATTTTAATGTTCATTGTCAGCAGGTTTAAAGAAAATATGAGCAATAACAAAATGTTTATAAATGGATTAAATAAAGTTTGAAGAGAAAAAGTATGAATGTTTCTGACAAGTGATTGAAATGATGCTTTTACAGTTGCACGTATGCAAAAAACAGTGCATGTTTTGTCCACTAGAGAGAGCTATTTGAAAGCCCAAGTGGTACCCATGTTAAGTCCAATGTTTGTCTAATGCACATGGAGCACTTCTTTATTTGTTTCTAACGCACCCTTGGCATGCAGGCACAAAAAACTAATTCCTTTGCACTCTATCTGACCGTATTCTGCCTCAGTAGATAAATTAACCTGTTTTATATAGTCACACTGCTAACATTAGCAGATGTTTGGTAAAAAAAAGAAATAGCCCTGCTTAACAGACCAAGGAATGCTTTCTTATTATTCATGCTTCGCTTATTATCTTGATATGTTATGAATAGCTTCATTACTAATTTCATGCAACTACGCACAATCACTGTAATCACTGTAATAATTAGCCTTAGACACATGAAATGTTTCTTTCAGTGTTTTTACTATTGAGTTTCAGTCTTTGTAAGATTTCAAAAAAGTTCTGGTTTTGAAGTCATAATATCTAAGCTCCCTTTGTTTTGAAAAAAATCAGGACCTCCACACAGCTACGACCAATATAAATCTTCTGGAATCAGCTCTTCAACTTTGAAGCAAAGCAAGAATATCTGAAATTCTGAACTACATTAAATAAAATGAAGGTAAGTAAAAATATGAATTAGCCTATTTCAGACTGTGAAAGTGTATTATTTACCACTGCAGGAATTCAGTTCTACACTGTCAGAAAACAGGGATCTTATGAAATGCAAGTTGTGGCTGACTTTCATTTTGTGACACATTTCTAATTGACATGGCATACTGAACAAGAAAAAATGTAAGGTGGAATTTATCTGTTGGTTGTTGATTTGATTATTATGAAAAGTGAATGTTATATGAGTCAGATCACAGGAATAGCAAGATATTTTGATTAAAAATTCCCTTAAAACAATGCATGGATGTTTTGTTCACATTAAGACCAGCAACGTGCATTAAAAGACCAAATCAGTTTTGATTGTCAGACTTTCAATTAGACAAGCTGTCTGAAATGAGACGATTTTTCTATTGAGGGCTCCAAAACTAGTTAAACCCCCCTGTGTCTTGACTCTTGAATGTATGAGCATCCTTCGGCTGCTTTGTCCTTCTCTTTAACCAGCTCTCTCTTGATGTCACAGTAAATACTACTACTTAGCCCCAAGGTCGCCACGGCTGGCCATGCATATGCCCCGTAAAGGCTTTTTTTTTTTTATTTGTTTTGGGTCTGTGCCCAGCTCCAGGGTGTGCAATATTTCAGTCAAGCCAAGCATTTTACAGGCTGGCCAGATGAAGAACAGCTAAACCTTGCTCTGTGATCAATAATGACTGATCCGCCCACAAGGGGCTCTCCCTCCGCTGGGGAAAAGCAGGGGTCCGGCCTAGCCGAGAAGATTTTTTTTGGTGGAAACTCAAGGCTCTTGGAGTCAACCTTGAAGTTGTTCTTTAGACAGACGTTCAGTAAACAGATTCGAGACTGACATGTGCTTGAAAAAAGTGCTAGTGGTATATATATTGATAGACAGATGCTGTAATGGTGTATTCCTCCCACGCTGTTTCTATATTACAACAGACACCATATATTTCTCAGATCTTCCCACTGCCTTATTGTAAGGCTCGTTAACTGTATGGTCGCTTAATTAGGCAGCACTTCAAAGTCATGGCGTGGGCCAGTATCAAGGTTTAAAAGAGATTTATATCACACAATGGCTCCATGGGTCCTGAAAAATTAATGAATGCTTAGCCGGGATCCGACTTATAGGCGACACGGTGCAATATAAATCAATTTGAGTTTGAGCCTTGCAATCTGGAACCGACTGTATCTGCTGGACTAGACGTTTTTAGAGCATTTTTGGAGGTGCATCGGCAGTAATGCGGACGAAATAGGTCAGAGGCGGGATGTGAATGCACAGTCTCCTGACCTTTCTTCAATGACGGCATGTTTGCTTTCTTGCTTTCTCACATGAACTAACGACTTGTGAGTTTATGTGAAGTAATTATGGGTGCAGAAATCAGCCATAATCACATTGAGACAGTAGCAAGCACAGGTCAGGACCATATGTTGACTCCTTTCTCAGCTCCAGAACAGACTTCAGTGGAATGCAAACATAAGGACTAACTAATGCCTTTCGCATTGCTGCTCTCTTCTCTGCCCTTCATCTCTACCGAAGCCCATCACTGAGCTCAGAGAATTGCAGCAAACTTGCCTTTTTTTTTTTTTTTGCACTTGTCAGTGCCATTTATCCACAGGAAGTCATATTATCTCATGTTGGGTAAAACTCACATTGAAATGGCCACTTGAAGGGGCAAATAAATCTACCTAAAATGCTCATTGAAGCAAATGCCCTGTGTTGACTCAATGATTTCATCATATTTATCTCAGTGTTACGCCTAATAGATGGCCTGTAGGCCAAAAGGCATGAGGAAGTGGTGCTTCAGCTAACATTTAAGCGTAAGCATCATTTCGGCGCTTATGTTAACAGTGCTGAGCCTATTTTTGTTGCACGTCGGACAAAGAATAACCTGAAATTGCAATTGAAACCTTTTTCCCGGTGTAATCTTGTACAATTTAGATTTATGAAGCAATATAACAGCTCATTGCTCACCTATTGTTTGAAAAAAAAGATGCATGCTCACATGCACTTTCTATTCAGTTAATCTGCCTGAATCTGGATGATTTAAGCTATTTATAGCTACATTTTGGGGATTATTTACCAAATATGGCATCTTTGCTCACATAAACTATATTTCATGATGATCATGTTTGTAGTTCTCAATAACAGGGTTGTTTTCATAATTGAATTGAGAATGTGTTTTCCAATACAATTCCTGAATTTGAATTGCGGTAGCAAACAGGAAGCAGAACTGGAATTCAGAAAGAAAAAAAAAAAAAAAAAAGGTTTGTCAAAGTTTGTTTTTAAAAACTTTTTGGCTAATGAAAGCATTATTTGAAAGATTTGGGGGTAAGATATTTAAAAAGTTTGAAATTTTGTGTGCCATACAGGAGTGTATTTAATATAATTTTTTGTTCAATCATATTTAATGAATTAACTTGTCAGACTGAAATACTTAATTTTCCAAATTTTTTTTAGAATTGTAATTAACCCTTTGCAAAGACCCGCCCCCCTTTATTACTGTTGCTGTGTCAGACAAGCCATGGCACTCTTCCGCCACACATTATGTTCTCACGCAGTGAAAAACACATAGAGAAATATATATTTTGTATAAAATACAAAGAGATAACATGACAATGCACTGATAGACAAGACAGAGCAGGTTACTTTAGGTATGAAACAAAGTCTCAGCTTTCAAATTTTGTCAATTTTTAAGTAATTCAAACAATAAATACTGTTTTGAAGCTCTTTAATGTGTCGTGGCAGATCACTGTGCCTCAGTTCAAGCGGCATGTGAACCAATCATTTCTTCATCTTTACTAGTTATAGTACAAAATAAACATAAATAAACATCAGAAGGTATCTTGTTTCAACCGCGGAAAGACGTCAATGCACACCATTTTTCAAGTTCAAGTCCACCGACATTAATCTACTTTCCTGTCTAGTTGGTTTGTCAGACAAAAATGGTAGATTCGGTGTTATGATTGGTCAGATCGCCTGTCAATCAAACTCCAGGCAAAGGGTCAATTAAGTATTCCTTTTTCTGTCTTTCTAATTCATAGGCCATTCAGCTTCCTGTGGGATGTGGTTAATTCAGTTTAAATTCCATCTTTTAAATTCAGTTCGAGACAGCTCTTTATCAAAACCCTGTGCAATAGCTCACTCTTGATAACCATCTTATTTATAAATGCTGAATTTTAAAAAACTCAATTCTGTTGTTGCAGTTACTCTGCTGCTTTGTTTACACGTGCAGCTTGAAACAGGCCTTATAGAAGAAATAATTCAACTCACACCTCGAATCCCATAATAACAGTCACTAAGGCAATGCCCTGACCCAATCTACTCTTAGCATTGGAAAGCGTGACCTTTACACACGTGTTTCAGTAGGAGATTTTGAGTGTTGGAGCTAGGGGACTGTTAGACTTGGCTGGGGTCAGCAGATATCCTATGCTGATCTTAGTGATTGAATCGCAGGTGATTACCATAAGCAATTTAAATGATATTGATTTATCCTCTCGCCTGCTGTAATTGAACACCACGACCAAGCCCCTGCACCCTTTTCCCTCTCTCCTTTTCCTCTTTTCACTCTCGCATTAACGAAAAAGCATTTGGCGGCCTGAGGAGCACCCATAAAGAGGAAAGGATCCGGCTAGAAGGGCCAATCAATTGGTAGTTTGCCACAGCAACAATGGAATTGTTCAATTAATATCCTATCTCTGGTTAATTTAGCTGCTTAGCATCCCGGCCCCCCTCGCATTATACACAGGGAATGTCGAGGTAGCAATGGGACTTGCTCCAATTTGGATGCAAACGTCCTCCATGTTTCTCATCTGGACAAGAATAATAGAAGAAAATGTTGTTTCCTGAGAGCTTCCTGCCAGATAACCCCCCTAGTGTAATAACCTTGGGAGTTAATCAACTTCTTATAAATCAAATGCCTAATTTGAACGATAATTATAATGTGGCATTTAGATAACATTGACTAAGCACTTGATTGAGGCAACAGGACAAAAAACAGGCCTAATGGCAATTCTTCCCATGAAAGCACTGTTAAATAAGTTTCGTATCTACAATATTCCGTCGCGCTCTTATGCGGAGCTATATTTGGCGCTCTGATCAATTAATGAATGGAAAAACTCCACCTGGGAGACACACTCGTGCGTTCTCCATTTTTCACCCACCTTTCTAGCACCTCGGGAGAGTGCGCAAATTTCTTGTTTTAATATTTTAGCGCTCTGACTTAAGCTTCGGAGTTCTCTGCAGGTAGCGTACTAGATCATCCTGACATTTCAAAGTACTGAAACCTTTGGAATAAAGTGTTTTTTATTTCATTCTATTAACATAATTTATGTTTGTCAGAGAGCCCACCTCTGTGGAAGTCAAGTAGGGAGGGGTCTTGCCATAATTCATCGTCACATGGCTCTTTGTGTTCACGTATGTGTGTGTGAGACGCATGATAGTGACTGCGCGACATTCAACTTCATTACTCAGGCCTGAAACATTGATGAGGCAGAGAATAGAATCAGCCGTCACCATTTGGAGTCCGTTATCATGAAAAGATCAAGTGTTTTTTCCCACTCAGACAGAAAGTTGATGTGATGTCATCTTGATTTCAGCCAATCACAGTAAAGATTAGACCCTGATGACCCCTAGGGAGTGGATGGTGGATAGCATGTGAACATTTTTCCGAACTGACCCTCCTCTTCCGATCTGTAGAAAACTTGTGATACCTTTTATGAAATAGTTTTCTCCACTTCTAAAAGCAAAGAAACTCAAGTTAATGTTACCTTTAAGCATTTTCCTAAAACGGTTTGAAGGCCTTATGAATACTTAGACAATTTCATAACTACTAATAAGTGTTTTAAGAGGCTGTTGCTAGATTCACAGTTCAGGTTTATGCTTTTTTAACGTTGCTTTGTTTTCAATATATCACAGTCCAGTCTATGAGATGTTTTCTGTTCTCCACTTTTATTGATTGTGTAGAATAGAAAAGAATGGAGAGTCAAACTTTACCAGCACTCCGACATGTTTTCCATTTAAATGGTTTCCAGAAAGTACATTGACTTTTGTGTGTCAACTATTTATTAAAGACAAATGTCAAGACAAACTTTAGATGTTGGTTTGTTAGTCATTTGAATTGATGTGGCTATGTGGTTGGAGCTATGAATGGTTTCTAGTTAAAATGTGTTCTGAGTGGTTGCAAGGTCCATAGTCAGAGTTCATGTTTCTTTATTTCAAATATCTCACAAAGTAGACATTGGCTGTGACAGCCTTTCTGTATGTTGTCCATTTTTATTGATCCTATATTAGTGGAAGGACAAGACAATTATGGGGAAATAGCTGGGAATGAACTTGAATTACCTGCATGAGCACCGCAGCTCAATGCACCACTTGGCCACCGTGTTTTCCATTTAAATAATTTTCAGAAATACACTGACATTTTAGTGTCAACTATTAACTAAAGAGCCCAAGAAATATGTTAAATGTTGATTTGTCAGAATGTTTAAAACAGCTTAACCCTCTGGGTGTCTTCAATTTTGGGTCACATTTGGTCAAAAGTGACCAATACCTTGGAACATAACTTTTATTACTCCGAATTTTGAGGGGATTTAATGATGCTATGCAATATTTATAAGATTTTTATGAGCTATTTTTCCATTAAAATTATTAAACTCTGAGCCCTTTCATTTTTTTGGGTCACATTTGGTACCTTTATGGTCAACAGTGACCGATTTGTGTGTGTGTTTTTTCTTTCAGGAAAATCAATGTAATTATATATATATATATATATATATATATATATATATATATATATATATATATACACACACACATATATATATATATATATATATATATATATATTTTTAATTATTATTATTTTGAATTTTGAGGAGATTTTATGATACTTTGCAATATTTAGATAATTTTTATGAGCTATTTTTTCCACAGTCATTTTTGACCACAAAGGCACCAAGTGTTACTGTTTTATCTTTCAAACCCCTTAACGTATCCAATCTCGTCTATGATTTTATTTCTTTTGTCACATTAGTTAAGTAGACAAGTCACCAAGTTTCACTCCATTCCAATTAAGCAAAAATGCAAAAAAAAAAAAAAACAACAAAAAAAAAAATTCATGAATTTAGACCTCACATTGTTTAAAAATCAGGTGATTTGAAGATAGATTAGATATTTTAAGTGGTGATCGGGAGCTATGAATGGTTTCTAGCCTGTTTCCAGGTAGTTAAAAAGATAGGAAATGATTGTTGGAATGACATTGAAAATGCTAGCCAAACTCAAACTTGAATTGCCCACATGAGCACAGCAGCTCAATGTACTATTAATTGTATGTTAATTGGATTCAGCCAACCTACAAACTTGACACTCTGAAGATGAATGTGGCATTGAAGGCTCTGCACACAAAATACAAGACTTTACCTCAACAATGTAATCTGAGAGAAGGATACATCTTATTTATTTGACAATATTTTTGTATTGATTAGAGCGTATAGATTCTTACCACAGTTTTGTGTGGATCCATTCAGTCAGTTCTCCAGTATATGCAGTAGACCTTCAATACCCTTGTTTCATGAGCCCATTGTGCATACACACATCACATCTGAGCCCTTGTGCTGTTACAGTGGCAAAAGATTTAACTGATTTAGCTTCCCCAACTGCTTAAAATGCTTCAGTGTGAGGGTTTATAATGTCGCTGTTCTTGAGAGCGTCCTACAAAAGTAGTTTCCTCTGTGGGCGAATCTAGACTTTCAAAGTTCCAGTGAAACAGTATGTTGCATGCTACAGCGAAGGTGCAATGGGATTGTCTCTCAGCATCACTTCGGCTGCACCTTCACGCGGCCATGATCAGAGACGGAGCTGAAGCCAGTCAGAGGCCCCGGTTTGGAGCTTCGCTGCCTTCTGAAGGAAAATCAATAACCTGGAGGCAAGCTAATTAACTGAAAATCATTTAACCCTGTCTCAGCAATACATAAAAATGTGGCTGCTATGAGGAGCACAGTTAATAATAGATAAATCTGCCCGGTTTTATGAAAGAAATAAAAACTGCTTCAGAGGCTGTGAGGGACCTGAGGGAGACGGCTGGCAGCTCAATCACTCTGGAAATATCATTCAAATCCATCCTGTCAAAAACTTACGATCAGAATAGTACCGGACACAACTGATCCGAGATGTCATAACAGAAGTGAAATTGATACTGTCCGGCTCTGTCAATTACAGCCATGGACCATAATAGACTGCATGTTACAAAGGTGTTGCAGCATTGTATGTGCGTCTTTACAGAAGAAAGCACAGTCCTTTCAAACCTTTACAGTCTGGCGGAAAAGCTGGGAAATTCACATTTTGAACCTGTGGTGCAGATGTTTGATTTCTTCCTGACTTGACAAATAATTGTGGTTTTAGCATCACCATTACCGTCGCAAGTCCAGGGAGTCGAAGGCACAGCCTAAAAAGTCCAAACACAGATTTATTTGGTCTTCGTATACTGCGCTTTCGCTCACCCTGTGGCATTCGCCAATCAATAATTGAACAGACCGAGGATAATAGCTTCTACGCACACCGTGCCGTTTCTGAACACGCAGGAACATGGGAGAAACTCATCTGGAGGTGAAATAAATTGCTGCTTGAATTCCAAATGCAGCCTGAAGGATAGAGAACTTCAGAATGACTAGTGTATTAATGTTTGGCATCAGTTTTTTAAGGCACAAATTCCATGTTTATTTCTTTTGAGGACTGTTAGATATGTCTGGAAATCAAAAGTATCATTAGATAGAAAGAAAAGTATAATTGCATCAAATATCTGTACTCCCTTCCCCTTAACTTTTTGACAAAAACATAAATTTAAATCAATATTGAATCGATATATGGTTTATGTATTTATTAATTTTAGTGATCAATAACATAATATTTTGATGTTTCACATTCTGTGTGCAACCCTGTTACTGCATCATTTCCACCCATTACATATATATATATATATATATATTAAAAAAAAAAAAAAACATTTCTTAGAATTGTGACACTCGAGGCATAACATTTCTAGACAAGTATGATCTACAATAATTAATTTTCTTGAGAACATTAAGCAAAACCATCAACCCTGTTATTCAGGTTATTGTTAAACTATTTTCCCCTTGATTTATGTGAAATGTAATTTTTTAAAAACCCGGTTTTATATTTGTTTTTATATTTTTTATGCATATTTAAAGTTTACGCTAAAAATCTACGTTTTTCACTATTTAGGACTTTTAAGCCCTATTTTTAGGCCCATTTTTCTATTTGTGTAAGAAACTTACCAGCATTTGTTGCAGTAGTATGAATTTTAGATGTTAAGACAGTCACAATAACTTGAGTACTATTGGGGTTTTAGTGTTGCTATAAAGTGTGTGAACCCTTAATTTTTGGTACGTCTCTGCACAGACATGGTTAAAACTGTTGGTGTTATTCGTTTAAATAGATTCTAGTTGTAGGACCACAATGTCGATTAAATTTATGCAGAAATACCAAAAGTTCTTGATTTTAATGGTGCCTTGAGTTATCGGGAGTTTAGTGCTTTGTTTCAGATCTGGCTTGGGAGATTTTGATCCAAACAATGACAGAATTCCTCCTAGAGACAAATAGGGATGAACTCCGTGAGCAGACAGGCAGGTGATAACTGAACACCATTAAGTGCGTGTCCTGCAAAAACCTCCATGAGCTGTGAAAAAGCTCCATTACTTTAAGGTAAAGAGGGGTGAAACGCAGAAAGGCACTTTTCTGCTGGGAGCAGGCCTTAATGTGGTGCAAATGGGCAAGAGTGCATTGTCACCTCCAGACTTGATGCACTACCATTCCGGCCTGACAGACGCAGTGCTCTTATTGCCCATACACGCCTGCTTTGTTACTACAGACACCGAGCAACGCTTCCAAAGAATGGATTGTGTAACACCCATCAAGCCTTTCAAAAATACTCAGGGTTTAGGGTGTATTTGAGCCGTTTTTAACACATTTTCGTAGAGCTAATGGTTCAGCGCACATGCCAGTAGTTAAATCACAACAGGCTTTCCACCCAATTACAACTTTGTGTTTACAAAGCATCACAAAATTGTTGCTCATAAGGGAACGTGGTGGATTCGCTCTCATTGGTCCATCCGTCAGTCATCTAAACCAATTGTCGCAGCAAGGATACATGGTCTAGATTACTCTGGATGTCTGGCCTCTCCAGCTAAAATATCTCTGCCGAGACCAAGAGCAGATTCCGAGAGAGAGAGAGAGAGAGAGAGAGAGAGAGAGAGAGAGGGTAGTTACATGAGTGCTTATTACTTCTCACAAACCTTGGCAGCGAGTCCCAGGCGCAGGGCGGCAGATTAATTTTTGACGATGTAATCGATTGCGAGAGACTTTTTTACCCCCTTCCTCCCATCTCCCTAACACAGACACGTCTAATTTGTTGCTTATCTTACGCCGACTTTGAGCATTGTTAAATCGTACCTTTCAGCTGTTTAATATCGCTTGCTGCCTCCCAAACACTTGATATTTTACTGGCAACCCTCAAACGTGGAATCAAGATGCTCAGGGTGCGATTCGGATCGTTCTCATCTTAATATGGCCTCCACCTCCCGCTCGGAGTCTCTTTCATGACGGAGGTGCTTGTGTGAAATGCTGATGTGGAGTCTTTCCCTCTTTACACCGACTCTCTCCCTCAGGTCTTTCTTCTCCCTGTTCTCCCTCCTGGCAATAGATCCGATCTCCTCAGGGGAAATCATTACATGGCATCATTACCATCCCAACACTTTCATCCACCAAACCTTGTTTCAAACCCTCATCATTTGATTAAGTTTAGGGAGGAGACCGAGTGTGTGTGTGTGTGTGAGGGGAATAAAATGGCCGAACTAATAAATAGCTCCTGGAGGGCTCTTTTTAAGATCGGGGTGCTCGTAGGAAACAGAGAGTTCAGTATGGTCCAGAGGGAGGCTTTTTTTCTTCCACACGGTGCTTGTTTTTGAGCGGAGAGCTGTGATTGTGGGTGGAGATTCGGCCTAGCAGATGTTCTGCGACTCCTTGGTTTATTTGCAATGGAAATGAGTGTTGTGGGCTGCTTCACGGAGGTCATTTGTGTCTAATATTTCCAGTTATCCGACTTTGTTTCTATCAAGCACAACAAGAGATGATAGAAACTAGATTTTCACATTTTCTGAAGAAAATTGGTGTTTACCCGTGTGAAATTCATGATTCATGATCATGATTTTCGAGTGGTTTCCAGTGCATTGCCATGTGGTTTCTAAAAGGTTCTGAATAGTTTTAATGCTGGTTCGTACACAATGCATTTTTGTTGGTTAAAGGGATAGTTCACCCAAAAATGAAAATTCTGTCATTAATTCTGTGATTAATTACTCTCTCTCATGGAACACAAATTAAGATTCTTGATGAAATCCGAGAGCTTTCTGCATAGACAGCAACGCAACTGACATGTTCAAGACCCAGAAAGATAGCAAGGACATCATTAAAATAGTCCATGTGACATCAGTGGTTCAACCTTAATGTTATGAAGCTACAAGAATACTTTTTGTGTGCCAAGAAAACAAAAATAATGACTTTATTCAACAATTTCTTTTCTTGAGTGTCAGTCTCCGTTGAGTGTTCACAAGAGTACCACGACACATGTTACATGGACTATTTTAACAATGTTCTTATACTTTCTTTCTGGGCTTACTACCTTCTGATTTTTTTTTTTTTTTTTTTGTAGATTTTGTG
The DNA here is from genome assembly GCA_039654775.1 of Spinibarbus caldwelli. Lineage (NCBI taxonomy): Eukaryota > Metazoa > Chordata > Actinopteri > Cypriniformes > Cyprinidae > Spinibarbus > Spinibarbus caldwelli. The sequence continues at coordinate 9,975,675 of CM077228.1, read as the reverse complement.
ACTTTATATAAGAGTTTAATTTAGGATTTAAGATGGAAACTCAGCATACGATAGTCTGGTCTTTAGAAATGGCTTGTGTTCCATCAATGTAAAGGTGTGGTCATATTAGCAACATTTTGGCAAATTTTGTTGGGAAAAAAGGTCCATTGTGGCAAATTTGTGTGACCAACTTTAACTTTTCGTACTCAAGCGACACTCCAAATCACATGGATTCCTATTGAAATGACTGGATTTCAGTCATGAAATTTCTAGAGAAATGTGACTGCACCTTAATAGCACATCTATTGTTCATGTCTGTAGAACTAATTATGTGATGCATTCTTGCTTAATTCTTGCTTAATTTGTTTATTCTTTTAAAAACTTTTCTTCAAATTCCTAATCCCAAGTAAAATTAAAGATGCATATCATTGGAACTCCATGAAACTCCATGTGTTGAACATTTGTTCGGTCTGTTGCGACAACTTCTGTTGTTTTGTGCTGTCCAGGTCTCTGAATTGTTCGTGTGCATAGTTTTCTTGGAGGTGCTCGAAGGTGACGTGGAGAGACAGGAAATAACTGTATGCTTTATTTTCCCAAGCCTGCAGTGGGCTGGCAATAGTAAAGCTTTAAGACAACCATCCAAGAACTAATCACTCACATTTAGAATTCGCTCGGAGGTTCAGAGTGAGCGACACACACACTTTCTCTCTCCATCTCACTACTGCTCTCTTTGCCCAACCCACGTATCTGACCCAAGACCAGAAAACACAGCAGGAGTGTGGGCGTACTTTTCCAGCTTCATCCAGAGGTCACGGGTCACCAGTCGAGGAGGAAAACAGACGTCTTTTATCGCCATTTACTAATATAAACACATTTAACCAGCAAATAAACAAACAGCGGAGATGAGCGGACAGCAACGTCCATTATTTTGCACATTTCGTGATTGAGGGAATGAAAAGTTCTTCAGAATTCCCTCGCTGTATTGCTGCTTGAAGAACATTGTCAAAATCTGTTGTTTTTGTTGTGCCTACTTTTTTCTTTATGTTAGCTTACAATCTCTGATCGGTTAGTGATGGGTCAGTGATGAGATGCCAGTCTCACGTCCAGTGTAAAGCTAAAGTCTCGTCAGGTATTATAGCCGTCACGAGCGTGATAGTGGGCAGTAATTACACTGCTCCGCTGCTCTTCGGTGATTCCTGTGTCAAAACGGATGTCGTGGATTGGCAGGGTCCACTGGCCTGGGTCCCCTGGGTGCCCATTAGAAACGTGGCTCACTGGTCTGATTAGCACCCCATACTCTTCTTTCTTCTAATTTCTTTCTTTCTTTTTGCTAGCACTGTGGATACAAGGTATAGAATGCTTACTGTAAGACTTCTCAACCTATTTTGTTTCGCAACCCATTTTTAGTCTTGCCACATAAAAAATATAAAGTTGTGCATTTTAGTATTTCAAAGGTGATAAATTACAATATAAGGGGCCATTAATTTTTCCTTTGAAAAATTGAGACTCAAGATGTGTATTTTAATTTTCATCAAATTTGTACTAAAACCTGAGCTGGAGTACTGCGTTTTTAGAATGCTGTGTCATACATGAGACACTGAAAAAGACATGAGATGTGAGTGCAGTGGTCAAACACGTTTGTCTAGCGCGTTTACAACAAAAACAATGGAAAAAGTAACACAGTGGAAGGGAAATAAACTTTTTCAGCAAAAAAAAAAATAAAAAAATAAAATAAATAAATAAAATAAAATAAAGTTAAGAAAAATAGTTTAATAAAATAAAAATATAAATAATAGTTGTTGTTGTTAATAATAATTAACTTATTTTTAATAATATATACATACTAATAATATTAATAATGATGACAATAATAATTTATTATTATTATTATTTTTATTATATAATTAAAAGTAATACAGACATTTGGCATTCTTGTCTATTGTTTACAAAATCATGCAGACATTTTTTTTTCTCACAAATATCTTATATTATCTCACTCAGAGTCTTGTATATAATTTAGTGCTGTCAAACGATTAATCGCGATTAATCGCATACAAAATAAGTTTTTGTTTACATAATATATGTATGTGTACTGTGTATATTTATTATGTATATATAAATACACACTCATACAATATATATTTTGAAAATATTTGCATGTATATATTTATATTTATATAATTTATATTATATATAAATAAACTTAATATACAAATATAACATTTTTTTCTTAAATATATACATGCATGTGCTTGTATTTATATATACATAATAAATATACACAGTACACACATATATTATGTAAACAAAAATATTTATTTTGGATGCGATTAATCGCTATTAAACGTCTGACTGCATTAATATAATTATAAATGTACTTATTCCTTTAAGGATGTTTTTTTCATGCTGATTAAAAAAAGTGTAATAAAATAATTATGAAATAACTATTAGTGTTGTTATTGTTGTTAATTTATTCTTAATAATATTTAAGAATAATATTAAAATGAATAACTATTATCATTAGAATGTTATGCAATTTTGTATATATAATTTCAGAAAATCAAGCTGACATTTTTCTCCCACAGAATCTTATGTAGTAATAATTATAAATTTACATATAAATTTCATTATACTGCATTTTAAGGTGTTGTTTATATTTCGAAAATCAAGTCGAGTAACCCATGCATTTTAAATCCAAGATCATGCCCTGTGTGACCAGTCCCTCACAGTTACAAGCATTCATTTAATTTCTGCTTTTATATGCTGTATTATATCTATTGGATCAGTATCTGGATTTAACACAAATAAAGAGTTGAATTCTGAAAGCAAAAGGTAGTTTTAGAGCACTTGGTAACCTTCACCTATTGCTGCCTTATTACATTGAGTTTTCCTTTTCATCTAGGTCACGATTTAGCTTCCATTTCATGTAATTAAAGAGAAGCTGTGTATTTTATATATGGCTCTAGTCTATTATTCTAAGTCTACCTCAGAGAAATAAAAACAGTATATGCCAGATACAGTTCACGACCTGCAGCTCTGGCGAGCCCAGAGTCGAGAACCTCTGGCTTATTGTATTTGTTAGGACTTCCTTTGTGATTTGAGTCCACACTTAGTAGTAGAATTTGGTTACACAGCTCAACCCTACACCTGTTAGAAATCCTTGGGCGCAAACATAACCTTCACAGATGTGGTAGTGCACAAGCACTCCTCCAGTAAATGAGGCCATAAAAGCCAGGAGTCCAATTATGCACCTGAAATAAAGCTCTCATCCAGCGAAGGCTTCGGCTTGATGCTCAAGGCCACACGTATGCACCGGCCTGGGTCTTTGAGGCCTAATGCCTAACAGATCAACATTCTTCTCATATTGCTCATCAGGTGCTGGAGAAATCACAAGCCCATCTGCCGCAAATAAGTCTCGGAGGAGGGTTTGCGCTTGTTTTTGTGGTTGCTCGAGATGAGGTAGTGCTGTTCTTATCTCACCGGACTTCAGTTTAACGGGCTTTAGTCGGTACCCGTAGCTGTGCAGCAATGTTTGATTACTCTTAAATCACCCGCTGAGAAAACCCGGAGCTCAGCTCTCCCTGTTGCCGCAGCCATTTCAGCCTGGCAAAATAAGATGTTTGTAGTCGTTACGCCTGTCCTGAGTACGTAAGCTCGAGGTAGGGACGGTAGAAAATTGCCTTGAATAATCTCAAATATTTGCTTTGAAAGGGTTTGTCAGGGTGTTGTCAGGAGCTATGCGTGTCTTGCACCCCCTGCTGAATACAATCATCTCTACAATTTAGTATAAATTAGGTCAAATGGGAATAGCCCGTCATAAACGGCTAGAGCTATTCTCAGCTCCAGTTGTGTAGATGTACTTGAAAGAAGGTGTTAACTAAGACACTGAAATAGCCATTAGCGCTGCTCTGCATGACTGGATCACATGCAATCTTCATTTAAATTCCACAAATCTGGGTCTTTATAACCCAAGGTCTGCAGTTACACAGTGATGTATGTTTGCTGACCTGAGGTGCACATCATGGTCTGTGGTTTACTAAACTGGGTGCCACTAAGGGGTGTAAATTAAAAAAAAAATTACATAAATAGAAAAGTGACATACTATGTATATATATATATATATATATATATAGAGGGCTCTTAAGATAGATCTAACTCGATATGACAAAATGACATCATTATCATGTCACAGCTGATCGGTTCTCTCCTTTATTGTTAGCCAATGAGCTCGCTGCTAAACATTCAAATGCTTGGCTGGTGTTTGCTGTAGCAGTAGCAGCACACTTCAGAAACCCTCCAACTTCCCCAGCTCCACCTGTATAGATCTGCTACGGGGTGATATTGTATGCTATGGGGGTTATTCATATATGTGACCCTGGACCACAAAACCAGTCATAAAGGTCAATTTTTTGAAATTGGAATTTATACATCATCTGAAAGCTGAATAAATATGCTTCTATTGATGTATGGTTTGTTAGGATAGGACAATATTTGACCGAGATACAATTATTTGAAAATCTGGAATCTGAGGGTGCAAAAAAATCTAAATCAAAATAATGAGAAAATTGCCTTTAAAAAAAAGCTAGCATTACTAACAGCAGCAGCAGCGTAGCAGATATATTCCACCAAGACCAAATACATTTACATAGCCTTGTTGTTTTGTACTTACATATGTCTCTTAGAATGGGTGTTTCCTTATATCTCCATTTGTTTGGCATGTGCATTTCAGTGTCACTGCTGTGCCTTTCTGGTGGACCAATCCTGGTCCATCTGGTATAGGTTAGTGTTCCACATCAAACGGGAGAACTTCACAGGGCCTGCGAACTCCAAATCTCTCTCAGTTCGTTTGTTGGCACTGTGCTATCCAGAGCACATTACTGGTAATGGCAGGCCGCCTTTGCAGATCCGTCTGTGTCGATAACACGTCTTGCATTCTCTAAATAACAGATCACAGATCAGCTGAATGAGCCCCATGGAATAAATTGCCAGTGACATTTAAGGTGAAATAACTAGCATTCTTCCTGCCTAACAGCGTATGATGAGCCACTTATGTGCATCTGCGAAGTTGAGATTGACGCGAGGATGGAGAGGCATGTTTGTAGGTGCATGCAAGCTTGGGTTTATTGTGGTGTGTGCATCTTCGTTACGGACTCCTGACAGGCCTGTGGATGTGTACCATGTGCATAGATTGTTGTGTTAATGTTGATGGTAATGGTTTAAGCAGTGATAACAGAATCACAACTCGTCTGATATATGGTTTGTTTCAGAATGAACATAAAAAATAATTTGGTTTTAGCACATCTATCTCAAATCTGTTTTCAAATTGACAGTCTTAAAAGCAAAATCTCACATAAAACTCAAGTTCATCCATCCGTCTGTTTGTGGAACTGTAATTTACACCAACAAGAAAACCACTGCTAGCGTTTAAAAGTGAATTTATCTTGTTTTAAGGACTTTTTTTTTAACTGTAAAGCAAGGCAAAAAACACCCTTATATCATGTCTTACTATAAGCTAACTGAAATGTTTATGATCTGATATTGATTTTCTTGATGTACTCAATGAATCGTGCTTGATAACAGGTGTATGTTTAGGTTAAAAATAGCATTTTAGCTTAGCTTAACTTAGCTAAATTTGGACAGTTTAAATTAATTGGTGCATGTTTAGACTAAAATAGCATTTAGCTTAAGTTAGCTTAATGTTGACAGTTTAAATTAATTGGTTCATGTTTAGGTTAAAAATATCATTTTAGTTTAGCTTAAGTTAGCTTAATGTTAGCAGTTTAAATTAAATAGTGCATGTTTAGATTAAAAATAGCATTTAGCTTAAGCATAAGCTAAATGTTGACATGACAGTGTACATTAGTTTAACTATTTCTGCTGCTCAACTTTACTTTTAAAATGTATAAAACCCATTCTTTTACTGATTGTATGTCGATTCTAGTCAGAAAAGGTATTGTTTGTTGCTCTCCATTCAATGCTAACCATATATTGTAGTGAAATTGTATTTTATTAATTAATGTTTGATTATCAAAGCATTTCTAACTGTTTTTTATTAAGCAGTATTGATAAAGATGCTAGTGTCCTCATTTTTGCTCACTCTTTTCTTATATAAGGATCTACATGGATCAGATTTGACCAATTTAATTTTGCAGCTTGTCTGAACAAAAAGGCTAGCAAAATCCAGATTTGTGAATGTTTAGTGTGATTAGGAATGTGTTTTATACACTGAGTACAGTGATTACCATTATCCAGACCCCATTACAACGACTTTATCAGGTTTTGTTTTTGAGTAAGAAAGTGTCATTGTGTTTAGCCAATACCAGCTAATGATCTGCTAATCAGGAATGGGAAAAGAGCTCATTGAACATCCGTACTAGCTGTTGGCTAATCTATCCGAGGGCTGTTTTCCACTGGGTAGCGTACACTCGAATTGGACCAAAAATTCTTAAGTCCATTATCAGTGCAATAAAGAGCTAATGACCCAATGACGGGAATATATTTGCTGTGGCACCCATCTCTACGAAGAGGCCGAAGGATAAGGAGTCATTAAGACAGTGTTATCTGGTCCAGATAGCATTGGCATGTCTGCGCAGATCATTATTTTCGCCCCTGGAGCCGTTTGCCAAACGAGAAGAGCCATATGAGCAAAGCGGCCGCTCAGACTCGGCGGTCAGCTGCGGTGTGTGGAGGGGGAGCTACTAACGATACGTGCCCTGGCAGCTAATTCTCTTTCTAAATGCCCCTAATGACTATTTTATGAAAGGATCTTGGATTTTATTATTCGTTTTGCTTTAGTCAGCTTGCTGTTTGCTGGAGGTTTGAAGACAAGAGGTTTCTGCGCTACACACACGTTATCTTTTATTCTTTTGTCAAGCATTGGTCTTAAACAAACGCCCCTATGAATAGACCTGATAAAACAATAACAGTGTGTTAAATAAGACAGTTTGTGCTGTCTCCCTCAATGCTTTCAGAGTGTTCTTTCTCTCTGAGTAAGAAGACATGATGAAAGCTGCTTTTACATAGAAATACAACAATGCAAGGTGAGGAGTACTGACAGAGGAACAAAAACCCAAATTTGATGCTATTGTATCTATTTTGACTTTGTTTAAATAGGTAGAAAATAGCTTTTTGGTGCATCTGACTCAAATCAGTTTAGTTTTTTGTTGTCTGAACAGCAGAACACAAGATCAAGTTTACAGACCTGATCAAAATCATAACCAACAATTGAAATCTCATTTCATTCATTCATTCATTCAATTTCAAGATCTGATCCAAACCACATCCAACAATTGAAATCTGATTAAATGTGATCGTTCAATAATCCGTTCATTCATTCATTTATATTCATTGAATTTCAACATCTGATCCAAATCACATCCAAAAGTTAAATGTTATTTGTTTGTTTGTTTGTTTATTTACTGAGTTTCAAGATCTGATCCAAATCACTGTCAACAATTAAAATACAATCAAAATGTTTGTTTGTTTATCTATTGCATTTTGTATATTTTGTATTTGTTTTTGTTCATTTTAATTAGTTAAATTTCAAGACCCCATTTATTCATTAATTTATTAATTTATTTTAAGAACTGTTCCAAATTACATTTAACATGTTAAATATGATTACTATTTATTTATTTATGTATTTATTTATTTATTTATCTGAACCCAAAGTAGATCTAAGGACTGAAATGTGATTAAAGGTTTATTTAAGTAATTTTGGAATTGTTTTTTTTATTATTTTTTTTTTTATTTTCTTTTTTTTATTTTATTTTTTTTTTATTATAATGTAGCATGCAAGTAGAGCCATACAAAGCATACTCAAACTTCATTTGTTGCTCACTCTTTTCTTTTGTAGCCAACTATGTGATATTACTCAACAGTATGGTACTTTGCTAAATTGCATTGTGCATGATTGTTTTGCAGTATATAGTACTTGTGTTGTGTAAATATATATATATTTCAATGACCACAGTGTTACCACTAACAGTATGGTTTCATTAAATCTTCCTTCAAACACTTCAACATATGAGACAATTACGGTAAATTAGCAGAGTATCCCCCCCAGTTCCCTTCGACTGGATTGTTATCTAGCGAGGTTTCAGAGCCGTCTCTGCTTTTATGGAAGGACTTAACAGCTTGAGTCTAATCAAAGACATTTTTCCCTCTGTGATTCAGGCTAAAGAAATTCAATTAGTTTAATTGGTCTGCTTATTATAGGCTGTAATGTGATGTGAGTGCCGCTGTTGTCAAACTTCACAGGCTACTTTAAACAGCCTCCTTAATTAGATGGAGAACTTTAATCTCAGTGTTTCAATTGTACAGTGAAGAGGATCTTCAAGCAATATTCTGGCTTTGCTCGCAAAGCAAACTACAAAAGCTTTTAAACAGCTCAAGTGTGGGCCTTCCTTACATACTTCTATAGGTTTATAAGCGGACAATATTGCAAGTTTTCATTACACTTCTCTCTGGAATACATAATTCTGATCAAATGTTTGTGCAATGTCCATTAATATGAATCTTATCATTGTCTGCATGCAAATGATTTCCTACATAAAGTAGCTATGACAGTTTCATGTCTCTTGTACCTTTGTGGTTGATTTGCAATAAAAAAAAAATAAGAAATAAAAGCAATCTCACTCTTGCAGTTGTGCTGTAGTTCTAAATCACTGCGCAGTATTCAGTATCAAAACTGTGCTCTGCTTGCTTTATATTGTCTAAACAAACCCCTACAGGGTAAAAGGAAGAGCCCTCTGCTTTGTTTTAGGGTCTTAATTGCCAAAGTTAATTTTGAATGGCTGACCACCTTTATGTTAAAACACCTCCCTATTAAACATGCAGCTGTTTTTAGCTGGACTGGTGGATCTATTTCTTTCTCTCTCACCCTTTTTTCCTTCCCCCAGACTAAAGGGGTGGAAATTTTTGAGGGGCAGTGACAGCAAAATGGATGACAAAATGACAAATTGCACTTATGATCAATCACAGAACCGGAAGTGCAGCATGGTCTGGTGGATAGGCTAATGGAGTAGAGACCCGAAGGTTCACCACTGGCTGCTCGGCATCTACACTTGTGCCCTTGAGCGAGGCACTTAACCCAAATTGCTTCAATAAACACTCCGTCTTAGAAATGACAGTGTATGCAAACCAGCCCATCGGCTTTCTTTGCAGACAGAGAGAGGGATCTATTCTCCAAATGGCATTTTCCATAAATTTTGGTGTTCCTTGACTTTTTAGTGGCATAAATCCCATGTTTGTTATTGTGAGAGAACTATTACATATGTTTTAATCAACTATTATCTAACCTGAAGGTAACCTAGCATGAAAATCAACTAGTTTTAAATGCACAATGTCTCTCCTTAAAATAGGGATTTTGACCAGTTCCACCTCAGGTGTCTTGATCATCTTGATTTTATCCTAAAAATAAAAACAGTAACATTATTTGGACCCATTGCGGAAGCTCAAGTTCAACTATTACATAAATTATATGAATAAAATAATTTTTTTTTTATTTAATTACATTTTTAATTGTACATTTTGCTTTCAATATTATTTTTAAAATATATTTTCTAGCATTTTTTTTTTAATTATTATTTTTTTTTTTTGACAAGGCAAAATAACATGGCATCCTGATGTTGGCAGTCAACTTTTTTTTTTTTTTTTTTTTGAACACCTTTTTCCTCTGACCATTTGTTGAAAAACAAACCAAAAAATCAAAAGTATTTCATGTTCTATTTTGTACCGTTTGTGGAACGTGCCAAATGATTTTTGTGAAATACAAAGAGGACACAAAGAAAGCCACCACACAGTGCTAACACAATAAAACTGTATTACATTTGTGCTTAAAATGATTACAGTACAGTATGTACACGTCCTAAAAATAAACATCTCATGCTGAATAACACATAAAAAGAAAATCCATATACAATAGCAAGCAAAAAGGATTTTTTTTTTTTTTAATATGTACAACCACCATATACAAATTAAGTTTGTCCTCATATTTTCTCTAGGCTATGCCCTCGGTTTCCAAAGGTAATCATAGCCCATAAAAGGATTATCAACGTAGTAGGCTACAGTAGTGATTTGCGTTTGCGTGTTGCCTTGAGTCGATAGTAAACAAAACCTGGTAAAGGCAAATCCTCTGACCAGGTATTCACGTGCTCCAGTAATGCCTACAGTTTATGCAACCTGATTGTGTTTAAAGAGGATTATGTCAGCTGATCAACATGGGCCGCACAAAAAAATACGAGGTGACGTTCGTCACGTCTGGAGGAGATGCTTGGCAACTGAGCAGTGATTCAGTTCAGGTATAAAGATGTCAGCCTTGAGTTACACGCAATGACGAAAAGCCTATTAAATAAATACAGCGAAGAAAGTAACAAACCCATCATTTACACACATGCGAAACCCAAATGTTCAAAGAGTTCGAGTTCGCTTTTAGGTATAAAACAGGGTGAGAGAAGGTTTTCAAAACGTCACTAATGAAATCACACCACTTGATGTTGAAGATGTCGAAGCTCAAAGATCTGTTAGAAAGCTAACATCATGTCTTAACAGGGTGCCATTTCACCTGTCCTTAACAGCCAGGACATTTCGTCTATATCAGTAGCATTGTGCTGGGTAGCTCCGCCCACTATGAAATCTCACTGGTTCTCGTAACTGTACATTAAACAATCAAATATCTTCTGATTGGCTGTTTGTGTTTATCCAAATAGCTTGTTGCTGGAAACGCAATTAAGACACAATGTAAATGAAAAATAGAAATGACAATGAGGAAACCCATTCAACCTGAGATCTTATGTTGACATGGCTCCTTTTCTACTCATTCGCCAATAAATACTGGATTTTTAATTTTTTTTACCATGTTGTCTTGACCCAGTAAAGCAAATGAAATGCAATTGCGATGTGGACTTGGGGTTGTACGTTTGTGTGTTAAAGTTCACAAAAGTCGGGCCATTGAGATGTCTGGTCTTCATAAGGCCGTCAGGCAGCGTCATTTAAACCAAACCACAGTCTTGGTCCGTCTTCGAACGTTCTCCCACATACCAAAAACATCTCTATGGCTAATCTGTACAGTACACCGTCCCTTATGTGGGCTCTTCATATATACAATGTAATGGGAACAGAGGCTGGAGAGGACACTAGTGCTTCTTGTGTCTGATTGCATGTCCCCTTCAGGTCCTCTCGCAGCTCTTTCCCCTCCTGCGAGCGGTGGGGTCGTAGGGTGGTCAGCGGACCTGCGGCGCATAGCCCTCCTTCATCAGTCCTTCCTCATAGTCTGTCTGGCAAAGGATCATGTTGTTCTTCAGGAAGAACTTGTCTCCGACGCAGAACCTGCATGGAGGCGAAACGAGAAACAGAAACATGGAGTTTACATAACTCGAGAGGGACGCAGAAGGACTCATTACTAGCAAAACTTGCAGGCTTCCCAACAGAGCCGCATCCCGCCCCCTCAAATATTAGCGTACGTTATCCTGCGGACACGTCGCTCGGTCTGGAAAGAGTATCTCCAGAGTGCACCTAGCATCTTCTCCACCTGCAGCTGTTTCATAAATATACCCCACAGACAGAGCGCAGGTTTTAGTGCTGCCTGACGGGCCGCTGTCTCACTTGACCTTTTGGAAAGAAGATTATGTTGGTCAGGCAGAAGAGAGAGACAAAGAAGGCAGCAGAGAGGGAATGAGAGCGAGAGAGAGCGCTCTGTGTGTTTAGTTGTCCTGAGGGCCGCTTATCTTGCTCGCAGCGAGAGTTCGACAAGGTCGGAGCGCCAGCGAGCGCTTGTGTCTACTGGCCAGCGTTCCCTACCGAACCCTGCCGCCTATGGACAAGGAGAAAGACGATGTGTTTGAGTGTCTGCTGGTACCATTTTAACAATTAAAAGTTAGTTTCGGGAATGCAATGTTAGGCAAATGTTAAAAGAATAGTCTGGGTTCATTCCGAATTAAAGTCAGCAATGGAAATGGAAAATCTATTTTCTAAATGCATGTTATTGATCTTATTGTAAATTAGTTTTGACCTCAATTTTTCAATATATCAATTGATAGACTTTTCTCTGGTGACGTGTGTTGGATGTCTCCAGTCATTTTATTTGCACTCTCTTAGAAAAAAGGTACAAAAGTTGTCACTGCGGTACCTTTTCAAAAGATACACTTTTGTACATTATTTACCCCTAAAGGGTGCATATAAGTACCTTAAAGGAACATATTAGCAGCTAAAGTGTACATATTAGTACCAAAATGGTAGTACATTTTGAAAGGCATAAACCCTGTCCCTTTCTTATAATCAACTGCAAGCTTGCATTCAGATCTTTCTTCATCCAATAAAAACCAGTGGACTGAACCAAGTTCCAGCCTTAATTTTTAAAAACTTTTTTCAATAATCCATTTCACTCTGGTGTACACAATAATACGGAAGAAACGCTATTTCCATTATATCATGACTTTAAGTTTGAAACCTTTGTGGCATAACTGTTCATTACCAAAGAAAATCATTTAGACTCACCCAAAGAAAAAAAAGAAAAAACTAATAAAAAAAACAAAAATCAAGGTTACAGTGAGGCATTAACAATGGAAGTGAACTGATACTTTATTTTGATAGTCCACTTTAGACATTCTACTAACTATAAGTAACTTTGCAACTACATGTCAACTACTACTCATTAGAATATTACTAGACTCTCTGCTTAATATCTGCCAACACTAGCCTATATTTTGATGATCCACCAACAGATTTTCTACTGACTATAAGTAACTTTGCAAGTACGTCAACTTATTCTACTAACCCTAACCTAACAGTCTACTAAAACTAATGAGATTTGGTTGACATGTAGTTGTCTAGAATGTCTAAAGTGGACTATCGAAATAAAATGCAACCTGAGAATTTGTGCAGGGTTTAAAAGCAGAAATGTGAACCTCATTTTATAAAAGCACTTATTAATTCTTTTTAAGACGTGTACTATTTGACCTGTAATGATGTTAAATCATTATTTTTAAATCAAGTCAATTTAGAGTTTTAGGCTGTACATTGTCATGACAACAAAGTTCTAAATTGGATCTTTATACAAAAGGTTAGTAAGTGATTTGTTTTTTTAACATTCAATTTTTGTGGTAATCAACAGTATGTCTAACTTGTATTGAACATACAATATTCCTTCAAACATCCTCAGGAGTCGTCGAATAAGATCTAAGAGCCATTACCCTTTCTATCACTGTTGAATACAATGAGCGAGCGCTAGGATACTTTGTAAATGGCTTCCTCCCTCCATCCCTCCCTTGCACACACGCACTCCGGAAAACTTTTTTATTCGTTATATACGGCAATGTCAAGCAGGAAGGCACAGCCATTAGTTTGGACCAAGTATCAACAAGTAATATCCATTAATCGTGCTTGTTGACACGGTGATTAACACAAAGCAGAGGTGTGCTTAATGTAATGGTGTCATTCACTCCAATAAAAACGTCCTGTTTAAATGACACATTCTTGCCAGGAATCCATTAGTGTCTGTCTTCTCTGACATCCTGGCCCTCTCCACCTCCTCTTCTGAGCATCTCCATCTCGCTCGTTCGTTCTCTCGCTTTCTCGGCTAATAGGATCTCTCTGTGTTTATTTACAGCCTGTGTTTTCTGTTCCCTCTTAGCCTCGTCGCCGCCCCGTTTCGCAGCGCCAAATTGTTTCTGCTTGGTGAAATGTCAACAGCGTTTGTGACATCTGTGTGCCAATTATGACGAGGATATTGCAGTCAGCCCATCAGAGGTAGCGGTAATAAATGCCCTTGCGCTGCCCTCCGTTTTTCTGCTCGTGCAGTCATTACCGATCGCCACATGTTTCCGAGCACCTACATTACCCTTAGCTTGATGCGTCTCCCTCGCCCTCCCCTTTCAATCTCTCATCCCAGATGAGTTCAACTTCAGATTGCTTTAATTGCTTTTTAGTATTTCCCATCAAGTGGAGGAGAAAAAAAGTGAATGCATTTGATATAGTGTTTGCTCAGGTATGACCATAAATTTGGGGCTTTTTATCCTTTTTCTAAGGCTGCCGTTTTAATACATTCATTGAGTGTGATTAATTATAAAGAAAATAATGTGATAAAAATGAACGCAATTAATCATGCCCCTGACCCATATGTAAATTACATTTACAAAATACTATCAGAGCATTGTAAGTAATTATTTAAAATACATATTTTTTTAATTTGGTAACTCTTTGCAACAAGGTTCGATTTTCTAACATCAGTTAATGCATTAAATATCATGAACTAACAATGACTTCACAGCATTTATTGTGATTTACTAGATTTTGGTGTGGTTGTTTTTTTTTTTCTTTGTGAGTATGAATTAACAATAGTATATTTAGAAAGTAACATTAACCTAGTTTAATAAATGCTGTAAAAATGTTCATGATACCTAATGCATTAACAAATTGAACCTTATTGTAAAATGTACTGTTTTTTTTTCCAGCCATCTGATCAATTTAAGAAGTATAACCTTATTTTTTTCTTAATTTCTTCCCTATTTTTGTGCATTTATAGCTGACTATTTGCAACTTTCCTATGCCAAACAAATTAAATGATTTAAAAATATGCCAGAAATAGTGTAAATGGCTCTTAAATGACTATTAAAAGTGTTCGGCTGTCACAATAATGATTTTCCTAAATTCATAATTTATATCAATTTAAAAATATGATTTAATTACAACAATTCATGAATAAATAATATTGTCAAGACTGAGAAAATAAAAATGGCATTATTAAAAGAAATTAAATCTGTCTTTCAATTCTCTTCATTTTCTAAGCAAAACATTTATAGATATATGCAATTAAATGCAATTTTATCTGATGAATTAATCAGAATATCCTTCTAATTAAATCAGTTACATTTTTAATTGATTGACAGCTCTATTTTTCTTAATTAACAATGGCTTTACATTCTTCTAGTCTTTCGCTTATATTCCCGTTCTTTCATTTCTACGTCGTTCCCTCTCTCTGCCTCTCTCCTTTTCCTCAGGTGTGACAGTAATGATGAATATGTCTATTGAGACCCATCTTGTTAAAGAAAAGATGGCTTCCAAGGCAGTGGACTTAATGATGTATGGCTTCGTCAGCTATTTGCCTCTGAGGTCTGTGTTAACTAGAGTAGTAACATTCCTCTTCTGTGAAATAACATGCTGGAGCTGAGTGGAGGAGAGAGGACTTGAAAGAGTGAGGGAAAAGAGAGAGGAAATGAATCACGGAGGGAGGTCTATAGATGGAGAGAAAGAAAGTGAACGTCATCGGATGTGAACAAGACATTATCCGACAGAATAGAGTAGATCTGCTGCAGTGCCTGCAATGCAACCGCATGGTTTCCTCTAACGAATGACGACTAGAACTGAGCTTTGCAGACGTCTCTGAAGGGACGAGACCGTCGCCTGTGGTGTAGGTTAGTTACCGCAGTCCCTGACGCACGTGCAGCCCAATTTGGCTCAGGCTTTCCAGACTTTCCGACAAGGACAGTGACCCATACCGCTGACCTCCCTGCCCTGCCACCCAGGCCTCGGCCTTCTCTGGATCTCCCATGGGGCCTCAGAGCGCCGCCGCCCGGGCTCATCACCGGGAACTGGGACTCCTGAGGTTGGCTGATGAGGCCTGAGCAGACGACAGGCTCATCGATTAGCTGTCCCTTCAGGGCTGATCTGTGGCTAACGGCTGGCTAGAGTCTCAAAACCACACAAACACACTGCGCTCATGCTCACCACCGCAGCTATTGCCCCGATCCCTATTAACCAAGCTGAGGATATAACCTCAAGCCAGGTGATCAGATCATATCCAATCCATGAATAATCATGCCAGATTAAGTCCGGCTGCGCAGAATGATGGGATACTTTATGGATGACACAGAGCATGTCTGACGTCATAAAAGTCTGGAACGTACTGTTCAGTGTTCAGTCAGTGATTAGCAGTTATTGTTAAATAAAACTATTACAAATCCTTGTTTATTAATTTAATTTAAAATGTTTATTAATCTATATATAGATATAGATAGATAGATAGATAGATATACAAACACACATATCTGTGATCTATCTATCTATCTATATAGATAGATATTGATAGATAGAAACTTAATTGAAAAGTAGAAATATTAAAAAACTAAATATAAAAAAAAAGTAAAAAAAAAGTATTAAAACTGACAATAAAAAATAAAAACCTTAATATTTAAAAAAATAAAAAAAAGTATAATTTTAAAAATTTAAAAATTATTTTAAAAATTCTATAATAGTATATAAATAATGCTAAAATAACATGATTAGTTAACATGAAACTTCACTAATGTATTTTGTGCAGAACTTGATTTTAATCATCACATGATAAGATTGTGAAAAATTAGCATTTTTAACAAAAAAAATTTGCACAGCTTGCTAAATAATAGGTGAATACGATTTTGATTCATCTCAGTGAATCCTTAGAGTCCATCCTCCAAAAAGATTTTTCACTGATTTGTTCAAGGGCTCTTTCTACAGGTCACTTTGTTACAGCAGTAGGTGGCGACAATGTCTTTTCTTTGTGTTTTGAACGAGCCGACTCATTGACTCCAATGAATCATAAAGACCTATTAAAACTACTTTAAAGAAACTATGAACAATGACAGCAACAGGGCCGTCCTTTGGGCAGTGCAACTGGTGCGGTCGCACTAGGCCCCGCGCTTTGAGGGGGCCCCCGTGGTGAACGGGCCGAGGGGAAACGCAATGGCGAGACTGCGAATGGACCTAGGAGGCCCCGCCTCAGCTAAGGATGGCCTAGATGGAAAGAATACACTAATATACTGCAATTTTCCTTTCATCAGTCTCGTTCAGTGCCACTGAGCTTCATTCAAACTCAAAACATTGACGTGTTCAGTAAAGATTTAGTTGCTCCAACTAATGAGTCAAATTCACAATCAATAAATGCAGGAAAAGCCAAACAGTCACATACTTCAAAAGTGAGAGATTTGACTCTTACGATTCGTTACCATATTATGTAGAAGCGTCTGGCTTTCATATACATGAGCCAGACGTTCAGCACTCTCTTTGTGGAAATCAAGCTAATCACGGGCGGTATTTAATGGTGCTTTTGTGTGGCCTGACTAATGAAACGACTCTGTAGGAGATGATGGCCTTGCTGATGTGTGTGGGGAAAAGGAGGGGTGGCCCAGCTGTATTAAAAGCTTGATTGTAATAATTTCAGCATCAAACGGTAATGTCGGGACATTACTGACCCTCATGGAGAAGCATAATTATATGGAGTGACCTCTACCAACCCAAGCATCAGAATGCCTGTCCCACGTCACTGATGGCGAGGAGAGCGTTTTGTAAGATGGATTAGATGGCTCTTTTAAAGGCCATGGCCTCTTTAATATTGTTTGAAAGAGGGGAAATGAGAAGGGAGAAAGCAGGGTAGGATGTATATGAAAGTAGATCGAAGGGAAATAGACGAAAAAAGGGAATGGAAATAGCAAAACAACCCTTATTTAAAGAAATGAGGCGGGGCATTTTTATTCTTGCGATCATTTGATAGGACAAAGATCTTTTAGTGCAGGATGAGTCATCAATATTTGTGACTGTAAATATTACAGTTCATTTTGTTCAAGGTTTTGAAATATATTAGCATACAGACAGCCTGGAAATTAAGATACATGGAATAAAAGCCAGAAAACTATTTTTGATTTCAGGAGGTCCTTGAACTACAAAAATTAGTAATTTTACGCCTGATTTATTCATGATTTTCATTCAAGCACTAAGTGCATAGAACAAAACAAATGGGGAAAATGAAATCAGGCCCAACTGGCTAGTGAAAACAATAATACGCAACGTGTTTCCCTAAAAGATCTCCTTCCATCAAAGGCTCTTGAGACAGACTTGCTGTTTGTGTTGATGTTTATCAAAGAGCATCACTGGACTGAGGCTGTACTCGGGTAATGCGGCGAGCTGTCACAATGACGGACGCGTCATGAAAAGCCCCGCCGTCCTTTTTTCTTTTGGAGGAGTCCATCAAAATTTGCGAGGCTTTCTCGAAAGACACTGACAGAACAACAAAGTGTCTGAGACGTGTCGGGTGGCGGGTGTCTGTGGAGATAATGTCTCGTCGGCTTGTTGACAAATGAATTTTCTCTTGGTCAAATGGGGGGTATTTGCATATCAGACTGTTGATGCGGTGCTCTCTCGGGTAGTGTTTAGACCATAGGAGAGCCGATGCAGGAAGTTCTTTACGATCTGTGTAGGTTTAGTTGTTGTTTAATCAGGATAAAATCTGCTTTAAGTGGTTTGTATATGTATAGTAGGCCTAATGCATATTTAGACATGTACTAGTCTCAATCCACGGACCGCTGGCTGAACATCTGATGCATATTGCACTTCAAAGTTTCGAAGTCGTCATCGAATTGGTTAAATTATACAGGATTTCTGGGAGACGCGTGTCACATTCTTTAAGATGCCATGATGCCAAACCCTCTCATGGAGTTAAAAGTCTGTCGTGTTTACAACTGTGATGATAAGTGCTTAACAGGATCAACTAAACACTGAATTTTCAAAAGTAGTGAAAAACTTAAAGTTCGCGGCATGGAATCTTTAAAATATATCCAAGAGTTTTGCACACCGGTCTGCTATTGTGGCGACATTTCCACGCCCATAAACATGACACGGCACAAAACGAAACGTGATTGGTTGCTTTACCTGTCAGTCACATGGCCTCTTGGGTGGGCTTTGGCCATTCAAAGCAGCCAAGGTTCCCAGGCCTCGAGTCTGAAGGTCTGGCTATATGCAAGACTAGACATGTACAACCTGCATATATGAATTTCAGTGCATTAGAAAACTAATTGGTTAACTAAATTGGTTAATTAGAAATCAAAGTGGCATCAAACAAATAATGATCTTTTTTGTGATTGCTTTAAACCAACTTCCAAGGTGTGTGCGAAATCAGTTCTTCTCAAGTCCAAACGTTTGGGGTAAGATTTTTAAATGCTTTTGAAAGAAGCCTCTTATGCTCACCAAGGAATTATTTGATCCCCAATACAGTAGAGTATTATTATAAAAAAACATTCCAATTTAAAATGACTGTTTTCTATTTAAATCTATATTTATTGAAATAAAACGTAATTTATTCCTGTGATGCAAAGCTGAATTTTCAGCACTCATTACTCCAGTCTTCAGTGTCACATGATCCTTCAGAAATCATTAGAATATATTGATTTGGTGCTCAAGAAACATTTTGTAAAATCAATGTTTAAAACCATTGTGCTGCTTAATATTTTTGTGGAAACCATGATACATTTTTTGATTAATAAAAAGGTTTTTTTGAGCATTTATTTGAATAGAAATGTTTTGTAGCAGTATAAATGTCTTTGCTGTCACTTTTAATCAATTGAATACGTCCTTGTAGAATAAAAAAGTATTCCTTCCAAAAATTCTTACTGACCCCAAACTTTGAACAGAATAAACTGGATCTCATTTTATATTTGTTATGTAATGCAATACATTTTTAAGCACGGTATAAGAATCCAAATACTTTTTAGGACCGCTGAATGTGAGTTTGTCGTGAAGGACACCTATGTTCATCCATCTCTTCACCAAAACATCCAAAAAATGTCAATAAACTGACAGGAAATTCAAGCTTCAGTCTGAGATGTGGGCAATTAGCACCGGCTCTGTGCTGTAAATCTTGTGATGAACACCGGTGAAATTGTGATAGGCGAATGAAAGATGCATAGAGGCCTCGTCAGAGCGTGTAAAGCAGACTGACGCCTATTTTATTAAATAGTTGATCGGCGGACCTAATGTAAAAAGAAAGATTTGCCTGGCTGTAATGCTGGGCCGGCAGGTAGACCTGTCTGTGACTCTGCTGATGAAGATTAGCTGACTTCTTAGATTAGGTGAGCGTGGTTCGTGCAGTCAAGTGAAGTGGCAAGACAATAACCCAGTGTTAATTGAGCGTAACCGGATCCTGCAATCTACCCCCCTCATGTGTACTGCTCTCTGGCACCTGTGTGTTTGTATGAAGCAGGTATCTAATGAACAGCTGTGCATGAGGTTTCTTCTTTATTTGGCCACGTTCTAAGACAAATGGCCTCTTCTTCTTAGACTGAATGAGGACAAATAACACAATTTGCCCAGAGTAATGAAGAAAACCACAAGCCACAGAATACTTAAGTGTTAAATTGCTGTTTTTGATAGTGAACCACAGAAAAAAAAAAAACAATTCATTTTGACATGAAAAGACGATTTAGGAAAATTCTTGTTTTAACATCCATAGAAAAATTTGTGCAACAAAAAGGACGTAAGCAAATTTTCAAGATTAGGGGTGACAATGTAAAAAAAAGAATTTAAAAACACAACAATGATCTACTATTCAGAATTAAAGTAAATTTAATTAAGTCAAATGTAATAGAAATACTTATTTACTTTTCAAGCCTAACGTGATCAGCAGTGGTTGTAACTGTCAAAAGTAATTCGTTTAAACCCCAGAAGGGGCAATTCGTGATTTTGAGGGATATTTTGTTCCTGATAATCACTGTGCCCCTGAGCAAGGCATGATGCTTGAGGGTGAGATGTACTATAAACCACTTTGTATTCGAACAGGTCTATTAAATGGCAGTTTTTTTTTTTTTTTGGTAGGGTGATTGTTACATATGTGGGCTTGTGGTTCAGAGATGTTGGTAAGAATCACTAGAAATTGCGAATGATGGCGGTTCAATACTTGAATATTACTGTGCAAGCAATTCAAAGGTTGCTGGTTCAAACCCCTGAAGGGCGATTCATGTGCTGGAGAGTTATCCCCTATATCACTGTTTTGCCCTTGAGCAATGTACTTCTTGCTCCAGGGAGACTGTACTTGTAGTAAACACACTGATGTAATTTGGATAAGAAAACATATGCCCAAACCGTCTTTTGGTGGTAGGGTGGTGGGCTTTAATCCGAAGGTCATTTTTCAAAACCTAGAATGTTTGATTCATGAACCAGAGAGTTGCTGGGATTCCCTATCACCATTTTGCCCTTGAGCAAGACACGACAGAGGGGTTAAGCGGGACCGTCCTTGTAGTAAATGTACTGTAAGATGCTTTGGATTCAAGACAGCCTTTGAATTTTAAAAGGCTCAGCACATCTGCACAGAGATACATATGTTTAAGTACTTCGAAATGTTGAAAAAACTGAATATGATTTGACTAACCTCTGGTTACACAGCTGGCAGGCAAAGCAGTCCAGGTGATAGACGTTCTCCTTGGCTCTCATGACCATCTCGAATGCTGGGATGAGTTTACTGCAAGCTGCACAGTTCCCCGTCACACCGAACAACCTGACAGATTGAAAATGATGTGAAGTTTTAGAGTCAGAACCATTGGATCAACCATATCATTATGACTGAAATAGGATTGTAGGGGTGATTCATAAATACATGACTCTTTACGAGTTCTTTATAGTGAATCAAAGAGAACAACCAGTATGGTACAATTCACAACTGACTTTTATAAACCGGTTCTTTTATGAGAATCAAAAACATACAAATTAACCATTTTAGTCTGATTCACAAACAAATGACTCTTATGAAAGGTTCTTTCTAGTGAATCAAAAATATAAAGAGCAACCAATTTAGTACAGTTCACACTTGACCCTTATGAGTTCTGTTTTTTTTCTTTCTCAGTGAATCAAAAACATACAAAACCACCAGTGTAATCCGATTAACAGACAAAGTCTCTCATGAACCAGTTCTTTCTAGTGAATCAAAAACATACAGTGCAAACAGTGTAGTTGGATTCACAAACAAATGATTCCTATGAACTGGTTCTTTTTAGTGAATCAAAAACAGTGTAGTCCAGTTCACAAACAAATGACTCTAATGAACTGGTTCTTTTTAGTGAATCAAAAACTTAAATACCAGTGTAGTCTGATTCACAAACAAAATGACTCTTATGAGTCTGTCCTTAAATTAATCATCTTTTTTTCCATTCCCATTTATGCAGGGTTTATTACACAAGTTTATCATATTACATAAATTATTAGTGTTTTTTTTTTTTTAATTAATATTTTTGGCAGAAGGT
Organism: Spinibarbus caldwelli; assembly: GCA_039654775.1. Taxonomy (NCBI): domain Eukaryota; kingdom Metazoa; phylum Chordata; class Actinopteri; order Cypriniformes; family Cyprinidae; genus Spinibarbus; species Spinibarbus caldwelli. The sequence continues at coordinate 9,953,659 of CM077228.1, read as the reverse complement.
TCCCTTTATAGCATTACCTGAGAAACGTATTTGAATTCATATGAAATTTATTAAATATGAAGGCAAATAGACTATATAGCTGAAATATGTCCAACTGAACAACATGAATCAAACTGAACAGAGAGCTTGTGAACAGAACCGAAAAACAGTACCAACACCAAGCCTACTTAAATATTTCCAATAAAATTTTTATACCATATTTCAGATTGAAAAAGACAAAAACACATAAGTGGAGTGCGATGTGACCATCATGGAGATGTCTGGGCCGGGTGAGGTTAGCGCCACAGAGCTGCTGCTTAGGGACGAGCCTATTATTTTCCAGCACGCTCGCGGGACATTACGGAGAGGATTCATTAAGGATTCATGGCTGTTACTCCACCACGACCTAAACCGAGTAAAGGGGGAGAAGGGGGAAAAGAAATATCTGATAACGAAATCATATAACAAAATAACCTATTAGGCGGACTTCTTCGGGCACTTTTAGCCGTCGTTGTTAAAATGATAAAACTGCATGCCACTCTCCAGCTCTGTAAGAGATCGCAATCTGATAAATGATCTCGGGGCCTGGGATATGCAGGGTTGTTTATTAACCTTCAGAAACTGTTTCCCACAGGCAAATAAAAAAAGAGCCGAGCAGATAGATTGTACTCTTATGAATACCTACAAAATTAAAGGCTACTGTCAACACACCTTGAGACGATGAAGGATATCTCCAAAAGCTTTCCAGGTAAGAGGAGAAAGAAAACGAGAGTTCGTCCTGTGGATTGGTGCCGATTTAATTAAAGGAATTATGCCTTTTTCTTTGAGCTGTCTAAATATAGACACGTTCGCGATATCACGTCTCCACTATTTTCAGAAAAAGGGCATAGCCAGAAGGCCTCAGCATGAAAGAGATGAAATGATGAGGCATATTTTTTCCCACTCACATCTTGCAATTATATATATCAAAGATCTAAATGCAAATATAAAAAGGATGATAGATTCACTGTACGATAACTGGCTTATGTAAGGAAAATGATTATTGCGCATTAATGCATGTTCTGAAAAGAAAAGACGCATTAATGCACACGCTGGATTTCAGTGGATGAATGATAGATGATATCCACATGAAAAAATGATGCTTGAAGGTCTTTTTGTCATCAGGTTGAATCAAACTAGTATTGGGTTTGCCACTCTAGTGAGCTATGAGCTCAAAACGTCTCGTCTCGTGCAAATTTAAAGTAACCAATACCTTTCCTGGAATTGGACAGTCATGCCTTTTTGCTTTGAGCATTTGAGGACAGAGGTCTGTGCTTTGCAAACACACAAAGCATTGAGTGAAGACGACTGCGCTCACCTGAGAATCTAGCTGTATATTACATGCGGTGCACTGAGAAATCAATAGATGTGTTTTTATTTAAAGAACTGACTGTTTTTTTCTATGTAATGGATTGTGATCCATCAGAAACTAGATGTAAGTGGAGTATCTTGATGTACAATGTGGTCTTTGGGGAATTCGTTTTGCAGCTTCGTTTTGACTGCTGATTTTCCCTTGTTTCGAAACTGACAGATTTACTCTTAGCTCATATTTTCACACAGCACATTAATATACTCCTTTATTTTTGGGTTTTGAGTTGTTAGATCGTGTGAAAAGGGAGAGTCTTGAGAATTGACTGAAATGGTTTTGCAAGCCAGAATATTTACATATCTGAACTCGTCTTTGATAAATAACCACTGTACATCTTGTATTAAACACTGGATTAAAAAATGTTTGATACAAGTTCAGCTCTATTTACAGTTTTTGTGGCATACTGTTGATTAGCAAAGAAAATTGAGTCATCCTTCAATTATTGACATTTATTTTTGATTAAAAATATAGTAAAAGCAGTAATATTGTGAAATATTACAAATTAAAACACTCTTTTCTATTTTAATAAATTATTTGATTTTATTTTCTTTTTTTAATTAATTTTCAGCGGCCATTACTCCAGTTTTCAGTGTCACATGATCCTTCAGAAATCATTCAATATTCCGATTTGATGCTCAAGAAACAGCTTTTATTTGTAGAATTATTTGTATTATAATGTAATATAATATAAATAATGTACTGTTACTTTTAGTCAAATTAAAACATCCTTTCTGAATAAAAGTATTAATTTAAAAAAAAAAATATTGATCCCAAACTTTATAAAATATATAAAACGTAATGTATATACAGTATGAAGCCCTACATGAAGCCCTACCTGCCACTAGGGTTGTTCCGATTCTGATACTAGTATCGGAAATTCCACTGATACCACAAAAAATTCTGGCATCGGTATTGGCGAGCACTTGAACCCATGTACCGATCTGATACCATTTTCTTAAGCAAGACCTATAGTTATGACCGCTAGCTTTGCTTAACGCTGCAAATCGGAAATCAGTTCTTTTTCGCTGCTCAGAATGCAAATACAGGAAGTGGTGCTGTGTTGCCACAAGCTACCACTATTTAGAGCAGCGAAGAAGAAATACAAACGTGCTAGCACATTGCCAGTAAATCACTCGCATATGCGACTAAATCTTCACCCTGGGCGACTAAATGTCTAATATTACCCACTGGCTAATAAATGCTCAGATTTTACTCGCCAGTGTGTGAGTTGGAGGCTATGTATAAGTTTAGCACAGATATATTTTCACTCGCTGAACACTCTGATTGAGCGCTTGAGCGTTTCATTCTCTGTCAAGTGATCTGTGCTATTTTTCAGATCATCTGAATGGATGCGCAGCGCACCTGTGCCTGTATTTGACGTACCGTAAGCTCTAGTGTGAAGCACGACTCGCCGTCGCTTTACTTTTTTCTCACATGCAGAGAGAGAGAGAGAGAGAGAGAGCGCAAGAGAGTCTTATATGTAGCGCGTCAATTCTGCATGGTATGTAAACGATATTCTTTGTTGAATTTCCCTGTCAAAAAATAACAGAATTCCTTTGGAATTCTTCAGCTTTTAAGAACTGCCGGGTTTCCCGGTAGTAGGCGGAGCTAATGTGGAAACGACAATCTCATTGGCTGGCGCTCACCTACTATCGTCCCGGTTTTGATTTCAGCAAATCAGTTCGAGCCAATGCAGACAACATGATTAATATTCATGAATCCAGCAGCTCGTTAATCCTTAGTGCGTTTTATTTTGTTCTTAGTAGAATTCATTGTATGATTATCTTATCAGTATTATTGATAGTTTTTTTTCCCATTTTTTACAGAAACACTGAATGACCAAAAAAGCCCCACCACCAGTCCTATATTCAGTTAAAATGACTAATATGCATTCTTACATGGTTACCAAGTTTTAATTCTAATTACTAAAGTTCTATCATTAAATAATACTTGATTATCATAATATATTTATAATGCTTGACTGATGCAAAGAGTGTACTTTTAGATATTTAAAAAGATGTGCCATCTTCCAAATACTAACTATCTATCTATCTGTTACGGAGCCGACGAGACAAGAGACGTGCGGATCCATATGCGAGGTTTTTATTTACAAAGGCGTGGTCAGGAAACAAGCAAGGGTCAAACAATGGCAAACAGGTATATCACAGGCAAGACAAAGAGTAATCCTAGGGCAAGCGTAGGTCTTCGATCGGCGAACAATATCCAACAGGGCAAGGCAGAGAGATAATCCAGGTACACGAGCAATAATTCAAACGAGGTGCAAACAGAGTCCGAACGGCAAGGCAAAGGGTTAATCTAGGAAACACGGGCAGAAATCAAAACACGAGAAAACAGGCAAGGCAAGACTATGACAACTAAGTGGGCTCCGTAGAGTAGCTATCGCTAGGAGTATACGTGCGTACAATACTCGACGCTGACAGAGAGGAAGTCCAAGGCTTATAAAGCCTGTCTGATGGGATCAGCTGTGTAATCAGTGCAATGTGTGATTGGTGACAGCTGTGATCAGTGCAGTGGATGATGGGAAATGCAGTCCGGGGGTGACGTGCAACAGTTAGTGTAGTGCAGGAGTCAATGTGGCGAACGAGTGACCTCTGGTGGTGAGTGAACGGAAGTGCATGGACCAGATTCATGACTCTCTCTCTCTATATTTTATATATATATATATATATATATATATATATATATATATATATATATATATATATATATATATATATATATATATATATATATATGGTGAAGCACACCATAAAATAACTGTATCAATTCATACAGGGCTAGTAGTACTCGGTATCGGGAAGGGAAAAAGGGTATCGTAACATCTCTACCTGCCACTTGTCTTTCACCGGTCTGCCAGTTTGATGCCGCAGACGCTAATGGCTCTCAAGGGAGGCAGCAAATTAAGCGTGCTTGGCTTGTAATGAATTTGGAGGTGTATGTTCTCTAAATGCAGTCTGCAAGAGAAAAACCTGAGAGTCCGGAGACAAATGCAGACCGGTCTTCCCATTTATGTTGCATAGGGTGAAGAAAACGTACCACAGTTTATCGCTCAGTCCGGTTTTCAGTCAATGGTCAGGCTGTGTAATATTTGTAGAGTGTTATAGAGGAAATCAAACTCCCTTCAACATAAAGGCTGACAAAATAGCATGTATATTTTAGCAGGCTTAAGAGGCAGCATGAAATTAAAATTCATTGCGGCTCGGATTCATAAGTTAAAAGAGAATGCGCAATCAGTACCACCTGATTGGACACAAAAGGTGTAGCGGCTTTTCACAGTTGAATGGCACTTATTTGATGAGAGGAAAACAGACACCAATTAAATTATTCCACAAGGCTTTATCCTAGTGGTCGCAGAAGCGAGGCTCAAGCGTGCAGCTTTACTGTAATCATTAGACAGTGCCCCAATGGAAAATGCATGAGCGATGTCACCTCAATATTCTCATCCAGCTCGACAAAATCCTTGTAAATTACACTCTGTCAAACGAGACCCCTCTGGGACTCTAATATGCAAGTGATTCAGATAAGACAAAGAAATGAGACACACTGTTATGGTCCAAACTGTGTCATTTTGGGACCCCTTATACACACTCAGGGTTTTCAACCAGTGGTCCATGGAGAAGATAATTCAATTTTCATTTAATTTCTAACTATTAACTATTTCCGATGTAATGATCCAGTGTAGTAATCAGGGTTCTGCACCATTCACAACTGAATTAAGAATGTCTTTTATATTTTAATTCAGTTCCTGAATTTAAATTGATTATTAATTGAGGTAGCAAACATGATGCAGAATTGCAATTCGAGTTTGAATGTAAGGAAGTAGAATTAAAGGTTACACTTTATTTAAGGTGTCCTTGTTACAGTCTAATTATAAAGTTAAGTACCGAGTAATAACAGTGAACTACATTAACTATAGGGTTAGGGATTGGTTTAGGGTTAGCTGCTTGAAAGTATGCCTATTTTACTGTTACTACTATAAATATATGTAACGTAACAAGGACACTGTAAAATAAACTGTTACCACATTTTAAACTGTTTTGGAAAGCTTCGAAGACCGATACATTTGAATGAGGTTTTTAAATGCCACCTATATAAATTCATATTTGGTTTAATACATTAACTTCTGTGGGTAAGTGTGCAAGAACACTTCATTTGTCTTGGAATTTCTTGGAATTCCAATTCAGTTACAGTTCAATTCTATTTCCTGTCATTCAGATGTTCTTGAATTGAATCATAGCCTGAATTCTGTAGAACCTTGGTAGATAATGTTTTAAATTAAATTTATAATGGAGAAAATATAGCTTTTTTTATTCTCGGCTTTCTAGCTGAGAGTCTGGGTAGGGGGCCCTGTGCCCTGTAAAGGTTAAAAAAAAAATAATAATAATAATAATAATGTGATTTTGAGCAAAGCATAACGTTTATCTGAAACGTCAGGCCCGTATTCTTTTTGCTTCATTTGTTTGGGTATTTTCTGAACATCAAGGGCAACAAATTAAGTACTACTTTCTCCTTTCTGTACCTCTTTTTCCCGGGAAAAGAGAATGATAACACCTCCAGAAGCATTTGAAATTCTGACAGTGGCTCCCTCTCTCCATCTTGCTCCTCTCTGCCGCCGCCACCCCCGCGACTTCAATCACTCTGGCCTCAGCATGCATTCATCAGCTGCCGAATTAGAATTTGTTTCCTCACAAACCATTGATCATCGGCCTATTACCAGGCAAATGACAGTTAATTACCCACTACATTAACCACCGGGACCCGGGGACCGGCCGCCTGTGCCATCAGTCACAGTGATGAATGTGGCAAGTTCAGTAATGTGCGGCCGTTCTCGCGTCCGCCTGCCACGCTGAGAGCAACCCCTGGATCTCACTTCTCGGCACCCAGGGAAAATCTATGGCAATCTGCATAATTACAGGCTCAGGGTTAATAACAGACAAATGATTTGTTGCGTCTCGAGCAGCAGGCTCTCTCGCTGCTACCGTGCGGCGCTGTGTCTGCGGTTAGCATCGGTGCTAACTTTAACGTCAATGTTTGGGGTGCTTTACGTTGGGGCTGGAGAGCCTAAAAAAAGTCGGGTTGTAGCGTTAAATATTGATGCTTGCGTTATTGATGTTGTAGAGAGGATCAATCCTCACATACAAATATCGACTGTAAGTGTTTGGGATCTTGAGTTAAAAACTTGCTAGTGATTTTATTATTTATTAGCATAAAAATGCATGCGTAGCATGAGCCTCTAAGTGAGCGAGGAAAAAAAACACTTACCTAGCAGCAAAAAGAAGCATCATCTAGATTTATTTTACTTTACTAACGTGACTTTCTTATAGGCAATTCTTTTAATGTTTGATATAACTTAAAACAATAGAAGATCCTGTTAAATTGCTTGATTAGCACAGTTTTCTGTCCTAGATGTGTTTCCTATTAAAAAAAAAAAACTTTTTGGCCTTTTTGTTTTTAAAACAGTCAGTCACGATTTGCTACTTGCTAATCAGTTTCAGTTGTTATTGGGGGAGGGGCTTTCTCATTCTAGAGAGCATCTGATTGGACAAAAATCTCTGTAGTGCAGAATGAGTCATCAGAATTTTTGCTTTATTATTATCCTGACGAGAAAGATGAATTTGATGAAGAGAAAAAGTTTTAAAAATAAATAGTTGGCTTTTAGAAGTACACTAGCATACGGTTGACCTGAAAAGCTAGTACATATGGGGTAAAAGGCAAAAAATGTCCAAAAAGTGATTTCTTGGGATTTCCAAATGATTGATTATGCTCTATAATTGGTCAATAAAGGCAAAAAAAAAAAAAAAAAAAAAAATTCTGATAATCTGAGGTTTTGGCCTATTTGATTATGATTTTTAAAGTTAAATAGTTGCAATTACCCATTTTATCCTCAGAAATTGCAGAATGTTCCACTTAAACGAGCTTTTAGTTTTGATACTATTTGGATTGAAAAGAAAAGTCGCCCAACCCTATACAAAAATCAGGAGGGATCAGTTGGCAGATGCTATCAAACATGTACTTTCTTCAATCTAGCGCCAACACATGTGATTTTCGAAGATTAAACAACTCTTGGGGCAAAATTATTTCAATTACAGCGGGCGTGACCTGGGAATTGTCTGTGGGATAAGATTTTCCTCCTTGAGTGCCCTGACTTTGCCTGGCTGCTGGCTCAATCAGTTCTAATCTGCACCTGGACTCTGATATCCTAATGATGAATTATGGGCCTCTCAGCTTTCCACTGCAGGGCAGATAGAACAGCTCTCCGCTGACCTGTCAGCCTGCTTAGGCTGAGGCAGAGACCCGCGATAATTACCCAGAAAAGACCATGTGCGTGTTTAAAACTCATGAGCATCACATGAACATCATTCACTCATTAGGCCCTTCACTCTGTCTCTTTCCGTCTCTCACCTCGATAAAAGCGCAGCTGAGATGGTTTTTACAACTGGGGCGTGAGATCGAGCACAGAAATTCTTCCTGAAAGTAAAGGGTAATTGTTTTCTGACACCGAAAGTTACTGCCTCTATCTGCCTCAACAGGGTAATTACTGTAAACAGCTCTCTAAGAAGACAACAACTTGAGGAATTGACTCGAGAAACCGCTATTATGAGATAATAACGTAGAGACTCATATCAGGAGATAAAACGCCGACTTTAATGGACTCCCAAAAAACAATGGCGGTCAAATATTTTCACGCATCTGTGTATTCAATAAACAGCCGAGATGAAAGGTGCAAAGCCTCTTTCAAGTGAAAATCACAGCGAAACGCAAAATAATTATGCCCTCACCATACAAAAACCGTCCAAAAGCTTTGGAGGGCTTTTCAGCAAGAAAATCTGGCAGGGGTGTGCGGGGATTCGGAGGGGTATTTTGAAGAGGGGTGTAATGAAAGTTTTCAACCCCCGCAGGGCCCAGATGTGCACTTTGATAGGCACTTCTCAGTGCCAACCCACCTGCAGTTGCAAGCTGGGCACCGGGGTGTGCCACGCTAGCCCTGCAATTATCTGCACCAAACATGCGCAGTCCCACGAGTCATTGCTCTTCACAGCTAATTAAGCTAATCTCAACTGGAGGGGACCATCCAAAAACATAATGTGTCCAGGCGAATGATCTCAAAACCGCTCAGCCCGAATGGAAATGCTGCCGTTGTGAGCTTTACGTTCTTGAATGCAAACAAAATGGCGGCTGATGCAGAGGTTACGTTCACACAGTCAGTGTATAGGATTGAAGGCCACACTTACAAACAGGTATGACTTTCGAATTGTCTTGTTTATAAAATAAAAGACAGAAGCGAATCGAACACTGTGTTATGAACAAATAACTCAAGTCAAGCACTATAATAGCCAACTAATTGTTGAAGATGCCAACTTCCATAACAATTGACAAATTATTTAATAAATCAGACAGAAGCAAATCAAATACTGTCTATATGAACAAATAACTAAAGTGCAAAATTTCAGAAAAGGGATTTAAGGTCATTTGATGCTGGTTGCCTCTAAAATATATGTTTAGATATTTATATTTAATTGTATCAGTTTATTTTTGTATAGGTTTTTAATTTCAAATCATTTTACAAACTGTTTTCATGTATTTTTCCTGCATGCACTGCAAGCTTCAAGTCTGTCAGCATGTAACAAATGCTTCAATAGTTGTTTTGACCTGTACAAGCTTTACTGAGTTTGAATAGATTTTTTTTATTGTTGATGATGGATGGACATGCTATTACAATGCTGAATGTGTATCCCTTTATTTTATGCACTTTTTTTAAATTCAGCTGTCTTGTAAGAGAAATGTAATTAAATTAGTGCTTTCAGTCGATTAAAAAAAATAACTAATTAATTGCAATTTTTTTTCCTAAAATGAATCACGATTAATCCCACCTAACATTAAAGTTTTTAAATATACATTTATATTGTAAGAATTTCACATTCCATCTTCAAATTAATGTAGAAACAACATAAAGACAGTATATTTTTAATATTTGTTTAATGGCATCTTTTTCATGACTGAAGGGGAGTATCACTGATACTATTCTCTATGAAATAGTTTTTTCCCTAATATTTAACCATTGACTGTAGCCATTCAACATTACAGTACAATTGAGAGCTATCAATTTTAACATTATATTAGACTTTACAAAAATAACAACTTCTAATTTAAGTGACCTTAAAACAATCTTCACATAAACCCATTATAATAAATGTCATATTTAGCTACCTGTGCCCTTCAGCAACTAGACAAATATACAGAAAATTAATAAAGTTATGAAACACCAAATTCTAATATCCAACTAACGTTGAAGATGCCAACTTCTATAACTATTGACAACTGGAAATTTGAAATTGACAAATTATTTAAGTCAGAAGCAAAACAAATACTGTCTGTATGATCAAATAACTAAAGTCAAGTACCTTTTCTGTTCCTGCAATTGCCTACTAATTATTAAAGATGCCAACTTCCATAACAATTGACAACTGGAATAATAGTTTTCAAAAAGTTGCTCTCAATGCACATGCTTAACCAATCTTATCTGATTTACCTGACAATTTCAGGCAGTCACTTTAGTTAATAACCAAAATGTTTGAGAACTCATGCATTTAGCACTTTAAACCAGGGCTGACAACCTTATTCTGCTGCTTTGTTAATAGAGAAAAGCGTTGCTGAAAGAACGTCCTACGGTTGTTTATGGCATCGCTGAATAAATGTGTTGAGCTGTCGCGTTAGGGCATTGTGTAGGTGTCGGCCCATTAAATGGATCATTCTAAAGGTCTAACTTCATAGAAAATGCTGGAAAGATGCATTGCAGTGTATGTGGCCTTTAGCGAATGATAGTTATGGCTACATGAAATGCTTTGAAGTATACATCACCTGGGAGCGAATGTCATTTTAGAGAGGGAGCGAAACAACTTTTCGATACTCTAAATCATAATATACTTGAGAGATTGTGTCTATTTAAAAAAAAAAAAAAAAAAAAGAGATGCTCTTCGCTCTTAAGAAGTTGAAAGAGCTGTCAAAAATGAGTGTTTGTTGTATGTTCTTCGTTTTTGCAGAACTCATTTTCTGCCAAGGTTTGAAAAGAGGGAGAAAACAATAGCGTCCTACCCCTGACCCCTTAGCTGAATCCCTGACCTTTCCATCAGGACAATTTACCACAGAAGAAAAATAGAGGATTAAGTATTTGCACCTCTACTTCAGATTCGATTGATGGTGATTACAAGTGCCCATTTTGACCCCTCTGCGATTTCAGATTACATGTGAAAAGCCCAATTTAATTACAGGAAGTCAAGAACACACACATTTGCAAGAATGGAGCATTATTGGCCACGTAATTGCCAGACATGTGAAGTGAATTGTATTGAGGAGAGGTTAATGGTGGCAAAGCTTTTTTTCCAAGCACAACATAGCAATTACAGGACGCCTTCAGAGCTTTTAACATCTCCACGCCATCTCACTTAACACAAAATAGAGGCGAGAGGGGATGCTGGATTTCTTTGTTCTGTAGCTTTATCTGTTAATTTATTTCCTAAGGACGCAAGACTTAAACCATCTGTTCCTCAGATGAGAATTTGTTCGTAATATGGAGGCCTCCTGCTTCGAGCCGCTGTTTGAAATGTCACAAGACACAAGAAACTGTGAGAAAGGGAGAATGAGATGAAAGGAAAAACATCTTGGGCCTTATTGAAGGATCAAAATCACTTGTTTGCAGCCAGAAACTGGACACTGTCAGACACTGTTTGTATTTCAGCCAAAGAATCTAATGAGATTTAATTTGACATTACATTAACATTAAAAGTTATGCATATTACATGCATGCACAGTACATTTGTGACTTATTCATTTGCTTTAGATCAAAGCAAATATATGCATTTGCTAAAACCATGGCAAAGAATTGCTGCTGTTAACTGACAATGAACAGCTTTGTTTTTATCCAGTTATGATTCCTAAATCTATAATATTTACTATTAAAATAATGGGTAGAGTTTCAATCACTTGTATGCAGAGGTTTGCTGTGTTTGAGAATTATATTCAGTTAAAAAAAAAAAAAGCTGGTATTATGTATCAGTGCAGAATTTCAGAAAAAGGATTTCAAGTTATTTGGCGCTGGCTGTGTCTAAAATACATGTTCATAGATATTTATATTTAATTGCATCAGTTTATTTTTGTATAGGTTTTTATTTTCAAACTTTTTCATGTATTTTCCCTGCATGTGCTGCAAGCTTCAAGTCTGTCAGTACAAGTGAAGCAACAAATGATTCAATAAAATGTTTCTTAAGTTGTCTTGAACTGTACAAGCTTTACTGAGTTTGAATAGATTTTATGTTGTTGATGATGGATGGACATGCTATTACTACACTGAATGTGCATCCATTTATTTTTTATCCCTTTTTGAATTCAGCCGTCTTGCCGGAGAAATTTAATTAAATTACAATTATATAAGTAACAAAGCAAAGACGACTGAATAATCAAGTTTTTAAATAAATGATGTGTAAAACAATGTAATTTTTAACTATGTAGAGTTTTGACTGTAGGAAAGGAGAAAACCAATAGCACCATATTGTTGCAGCACTAGATTTGCAGATCCCATCTGTGGAAAGGTCTTCAAAACCAACCTGATTAATTTTCCTTTCCTTTCTTTCACTGAAAAAGATAATTAAGAAATATTTAATGTAGGATTTTAATTAGACAGAATCCTGAATGCTGCCCCACATTGAGCTTGAGGGGTGTTTTTGTGGACCCAATGATTGAAATGTTTTAATCACTGATAAAATAGATTGGATGTATTTTTTTTTCTCCCAGGAATTCCCAGTGGCAGTTAAAATGAAAACCACCTTGATATTATTCAGAGTAAGGTAATTAGTAGAATGAAGATAAAGCCAAATGAACTCTTGATCAATACATTAACCGGTACCCCCGCTCTCTCCACCCACCTCCCTCTTTTCAAAATCAAATTAATTATACACACTCCTCTCAGTATCAAAACCCTCTGTCGCTTTGTGGCAGGGACATATGGGTATCAGAGTAATGCGTTAAGGACAGCAGCACCTACACTTCCCACGGTGTGATGCTTCTTTTTTTTTATGCAGATTGGTGGTAGAGAGAAGCTAATCAGTTCAAATGATCTTGCTATCCAAACCTGACAATGGAGAGGTCTCTAATGAACAGGCCAAGAGCAGACTGCTTTTTTTAAAATGAGAGCTTACAAAGGCCATGGGTCTGATCAAATCCAAATATCTGGAACGGATAGTGTGGAGGGATGCCGCAGTAACTTTGATTGGAGGGAAGATGCTTAGCAATTTTACGACAGCCTGCTTTTTACCGATCATGTTCCTTTTTTTCTTTTTTTTCTGTGTGAGCGTATCATCTCACTGTAGAGTATAATGTAAGTTCTTGTGATTTTGCTTACTCTGAGTTGGTCAACGCTATACAACAATTAAAAAAAAAAAAAGAAAACAGACAAGACTCTGCAGTTCTGTTCTCTCTCTGTCTTGTTGTTTAAATAGCCAGTCAGTGATAGCGTTTAACATGCAATGTGCACAGAGTGCTAGTAGTCACAGGACAACAGCTCGACACTCTCTCATGCAGAGCTGCTATAAAGGAACAAACCGGTGTGTGCGATTTATCGGGACATGTCTAATGCAGAGGAGCTAGGCTGAGAAAACATAGGGCTGACTTGTACAGACTTTGGCGCACTTTAGCATTTAGAGATTAAAAGTAGATGGAAAAGTGTTGTGATTCAGCAAATTCAATGTGGCAGCAGCACCCTTTTCCCTCTATTTTTATGCATTTAGTACCCATGTCAGATATACATGTAGTGAAGTGGTTGATTGTGATTTTAGGAATCCATTGATTATATTATAAGGGTGTTATAAGGGAGGAAGGAGAGAAAAGAAAAAAGGAAGTGAAAGGAAGAGGGAAAATGATAAATGTATGAGGAAAAAAAACTAGATCTAAAGATCTTTGTAATAGGAAGATTCAGGTGAGGTTGACCGCTTCTCTAGAGCAGTAATGTTGAAATAGTTATCCACCACACAGGAAGTATCCGCCACACTTGCACAAGGGCTATATCAGATGATTTGGATGCTGCACACTGGTGGTGGTTGAGGAGAGACCCCCCACATGATTGTAAAGCACTTTGGGTGTACAGCAATACACATAAAAGCGCTATATAAATGCATCATTCATTCATTCATTCATTCATTTAATAAAGTTGTTAATTCTTTTGGTGAGATGGACTTGTTTGTGAATGTGTCCGGTTCAAGGGCAAACCTGAGCGCCTCATTTGCATTCTTCTCTTTCTTTTGGCTCTCTCATGAATAAATCAGGGCGTTAAAACGGTTGCATTTACATCTCATTTTACACAAGCACAGTTAAGCAACTGGGTCTGACTGGTTTCACCCACACTATTAACACTGAGAAAAAATACTTGATATAACACCTAAATATAAAGGGGAACGCTACATTCTGGTTATAGTCAGAATAATGAAATAATTTTGAGAAGAGAAACCATTTAATGTCTTCCAAGCAGTGCTCTTCAGGTATTTACCAATACCGAAAAAAAAAAATTGTGTGCCTGCTGCACTTTTCAGTCAGGCTACGCTTTGGTCTGCTGCTCTCGATAGAAGCATGTGTATTGATGTAACATCCACAGCAAAATAAGCCTGACCATGTGATCATATGAGATATTTTGGCAGATGCTGTGTGCCTGGAGCTGAGGGGCTGAGGTGAGGAGCATCCAGCGGCGTCTCACAGTTCCGCTAGGCAGCACACTAATTGAGAAGTCGCTCAGGGGTTGAGCGCAGGGGGCTCGCTGCACTGCGCTCCCTATCCAAATCAAGCCCCTGTAAGTGGGGCTGACATGGACCAATCACCATCTGGAGGTTCCTCCACTAAACCCCCACCACTTCCTGACTACCATGAAAGAATCTGCTGCAATCCTCCCCCTTCTTTATCTCCGTAAAAGGCTCATTACTAAGGTTGTGCATCTGAAGGTCTGAGGCCAAGCCTGTCCTCGCGAACTGCAGTGTAACTGTCGGCGAGCAGAGTTGACTGCCTTGTGGAGGTTCGTAGAGCTGCCAGTCATACGTAGGCGAAGACAGCAAGGTATTCCAGAGTGGGAGAGGGTAACACAAACAGAGCCCTAAAGCTAGCATTTCAGAGAAGGTCCGAGGTTTAAGTTGGTGCTGTGGTGTTTTGTTCTGTTTGGTTGTTAAACTTGCATGTGAGAGAGACAGCGGTTGATGTTCAAGTTGGGTACTGAGAGGCATTGTGGTCTCTGCAAACTTATCACTGTAAAAAGGACTGATGCCTTCAGTCTAAAGGTGTAAGTATAGTGGACATATCTGGAGAGAGGGAACTTGCTTGGAACCAGGGACACACAAAGCTGTACTAAATAATTGGATGTTCAGAAAGTGCGAAGGCGAGGAGTGAGAACGCCTTAAACAATAAGTGTGAGATCTTCGATGTGCTTTTCAGTCAAACAGCTGGGATTTAAAAAAAAAAGAGCTTGCGGATTTACGGAGTACGCCACTTGCACTTGAGGAGAAAACCGTAAACTGGAGGTATAGGTTTTATGAGATTGCGATGCAGACTAATGGCAAAGCACCTAATGGCAAAGCACCAGCCAAAATAACTTTGAGCGTGCGTCTGATCCTACAACAACATTGGCTGTCTTTGTTACTCTGCACAATTCCCCATGAATAGTTTAAAAGCTACCTGCCCATGCAAGGCAATGCTTCAGAGAAGTAGGGTTTATTTTTTCGGCCTCCCTCTCAGGGCAGGGAATTCGTTCCTCTCTTGTTCGCTGGACTGGGACTGTTGCTTTATCACAGGTAAAAGAGGAGTTGGTTTTGGAGGGATTGCACTACGAGGTTGGAGAATGAGCCGCAAGGTTTTCAAATGGCTGTTTTGAGCCAAGATGGCGGATGGCTTCCAAGCGCACAACTCAGAAACAAAAGCCGATCGGTGTCTGCCAAAGCTCTGGGGGCGGCAGAGGAGCTTGCATATCTCGGCGTGTCAAGCGACAAGGCTGGTTATCACACTCTCGCATGCCGGCAGAGAAGAGATTCCAGCCAAGGATGCAGTGGCACCACATCCCCGGCCACAGCTGTGCCAGGCAATGCTGCTTCTTGTAAAAGAACACTGAACTGAACAAATTAAAATTGAATATTAGAAAGACAGTTACACACCATACAGACCTAATAAACTCTTCTAAAAGCACACATCTTCTGCTTGCTAATGCTCAGTCAGGCCTCCCTAAAATTATATACTTGATCTTCAAGATTTCCCCTCAACAGCAGATATAATACGTGGCCGATATTCTCCAGCCGCACCTCCGCTTAATCTGTAAATCCGAGTGGATCATGGACACACTAGAAGCAGAGAAGAGCTCAAATGAGGTAATATATGCATGAAAATGACCTATGGCAATCCTCACAAAGAAGGGGCTGAGAAAGGTCAAATAGCCTCCAAACTGTGCTCAAGTTTAATTAAAAAGACAAAAACGAGTGGTAAATTCCATAGGCTCAGCCCAGATTACGGCTTCTCGCTTAGGAGAGCCCAGGCCTGGGTTCTTTCAGGAAGCTCCCGGACCTCTTCCCAGACGGCCTTGCGCCATTTTCCCCGTTCCTTTGATGTCAATATAGAGCATTTATTAAGGGCATAAAGGTTAATCTCTAAGGAGCAAGGATATCAAATGGCTGGGAGTGGAGGAAAAAGAAATCCACATAAATGTCTTCTGGAGAAAGTTAAGTTCAAGGTACAGGAGTGATCGTCCCGTTGAGTCCAGTCAGCAGGTGCAGGATTTAATTTTGGCATTAAGCGATGGCTGCAGTTTCTGAAAATTAATGTAACGACAAGAGCGCGGGGAAAAATGAAGCGCCCATATGGTCGTAATGCCTGTGGAAGTGCTTTCGACAACGAGATGCATCACGACAACTATTTCAGGAAAGTCATCTCATGAAAAATGAAGCCCCATAAGGTAATAGTTTATTCAAGCCTAATATAACCTTGCTCAACTGCTTCAGGGACTTAAATAGACAGGGGTAAAATGAGGGTAAGAATGTATTTATGTGCAAATGTACTCGTTCATCCGGTGGAAACTTTGTGTAAGAATCTTTTTCTTCTACGTAACTACTGTAATAATTGATTGAGGCCTGTCATGAAAGCTGTGCTTTCTCGGTTTCTATTCTGTTCAAATCTTACAGAACTGTAGGCATATACAAAGAAAAAGCAGAAGAAATCAATACAGCTGAATGTGCAGATACTGTAAGCAGCGGAAAAACAGTTCCTCCAGCGTTACAATAACAGACAATATCACACTCAGCAGGTAGTTGTGTTTTAAGAGCATGTGTTCCTCAGCTAGCAAGGTGTTTTTCCATGGTTGACCATTTTAGCTGTAACAGTCCTACACGGTATCACCTGCTACAGTGAATACGAAATAATGGCTTTCTGCAAACACATAGTATTTCAAAGCCATTTGTCTAATGCTTTGTGATCGTCCATCTTGTACACAACTGTCCGGCCAATTTCACTCTTGGGACAAAGTAAACACGTTAATTTGGCAGGTGCAAGTTGAGATATACAGTAATACAACAACTCTAATTAAAAAAAAAAAACTCCAGTGAATCGAAACACATTAAAATAAAACCACATTTAGCGGTACAAAGCAATAAAATGAGGCACACTGTGGACATTTAACTTCAGTGAAAGAGTTCGCGCTTTCGTTGTTTTGCAGGGAAACGGTGGCAGTCCACAGCAATAAATTCACAGGGGTTCCTATTCCTGCTCTGAACCAAATCAAACCCATCTGAAGCCCCTGGGTGGCCCTTTCCGATCAGCAAGCAGGGTCAAAGTTGACATTTAATCTAGCCTTGGCCTCATGGAGTCTGTCTACTTGTGGCGCAGTTGAAGCCATCCAACATTTTGCTTCCCATAAATCCACAAAACAAATAGGACTTGAAAAACAGTCATCCCTCTTTCCCCTCCTTCCTCTCTCAGTTTATTACAAGGTTCCCATACGCAGACTCAAGAGTGCAGCAGTGCCTGGAAAAGGTAGAGCGGATTAGGTCTTTATAGTCCTCTCCCAGATTAGATGGAAATCATAACACAGACCAGTGCGCTGAACTCTGACCCCTCCAAAACCAATTTCATTTGGAGAGATTGGAGTGATGTAGCTGGATGTCTATGTGGTACAGTGGAGAAAATTAAAGCAGGATTTGTAATGCATTCAAAGTGAGAGTGCACGGGAGAGGAGGTGAGCACAAATAAATTGCTGTCACTACCCTCCCACACACATCTTCGGCGCCCTGTTTCAGTTATAACATTCATTTTAATGGAAACGTGTTGGATTAGAGGTGGTGTAGGGAGATTGGAGGAACACTTATTTGGAATTGCTCTGACCACAGCAATGCAGCTATGCAGAGAATGACAACATCTGCTATTTTAAAAAGAGCGAGTTTCTGTAAAGACAAAAAAAAAAAAAAAAAAAAAGACTGTGCAGAACTAAATTAATTTTACATATCCCTTCAGCTACAGGTTAATGCACTGTAGCTCACCCATACATTGGAATTTTTCATATAATTAAAAAAACAAAATTTACAATATAATTAAATTATATTATAGTAATAAGCATTATATTATATTATATTAGATTAGATTATATATTGTTAAATGTTGTATAGACACAGTACATTTAAATTAATACATTTAAATGATTTGTTTTCCATGCAACAGAAGTGGATGATGTATTTTATGTTATTATTTTATATCTATAATAAATATAAATGATACTTTAGAATTAGATATTGTATTATATTATATATTGTTACATGCTGTATAGACACTACATTTAAAATTAATAAATATTAATTTATTACAGCAGAAATGGATGATATATATATAAATAAATAAATGTATAAATATTAATAAATAAAAAAATATTATATATTGTTAAATGTTGTATAGACACAAATTAATTCATTTAAATTATTTGTTTTCCATGCAGCAGAAATGGATGATATTTTGCTATTATTTTATATCTATAAAAAATAAATAATATTATAATTACAATTTGTATTATATACTATTTTGTTAAATGTTGTATATACACAGTGCATTTAAATTAATACATTTTAATTTTCTATACTGCAGAAGTGGATATGTATTTTTATTATTTTACATAATAAAAATATTTCTATTATAAATTAAACTTTTTATACATTTATATTATTATATTATATTATACTATATTACTACTTAACACTGAGGTAAGTAAATCAAGATATTTTAGAATTTTTTTTTATTTTTTACTTTTTCTATTTTTTAAGTTTACGCCACAGAATCAGGTGGGATGAGGGGAGGAGGTGTGTCTGTAGGTGGAGGTGGGAAGGAAGACATTCAAATGCTTTCTTTGCTCTGTCCTGTTCTAATAGATAGCTTCGTGCTCTGGCAAAAGGTATGCTTAACAGTGCCAGGTGGTGACATCTTAATTTTTCCCGGCTGGAAATATGGCAGTGCCCTACTCCCCAATCGCTCCCATGCATTATTCCTGCCTTAAGCACTCATCCTCTGGGGAGGGGGGAGGGGGTATTGTTTTACAAGGCTCCCAGCTGCGGCCTAGTTGCCTTGCCCTGGGTTCTTTTCAAGGAGTTGTCGTGGGTGACCCCCTCTGGCTGACAGTTATTAATAATAACGTGCAGCGAGGAATAGTTCACCTTGTAGCGATGGAGCGGCCGCTGCTGTTTAGAGGCTCGCTGTGCATCCTCCAGGGGCATGAATCATACAGGACGCCATGGGGAACAAATAAAACAAACAGTGGGCAAGTGCGTAAAAAGACGCTGAAATTCTAACTTTCGTGGGTCATTATTGTAGTTGTAGTAGATTTATGGTAGCTTGTGACTACATTCTGTTATTTTAACAAACTCCCAGGAGCCTACATAGGTGTTTGAAAAGTACATTTTAAATTTAAATGTGCATTAATCTCATCGATGTGGATAAGTTTAAAAGCATCCTAATTTTTAAAGCAAATAATAAAAGGAATAGTTCACCAAAAAGGAATCTGATAGGAACTTGCTTGAGATGGATGTAAAAGCACCAAATCTCAAGTCTTGTTTACTTGTAATTGCATGGAAAAAGGCAACTTGTACATTCTTCTAAATTTCTCCTCATTTTCCACAGATGAAAGAACACCATACAGGGATTTTAGGACCAAACAAACTTACTCTTGAGTGACAACAGTAACCTTGCCTGCATGAAAACTGATCATCACTAGGTTTCAATCGTAGTATCAAAGACCGAAGCTCAGCAGAAAGGAACAGAAGACGGTGAGGGGCTGTCTAATGAGACGAGGGGGATAAAGAGGTAAAGTGTCCAGAGCCGCAACACCATTAAAATCTTCACCAGGAAGAAGCCCTTTTGTACACGCTGAGTGCTCTGTTGTAACGAGTGCCGTCGAGACCGAGCGTTATCCGCGGCTGAGAGAAACGGCACACCCGCTGAATCCACACCTCAAGTGCCTGTGATCCCGCAACACTAAGGGCCACTCCTATTGGAGCACCTCTCTACAAGGATTTACCTCCTTCAAGTCATCAATATTTCCTCTTTTGAAATCAGAGTTCATAAGGCCGCATAGTCTTATTGTCTGAAAATGATGGCGGGCTAAACCAAACTTTCCAGTAAGTACCGACAGAAGTCTCCAATGGTTTTGACATTAAAAGTTGATGTATAAAACTTTTTAAACAACACTTTACTAATCATTTTAAATTATTATGGATGTTGTGACCAGGCAAAGTACCTAAATTATAAATTTTCCTTCAGACATTAATTCAGATTTTAATCAAAATTGTTGATGCTGATTTAAAAAGGTTCGTGGAAATGTTATGCATCACTTTCCCACATAATGGAGAATTGTTTTCTTGACTAATTGGGCTGTCTAGCTTTTTCAAAGCCATCAAAAGATGAACCAGAGATGGAAAAAATCATGCAAAAAGATTTTAAAACAGGAATATACTATAAATATATATAACACAAATATGTGTTTCACGTCACAAAGGCATAATGACAAATTGCAAAAAATACTAAGTCTTTCATTAGCTTTAAGAAAAAGCTATTCTTTTAACAGACAGATGAGGGAAAAACAATTACAGCACAGGTGCACCCACAGAAAACAGATTTATGTAGGGTGCAGAGTGTTTTCAAAAGCCGACCTTGCAAACACATCCCCCAGGGCCCAGAAATTTGTCAGCTAGAGATGGCGCAGGCAACAAAAGTAACGCGAGATGCTCATAAAGAGTCTTAATGTTTTAAAACCAAACAACATGCGTTTGAAGTGTTGTGTAGCGTTTTAATCACACTGATGTTCAATATCTAAACATGAATGGTAAATTGTTCTTCTGTCAACGGTTTTGTTTTATGTGTGTCATTAAAGGATTTTTATATTAACACAGATCTTTATTCAAAGAGCATATTTCACCTTTGTTTCTTTTTTTCTTTTTTTTTTGCTGTAGATGAGAAACGGTCTTCATGCGGATTGGATTTCAAAACAATATTTAATATATTATCTGAAAAAAAAAAAAAGACTCCTGATCTTTGCTAAAATGTGTAGTTAGCTCATTCCAAGCAGTTATCACTACTTCATCTCAATTTTTAGGTAAATAAACATTAATATTACCTCAAGGACGACAAGCCATTTCAGTATATTCATTTATCATACTTTGAAATGTGTCATAGCTTTTCAAACATCCTCTAAATGTAAATTAAAGCTAGCTATTTTTCAAAAGGTTATCGGAAAGTAGCTAATTCTAAACTTCAATATAAAAAATAAATCACCTGAAAGTTTATGATCAGTGTGCTGTTTATATGGCACAAAGACAACACATCTCATTAAAGGATAAACTTGAATAAGTAAATGTGTACTAAATACACTTAAAAACACTATTCTATACAAATGAGACAAAAACATAATGACGAATAGTGGACTTCAACTAGACATTTCTTTAAAGAAGAAAAAAAAATTCTATATTATATATATATTATTTATTTATTTATTTATTTATTTATTATTTTAACCGTGAACTGTTCAAACTAACTGATTCACTAAAATAAATTGGAATTTTTCCAGCACTATAAATCATTGAAGCAAACTGATTCATATCAATGTTGGTATGAGACAGAAGACAGGCTTTTAGTTTGTGTGCATTACAAAAACTAGCAATGTACCATTTAATCTTGCTACATAGCTATTTATGTAAAAGTTACTAAAAAAACTTCAGTATTTTGTCAAGTCCCAAACTACTGTCAAAATAGTTATGTCCCAACACTAATTCTGTCTGTAGAAACACAAAATGAAATGTTAGCAATGTTCTGTTTTAGTGTTCCGTGTTTGCTATAACCGAAATCCTGCTTAATGCCCTTCAGCGACAGAGAGCACTGCACTGTTTGTGAACATCTGCACTGGTCATTAGAACAAGAGATGGCCTCAATCTTTCAGCTAGCTTCAAAACGACTGAGGAAAACACAAGACAAAGTACACCGGGCTGCACTGCGCTAGTCCCGCCGGAGAGACCAGCCTAACCTTTAACAGACAACACGGCAGCAACTTTGTTACTTTAGTGTCATGTCAGCTTACAATAAATGCGTTTATATTTGAGAATAATTGCTCTTATCAGCTGAGGGCGTAAACTAGAGCACTGGAGACTAGAGAACTTCTGAACTAAGAAGTTATGCATTTCTGACCTTTTCCAAATTACAAGGAGAGTGTTAGCTTAGGTTAGCTGAGGGGGGAAAAAATGAGCATTGCACACCTGCACAGCACCCAAAACATAGATTAAACTAAAATAGCTGATTGGACACAGTTTGTGTTGAAGTCCACATACTGCGATTTTTCGAATAATTTGTCTCTGTCTCCTTAGGTGGTGACTCTTTGGACTTCTCCATGGCACAGACCCAAGTATGAAGCTTCTCATGTTTTCAAGGGCGATAGTAGGCAAACTTCACTTTGCATGGTGGACGAAGAGCAGCGATTGCATCTGAGGTATGCTATTTTTTCTTTTATAAGCCACCTGCAGTTTTTAATACGGCTACTTTATCTTAACACCATCCTTTCGTTCAAAATGTGCATCCTGAAATCACCATTTCATCAAGCAACTAGGTAATTATAACTTTATCTGTAAGTGTGCGACCGAAATGAATCACAAAACCAATTCCGTTGAGCTCAATTTGTCAAAGTTCCTGACTTCAAAGATTACTCACATTTTGTTGACCTACAGATAAACATATGGCACATCCATAAATGCATACAATCTATGGCGTGACTCCAGATGCAAATACTGTACGAAAAAGTGAAAGATACATTTTTATGGTTCATTTCCAAAAGTTTACACAGCACAAGGTAGAGGGGTGCCACAAAGTGGTTCCTGAATGAGGGGCAAAAGGGGGAAAAAAAACAAGTTATTACAACCAAACCATGCTTTACATGTTGGTTATCTTTCACTGATAGCCAGCTTTCCATAACGGTAATAAATCCAGTCATGTTGACTGCTCTGTGAGTTTGCTTGCATTTACAATCTTAGTAAAACCACTGTAGAGGAAAATTGAAGTTGGATTAAAAAAAAAAATGAATGAATAGATAGATAAATAAATAAATAAGTGGTCACCCTGTGCTGTCTTTAAATGGATGCCTGAAATTTACAGTTTTCCATTAACTGATGCCTAACAGCTTCCCTCTTCCTGCTTGCATCCTGGGCTTTCCTGTCTGTAACTACTTTCTGACAGGGTTCATTTTTGCCCGTTTCTCAACTTAAATGTGTCCGTCGCTTTTTTGTCTGCTGCTTTTAACTTTATCGCTCCCCGCTATGAAATGTAACTGCTTCGGCATAAACATTGGCACGGTTATTACATGTATCATCAATAGAGATGTCTGCACGGTATCAAAAGAATCATTTGTTGTTGATACGATAGGCCAATACCATTTGCCCGTACTTTGAGAGCAATACGAGCATCGTGCTTTCCATCAATAATTACCTTCTCGATGCTTTGAATATGAATCAAATGATATCCTTTCCCCAGACCAAAACGATTTCTGCCTCTCCTTTCGACTACAAATAATATTTGATAATATGTACTAAGGGAGACAGGTCCGGGAAGGCATAAATCTTTTTTTCCTTATTTAATTTGTTTTTGTGTGTGTTGCGATAGGGATTATTATTTCTCAGCTGTTGGGATCACATCGCTCATGGTTGTAGACCCCTGAAGAATTCTATTAACCCTGGTTATGTCAGCCTTAATAACATGCCACACTGCTAAACAGGACTGGATTGATTCTGTGCAGACGTGGGGGTGGGGAATCTTGTATAATAAATCCAAGCATAATTTACTCGGAATAAGAACGGGCGAAATAGAACACAGAACAAAGAGGAAGGGATTAAGTCTATCTCTTATCTCGCCTGCACTAACTTAAGAAAATAAATAAGGAAACGATCCAATCGAGAGGAGTGCATCGGAGCGCTTTGTGGGATTGCCGATTGATTAGCTCGTCAATGGAGGCTGCTTTTCTTTTGTTGTGTTGCAGATGTGATTTGAGGAACTGAGACCGTGCCACGCTCACCCCTAATTTGCTGCTGGCGAGGAGACGTCGAGCTGGAGGCACGGGAAGACCGCTCATGTGATGGCTAGAACCGAATCAATTCAGTCACCTTGAACTTTGAAGATGAAAGAATCACATGGGCACAGTTGGCCTCTCTCTTCCCTCACTTGCAGTTGTAAAATTATTAAAAGAGATATTACATGCACAAGAACCTTATCAGTCGCATCTGGTACAAACCGACGCCGTACCACGAAGACGGATCTACACGTCTCCTAATGACACATCTGGTGCCATCTATCTCGTTGCCGCTGTTGTTTGAGGCACAAACTTGTGAGCGTCGTCGTGAATGAAGATGCAGTTTAGCAGGGTGCAGTCAATGAGGCTTACTGCGAGATGGTAATCTCAGCCTGCCTCTGGCCCTCCGGCGATGCTTTACAGTCGCGTTTCCCCAAAGCCTGCTTGTGTACCACGCCTAATGGAGACTCTCTCATCGCCCATGCCAAAATTAAATGAACTGTGCCATTTCAAAGTGCCTCCTGTCTACTGTAGCTTCTAGCATGCTCACAAAGCCGTGACTCCCTGTAGCGTCCCGTTGAGCATTTATATCATTTCATATACATATGTTGCACACATGTGTACGTGGGTTTATTAACATGACTATGTAACTACTAGGTAGAGACACTTGACAAAAAGTTGCATGATACATATTATGATATAATTATCTATCATTTTTGAAAATATTGTAACAATGCTAACTATTGATTTCAATGCATTAATCCTTAAAGTTTATGGAGATTCAGAGAATATCCTAGTCACATGATTGTCTTATGTTAAGTTTGTGCACTAGTGACGTCATATGCGTAGAATAAACAAGCAGTAGTGATGCCAATGTAAGGCGAAAAAATAGATGACATTTTTTAATTATAAGTAATTATTTTAATATCTCATATAACATTAATATGCATTTATTATTATTTAATTAGATATTATAAATAATTTACAATAATTAAAAATAATAAATAATAATAATAATAATAAATATTATATATATATTATTGTTTGCATTTAGCCAATCAAAGGTTAAATACATCAAACCTCTCAGTCCATGAAAAGCAAGCTCTAAATTTTTTAGATTTCAATTTGATAGTCATTAATTCTGGAGGATGCTTTTTGCAGAATATCATCATTTTTTGGTCACTTTGAGAAGTTTGAGTGATGCTTTCTTTACCCAGGAAAAAACAGATATGAATATAGGATGTGCCATTATTTTCTGGCTTTAAATCTAATTGAAATTTATTTGATTGCATCAAAAGTTAATTGCATATCATGTTTTTTCTCCATATCCTGAAATCCTACAAGAAAGTAGCTTATGCACTCTTTCCTTTTTACTCATTAAGAGAAAACAAGAAGTTGTTGAACTAAGAGGTTGAGGAATATTTTTAGGGGTGACCAGATGACAGATATTGGAGTCTATATTTGTCCGCATGCCAAAAATCCATGCTTGCAGACTTGTTGCTTTAAAACTGATGCATGCTGGGCACACAGATAGAAAAGCGAGAAATTGAGAGGTTGGGTTTCTAAGGAAACCCTTCCATCAGTGGACAAAGGTAAGCTGATTGAACAAGAACCAGGGTGGTCTCTTGCTAAACAATGCCCCTCTATCAAGCCTCAGTGTGTTGATTGGATCCAACAAGTGAATCCATTGAAAACTCACAGAAATGGCAGCAGTTTATAGGCTCATAAAGATCCCCTTTGAGCTCCTTTTCTATTATGAAGAGCAAAGGATATCTAACAGCATGGGAGAACTCTGGGCGTTAAGGGCAGCCATTAAAGCCAGTGTTAACAGCAATATGGCTTTTTGTGGCACTTGCTTTGTTTGGGATTTGACGCAAGGCCCTTAGAGAGTTCTCTTTTGAATGTGGTACAGATTCAGCCGTTTTCAGTGGCATCTTGTAACTTGTCATTTGTAGTAGTGTCTACAGTGCTTGTTACAAAGTTTTTCTCTTACCGTAGGTAGTCCCTCCGACAGAGGATGAGGTTGGCTTTGGTGTACAGCGTGGAGCCCACCTCGCCGAGTCGGCAGTCACAGCAGGCGCACTTGAGGCAGTCTTCGTGCCAGTACTTGTCCAAGGCCTTCAGCAGGTAGCGGTCCTTGATTTTCCGGTTGCAGCCGGCACAGCCCTTTGGCTTGGTGTCCGGCTGGACGGAGAGCATTTGTATACCTGCGAAGACAGGCGACAAGGGGCGACACGAAGGTGAGAACATGGTTCCTGGTGACTTTTGACAGTCAGTCATGTGCTGTGTTTTTCAGTCAAGAGATGAACACACACTTTTTTGGTCAACAATAACAAGAAGCCAATGTAGCTAACATCCTCCTCTTCCCACCGCTTTAGGGGAGGGGCCAAAGCTTGCCCCCAGAGCAGGCATTGTGTAGCCCTTTACAGGGCGTGAAAGAGCTTTGTTGGGTAGAGAGGGAACAATGTGGGCTCATGCTGAAGGCCTGTAATTAGTATTCTCCTTCCATACAGAGGAGAGTAAGCTGTACCCCGCTCCCCCCTACGCTACCTCTCCGGCCCCTCTTTTTTTGTCCCGGCCCAAAAAGTTTTTGTCCAACATTTTTACAAGTACGTCTGATTCTGCCCCGTTGTCCTGCCACTGAGACAGTCCCCATTTCTCACCTTGTGCAGGAGAAGCTGTCAGAGCCATAGATTCCACCTAATGTATATGCTGCTCTTGGAGGGGGGTGAGAGCGCAAGCAGTGAGAAATTGCGAACTTTGAGTGAGAGGGTCACCGAGAGATTTCTCAGCTGTGGTAAACTGAGTGTCTCTGTCTGAACTGAGGGCCTCCCTTGGGATAGTTATAATGCACTCGTCACCGCGATGCGTTGTCCAGGCAATCTCGCTGAAATACATTCATAGAGGAATATGAGATTAAAAAGCCTTGTTTGGACTGCATGAATCTGTCTTGACAAGAAAAGTTTGTGAAACATTTGGTATAACATTTAGGAAATTTGTGGCAAAATTCTGACATTATTACTCACCCTTATGTCATTAGAAACTTGTTTCATTGTATTGATAAAATGCACTGAAATTGAATTGAGACTTTTGCGTTCTACAGAAGCAAGAAAGTCATACATGTATCGGAACAACATGAGGGTGAGCAAATGATGTTGGAATTTATTTTTGGGTGCGCTATCCCTTTAAATAGTCGTACATGTCAACACATTTGTAGACCATTAAGACTCTGCCCTACCTAACAGATAGAGAAAGTTTGCCGCTTTTTTTTTTTTTTTAAACATGTGGCCTTGATGATAATTACTTGCAAAAATGATTTGCCAATAGCGTGGCAGTTGGCCCTCACAGAAAATAAACAAGACAGTGCACCAATTAGTAAGACTGAGGACAGGTGTGAAATTGTTTCAATTCAACTGAGCATTACAATGCAGGGAAAGGAACAGCAGGTAGCCAATCCCTCTAGGGTCATAATTATAGCCTAGAGCAAATATCTGATGCAGTACCATAGGATTAGACTGTGAACAACTTCTTTCTGCTGTAGGACCATGCTCGTTAAGATGTAGGAACATTCAATGAAAACGAGGCGAGGGATAATGACGATTCCTTCGACCTCGCTGGCGTTTTTATGATGCTTTATTTTGAGTTTATTCAAAGGAGAGGGCTTGATGAGGGGAAACCAGCAAGGAAGCACATCAGACAGGTAGCACCGCCGCACTGTTTGTCCCATTCTGTTTAAGCTGTTGAGCTTTTAATTGGCTGGATTGGATTGTAAGAGCAGCACACGGCTGATTTCCTCTGCTATGCGTCCTTGTTCTGTCCCACTCATCCGCACCGTCCCAGCTCGCCTGGTTAACACAACAAAGTCACCGCCTCTCATTACCAAGCCAAAGAAGTTAGAGTTTCGACTCCCCTTGGTCCGCAATCACGGTTAGTCCTAAATGAATCGATTGTGGCACAAACTAACTAGCCCTTCTATTCACAGGCTTGGATTCCCAATTCTGTTTTTTTTTTTTTTTTTTTTTTGTTTGTTTGTTTGTTTCGTTTTCTAATGGGATTGTGGGATGTTCATGCTCTCATCGATTTTCCTATATCAAACGGTGAACAAAAGATTAATCTAACATGCTGAAATCGGACCTGGGTAGCCATTTTAGCAAATACAGGAACTGAGTGATTTTGATAACGATTTTCTACTGATGCAGAACACTCTGTTGAACAACTCTGATAGTGTTTTCTGCACTTCTGTTCTTTGAAGCACGACCACTTTAGTCCGATTCCTGAACTCATGACTCTTAACTGGTTCTTTTTAGTCTTTCGGGATTATACAGCAAGACCAGTGTAGTTCGATTGCATAAAGAATGACTCCTATCAGCCGGTTCTTTTAGTGAATCAAAAACATGCAGTGCTATAGCCCGAATCCCGAGCCAATGACTCTTATGAATCGATTCTTTTTAGTGACTCAAATACATGCAGCCTGAACAATGTAACACAAGTCCTGAACTAATGACTCTTTTGAGCCGGTTCTTTTTAGCGATTCAAACATACTTTTGTTCCAGTCAGAGCTGTAACTGAATTAATCTGACACTTGATTGAACCGCAAAAATGACTTTTGTCATATTCGACTCGAAATGAACCAAGAACTGTCACTGTGTTATGTTGTAGGCCTACTTAACTGACTGAATGGCATGAGATGAGCACTTTAAGATACACTTTACGAGTCAGTAGGCATATTTTATGAAATAAATGAATGCTTAATGAATTAGGTCACCACATTTTTGGTGAACATTTTCACTTATATAAATATGACCAATTATTAGACTGCATCTAAGCCGCCTCTGAAAAGTCTACGACAAGTCATTACCTCAATCTAAACACATCTTTTGGAAGAACTGAATTAAATTTATGTCTTGTTTTTTATATCGGTGCTGATGAAATCTGAAATTATCTCATGGTTTGCCAATAGATTGCGGAGAGCAGTAAATGCAACACGAATCGCAGTTTCTCCCGAGATATTTCCTCCACAAGAGTACTAAAAGAATCATTAAATGGAACCGTTCCGGAACCGAAATCATTACGCGCAATCGAATTCGCAACCAAAATCGTTAAATTCTCATCCCTACAGGCCTGGGACATAGGTGTCTTTTTTTTTGTCTTTCCTCGCTCACTCAGATCTTTCATTATGTCCCGTTCGCATAGTGATACGATGCTCTTTATGCGCTTCACTGTTCGCAGATACTGATGGGGAAATTTCAGGCGAGACTTGGCAAACACCGAGCGCAAAGTACCAATTTGATTTCACATCACAGCTGCGCGAGCCGGAGATGCTGACATTTCACCCTCTTATCAGTTTAATTACTGTTGCCATGGCAGCCTAGTGCACTGAAAAGGCCAATAAGATTTGCAGCTTGCAAAATGACAAAATGAAACCGTTAACGCGTTGGAAACGGTGATACGCAACGGCACATCATATTAAACGTTATTCACAATTGTCTAAGCAAACCTCGAAAATTCGCACGGGGAAATGAGGAAAATGCGTCGCTTCGGTAAAATACAACTGTATGAGGTTAGGCAAAACTGCCGCTGTATGCATAGAAACATTCCAAGTACCCAGACACACATTTAAACACATCACACTCGCGTTGATAGGATGCAAAACGCAGCTCTTACCGAAACTTTTCTCCCTTTTCTGCATTGGTTGACCCGCTTCGGCTCCCAGAAACACCATGCAACAAGACGAGGCGCGAGCCAAATATGCGCGTAAAGTGAGCAGCTGTATGCGCGCGAGGGTGCTTCGCTTTTGTTACAAGTAACAATCCACCTCGCTCCGCCAGAAAGGAGTGAAAACGACGAAAACACCAATCAACAAAACACGGGAGGGAGAAAGAAAGAAAGAGCGAGCCGCTATCGCTCAGCGCCACACGCTGTTAAGACTCCGTTTGTCACAACAGTGCTCGACTATGAAATTAGATCGACCAGCAGCCGTGGCGAGGCAAGTGGCGGCGAACAAATGACAGCGGATGACAAAGGCATATGCTTTACCCCTTCGCGCTCGCCGTAATCTTATAATCCTCTCGTGCCTCTCGCTATTCGCCTATTTCAGTGCGCGTACAGTAAAAGGCACCAAGTTGGATGTATACAAAAGACAACATACAGGAACTCGCATATACTAAAACGCAATCACATTTTGTCAAGCATTTACTAAGTGATGCATGCCATATTTTTAGAATATAAACACGAATGCTATATTACCAACACCTTCTACAATCTCTTTCAGGCTTTAAAAACTGCTCTTAATTGCCTTGTTTTTGAATGCACAGACTTTTAATTCAAGTAAAATGTGTATATTATCATATATGCACATCCACTATTTGCAATGTTGGTTAAGTGCCATCTTATTGTGTCAATAGCTGTCTAGCTATTGTTTGTAATTTTATATCAGTCGTTATTTAGCCTACTGCCGTGCACACAGCTTGGGTGTTTGTTATGCGTTGCAGTGTAGTTTCCTAAAGAAACAACATTTCGTTTTCGTACATTGCTCTGCAGTGTGCATAAATGACAACCTGATTTTGCATGATCAGTTTATCTGAAATCATTTGAATCACATGCACAATTTATGCGTCTACGTGAGGCATGCAAGACTGAATTTTGTATTAAACATCAAAGACTACTAAAAGCATCCTCGGTTGATTAAGAAATTAGTTTCGCAGTGCATTTAGGACCAAAAGAATTAGAGCAAATGCGTTCGGAAAAGACAATTAAAGCACAACTCACTCACCTTCTTGACCAAGTTATGCAGAAGGTTAACTTAGGATAGAGCACCGACTTCAACTCAATATTCCTCCGAGCAAAAGTTCACGAATCTGACATTGCACCGCGGATAAGAATGATCTTCAGGTTGAAAATAATGAGGTCCACATGGATCATCTACGAGTAGTAATTCGCACCAAAAGCTACAGGTGTTCTCGTCATGTATTGAGTATTCTGATAAAGCTCACAACAACTTGCCCATCAGTGAGTGAGGAACGAGGAATAGTGAAGCCTAGCTTTATTATCTTCAAACCCAATCCCTCACCAGTGAGACATTACACGAGGAGGAAAAGGTCATTCGGTTATTACCGACAGCCGGAGTAACGGAGCGCGCGCTCGCTAACACAAACTTAATGCTCACCTCTCTGAGACGCGCGCGCAAACATGCTATGAGCTCTGTACTACACGTTTAGACTCGCTCTCTCTCTCTTTGTTTTAGCAGCTAGGCAACAATTTCGTGGTGCTACTTAGTGTTTTATAGCAGAACCGGTCTGATTCATAAAACGCACACAATTATGTATATGCATACATATGTCTGTCATTTTGGTGACAGGTGTTTGTGCACTCGCATCTGTTTGAATCGTAATTATGTTAGTACTTCTGAATGCAGGCAAATACACTATTCCAGAAAATACAGATTCCAATTAGAACAAAAAAAGCTTTCACACCCTAATGCCTTATATAAGACAAGTTTCACAAATAACTTTTTTTATCTTAAAGACATCTATATAATGGGCTTTAACAGAGCCAGAAGCCAGTATGCTGATATGGAGAACATATTTAATTAAAAAAAAAAAAAAAAAAAAAATTAAATCTCTCAAAAAAGCATATACATAACTTAAGAATCCTATATAACAAAAATGGTACTTAAAAATGACAAAAAAAAAAAAAAAAAATTCTTTGCTGATCATAAGGTGCTGCAATAAATCATTAAGGAACATTTTGTTTTTAGAGTGTAAGAAAATGCAGACTGCATTACAGTATATGCACTTGATTAAGTACAGCACATGTGAACACATCAAGTGCAGATCAGTTTTTAAATCCAGGAATATTTTGGTCTCATTAAATCAACACACCTAATTCATTCAGTATTTAAGTGATTAATTTAGCAATACTTCATAGACTATGTTGGTTCAGAGCAGCTTTAATTGATTTAGAATCATTAATATAATCTAAAACAATTTGGCTCATGCAGCAAACCATAAATGTGTTTCTTTTTAACTCATATTACACTGGGTATCATTTAGCATTAACTATATCGTTAGTCACTTAAAAAAAATCAAGTGTAGGTGTAAGATGAACTCACCAAGTAGTGTACTTTACACACACATTATGCACTATTTTATTTTATACCTAAATCTTTCCAGGTAACCCCTGAAACCATTTAAGTGCCCTCAGTGTCCGTATACTTCTAGCTGTGAATCACAAAAAGTAGAAACATAACAATAAAGAGAAGAGCTATAAAAAGCATGTCTTGCTGACTGTCATCTGTAATCACACATTTAAAAATACCCTTTTTAAGTTTAAAAAAAAAAAAAAAAAAAAAAAAAACCTTTTGCATAAACCTACAGTATCTAGCACTTGTGTGATCTCTTGTCTGAAAGCATTATACTGTAGTTATTGGTTTGTCTTCAGTCGTTTAGGCCTAAATTAAGTTGTATTACCCCAGGACACACAATCATCTTCCATTATTGATCATAAACTTTCACGCTTCATGTATGTGATCGCTGTGCACCTGCAAAATCAAAGTCCATGAATATAAAGACAAAACTGTGCATGTGTGAGAGAGAGTAATACATTTCACTGTTTTCACAGTTTTTTTCCAGTCTGTGTTTCTAAAGCCCATTGGTTACACCTGTTCACTCTAATTAGCACTGCTTGATGCCCATGTTGCCGAGGTAGGATGAATCACAGGCCTTCAGTGCCACCTACCCTCCCTCCCCACACACACACACACACAGAGAAAAGGAAACATAATCACACACTCACTGTAGAGTTTATTTTCTGTCATGGGCCAAAAGTAGTCATTTATCGTCAGCCCAGTTTGGAAGTGACTAAACCGAGAATGTGGAGACGGAGGACTGATGGTAACCGAGTTGGGTAGTGGTAAGATTGTGGCCCCATGCCAATCACTCTCTGCCTAAAATACAGCAGTAATGAGATGGGTCATAAAATGCTCCTCGCTTCCATTATGAGTGATGAGATGCATTAAAGCTGACAGGGTATTACCTGCCAGTAATTAGGTTTTGTCATGGATTGAATTATTTCAAAGCGGGCTATCTTGGTAATCATGCAATTTGCGGGGGAGACGCTTTAAGCTGAGTAAAAGGGAGCGGGAGAGAGAGTAGGGGACGCTGTAACCCCTTCTTCTTTCTCTATCCTCCCGCCACCACTTCATCTCGTGCATTATCACGTCAATTATTCACCGAAGATATCTGAATTATTGGGGGTGATGAGCTAGAGAGTGCCATCACCAGACTGTGCCGAGCGAGGTGAACGCATCAGTCCGTCACGTTACGTGACGCTCGCACGAATCAGTCCAGCACGCAGCCCGCGTGGCGGGAAGCGCGCGCAATCTTGGCGAAGTCGAACGAACGTCGTTAAAATGAAGAGCTGCTATTATTTCGCCTCACTCTCTCTCTCTCTCTCTCTCTCTCTCTCGCTCACCCCCTCTTTCACACACAGACTTGCGATGTAACGTCAGCAAAGAGAGGGATATCCGACAGACGACCACCCCACTTCATCCGAGGAATGCAGGTTCGTTTTTGTGGTAGAAATGAAAGCGGAGTTTAATTACCGGGCTTCACAAGGGGAGAAATCTTTTTTCGTGGAGGATTGGAGTAAAAAAAAGATATTTCCTGGTACTCTTACCCTGGTTTAAGCCTCCTTTGAGCATCTCCAGCGACCATTCATTTCACGGAAGCTTCAACTTAATCCCAGTTTTAAACCGCTGCTAGTAACGTACAGAGAATCTAATGCTTTCGCACAGCCACTCACATTGAAACAGACGCAACCGACTCTAACTCTTCGCTTCCTTATTTAGGAGAGAAACCGTCAAAGTATAGCTGGCAATTATCCCGAGATCCTTTATCCTAACAACCTTAATTAGAACAAAAGACCATCACCAATTAGTTCCGGTTTAGGGTCAAATTAAAACACTGCACGAACAATCGTTTCCAAGCTTCTTAATGAGGCTGCAGATCAGAATATGTTTGTGGAGAAAAAAAAAATAGATCTGATTGAAAGATACTGTACCGAGGAAAAGTTGCCGATTAAGACGAGATGGTAGCTCAAATATAGCCGGTTCCCTTGTCAAGTTCCAGGCGAGCGGGTTAAAAACAAGCAGCCCGCCTCGGTGCAACTCCTCCTCGCTCCTGCTCTAAAAAGATTCCCCTCCTTCTCCCCACGACGGCTGTTTCTTCGCTCGCGGTCTCGTTCCCTCCCTGGCAGCAAAGCAAAACAGACCTGAGCCGGCCCGCACGTCTCCTCGCCTATTTAAGCACCTTCACCAGGTCCCTAGTTAGCAGCACACTCCAGCTCATCCAAGAAGCTGACAAGCACCGTTAGGGAAGGCAGCGCATGTTGCTCTAATGGACCTCATTAAGTTCTACTTACAGATGTTCTCTTAACATAATTGATCTGCAGCGAGTTGAGAGGACGGCAACCTATTCCCTAGCCCCCAATTATGGCCCGGTAATTAGATCCCCAACCTCCAGTTCTCCACATTCACCCTTCTAACATTCCGAAATATCAAAGTATCTCTTTCTCTCAAAGCAAACCCTCCTGCCTCCCCCACCACCTAACCTTCGTGTCTCCACCTCCTTTGCTCCCTCCCCTCCCTAAGACTCCATTCCTCTGACAGTATTGACAGTCAGATCTGCTAACCTTTGTAGTGAAGCCAGACTTAGTAGTGCACTCATTCCAATTGACAGAGCTCAGTCTAGCTTTTTTCCCTCTCGTTTTTTGCACTCTCTCTCTGGTTCTCCTTTTCTCTTCCTGCTGAAATACCCAGGGAAAGAGTGAAGGATAGAGCGTGAGACACATATGGAGGGGGGAGACGGATGGATAAAAACAAGTTTGCACTTTTTGATAAAAGGTTGTAATGATAATATCTGTCAGGGGAGGATCTCTTTTTTTGCACAATGCCTTTTTATCTTTAATAATTCCTCTGATGGTGAATGTGAGTGCAGGAGGGAGAGGCAGGTGGTGGTGTGAACGGTGAGCAGAGATGGCGCTGCGTTTATAATGCCAATCAGAGCCACTCCCTCCACCCGATTAATTATCCGCCGTGCTAAAACACAGAGCACTTTAGGGAAATGTGAATGTCACGCTTACACACTTAAAAGACGAGACGGTTTCGTCACACAGGGAGAAGAGGAAGCTGGAGTGGGTGTGTTTGGTGCCAATCATTGGCGTAAATTTTTCTAGATCATGCACAGTTTGTGGTGTAAACGTGACATGAACAGCGGAGCTTTCTGAGAGCACAAACATGGCAGTATGTGATTTTGATTTTCTTTTGAAGTCTTACAGGTGTTCGATTAAAGTTCAAACAGGTCCAGTTGGTAAATTTCCTTCCTTAACTTGCACTGTTTCAAGAGCCTATATGATGTATAAGCAATGTGCGTTTTATTTCATGAATGATTCTATGCGTTCATTGATTATAGGGAGTATTCATTGTGATTTTAGCCTTAAAGTACAGTCACATTAGTGGAATTTCTGTGAAATTTTGCGGACAAGGTCTATTATACAATCGGTCAATTGTCAATAGTAGTCACTCAGGGGACACTTCCAACTAGAAAACTTTATATTGGTAAACACAGCAAATTTGCATGTTAAAAGTTCAATAAACAGTAACAAAATCAAACAAAAAAAATCCCTCACTGATGCCGATAGCCTCATGGGCAGCGTGCCATCATATTGCGCAGTTTTGCTTCAGGTGTCCTGAGTTCGAGTCCCACCTCATGGACCTTTCCCGATCCCATCCCCCTCTCTCTTTGTCTCGCTTCCTGTCAGATCTCCACTGTCCTATCAAGAACAATGCAAAAACAACAATAAATAAATCCCACATGTGAATTTCCCAATCGCATGGATTCCAATTGAGATGACTGCATTTCACCTGCAGAACTGCGCTGTACAAAGGTAAGTGAGACCACACCTTTAGAGGGGCTTAGAACCTTTTTGGTGATACTGGGGTTGTGATCTCAAATATTGCTGGACTAACAATATTTTTTATGAACAAATTAAATTTTTTACTGTGAGAGTATGTGTATAATGAAAGGGACATCACTCAAAAAAATTTTCTCCTACACTGTTCATTTTATATAAAAAAAAAAATCATTTTCATTTAACACCATTATGTTAGGTTTCCCATTTAAACAATTGCATTGTTTTAAACTGACTTGAAACAGTTGCGTTTTGGTTCAACTAAATATTTTCATTTTGAAAGAACATAAATCATTTTACTTGTGTTACTAGGAAGTGGATTTCCCCTTCCCATCATGCTTTGC
Organism: Spinibarbus caldwelli; assembly: GCA_039654775.1. NCBI lineage: Eukaryota > Metazoa > Chordata > Actinopteri > Cypriniformes > Cyprinidae > Spinibarbus > Spinibarbus caldwelli. Next base: position 9,917,355 of record CM077228.1, on the reverse strand, counting down.
ACAGGGCTGGATAAGGAGAGTAAATCTTTAAATAAAATGCTATTTTAGGCATTTTTTTTTATTAAGATGATAAAACTGGGAGACTTGTTAATGTTTAATGCTCTTTTATGTTTGTATTTAAAAGACCTTCTGGTATGTTAGTGTTTTTGGGGGTTACCATTGTGGTAAAGTGTATCGCATGTGCTTGGGTTGAGGACCTGCTAAAATTACTACTTTGGGCATGCCGTGGATGTATCAAAACCATCTTATGATATAACAAGTTGGCTAATGACTGAAGTTAAGTAAATCCAACATATAATTTTTTTGAGTGTAGAAGGAATTTTTCCAGTTAAATGATTTAGTTTGAGTTCACCAAGCATAAAAAAATCACTTCATCAACGTATCAATTTCATTTAAAGTATATTTGATCAAATTGAGTTGGTTCTACTCAATTACATTTCATTGCATGAATTTGTTTTTTACGAGTTGGGGCTACACACATTTGTTGGATGGAAATCCTGCCCTCAATTAAATTGAGTTTATCCAATGAATTATTTTTTTGAGTGCATATTTAGTTGCTTTTTATTTTGTTTCACCCGAACAGAGAGCAGGCCGCAGATAAGTGATAGAAATGTAGAGTTTGTGTCTGAAATAGATGTCATACTGTACATTTGTAAACTCTGGGTTAATATTTTATTTGCATATTTGGGTGTCAGTATCATTGATTGGACGAATACATACAATACAATATTTGTTGCTAAACTATTGGCCATTGCATTCTTAAAACCGTATTGTTTCACATTGTATATCAGAAACAAAGTTTCATAACAAGGGGTGGTAACCAAATTTCAAATTTACAAGTGTGAAACATTGCTTTAGTTAGGGTTAAATGCTTGATTTAAAAAAGACAATCACCTGGGGTTAAGCACATTGTGACAAACATATGTAATTATGTTCAAGAGAAATAATTTTGATTAGAACCAATCAAGTTTTTTTATGATATATTGTCTACAGTCATCATATAGCATGCGTTAGTGTCCAGATTCTTTTCCATGTGGCATTTTATATCCTTCTTTTACTGGTTGCTGCTCCATTGAGATTCATGAATGCACCTTTATATTCATCCAGCACATCTCATCATCTTTTCCTAACACTTTTCAAAATCCCAAACTAAGTTACCCACACTATTCTTCCACAATCTAGTAAGCACCTCCTGACTCTAGTACAGATTCACATTCAATCTAATTCCACATATTCTCCTAGAGTTCTCTGCTCCCAGTGGACACAAAGAGACACATGTGACTTTGCACTAATGACCACAAGAGCCTCTCCTTAAAGAGACACCCAATAATTGCTTCAGGTAGGTGACCCTCAAGTAGGGTCAAGGGATTACTAGTTATTAATGACAACTTTCATACTCCCAACCTTGCTCTCTCTGCCCTGTAGACCAGTTTTAGTTTTTGGCCGAGAGACAGCTAAAGCGAATGATAGAGACTCCTCAGCAAAGTCTGAAGAATCACCTTTAGTAATGGGCCTGAGGGGACACCTTTGAAGTTAAAGAACACCCAGACCACAATATACTGGCCTATCCTATTGTCGCAGTGGGAATCAATGGAGATTAGTTAATTCAACCAGCAATTAATTTGTTAAGGCCAGTCTGAGAGCTAGAATATCCAAGTGCAACGTGACTCCATTGCAGAAGGAGGGCGTTCCTTGGCTGCCTGAAGGCCGGTTGTAAGTAGGTAGGTCTGCAGTGAGATCAGATCATTTTAATTTGAGACTACCTTTCACATTCAGAATGATTTTATGGATGTTGAATTTCTATTGCTCATGTCAACCTTTCTGATTTATGATGTGTGCATTTTTATAGTCATTATGTTTAGAGTAAACTGCTGCTTTTTAAAAGGTTGCATAAATTTGCAGACAAAATAAACCATTAAATTAATTAGACCATTATCTTTTTGTTGAGTGTCTCCGCAGTCCACTGCACTGGATATATATCAAAGCATTATATATATAAATGTAATAATACCAAAATAGACATTCTGGATATTTGCAAATGTGAATGGATGCATGTAGGAATAGTTGTATATCCTTAACTTCAGTTATTTTGTATGAATCCAAGTAACATAGAACCCACAATTAAACATTTTTATGTGATAAAATGTCTATTATGATGAATATCTTGCTGTCATTTATACTTGAGCTTCTAGGTCACGTTGGAGTTTGGAGGTCAGTTTTATGCTTTCCAATTAAATCTTCCATCACAATGGAGCCTTTACAGTCAATAAACCAGCCAGTGCCTTTTGAGTGTTAGGCCACACACAGCCTCATGTTTTCAAAACCACAAGAAGATGAGCCTTTGAATAGTATTTCTACAAGCCTTTAATGATAACCTTGAACAATACTGGTACCTGCTACATAATATCTATTGATTCTATCCAGCATGATTTCCTTGAGTAGCTCGGTTGAAATGACTTGTGTGTTTGGAACTAAGCATTTCAAACAGGCTGCTGTATACCTCTGCAGCAATCAATCAGCCTTAATCCAAAACCAATTTACTCCGCCTGAAGAGGAAAATATCTTTTAATCTCTTGCCGACAATCCCTGATTGCAGTGCTGAGCATCAGTTGACAGTAAAATGGAGGCTTGCTTGTGATGGAACCTCTAGTTTATGTACTACACAAAACAGTCTTTAACAAGACTTGTTATACACACACTATAGGCTAAGAGATGCTGTAAACTGCAGTTTAATTGTCGTTTGAGTTCATTCTGCTCAGAAGCGGTGCAATTATTGGTGCATACGTGTAGGGTCAGTTTTTTTTTCAGTTCAGTTCAAGGTTTATCTTTGTAAACTCTAGTATTTCATTTCGAGCACAAACACTAGTGCAAATTGAACAAAAATAATTTTTTCCCCCAACTCCTACATCGTCCTATCAATTAAAAAAAAAAACTGTAAACTACAACTAAATCTTATTCCACTTTGTCTGTTCGTCCATTTTGTCACAGCCCTAAATATAAAATTGCAATCTCTTAAATATTCATATCAACTAGCACCAAGCTGTCATGCATTAAACTCGTGTATTCAATCTCATTATCTATAGTAAGGGTAGACAGACTTATCTTTTTTATTTTTAAATCTTACGAAAGATAGAGAATTCATCCCAAAGCTAACTACAACTAACTTTCGTTTCCTTGTAACGCATCAGTTACTGTAAGATCTTCACGTATACTGTACATGGCGAAAATAGGTTTGTATTCATAATGAAATTGTTTTATCAAAGCTTAAAATAAAACAAAATGGAGGCTAAGGTGCGATTTGTCCCTTTTTGACCCATCAAAAGTCTCTTAATCACGTCTGCTTTGTCTTGATTGCAAATAAAAGGAGTCATATTATGCAAGCAACTTTGTCTCGCTGACAAATGACTCCAGAGGCCCAGGAACAAAACCAGACATCTCGTTGTAAAGTTTTGGTGCTGCTGATGCTGTTTTGGAGGCTGTTGGGTTGATCTCAGAGTCTGTCAGCCAGTTAGATGAGGCTCTGATTTTCATCTGCGTGTATATCTGGGAGCACTAATTGGCAAGATGAAGCGATGATTGATGTCACTGATGTTCTCCTGCGCTCTTGCTGCAATTTTCCCACCCACACGCGTCAGTCAGTGTAATGACATGGTGTTGCTACCGTAAAAGTTGCCCTTTTACATTGATCTGAGATCAGCGCTGTGCCATTTCTTAAAATAATTAAGCCTGCGATTCAAGGAGGGGGAGCTAAACCTTGATCAGCACACGAGAGGCAATGACATGATGATCCATCCTCCATCTGCTTTGACGTTGTACAGTCTCTCCCTTTATTCGAAACATTGAAGGACATCACCTCTCTGTTCAGTGCCATTAGCCTCTAGCTCATTCTCTTCCTCAATGCTAATTGACTCAAAAACACACAAGGTGAGGTCCCCGGGATGAACTAAAAGCGTGCGCAGACAGGCCTCACAATGGCCTCATTACAAAAATGAGCTGGAATAGAGTGTGGTAAGTGTTCAGACTCTTGTTGGCCATGGGAATGGAAGCATTTGCGCTTTGGTGAGCTTTTCAAAACATACTTAGCATGAAATTAATTTTCTGCACGTCAATAGGTGGCATTCTAAGCACCTACAGCTCTGTTGTTTGAATGAGAAGCATTAACCTTCACCTTCAGCAAGGGCTGCGAATTTGGCAGATTCCAAAACTCATAGGCTTAAAAAAAGAGACATAGTCAAAGCAGTACACTTATTTCCATGCTATTGAGTGCTCTCAAGGTAAGGCTATGCAAGTAAGATTGAAAGGAAAATCAGCTGAAGTGGCTTTTAGATGTCATTATTTGACTAATATTTCGGACCCTGATGGTGAATCTGTCTGATACAGCCTTGACTAACTTTGCAACCTTTTTTTTAGTATGTAAGTTGGAGGTATAAAAAAAGGATTTAAAGACGATTGCCTCCGCTTTGCTATGATTGATCCTTGGAGAACAACTTTCCATCATGCAGAGGGGGGCCTGAGCTGGAGACGACAGCTAATTAAGATGGCTAATCGCCACATTTCACAGTGGCTAGAACAACTGTCGCTCTTTACGATCTGCTCGACTGCTGCTGCACAAGCGCGTGACATCATAAAACTGCGCCCATTATCCACCCCAGAGTCAAGTCCTGCGTGTGAATGTTTACTTCGCTTTAACACAGTATGCAGAACCGCTATCCCATAATGCCATGGGAGGTGAGGAACCATCAGATTCAAAAGTAATTAAATTGGCAGAGGTATGTGAGCCAGGTGACTCTTCAAGTTTTACAGTTCTAAGAAAATGTTCCTTGTTCTACAATGCCAAAGTAAATTGTTTTTTAGTTTGTGGTTAGTATGTTTTAGGTGAAAGAAAGTATGATTCTACAGACTAATATGCTACATACTTGGATTCCTACAGAAAATACTTTATCATCAAGTTAAAGGAATAGTTCACCTAAAAATTAAAATTCTGTCATTAATGATTCATCCTGTCTTTCCAAACTTGTAAGACCTTCATTCATCTTCAGAACACAAATTAAAATATGTTTGATATGTTTGAAATCCTAGACCTTTCTGACCCTGAGACAGCAATGCAACCACCACGTTCAAGGCCCAGAAAAATAGTAAAGACATTGTTTAAATAGTCCATGTAGTCGTTCAACTGTAATGTTATGAAGCTATGAAAATACTTTTTCTGTGCAAAGAAAGCAAAAATAACTTTATGCAACAATTTCTTCTTTTCCGTGTCAGTCTTCGAAGCGTGTTCACAAGAGTACCACGATGCATGTACAGAAGCCAGTGTTCTATCGTAGAACCCAGATGCCGCTGCGCCTTGTTTACAAGCAGAGGAATGCACATGCATGCGTCTTGTTACTTTTGTGGAAGTAAAGAAATTGTTGAATAAAGTCGTTATTTTTGTTTTCTTTGCACACAAAAAGTATTCTCGTAGCTTCATAAAATTACACTATTCAAATGCAACCATGCTTTACCTTAATGAGTGGTTTAGCTTCTCCAACAGCACTTAAAATAATTAACTCATGACCTGATAGATGAGCTTTAAGTCGTGACATATCCTGGAAGAAATTAGCAAGATCAGAGACTTTTTGATGCCAAGAATCCGCAAATATGATGGCACCCTTCCAAGGGGCCCCTTCCTAACATGAAAATATGTAACTACCTTTATAAGTATAAAGAACCATTTATACTGGTATGATAAACTGGACAAATATAGTTTAATATGGACCCATGGGCTCTCTGGAACCCTCTCATGGCCCTTTGGGGCTCCAAAAGTTTGAAACCCCCTAACCTAATAGAAAGCTATCTGTACATCAGCCAGTTTGTCTTCATCGCATACAGTCCCTAGTACGGAAGACAGAGAATATTATAAACATCCGGCAGACTCGGATGGCGCACCCGCTCCTTTTTTTTTTTTTTTTTTAACATTTGGTTTCTCATGTCACAACCCTTGTGAGCTTGATGGGAATGTGTTCTGGCATAAAGCTGCAAATTAGGCGTGTAGTTCAAGCTTCTTTTGGTGGTTCAAAGCCAGCCAGGATTGAAGCTTTTTTCCCTGATTCATATGGTACACAGCGACGAAAACGGGGTTGATGTACAAGCAAACTGAGAATCTTTACATCTCACTCCTGTTCGTCTCCCTCTCTCTCGCACACGCTACCTCTTTCTCCTTTTTTATTTCCCTCCGTGTTTTTGTGTAGCAGCTTGCGAGTCCCCTCCTTCATGTTTTAATTGGCTACTCTCTTTGCATGTCAGGGGACCCGGTGGAATATTTACTAATCCTCCAGCAACGATCAGACCAGATACTGTTCTTGGGAGGGTGCGAAAAGGCATTTCAGACACCCTCCTCTCACATCACGCCCCATTGTAGTTCAGATTGCTCTGACGCCATCCTCACAGTAGCCCATAAGATGCACCTTCTTCAAACGTGCTGAATTATCTCATGTAGAACAACTGGGATGAATATATCTGTGGCTTTGTCAGGAAATGTAAAGATTTTAATGGCATATGAACAGAAAGAAACACCAAAAACGTAGTTGAGTGTAGAGAGACTGTACAGCTCAGGTAGTTCAAGGCCCATTATTTTCCAATATGAGGCTGTCTGTCTTTGCAGGGACTCTTTCGCCATGATAGGAGAAGCAATATTGAAAATGGAAGTGGATGCGCAACTGAGCTGAAGCATTGGGCCCTCCAAATTGAAGGCAGGAGACAGAGGCCTATGAGCCGGCGTCTCATCAAATGGCTCATGAGGCCTTACATTTTTTTTTTTTTTTTTTTTTTACTAAAGCGATTTGCGCATCCTCTGTGCGGAGATGAACACCACCCTGGCTAAGCCCTGACGAGTGCTTATAAGAGAAAACTGTTTGGGAGTGATTTCCCATCTGGATTCAGCTCGGATAAGCAGTTTTAAATTGCAGTAGGACTTATACCATTGACTACATTACTGAGTCCGCCAGGCCACGATATTGCATCACTTGCTCATTGTCTGATCTCAGAATACAGCTAAGGTTAAAAAAAAATAAGGCTGGCAAGAAGCGGATGTACCCGTTTCAAAAGGGTACAAAGTATTTCACAAACTCACAGTACTTGCGGGTGAGGTTAGAGTAAATTGCAGAGGTTGCCTATATTTGGTTGATTGAAACATTCAATGAAAGAGGCATAATCATGAAAGATTTGATTGATCTTTTTACTTTGGGAATGTCATGTATTGAAGCCACTGCAATGTTCTTTCGGCTCTTAGTTCTTTCATATCCTAGCAAAGTGAGTGATATTCTCAAATGCACCCCGGTCACGAGAGAGGGAGAAGGAGATGTTTACATGTGCAGCTAGGGACTAATAAATAAATAAATATATATGTGTGTGTGTATATAATAGTATTTTTGTAATATTTTTTAATATAATATTTAAATTGAATTAAACTCTGTAATATAAAGACCAAAATATGTCTTTTTTTTTTTTTTTTTTTACAATGTTATGTATAATGTTATGCAAATAATGGCTTATTATTATTATTTGCATTATCTTGTGAATTATTCACAGCTGTTTTTGTTGGATTTATAGGTAGCAGCAATAATTGTTCACATTATTGGTTTTAATATATTTGACACATTGACAGGAATTCTGTGTATTGTGTATTTTTTTTGAAAAAATGTCCTCATAAATGGAGTATTTGCCCTCTAGAAATGCTTTTCTTGGGCTTTTTTTATTTAATATTTTAGCTCCTCAAAACAATAGCATAAATAATACAAAAACAGTATTTGAGGTCTATCCATCACAGCATTTCCCCCTATCGTGTGTAAACATAACTGGAGTCAGAACTGGGCAAAGACTTATTCCACAGTGGGACACCCAACATATTAATGCCTTTGTGCAGTAGAAGACATATGATCGGCGTCTTTGAGTTCTTCAATCTCCATTTTGATGTGAAGGCCTGGCCCACTGTAAAGGCAACGCTGCTGACTCAGTTGCTTCCTTTTCGAGATTGTTTTTCTTTCTCGCTATTGCATTGTTCTGTTAAAAACTGATTGGTTCAAACCTGCGCTCGTGAATACTAAAAACCGCTACCTTGAGTTGACATCAGGGTACATTGAGCACTTGTTTGCGGGTCTGCCTCCCTGAAATGAGCTCTTTCCTCCTCCTCCAGGTCCTTGTGTCCTTCAGTCAAATGCATTCTCCTCCAAACATGGCATAATCTTCCCGTTTGTGAGGGGGCAATGCTCAACTCCAAAAAGGGGTCGCCTCAAAATAATTGCTTCAAATAAATGAGCTCTTAAAGGTCCATTAGCCCAGCCTCTTCCTCAGCTGATAACGTTCAGTGATATCAAAGATTGCTGGAAGGGGCCTTGCCATGGAACAGATGGGGCCATCCTCTCCTAGCTGTAAATGAGAATTCTGAATGGATCCCAGGCCTTCATCATTACCTGGGCCTCCTGATAAAAAGGAATCTAAACCTCTCCGATTATGTCACGCTTCACAAAAAGTAAATGCCCTTCACATGGTTCAGTCAATCGTTTTAGTGCATTTAGGTGTAATTGCATGCGCAAGTGGGAGAGGGAGGGACTTGAGCTGTTTCTATGAGAGCACAGGTGCAACAAAAAAGTTCTGCCATCACACTTACAAAGGTACATTTACTTGTGCCTCCAAAATCTTTATTACTTTGTCTTTCTTTCTTGAATTTGAAAGAAAGTACAGTTACATTTTTTGGGGGGCTTCAAAAAGGACGCCAAGGCACCATAAATGTATAAAGTAGGTTGTGCATTTGATTTATTTAATTATTTTGTATGATGATTTTTTTTATTTTATTTTATTTGATTATTAATAATAGATTTATATCATGACTATGATTTTATAACATAAAAATGTATGTATTTATTTAAAACATTAATTATATATTAATTTACATTATACATTTTAATTTATTTAATTGAATTTAAATTAATGTTTAATTAATTTAATTTATATATTTATGCCATAAATATATCACATAGGTTGTTTTAATTAGTTTTTCTATAATTTAATTAACAATAAATTAATTGTATATTGTATTGTGTATTACATTTACCAATACATCATGTAACAATGTCTAATTTGTGAACAAATTATTTAATTTTATTTAATTTTATTTTTTTATTTTTATTTTTTTTCATTTCGTTTTAAAGTCACAATACAGTTAATTGATTCATTCACATCCAGTTCTTGAGTTCAACTCACTGATTCGATGATTTGGTCACATCACTTAACAGCCCACTGGAGTTGAAGATTATCAGTGAATAACTGCTTAAATCTTAGTCTATTCCTCACATAAAAATACGAGTGAATAATATGAATATTAAGAAGATTTTATTATGCTTTTGTGTCCTTTTTGAAGCCTCAATCATTTCAATTGCATAGAAATAAGCATCCTGTCCAATGTCCATTTGTGCTTTAGAAAGAAAGTCTTATTGGTTTGGAAAGACAAATAGGGGGTAGGTAAATAATGACAAAACTTTCATTTTTGAGTGATCTGTACCTTTAACAATTTTATAAATGTGTTTTCACTGAATAGATATAAAATACAGACTATAAGCCAAAACCTTAAAAAAAATCCATTGCTTTCCTGAGAAGGTGTAATTTATTTCACCTCTGACAGATTTGGATCACTTTAGAACAGAAGTAGGAAAAAAAATCTTCTTTTTGAGGGAATACATTTTTCATTTGCCACATTTGTGTTGCATTTATGAATGCAACAGTGTCATTAGCATGTTCAAGCAGTTGTCAGGCTGGTAGAACATCACTCAGCCTCTCAAGTGACCAATAAATTCCTCTGGGCATCTTCTCCCTAATCAGAATTTAATCTGTTAGCTGCCTCCTCCTCCCCTTTAGGTGAGTTATGTTTTTTTGGGACGGTCTATTGGTCTCCAGGGGTCAACACCCACTTTTCCTTCCGGTAACCAATCTGGTAGTGATCTAAATATCCTGAGGCTCTCTGTCATCTTCAGCTCAGTCCTCCTGTAGTAATGGCACATTAATTTGGGCCCAAAATATTTCATAACATATCCTCAGACAGATACCAAGCAGCAGTTTGTTGGCAACAGGGCAGAAATGCATTGGAATGAGAGATGTGGCGTATGCGAGAGAGACATATATAAAATTTGCTTTTAATGAGAAAAACAAATAGCATTTCAAGAGAGCATCACGAGAGCAGAGATGAGGTGACAGCAGCGTGTGTGGCTGCAAGTATGTGTGTGTGTGTGTGTGTGGTGATGGGAGGGGTAATGATTTTTGAGAATTTCCCAGGGTGTAGTTAGAGAGGCAACAGAAGGCGGCCCTGGCAGAGTTCTCGCCTTCGATTATGTATACTCTTTTATTCAATCATTGCATCTCTCAACGCCTGACATTTGGTCAATAGTGCAATCTTCTAGTGATCAGAAAACGGCAGACAGCCCACCGCACAGAATTCCATTAGTTTTGCTTTCAGTGGATGCACTTAAACAAGATAACTGGATATAACGCCACGTTTCTCACACTGAATAGCAAACATCATATAAACATATTTTAATTGGACCTTCTTATACTCTGTCTGTCTGTCCGTCCGTCCGTCCGTCTGTCGTTCTATCATTCTATCTATTGTTCTATCTATTGTTCTTTCATTCTATCTATTGTTCTATCTATCGTTCTGTCGTTCTTTCATTCTATCTATTCTGTCGTTCTATCTATCGTTCTGTCTATCTGTCTGTCGGTCTGTGTATTGTTCTATTGTTCTATCATTTTATCTATTGTTCTATCTATTGTTCTGTCATTCTTTCATTCTATCTATTGTTCTGTCATTCTATCTATCATTCTATCATTCTATCGTTCTGTCTGTCCGTCCGTCTGTCCGTCCGTCCATCCGTCTGTCTGTCGTTCTATCATTCTATTGTTCTATCATTCTGTCTATTGTTCTATCTATCGTTCTTTCATTCTATCTATTGTTCTATCTATCGTTCTGTCGTTCTTTTATTCTATCTATTGTTCTGTCGTTCTATCTATCATTCTATCGTTCTATCTGTCTGTCTGTCTGTCTGTCTGTCTGTCTGTCTGTTTGTCTGTCTATGCATCCATCCGTCCATCCGCCCATCCGTCTAGGAAAACTGTGTAGCATTGTTAGAATCCATCAATCGGTCTATACCTCTGCCTATCTAGGAAAATTGTGAAGCATTGTTAGAAAAAAATCTGATTCAGTGTTCTTGACTCTGGAAATTATATACAGAGAGTAAATAGATGTGTACAAAAGGTTACACCGGACAAAAGCTTAACAAAGAGCCCTGACAAAAGCCTAAAATGAGAGACACAATCATTTAGCTAAATAATCTCCTATGGCATTTAAAGGACAGATGAAGTGCGTTCATGTAAAAGCAGCCCATGGTGGAGGGTTTTATTAAGATTCTATACATCCTTTCCTATTCAAGCACTATGACAGCCTTGATTCAAATGAGGCCACCTTGAAACATCTCATGCACAAAGCAGTGAAAATAGAGGTGAAAGTAGTTTTCAGTTACGACATATGTCGGTAGGATGGAGGTCATGTTTTAGCCATCATTTATTGAGCCTCTGTGTAGCAGCTTACAAAACCATTCCTCAAAGCATCTGCGAGAGTTTTTGTTGTATTGCTATTAGCGGCTCCCATACTGCACCTTTGACCTGCTGAATAGAATTCAGATATACGCTACAGGTTTGATGACAGTGGAAGTTTGCAGGGAGTTAGTGATTATTTTTGACATTTTTAATAATTAACTGCCATCAGGCCCTCTCTTTCTCTTCTCTGCATCTCTCTGGCCAGTGCTCTGGAGACGGCCAATGAGTCTCAACAGATTGCCACTGTGTGAATATTTAAAGAAAACAACATGAATAAATTAACGCCCCACAGCTACTGTACGTGCCTTGCAAACTTGGACAACAGAAAGTACTGTGATGTAACAATGCTCTTTAGCACTGTCCACGAAATACTGAAATGAGATCACCGTAGCATGATATTCAGGTTGTGCAATCTGCCCTTGGATCCTACAAAACATTATAATTTCATTTAAATGTTATTTTTATTGCATTTGCTTTTTCTATATTTTTTCCTATACCATTTAAATGAAAAAAGTTGTGCATATGCTGAGACCAGTCATGTAAGTGATAAAAGCACAGATAGTTCAGGGCCATATACTAGGTGCTTTATTGTAAACCTGTAATTATTGAACCGATGGCAGTCTTAAAGGGTTAGCTTACCCAGAAATGAACACTTTGTCATTATTTACCCACCCTCGTGTCTTTCGAAAGTTGTATGACCTTCTTCTGTAGAGTTATTTTGCAGAATGTCTCAGCTGCTTTTTTCCTTACAATGAAAGTGAATGGGGATCGAAGCTGTCAACCTTCAAAATGACCAAAACACCCACAAAAATCACCATAATAGTGGCCTGTATAACATATTTAAAAAAAAAAATCAAGTTTAATTCAATGTGTTTCTTGCCATTTCTTTGTAATTATATGTGAAATTTCCCACATTGCAAAAAACAGTTTTTGCTGGCCAAAATATATGCAAAATATGTTGTAAATAGAGAAGCTCAATGAAATATATTTTGAAATAGAACATATATTTGGTTTCAAGCTATATACAGTAATATTAATATATATATAAAATTAGTATGTTTCTTGCTGAATTTTATTCAAATGTGTTATGTTCACAGATGGATTTCTTGGATTGAAATATATAGGGCACTATATAATTTAAAATGCTTTAAAAATAAGATAGATATTAAAATACATTGTCAAAAATATACAAAAATAGCCAAAAATATATTGGTAGAAAGTATTTATGTAAAAAAAATTATGGGTTTATGGAAAAAAATATAAGGGTTCCTCGCAATTTCTCAGTGAAGTTTTGGTGCTTTTTTAGTGTTTTTTTGTCATACTTGATGCTTGATAGTCCGATTCTCCATTTACTTTCATTGTATGGACGACAGAAGACATTCAGAATAAAGAAAATAATACAGATTAGGAGCGACATGATGGTAATTGATGTCCGAATTTTCATGCTTGGATAAACTATCCCTGTAACATTTACACCTGCTATGTCTGACTTTTAAATGAATGATATCTTGTATGTTTCCACTAGAAACCCAAAACAAATTTCAGCAGGGCATGAGACATGGCCATGCACCTTGACTCTGAATTAACTGGCATTCACAGAACATACATGCGTAATGCTTTAACATCTAGTTCTCACTCAGAAAGTTTAACCTTTACATTTTAAGCTTACAGTGTCATTCACAGACACATGCACACATAGAATTACTTTGGAAATCCCATCCAGTCTACCTCAACTTGCACTACAGGCAAGTTCGATCAGCTGTGGGGTTAAAAGTCGACAGGGTAGAACATTGTGAGCGGTTTCTAAGAATATGACGCGTTTCGTTGGTTTGTGCCTCATCTACCGATAATTCGCTGCTCACAGATAGGGATAAAAGTGTTAATCTACTGTATAATCATAATCCCTCTAGGAGGCCTGCAGGGAAATACAAGACCTAGTTACAATAAGAGAACCGCTGACACCCGAATTCTTTTATCATCTCATTTCAAAGTTGTGGAAACTTAACTTTACGTCAAACAAAGAGTGAGCATGAGTCAGATTCAGGCTTCATAATAGAAGCGCTCTGCTACCTATGAAACCAGACCTAGCTTTGATGGTTCACCAAGGCCCTTGTGCATTATCATTCATATTAAACTATAACCCAGTGGCACTTATTTTCCTGACACAATCTCGCTGGTCAATCAATAATGCATCCCAGAGTTCAATTCGAGATGGATGGATATGCTTTATCCTGCACATAATATTGTGGGCAATCTTACAGTGCAGTAGTTGGTGGAGATAGAATTACCGGCCGCTAATCAGATGCTAAAGAGCGAGCGGCGTCTGTTTGCGTGCATGGAAGATGGCTTAATATTACAGGGAACATTAATGGAAGAGGAAAGGTAAGCAAATATCTAGCGAGATACCTGCTATCAAGCAGTTAAACAATTTCCGAACAGCCCGCATGTCAATAATGCGACTGCCCTCAGCAGTTACGAAAGTTCTGCTTTATTGCCGATTTACATAGAAATTGCCTTATTTTAGACTCGATGGGCTTTTTTTTAATGCATTATCTGCTACTCTGTCTTATCTATAAGATGGCGAGGTTCTGATTAGAATTATACGCAATCAGGGTTGGAGAGTACCTTTCGACTGTGAAGCGTACTGAAGTTGTCATAGGGTTCAGTCCGAGAGTTCTGCTTCTATTATTTATCTAATTAAAATGCAAGGTGATATTGGTGAAAAATTCACAGCGGCAAAGTGCAGAAAAAATGATATATATGTATATAAAGAAAGCTTGACCACATCGTTGTAGAAATGATTATTGATAGGAATGTGATTTCCCCCCCCCTTAGTGTTAAAGTGTTTGCACACAGTCCATAAGAGTAATTATTATTTCAGGAGAACAAATATCACCCCTTGGGCTCCAATTATTTTCATGCATTGTCTCCCTTAGCTTCTGACTAGGTCTTGTTGTTTTGCCTTTGTTCTTTATTTATTTTTTACCCATCTTCTTTTTCTTGGAGAGTTTGCGCTGTACAATTTTAACCCTTTGTGCTGTTGCCTTTTTGCAAGTGTTATCGTTTTTGTAGCACGTTGTGAATTCCTATCCACTTATTAATGTTTGATAAGCTGTCTAATCTCATAAAAGAGTGGCAAATAGCCGAACATATCGAATAACCAAGTGGATACCAAATGTTCATGATGCTGAACAACATCTGAGTAGCTAACAGTGTATAAAACAAGCTGAGTGGTGAAAGCTTTAGTCAGCTTCTTTTGATCCATTTTATGTTTATGCTGTATCTAATATATCTAATATACAGTATTAACATACCAAGAAATATTATTTAATCATTATATATATATATATATATATATATATATATATATATATATATATAAAACACACATACACGCTGTATGCATATATTGTAAATATAGTCCTGTTCCAAAGTTGTTGTTTTCTAAAGAAATTAATACTTTTATTTAGCAAGGTAATTGATTACATTTACATTTACATTTAGTCATTTAGCAGACGCTTTTATCCAAAGCGACTTACAATTGGGGAATACATAAAGCGATTCGTCTTGAAGAGGCAATCAGACAGAGGAAGTGCTCATAACAACAAGTCTCAGGCATTGTTCAAATAAGTACAAGCTAGAAAGGAAAGGAATAAATAAAGAGAGAGAATTTTTTTTTTTTTTTTTTTTTTTTTTTTTTTTTTTTTTTAAGTATAACAGTAAAGACATTTATAATTTTACAGATAATTTAGATTTCAAGTTACTGCTGTTCTTTTAATCCAATATAATTAATAGAATTAAAAACTTAACAGTTTCCACAAAAATTTTAAGCAGCACAACTGTTTTCAGCACTGATAATAAAAAAAAAAAAAAATGTTTTTTGATTACGAAATCAGCATAATAGAATGATTTCTGAAGGATCATGTGACACTGAAGACTGGAGAAATGGCAGCTGAAAATTCAGCTTTGTCATGACTAAATAAATAAATAAATAAATAAATATATTAAAATATGAAATAA
This sequence comes from Spinibarbus caldwelli, assembly GCA_039654775.1. NCBI lineage: Eukaryota > Metazoa > Chordata > Actinopteri > Cypriniformes > Cyprinidae > Spinibarbus > Spinibarbus caldwelli. The sequence continues at coordinate 9,901,716 of CM077228.1, read as the reverse complement.
CTATTTTAAATGGTAATATTTTACAATATTCCTTTTTATGCAATTTCAAATGCTATTAAAATGAAGATGCTATTTTTCGCAAATAAATGCATGCAATGTTTATATATTTAAGTACAAACAATGGAAGAAAAGGGGAGTGTTTAGGAAACTTGTTTGGAAACAATTATTATAATGCTGTTTGGTGTTGATGGCTCAAACAAAAGCTCAAGATTGTTGCGGTTAGGGTCAGATCTCATTGAAAGTGTCATCTTCATTTTCCTTCGTTTTGTCACTTGCAGACCAACCAGTGGCAGATCTGCCATTGTACAGGCATTTGCTATGCGAAAATCATCATTGTCAAAGGCAACTTAAAGTTTACACCAACTAATTGGCAGCAACATAAAAGGGGAATTGAAAAATGACAGAAGACACCCTGCTTCCAACCCCCCTTTTGAAATTTGTCAAAATGTTTTCTCTTATAACGGGAAAACAAAGCATTTGCTCGTTAACGATGAAAGAGTTGCCTAAGTCCCCTGTTGATTGACGATCACTGAGATGTATGACACCTCTCAACTTGTCATGGAGGAGTTATTTGTACTCGGCTGCGATCCGTTCTGTGAGGAGAGACCAGATGTCCCGTCTTAATTAGGCCTGCAGTGATGTTTTTAATGACTTCTACCCCATTACGGGCAGAGTGTGCGCTAGTGAGAACGAGAGAGGAGTTTCAAATCTTCCTCCCTGTCACTCTCGTCTGAATTCATGTGAGCTCCGGGAAGTGTGCTGCTTTTTGTCAGATTGCAGTGTGTGATTTGAGATATGCTAAAACCCTCTGAAGAGCCGGGGAGGAACTTGGGGGTTTGGAGCGAGAGGAGTCAAATGCAACTTGGAGAACAAATGCAACTTTTCCACCTAATCTCCTCTCTGAATTGTTTTTGTATTGCATGCTTCATTTATATCTATGAGGGTGCACATTGTGTAATATATTTAATTAATGGCGTCTGTTATGGAAAACTAGGCCAGACTAGTTGATGGGAGATGTCTAGTGCACAAAGACTGATATAAAACACTCATACAGAACTTAGTTATGCTCTCCCGAAAGGTTTATGTGCTATTCTACTGTTTTATTGCACGTCTGATCTCTAATTCTGATTCCCCTCCAGACGACCGCCAAGAAAAGGAATCGTCTCGTACCTAGATTTGGCGTCCGCACTTGGAGATTCATGACAGGCCGCTGGTACATGGAGTATTAGAGCTCTCACTTACAATGCACAGATCAAATTTGAATTTGGCCTATATTAAATTATATCTCTTCCTCTGATGTGTCAGGTTGGTACATTTGGAGAACGCCGCAGAAGACTGTTCGGAAGGCATTACCTGCGTGCGAATCACCTCAAGGTAGAATCGAAAGTAAGTTTCTGAATAAATGTAATTGCTTTGCCATAATGAGGGTATAAAATGTTATTAATATTTTAGAACAAGTCCTATTTTTCATTTCTGAAAACCACTACGGGGCTCCTTTTCAAAGGGTTTCAGTCAAAACCCAATGGGAGATTCAATTGACTTTAATCTTGCATTCGTTTGAAAATTTGAGCCCATTAGTTAACTTTGCCTTTTCTGTGCAGTTTTCATTGCATTTCAATGAAGCCGCTTTCCTGTGGTGTTAAAACACTAATAGTTGCTTCAAATAGTAAATGAGGAAAGGATATATATGAGGAGAGAAACTGGGGAAGAGAAGAGTTGATGACCTAAAATATTTATATAAAACATCTGTGTTTTTATGGAGGTTGGAATAACAAAAAAAGATCCAATACACAGCTACAGGGTACAAGAATCAAATATTTATATGCTTTAGTGAATAATTTGGGGATTGAGATGCAACTATTAAGCATTCTGCACCAAACGCGGTGCTCTGACAACATATCAATTGTGGCCAGGTGCACCAGCTAATTGGTGAAATGCATTGTGGTCGCTGGCAAGGGAAAGTCAGGGGACCAGCCGTAATCAAATAAAGGGAAGGCCTGAATAATTCTTTTTGAAGTGCTACGGACCTCATGAGTGCGACGCGACTCTAATTTCCGACGCTCGGCACGTATCTACCCGCTGAATTCGTGAAGACCCCCCTACACCTACTCAACCCACTCGGGACCAACAGTATGAAGGAACCGTATTTGAAACCAGTTCATTTTGACTCGCTTCAACTAATTTTGATTCGCTAGTGACCAAATCTCCAAAGAACAATCTCAAAGAGTGCCAGTGCTTCATCGGATCTCTCACTACCTTTCCTTATACAGTAAATCACGTAGGATGATTAAAACGCCTGCCTTGTGAAATGCTAATGCGTAAAAAGCATTTATTTGACATCTGTTAAATAACAACAGTTCTTACCTGGAGGATGACCATCAGCCCCCCCTTAAGGGTCAGCATTTTGAATCCTGGCTGCTCAACTTTGAATAAATAAATTGTGTCATTATGCTTTTCATCGTCTGATAAACAGCTCCTTTTCACACTCAGAATCTCCATTAAAGAAAAGTAGGTCAAGAGCAGAGGCTTTAAACGGCAAGCCAATACACTTCTCTTCTCCTTACTTCTCTCCTAAAAAAAAAAAACCTGCAGACTAGCAAGCCACCCCAGTGGTTTATCTCAGTCCTAACTCAGCACTATTCACCAGTTAAATACAAGTGCACATCAAAGCATGCATCCAGATCAGGTTATTTTGGATAAAGTTGTGGTATTATTGGTAGCAATGCAGCACATACGAGACATTAGGAAATATTATGAATTTAAAGGGATAGTTATTTTGTGTTATGATCCTTTGGCCCTATAGAAATGCCTATAGTCAGGTTATATTTTGCTTGTTACATGATTCTCTGGAATGCTTGAATCAGATTTTTTTTTTTTTTTTTTTTGTGGGGCTGTCAGATTTCCAACAAAGCATGTTTCTTGTATCACTTCAAGCTCTGTCTTCTCATATAATAATATAATATTTATATGTATTATTAATATTAAAAGTATTCATAAAATCTGTAATTTTATTAATTAATAAAATAAAATTAATAAAAAATAATGGGTTTTAGCAGTGTACTAATATCAAAACAACTCTGATTCCAATTATCGGTGCACACACACACACACACACACACACATACCTTTAAAAAATGTGTGTGTGTGTATATGTGTATGTACATTTATTCCTTACTTAACCTTAAATAACTGTCAGAAGCATTATTAATAAAACAGTATACATCACTTTAAAAAAAGAAATTGTCTCATGATTTCGGGTCTGTTTACACAACATCGTGCAAATCATGGGAAAGCCAGTGTTCTCTGTCTGTCAGGACAGGGTGTATAATGGGGCATCAAAGCAGCCAAATCAACAAACAAATGCCTGTTTGCAGGATTGAGAGGATGAGTCTGATAGGACAGGATACCCATCCTGCCCTGGTGAGTGTCTCAGACAGTCTGAGCTTAGGTCTGCCTTTGCCCATCTGTCGTGAACCCTGGCCAGCAGAGGAAGGGGGGCCATACCAGGACAGCAGTCGTCCAATCACGAGCCTTGTGTTGGTCCTAATACTTTTCAAATGATGCTTCCTTTCTAAGACCGCCCAAATTGGAAGAAAGCTCTTCGTTTTCTGTAATGCACTGTCATGAGACCCTGAACTGATTTAGCTGGTAAACAACCTGTTAACCTTGCTTCGCTGCTATGAACGGCCTGTTTCTATGCAACAAGATGTCATAATCATCTTACTTTACAAGAGTCCGGCATTATGCGCAGTATTTTCATCTCTTGTCAGCATCCTGCAGAACGGCAATGTGTCAGGAATCCAAAATATCTAAAAGCAAGAACGATAGGACATACATTTCCTCCGGAAACCACTTTGAATTGGCGTAAACATAGAGAAAAGTGCATTTTCCTGTAGATCTAGGTATATATGCGTTTAAATAACATCCCGGTTTGTTGCTCTGTATATATAGGGAATATAGTAGTCTTCATAGGCATTAAGGCTGGCCTCAGGGAGAGGAAGATGAGGGTATGTTATACCAGAGTTACCGCGTGGGGTCCATATCAAAACCCGGCCATCGCACCACTATCCCTGTCTGCATCCAATTTCAGCATGAACGTTTCCTGTTAAACCCCCATCAAACAGACACACGGCAGCACAAAGGAAAACCTCATCTCCACGGGAAACTAATCCGCCGGTGTGCGCTGTAAGCCTGTCAGGTTTTTTTTTTTTTTTTTTTATTGAAAGAAGTCATCACTCATTTTTGCCAAAGATTAAAAGTATGGCTAAATTGAGAAAATCCGCTTAGGAATTTTTCTGAATTTAAATTTGGACTGGGAAGTGAAGAAGCTTCTCGGGACAGAAAAGGTGTGTAAGGTGAGATAAATTAGAACATGTAGACAACATATTTGTTTCGGCCCTCCCTCTTCTCTATATATTTCTATCTAAGTCTTCCTTTGAATGCTGAACAAATGAATGAGATGAGTTGGCGGCATTTCCGCAGTTACCTCAAAAATCATCCTTCCTGATTGGCAATTCGAGCATAAGAGACATGCATCTAAAATGAGTTCTCCGTCCCTTTAATTGCATCGCCACTGGCAACAAGGTGTTTCGGTGGGAGGGAATGACAATTGCTTGCCGGCAGGAAGCGGGGGGCTGGGTCAATACTACTTTCACATCTACTGGGCAACATTCCCTGGATAGTGTATTTACCTCTAGGTTAGTTGGCATTAACTTTGAAATAATTATAGGCATGTTAAAAAAGTGATTTTTAAAAAATATTTGTATTATTATTTCTACTAAAAAGTGTCAATTTGTGCTTATAGTCATTGCTAAAATAAAATATAGCTGAACCTGTGTAATTTTTATTGACATACTATTATAAGCTTTTATTTTTATATTTTTCATATATTTTTGTCATTAGTTTTTTTTAGTTCATTATATTTTTAATAGTTTTTGTTTTATACAAGTATTTTTAAATAGTTTTAAATTTTAGTTTTAGTTTAATTTTCAATTTTACTAGTTCAACTTTAATGTATTTCAGTTGTCAATGTTGTCAGTTTTTTCATGTAATATTTTATTTTATTTCAGCTTTATTTCAGTTAACAAAACTGTTTTTAACAGTTTTAGTTTATGCAGAACTAAAGCTTCTTCGTTTCCTTTAATTCTGTTTAGTTTTATTCTATATAATGTGTAGAAAAAAAGTGGTTTATTTAATATTTAATGAAACTGTTAATTTCCATCAAGAGTGTAAATATTGTTAAGGTCCCTTTAAGGCAAATCTATGTTGGCCCAGTAGTACACAACACAAGGAAATCTCCAAAACACAACAGAAACAAGCTGCAACACAACGAACTTAGCACAACACCACATAAACAAGCCTCAACACAATATAATTAGCACAACACAAAGTAAACAATTCACAACACAATGAAATTAGCACAACACAATGGAAACAAGCTACAACACAATGGAAACAAGTCGCAACACAATATAATTAGCACAACATAAAGTAAAGAAGTCACAACACAAAGAAATTAGCACAACACAATGGAAACAAGCTGCAACGCAACGAAATTAGCATAATACAACAGAATTAGTCCTATGCGTTGTGTTATGGGAGTTTCGTTGTGTTATGGAGATTTCGTTGTGTTGTGTACTATTGGGTCACCGTAAAAAATCAGTTCATTTCGCAGCCATCTTGACAAATCCCCCTGGGCGGCTATTCTTATATTGACAACAGACATTCAAATAAAGCTTATATTTACTTGAGTGAGGAAAGAAAGACGTCTCAAGGACAGTTTGAGGTATCATAACTTAGGTTTTTCTGGTCGAGCTAATATAGAAACAATACACAACGTCTCAATCAAAAAGGCTTTTTTAACTGAAATCAGGACTTCATACATCCGCCATTCATTCCAATTTCTTGCATTTATTTTTTCCAAGTGATCCATCTTCTACACTGTAGTTGAACCTGAAATCACGTACTGTCGGAGAGATCTGCATGGGCTTACCTTTTGACCGCTAATAAAGCGTATTTTATGAGTGTAAATGTAGTATGAATGCAGCTGCACGTACTACCTCCATCATGTTGCCGTTGCTGCCATCGTCAGTTGCGTCGCAGTTTCCTGGCATTAGCGAACGTGAAACCTGTTGAATAACAGTCATTATTTTGGAATTCTGTTTGGTGCCACTAATGATGCAGACATCCAAAAGTGCAGCACCAGCACTCCGTGATCTTTTGTATAAATTTCAGAAAGGCAGCAAAGGTAGACGGATGTTGTAAAGAGAGAAGCCGAGATTCATGTGTGCAGAAAGAGGAGCTAATCAGCGGCATATCGCTCTCTCTTCTGCCATTGTTACTGGCCTCGCTGGCCTGTACCGAGCTTCTTAGTTGGTAATTATGTCAGCTCCAGCCTAAATGATTTATTATTTATTTTGCCAGACTGCAGCCTGAGAGACAGCTGCCCCTGGAGTGGTCATTAATGTGCTATCTGGCCGGGCAGGGCGCGGCTCCTATGATCCTGACCCAATCTCAGATCCTAATCCAAGGAGGAAGGAGGCTGCAGGCCAGGATTTGGCGGCCCAGCTATCTCACTCTCTATAATTGATAGGTTTTAGGCGATTATACGCTTCACGTGATTAAGATCTATAACGACGTATTGATCGGACTGCACTGGGATTCAACCAGGGGGTGCAAGACATCCACGACTACCCGCTCCGCCCCCCTTCCCCCCAACCGTTGGTTTGACATTTTGATATCTGACATTAGATAAAAGTGCGCGAGTGTGTATCTGTACACGTGTGCCTTTTCCTCCCCGTACGGCGAACCTGTAGATGAAAGGGACGAATGTTGTTTGAGTTTATGAGTACATACATATTTACAGTGTGCGCGTGCGGGAAACATGCACATCTATCAATCTGGGGATCAGAAGACGAGCTGGATTGGATTTTGAAGGTTAGGCTGAGAAGCCTGTGGGTGGGTGATTATTAATTATGATAGCTGTAGACTCAGATTTTATCCTGCAGTCAGAGACCTGTGGGACATCAGCTGAGCCGGGTTGGCTGACACTGAGACAATCAGGAACAGGATGATGTGGCACTTGATGGGAACTCGGTGGGAAAAAAATGCCACTTTCATCTTTGAACGTCAGGATGATCTGTAGCGCTAATACAGTACATAACTAGCATAACTATGCAATTTCTTATAAAAGTATCATCTTTTAGAACAAATGCTCTATTGGCTAAAAAATGAATTTGAAATTGCAAAGCTACAAGCTAATCAAATAGCTGGGTTACACTTTAAAAACAAAAGTTAGCTATGCTACAAGTTGCTAACAAAAAATTTGCTAAATACATTGAAAATTTTTAACTGTAAGGATCTGAAAATAGGATAACAGGATGAATTTTTACAATAAATACAGCTAATAAAACTAAAAACAAATTTATATCATTCTGACAATTATAAACGTAATCATTTTACCAAATAGTTAGGCTTACTTCAGAAAAGATGACGCAAAGACAAATGATTTGAAGAATTGCTTATAGGATTGGTGAATCTTTTATTTGATCAGTAAATCATTTGTTTACCTAACTCAACTGAACAAACTGATTCATTAAAATGAATCAGACCTCAAAACATGAGATTCCAGAGCTTTAAAAAAAGCATGTTAAATTTATTTAATAAGTATGACAAAATATACCAATATACATTTTTTTTTTAATCATGAAAACTCCTGATTACAATGATACTGAGGAAGACTTTTTAAAAACAGCTAATGAAAAATATAGTTAATTTAGTAACATTGCTACTTTTGTTTTAATTAGCTAACAAAAAATCTCAAAGTAATTATGAAATATTGATATAAAGCATTTTTGTCAAATGAAAAGATTCAGAAAAAATAAAATAAAATTATGAATAACTTGTATGCTGTTAACCATATCCAGCATATATGCATATAACTGAATGTCTTGTTACCCTAAATTATATATAAATTAATTTATATAAATTTCGAAAAATTATAATCAGCTCACTTCAAAAAATGTCACAAAAACTTAAATGGTTTGAATAATTCTTTATTCAATTGGTGAATCTTTTATTTGGTCAGTGAATCATTTGTTTACATGAATCATGTGAACAAAATGATTCACTTAATATTCACAAAAAGATACTTTTGTTTTAACTACTGTAGCCTCAGCCTCAGCCTCAGATGTCACAGCCATGGACAGCTGGCTGAAAGTCTGAATCTGAGGCATATCATACACAAAATTAGAAACACTTCAGGAGTTTCGAAGTCGTCATCGGATTATTTAAAATTATACAAGGATTTCCGAGAGACGTGTGTGTCGTGGTCTTTAACGTTCCGCCTGGAAACAAGATTCCGTGATGCCAAACCCCCTCATGGAAGAAGAAAGCTGTTGTGTTTACAACCGTGATGATGAGCGCTTATCAGGATCAACTAAATGCTGGTTTTTTTTTTTTTCAAAAGTGAGATATTAAAAGTTTGTGGCATAGAATCTTTAAAATATGTCCAAGAGTTTTAGACACTTTAGATAGATTTTTAGTCTGTTATTGTGGCGACATTTCCACGCCCCTAAACATGACGCGACACAAAATGAAATGTGATTGGTTGCTTTACCTGTCAGTCATATGGTCTCTTGGGCGGGTCTTGGCCATTCAAAGCGGCCAAGATTCCCAGACCTTCTGTCATCAGTCTGAAGGTCTGGCTGCGCGAGACTATAATTACTGTAGTTCCTCCCTAAATTGAGAAATACTTTCCCAATGATATGTAAAACATTTTTGTCAAAAGAAAATGCTATATGTGCCATATATAACTGCATATATCTGTAAGTGTCGTGCCAGTTACCCAAAGCTCAAGGAATCTTTTGATGATCTAAGCTCAGTTCAAGATGGAGCTTTTCAACTGACTCTTTGGCTATCAACAAGCTTCCCTGCTGTCGATTTGCCATGCGAGAATCCATCCCTCTTGGTAATAAACGGAGTGCAGAAGGGAAATTAAAGAAAAGCAGACAGAAGCATTTCTAGCTCATTCCTGCATTATGGCGCATTTCCATTTTTTCGCCTCAGTCTTAATCTCCATTGAATGACTGTCATCGCCCTCCGGCAGTAATTAGGAACGGACTCTGGACAACAACAGACAAGTTGGCCTAGCTTGTCTCAAGCAGCAAATTACCTTTAGCTTATGGTAAGCAATATTCCGTGCCAGGCAACTTTTACTGCTGATTAGCAATTAGCCCAAACTACCGGCAGCCGAAGAGCTAATGTTTAATTTGGTCTGCTAATGATAGACTCCCATCTAGTGTGCGCAAGCGGGGAGAGAGAACTCGAGGGAAGGGGGTTGGGTGAAGAAACGTATGGATTTCTTCTTAATTCCTTTTCATTTACAACCTGACAGGCCCTCAGGTAGTAAGGAAATTTCTTAGCGATTAGTAATGGCTGCCCCTTCAAAGTGGCAAACGAATGTTAATGCTTCTCTTCAAGGCCTTCGCCCAGAAAACACACACTCCTGAGGCTAAATAATCATAGTGTTTTCTTTCACGAGCACAAAATCGCACAAAAAGGTGACAGCAAAGAAATTAGCAGCACTATGTGACCAAAACTACATGGACGCCCCTTGCTAATTGTAAAAGGTGCATAAAATCAAGCATACAACTCCTTAGACAAACACTTCAGGTCTTAAAGAAATTGAAACGGCATCTGGAGTGAAAGAACTTGACCTGGACTACACAAAACCCAGACTTGAACCCTTTGGGATGAATTGGAACGTCTAATGGTAGTCAGACACCATATTTAAACAGTTACACAACTAAGAACTCTCAATGGCTGCTAAATACCTTGTTTTCTGTAAAGAGGCTCTGTGTTTATTTGCAAACATGAGCAAGCGGTGTCAGCAGGGGCTTCAATGTATCCCATAAAACCCTGCTAATCATTCTCATGTAACCAAGCACACACTTGTGGGCTGGACCCACCAAATCAGGTGGACTAGCTGCAGCGCTCACTCAGAGCAAGTTCAGCGGAGATGCTTGTTAAGAATGTGCAATGGTTACCGTGGGAATTATCCCATCCCTCGAGGCTAGGGAGTTCTCGGCGCTAATGAACGGCAAGGATGAGGCTCGTTATCCTCCTCTGTCTGTCTGATATTCAGCCACAGTGTCTCATCTCGTACACGCGCCTCTCTGTAGTAAAGATGGAGGATAGATGGTGGATTTGGCTCTCACGTGGACCTGAGCTTCGAAAAAGATCCCCTGCGGTACGGTTAGAATGAGAGATGATATTTCTCAAAGTAGCTGAAGGTCATCATCAGCCAGGTTCAGGTTGCATGTAAATATGGTTGTCACTTCTAAATGCTTAATTGCTTTCTGCACACATACTGTTGGGTTATTTCAGTACCAGATTCTTGCTTTTCACACTAAATTATTGTCTGTCGACTGAGAATATAGTGCACAAGTCTTATGAACCATGAACCAGACATATGGGGTCCACAGAAAAGTAATTTTTGTAAAAAAAAAAAAAAAAAAACAATTATCTAGGGTTGCCAACACTGTGTTGACTTGAACTATTAATAAAATATATAATTATAAATAAAAATAATAAATTAGTAAATACCAGATAAAATTTTACCAAGTAATTTTGGGTTTGTGAATAAAATACAAATAATAAAATACTATATATAGTCATTTAACAGACTCTTTTATCCAAAGAGACTTACAAATGAGGACAACAGAAGCAATCAATTTTAGTATTAAAACAACTAAAACTAAAAAGATACACATTTTTTAAAAAAAAATAAAGAAATTAAATAAAAATGACAAATGCATACAACTCAATTTAAAAACTTAACATTTAAATGAAAATAAAAAATAAAGCTTAAAACAATTCAAAATATTAAAGAACAAAAGGTATAAGAGTATAATAATGATTCTAACATAACACTAAGCCAAACACCAAAAAACAATTACATGTATGTACAACCACACACACACATATATATACACATTTATAAATTCAATATATAAATTCTTTCATTTCCATGTAGTTTGTTGAAGTACTAAAATAACTGAAATTAAATAAAACTAAAACTTAATAAAAAACCTATACAGATATAATAATAAAAAACTAATAAAATTACAAATATTACTCCAACTTTAACTAAAATTAAAATATATAACAAGTACAAATCAAACTACATTAGTTTATCAGTAATCCCAAAAAAAAAAAACACCGAGCCAAACACACATGCTAAAAAACAACTATATATTATATATATTACATGTGTATATATATTACACATGTGTATGTATGTGTAAATGAGTAATATTTTATTTATGTATTTATTTATTTTTTTTACAATTTTATAAAATAAAATAAAACTTTACTGATTAACGTTGGGTTCAGCTTTTTTATTTTGAATGTAAAATACAAAATTTATAAAATATTTAAAAGCTTACTGTTTGGAGACATATCTTCTTGATAATATCAACCTCAATATATTTTTCACACAGTATTTTTAAATGCCAAAATTCTGCTTGCTTACATATTTTAGGAAGGGGTCCCTCACAAGAAATTCATCATTTTAAGGTCCATGGCATCAAAAAGTTTGAAACCCTCTGATGTGAAAGAGCAACTAGTACAATGAATCAAAATTTCTCAGTTTGTGTTTTATGAAAGAAATACTGTATGGAAATACATGGGGTTTGGAATGGCATTAGGGTGAGAAAATGACTCTAATTGATAATTAAAATAAAAAGCGTTAAGTTATTCTGGAATGAATAAATGCCAATACTGGATTTGAGAAGCAAGTTTAAAAACTATAAAGTAAACTAGAAACAAGAAAAACCACAATCCTTCACTTAGGAAGTGATGTTGTAAACTTCAAGTGCTTCATGCAGAGTTTAAAGGAAAGCAGGTTGTCCTCATTGACCAGTGTTGCATGTTGTTTGTTTACCTTTCTTTCCTAATTCTTCTTCCACCCTTTCTTGTTCTCTTCATTGGACACAACCGAGATACGGCCAAGGTGTGGTTTTGCTGCTTGGCAAGTTCAAAAGCAAAGGGATGTTTTCCTTTTCCTTTCCAAAATCCACAAACCTAACTTTTTTTTTTTTTTTTTTTCAAATCTGTGTTTCTGATTTGTGTAGGCTCTTTGGAATGACAGCAGTGGAAAAGAAAAGGGGCTTGTGGAATCGAGTGGTGGGAGAGGTAGAGAGGGACAGAGAGACAGAGGAATGGGATGGAGAAAAAGAAAGAGCACTAGAACATGGAACTCTCTTACTCATCCTCTCGCTCTCTCTCTTTCATACACACACACAAAAACACAAAGACTGACAGGCTGGAGCTTCAAAGCTTTGGCTTCTCTCTATCCTTCCTCTGGTGTGGAATTTCAATGCAGTATTTCATTTTTCATTGGGGGGTTGGGGAGGGCGAGGAGGTTGGGGCAGGATGAGTGTGTATTCTTTCAATGATCCACTTCTGTCCCACGGCGGCCCTCTTATAGTGCTGATGTGTTTTAGTAAACTAATATCAACACAAATCCAGCCACGCTGCAAATGACCAACACGTGAGGTTGTCGTGACGTTTAGGGGCATGTTGCATTTGGAAACTAAAAATTCAGCAGATGGCAGCAATAAAATGTAGCAATAAAATTGCAATTTACTAAATATTTTTTTATTTTATTTTTTAAATTATTTTTATTATTTTGTTTATTTGGATACTCATCAGGGATTTTCCCCCTTAATTTCCAACATGATATCAAAATGAGAGGTTTTTTTTGGTAGCTTTGAGGTTATCTTTGTGCTGGTCTACTCTTAGATTTTGACAAAATTCACTGTAACTGCATATAAATAGCCTATTTGAAATGCTTTTCTCTTTCAGGAAAATGGAGCAGTGATGACTCCTCCTGCACAACACAGATTTTTTGTCCAATCAGATGCTCTCTTGAAGAAGAATGTACCGCCCCCTTACGCCACATACAACCGACTAGTAAGTAATAATTCATCATGGCAGTAGCATGGCAATTAAAACACACACACACACGCACACACACACACACAGCTGATCCGTTCAAATGGAAATGTATCGTCAACACAGAAAACACAAATTTATGTTACTTGAAAAAAAAAAATCAAATAATTGTTTTAAAAATTAAGCTTATTTTATTTCATATAGTTTCCATGAAAAAAAGTACTTTTCTTTCAGTTTAATTTGACATACTAAAATAACTAAAACTAGAACATAAAAAAATAAAAAAATAAAACTATATACGTATAATAAAAACGCAGAACAATTAAAGCTTTAACAAAAATTAAAAGAAAATATAAAAATAAAAACAAATTCAAACTATTAAAAAAACTATTAACATATCTCAATGAAAAAACTGATCTGCAACAGCTTTCCTTATGGATAAAATCCAAGTATATGAAATATTTTATTTATTTTTGAAAATTATTTTTATTATTTTATTTATTTATTCAGGTACTCATTACAGGGATTTTTCCCCTTAATTTCCTTGGATATTTGATGCAAACAGTACAGGTCACTGTGTCCGCCTTTCTGTGAAACTACTCCTATACAAAAATGTAATAAAGAAACCATGGTTTTGTTCATTTCCTTTTGGCACAGAGAGAGAAAAAAAGTAGATGTCCTACATAACTTTCCCACTGAGATTATAAGTTGTTAGAAGATGCACAAGTTGCGACAGATGTTGTTCAATATGTAAGATGTATCATGTTGCAGTTCCTTTAAGGTTAACGGGCACAAAAGTCTTCTTTTTTTTAAACAATCATTTGGAACTTGGTGAGAGTTTATTTTGGACTCTCACTTTGTACAAATTTTTTAGTGAGCAATTTTTTTTTACAATTTAACAGTATAAACTAGTCAAGTTGCATCATTTCAAAAACCTTGGCAACGTTTTAGTAATAAGGTTCAATATGTTGACATTAATGTATAAGATATCATGAACTAACAATATACTTTTACATCAAGTATTTATTAAAAAATAATATTTAAGCAAACATGAATAAACAATATTGTATGTATAATTTAACCTAAATCGATAAATGCTTCATAAAAATAACCTAATTTTCTTTGACTAATTTCCACAAATTGAACTCTGTCTTACAGTGTAGCCCGAAAAAATCCTGCAACACACTTTTTAAATCCTTCTGACTGTGCCAGGCTGAAATCCCAGCCTCTTAAACTCTACTTTTTTAACAAATTGTATCCATCTCCATCACTCGGTTGGTGGCTGGCCATAGACACCTTTGAGCCACCATTATTTTATCTTAGCGTACTTAAAGGTCTGTAGGATCCACAAGCCTTTGAGGGTAAGTGGTGCCTCTAGTGGCACATCAAGGAGGTGAGAAGAGGTGGAGAGGTCAATGCTCAGGGGTACCTTGGCTATCTCGACCTCGTCCTGGGGTGCTGCCCATGAGGGACGTGTCAGCGTGTTGCGCCTCTGATAAGGAAAGGTCAATCTTCTACCATCATCCCATGGCCCAAGGCCTCCAAAAATACCAGAAGAGAAGTCAAAGAGACTTAATATATCTCAAGTTTTCCTCACTTTAGGCCCCGACGTTGAGAAACGTCAAGGCCAGCATCACATTTTCTCATATATTCTTTCAGCAACATGCACCGTTTTAAGATTCCCCTCCTCGAAGCACACAATCACGCACGTTCTTCTTGGTTTCCAGCCCCCACCCCCCCCCGAACCATCTTGCTCTGTTATTTCTGATTAGCTGTAAACGAGCAAATATTTTCCCAGTGTTCGCCAGGTTAGATCCCCATTTAATTAAACTGGCTCATTATGTCGCTCTCTGATTAGTGGAGGGGAATCAATTATTCAATTCACAAACATGGGCCGCAGGAGCTGGAGGTGCACAAAGAGCTGCTCATTTAATTCCAAGGACACTAATTAGCTACAAAGCAAAGCTGCAACTTTCTGTCTTTCTCCCCCCACCCTCCTTCCTCAATTACCACGAACGTAGGACACTGGGTGTGAGGAGCAGGGAGGAGGGCTGAGGCAGAAGAGAAGAGGAGAGCATGATGGGAAACGTAGGTGGGGCGGGTCAAAGCGTTCCTTATTTGGCAGGAATCCCGTCTTGTTAGCGGGGTCGAGATGTTGCGGACGGCGGTGTTATTTGCTGATATGTAGATCGGGCGGAGAGCTAAGCATCCAGGAAACGACCCGAGGGATTTCCAGCAGCTTCAAACTCAAAGGCCTGCCACTTTTGTTCTCCGCAATCAAACGGCGGGCAATTATCCGAATTATTGACAGCAGATTTCTCATTTCAACTGCAAATTAAGGCTATCAATAAAGCTTTCTGATGCAAAAGTGACTAATTAACCGACGGAGTGGAGCTCTGAAGCCGTGTTGTAAAAAGAAAAAAACTCCAGTTGGTAGCACGTAGTGGAAACACAGGGGAACTAATTAGTTTAATTATCAAAACAGCTAATTAAAATTACACAGTTGCCTAATTAGTTCTGTGCTTCTTGCTGTCTCTCTCTCCCTGTCTCTCTTATTTCCTCTTTGCCCTCTCACTCTTTAATTGACAGGTTGAAGTTAAATATAAAACAGGAGCGAGAGAGGGAAAAGAAGAGGAGAAAACGCGTATGGCGGGGTACCGAGAGTTTAACACAATATCTCGGCTGATGCTGTCTGCGCGAGTGGCAGATCTCTGGAGCAGGAAAACAAATGACTTTCATCCAAGCAATTCCAAATTTTCTCACACTAAAGTCTTTTTGATGTGAACAAATGAAGAATTTGTCCTCTTCTTGTTACCCTGATGAAAAACAGCATTGCCATGCTGTAAAAGACAAATTTAAAGTCAGTATGATTTCAAAATGAGTTTTTTTTTTTTTTTTTGTGGAGCTTTGAGGTCATCTATTTGCTGGTCTGCTCCTAAATGTTGACTATATTCACTTTTACTGTGATATAAATGGCCTATTTGAAATGTTTTTCTCTTTCAGGAAAATGGAGCAGTGATGACTCATCCTGCACTGCAAAGATTGTCCAATCAGATGCTCTCTTGAAGGAGAACGTCCCACCTCCTTACGCCGTAGACAACCGACTAGTAAGTACAAAAATCGCAGAAATAACATGACTTAAAAAACAACAACAACAAAAACAGCTGATCCATTCAAATGGAAATGCATTGTCAACACAGGAAACACACATTTTTGTTACTTTTTTAAAATAATGTTTATTTAAGATAGTTTACAAGACAACATTTGTCAATTTGATTGTTTAATTTGATGTAATCAAATAACTTAAACTAAAACTGAAATAATAAAAATAAAACAAACTATATACATAGACATTAAAAAATAAACATGACAAAAACGCAGAACAATTAAAGCTTTAACAAAAATAAAAATGAAAGTAGAAAATACAAAAATGAAAACTAATTCAAACTATTAATAAAAAACTATTAACATATCTCAATGTTACTAAAATAACACTGATCTGAAACGGCTTTTCTTATAGAAAAGTATATTACAATAAAAAAAATGGATGTAACTACCGTTTCATGTTGATTTTAAGTCTATTTTGAGATGAAACGCGGAGCAACAGTATTGTTAATAGAAATTAGAATGAAAACGAAAGTGTATATTTCCTTTCTCCTTTGCCTTTGTGTGGCTGTGTGAACAACATGGTGACTGACTGATACATGATTGACATCACAATTTCTAATCCAGTGTACTGCAGGTGAAAATTGAAGCTGTTGAATATTGCTGATGCAACAGCATTCTTGTTTGTCTTTTCCCGAACAGTAGCAAAAATTATCTGTCAGAAGAAAGGCACAATGCGAGACTACTGTAAGATACGTTTACTGTATATAAAAACGTGTGTTGAGGGGCTGGTGTCACAGTAAAAAGCACCAGGGCCCCTCTCATTGTATGGCGTGTCTCTGTGTATCAGATCGGCCTCTGAACATGTAAATGGGCCGGAGGTCCGTCCTACCACCTGGTTCCTTTTGGCCATGCTGGTATTTTTAGCAACGCTAATCAGGCAGCTTATTATTTCTTGAGTTCACAGAAACTTTGAACTCCAGACTCCCTCTGCCTAAAAGATTCATGAAGGCCGGGCATCGGGGGACCTGCTTAAGTTTGCAGTGGGGTCAGAGATCGGCGTTATCCCTTCGGCAAGCACAGAAAAACAAATTGCATATGTTAAGGGCATGCCTGGTACATAGTGTATTGTTCAATTCACTCTTTCTTTTCCCAGTGTCCATCTTATACCTTGAGCTAGTTTTTAGGCTATACAGAGCTAACAAAACAGCTCAGTGAATAAGGGTAATAGACGGCCCCTAAAATGCCTGAATTGGGTTGTTTGGTTGACCTTCATCTACTGATAGTCAACCTGTAGTCATACAAACATTTTGAATTATGTACCACCCTGAACAGACACCAGGTTTGACCACAAGGACATATGGTCCAGTGCTTTTTTCAGGATTATGTACTGTATATACTATTATAGTATTTATTTGTTATTTAAAATTAGCTTTTGTTTTTATTTTTTCAGTTTTCATTTTAATTTCAAAATTTTAGTAATTTTATGTGCTTTTGTAAATTTAATATATATATTATATTATTTATATGTATGTATGTGTATAAGTTTTAATTTTATATACTGTAAGTTTAGTTTTAGTTTAACAATAAAAACACTGATTTGGTCAGAAGATGCATAAGAGCCATGCTATATACATATATTATATATGGCTTGTATAGACCATTTTAATGAGTAATTATGAACTGTCATTGAAAAATAGCTTTTTCAATAGATTTTTCATTTCAGAGTGAGCTGTTCCTTTACTTAAGCTAATTTCCATTTTATTGTTCCATATGTAAAAAAGTTTGAAGTGAATTCTTCAGCACACTTGTAAACTATGGGACTTTATTAGATTGTGAGTGAATATGAAGGGTCTTCCAAAGTGAAGGCCTTTGTGTATAAAATGCAATCTCGTCCGGACCTGCCGGCGGGGGGACGCATGTAGATTGCAGGGTGAATTGCCTGCAAAGCTGCTGTCCGATTTGAATTGTCAATGCGTCGCCGTTCCATTTGACTCATACGGAGACCACTTTGGCTCAGATAGTGCAAAGATAGATTCCATCAGCTCCTTATCTGTTACAACCTGCATTGGTTGCAATTGGATTCAATAGCGGCCAATAATAGTGTTATTTTTTTAAACATTAGGATACCTGGATTTTTTTATTTTTTGCACTGGTCAGCAGCGGGGTGTATGGGGATGAGAAAAAGGATATAAAAGGGAACCTTATTCTACCTTGTTTTTCCCACCTCCTGCTGTCCGATGCCATGAATAGTGCATTATTCCGATCATTTTTCTGACTTTCAGGAGGAAAAAGTAATTTTATCTGGTAAAGGATATATTTTTTCTTTCAGCCGGCCCATCCCAAGAGTGGTGTGCATTGTGCCGGGCTGAAGAAATCTCATAACTGTATTGATACATCACAAAAGCCAAGTGCAATCATCGTCTGTGAAAGATCCTCTGAGACCAATTTAGACCCCAAAGACTTTGACCATAAAATTTAAATCAGCAAAACGGACTAATTTAGTGTTGGCTATGATAGTTCTGAATACAATTATTGTACCCTCAACATGGCAGAATTCATTAAAATAGCCATATAACTGATTTCAGTGTTAGTCCAATATTTCCATAATTTCCTCACTCTAAAATAATTGGACCTAGATCTCGTTTTAAGGCCATGGGAGAACTTTGATGGGACTCATTTGCAATGAGGGTGTCTTTTTCAAAAAAGACATTAATTAAGTTAGAGTATCCGCTCTCCAATATACTGTAGTATACTGTGTATGTGTGTGTGTGTGTGTATATATATATATATATATATATATATATATATATATATATATATATATATATATATATATATATATTGACAGCTTTAAAGAATTAAAGGAATTGTTCACTCATAAATGAAAAATCTGTAATTATTTATTCGCTTTTATGTCATTGAACCAACCTGTATCATTCTCTGTCTTCTGTAGTACATGAAGTCCATATATAGAAAAATTTTAATGCAGCTCTTTTATTATAAACCATTTGATAGCTTTGTTTAAGGAACATGCTGATATTGAAGTCATTGTTCACTGCTAATCTTTCCCTCCAGTGAGCTGTTAACTCAAGATTTACTATGACTGAATCATTAGTCAACACTCAAGGTGAACTTGAATGGCTTATGAATTTAATCTTAAAATGCTATGACTTTATTCTTGTAATTTGACTTTTTCCCCCCAAAACATGCCATGACTATTTCTAAATTAAATTTTTCATTAACTATATATATTTTTATTAACAATTTTATTAACAATTTTATTTATTTATTTGTTAATTTATTTTTTATTAATTATTTACTATTATTTACTACTTTTCTGAAAATTTTTACTATTTTCAAACTATTGCTATTTAAATGCCATTATGCTTAGACTTTATTATAGTAATTTTGCAAAGTGTTACTACTTTCATTCAGTTTTAAAGGGACAGTTCACTCAAAAATGAAAATTCTGCCATCATTTACTAACCCTCACATCATTGCAAATCTGTATGTTTGGTACAGTATTGGGGAAAATACTGTGAAAGTCAATAGCTACTGTTTGGTTACCCACATTTTTCAAAATATCTTTTTTTGTTCAGCTGAAGAAAGAACCTCATACAGGTTTGGAACGGCATGAGAGTGAGTACATGATGACAGAATTTTCATTTTTGGGTGAACTAACCCTTTAATGTTTGACTTTGTCATAAAAGTATTGTAAAAGTTATGACTTCAAGCTATAACCTTCTAAAATTTTTTTTTATTATTATTATATCTTATTTAAAATATTATTACTTTAATATGACTTTATTCTTGTAATTCTGACTTTTATGCTGCATTCATGCCATGTGGTAATTACCGTAATTCCGAGATGACAACACGTGATGTTCAACTCAGTGCTTTTCACATCCGTGGACTGGGGATTATCCGTTTCTATAGTGACAGTCAACAAAATGATCCCGCGACCGCGTGAAAGAATGTTATTGGCAGCTGTAAAACACAACATTACATTTGTATACTGCTAAATATTGCAGAACACTGAAACTGTCAGGTAAAAAATAATTACAAACCGTTTGTTTGTTATTATTAATGACGGCGATAAATATTGCTAACCTAAACAAACATAACAAAATAATATAAAAACATATTAT
Organism: Spinibarbus caldwelli; assembly: GCA_039654775.1. Lineage (NCBI taxonomy): Eukaryota > Metazoa > Chordata > Actinopteri > Cypriniformes > Cyprinidae > Spinibarbus > Spinibarbus caldwelli. Next base: position 9,881,503 of record CM077228.1, on the reverse strand, counting down.
GTAAGTGTTCATACTGTTATTATAGTACATTATAGTATCTATATATGTATCTATTTTCCACTTTTTTTTTTTTTTTAAGAGCAGAAACAGCTTTCTTTGAAAGCGTCGTCATTTTTCGTTGGTTCCGCGTGAGGTGCAGCGGTCACATGGTAGAAGCCGTAGCTCTCAGAAAACTCCCAATTCCCAAGTTGTAATTACGAGTTCTACGAGGACGTGAATGCTTTTTACAAGTTGGTATCTCATAATTACGGTTATTACGATATGGCGTGAACACACCTTTATTCTCAAAGTATTACTACTTTAATATTGATGTCTATTCTAGTAAAACTCCAATTTCAAAATTACAGCTTTATTCTCAAAATTTAGTTTTTTAAAGCATTATTATTTTAATGTGGCCATTGTGTTTTCAATTTTTTTTTTTTTCTAACTTAAAGAATCAGTTTGATCTTTCATTCTAAAGAAAAGAGCTGCACAAAGATTATTCAAAAATTCAACTGAAAAATTTCACAGGTTTGAAACGAGGTAAACAATGACAGAACTGTCATCTTTGGGTAAATCATTCCTTCAAAATCGCACATTAAAAATCTCCTTTCTTGAGATTTCCTCTAAAAAAAAAATCTGATTTTTACTGGTCCTAGGAATTCCCATGCGTAAATGTAATACGAAGTTCTCCAAACATGTCATTATGAGTCGTAGTGGTACTATTCCCAGTTTCTAAGTGTGCTAAGGAACGATAAAAGCGAGTCTCAATTTGCCTTCATGTTAAAAGTTCAAGTCAAATATTCATCCTTTGCCTGAACCACATTCCGATTTTTTTGTCCTCTAGAGTCGAGCGTGTTGGTATCAAGTCAAACAATGTGTGCATCTGTTCAAAGAGTCAGAATAAGATGGGTGAAACTCTTTAAGAAAAGCCTTTTTTGATTGCTTCAGATGCAGACGTTCGTCTCTTGGAACAGAACAGAGCTGTCGCAAACTCCATCTTATTTACATTTTCTTTTTTTCCCACCCCACACACATACGCCGCACTGTTCCAGAAACGCAAAAGGGAAGGGAAGGAGCCCAAAAAAAGAGTGTCTTTCAATGCCAAGGTGCCAGGGCCTTCTTTTAAGCTGTAAATGTTCTGACGCAGGAGAAGAGAAGGCGATAATGAGAGCTGAGCTCCTTTCCAAGATGTCCGTATTGTTTTAATTGTTCGAGCCACATAACGGAAGAGAAGCGAAGTCTCTGAGCCGCAGCGCCAACATTTAAAAAAAGAACAAACCTGGCTTTTTCCAATGTGTTGGAGCAATTATGTACAAACCCTGTAATTATGCATATCTTTTTGAAACATGTAAAGCTGTATGGAAATGAGTCTGGGCCGATTTAACTCCACACCATGCACCCCCCCCCACCAGCAGCGCATTGTTTGATATTTTAGACAGTTTTGGAGAAGTAATGGGGACTTTAAGTCAAGGTTTTGTGTGAGCATGTGCGTGTGCGAACGTGGGTGTGAGCGCGCTGAGCTAAAAGGAGAAGCTTTAGGCCGTTTATTGCGGGAAACGGTGAGAAAGTGCTACAAAAACACACCCCATGCGAAACTCCTTCTTCCCTTCCTCCTGCTTCATCGTCTCTTTCCCCTCCCCCTACGCACATGAGGTCCCACCCTTAATTAAGTCTGTTGGGGTTTAAAAGTGTTGAATCTTGTTTAAAGACCATCTCAGCACATTTAGAGGACCACACGGGTGCACGCACACATGGTAATCAGGCCATCCGCTGGCATTTGAGAGGAAATCTTATTTTCAGACAGATTCACCCCCCCCCCCCTACACACACACACACACACTTGTTTTCCCAGCAATTTCTGAAATGATGCGGTGTGTCTGGAGATGAGAAAGCCGGGCCGATTGTTCCTGGCTGTAAGTGAGAATATCTCTGCTCAGCACCTCTGTTTCGTGCAATTACCACTCGTTAATCCTTTCAGAAAGAAATTCAATTACTTTTATCAAGGTTATTTCATACATGATAGACTAGGGCTGCACGATATATCACGATATACCAATGCGATATTTAATGCGGATCTTGTCAGTAAAGCTGGTTCTGTAATCAGCGGTAATTTCCATCATGTGTGTGATTTCACATGGAGCTGCATTTACCACACAGAGCCGTTGTTCACTGACAAGCTGCGCAAATCCACGTTCATTATCAGCGTGGTTTTGCGCAGCTTGTCAGTGAACAGCGGCTCTGTGTGGTAAATGCAGCTCCTTGTGAAATCACGGACGTGATGGAAATTACTGCTGATTACAGAACCGGCTTTACTGACAAGATGCACATTAAATATTGCATTGCTATATATCGTGCAGCCCTATGATAGACAGCGCTGAAGCGAGGGTGCAGTGAAAGTGGACGTTTTGTGTTTCTGGCCAAATAATTGAGCTACGCTTGCTCTTCAAGGAGAATGGTCTTCTCAGAACCACGACAAAGCAACTTGTAACAGCTCTATGAGCAACCAATAATGGGGACATTATTCCAGTTCACCAGGAGCTAAGCACCTGTTACTGCTCTTCAACGCAGAATCCACACTGACATTTAAAATTTTCATTTTCAACATTGATAACAGCTTATTGGCAGGAGTCAGCGCCGGTAAACCGACGAAGGCTCTTTAAATGCACGCAAAATGGCGAGATTAAAATCAAATAGGTGTTTAGGTTTTCTTCCTCCCCTGTTTCTTCATTCCCTCCTTTTTCTGCTTGACTTATCTGCATTCGTTCCCCTAGACCCTCTCTCAGGAAGAGCAGTGGAATCTGGGTAGCTTCCCCCTCCCTTCCGCACCAATTACCCCTGGATGGATTTTTTTGGTGTGAAGCCGGATAATTGTGTAATTATCTGGCTGAAATGGGAAGTCTAATGTGTTAAAGTGGGATTTTTTTTTTTAAGCCGTGGTGTGGAAGGAGTATGGCAGGACCAACCTGCCAGAGAGGTGGACGCTCAACCAAATTGATAAGTGAGGAGATAAGTCCCACTCGGCTGAAGTACAGCCAGGACCACCAATTCCACATTTGAGAAGGCCGGGAGACCCAGAAATTGAATTTTTTTTTTTTTCTTCCTGAGTGGAGTAAATCAACCGAGATAATCAAGTGATATTGGGGGTCCATATGTGCAAATTCATTTTTATATATATATATATATATATATATATATATATATATATATATATATATATATATATATATATATATATATATATATATATATATAGGACATTAGGATTTCAATCAGTGTATTTATGATGATTGGACAAACAGCCAGTAATTAAAATGAGGATGCACATGACTGATAATATCCTTGCATCAGTTGTGTTTAAAACTGCAGAATCTGACTCCGTTTCACTTTATTATGCTCATTAATTGGTGATCACCAAGAAAATAATGAGTTTGACCTCTAAATATCTAAACCTGAGTAATATAGCAATAACATTCAGATGAGGACTCCACTGCTCTAATCGATAAATAAAACAATGAACAAACTATCAAAACACTGAAATTCAGAGGAGATCTGTTCCCATTTAACGAGAACAATATTACATTGACCTTAAACCGCTTCTCTTCACACGTGATTTCGTGCTGGCAGATCTGAGATCTTGGCTCCAAGACAAAGCTGGTGGTAAACAGCAACTTGTGAAAATAAGGGTTTGGAGGGAAGAGAAACAACACAATGAAAATTCAGGGGAAAAGCAACATGAGATATGTCGTCTCCTTCAGCGGTTGTTAGGAAATAAATTGCTTTTGAAAGTAGAAATGTTTACCTCAATTGAGAGACGTTTTATGCCCTTGACAGGAAATTATTTCACAGCTTCTCTTGCGGTTGCTCTTTCCAATGGTCATGTTTTCTTAACCTTACAAAATAACTTGGCCTCTACATTCACCTCGAGTATAAACACTTATTCTGTGTTTTGAGGCCTCTCTCAACGGGTACCTTAACTAATTTCTTTCTTCTGTGGAGGAACTGCCAAGACAGAATGGATGGAAAAGAGGTGTGCTGCTATTCTGACTACTCCCCATATTTGCCCTTTGTGTTGAGTATGTAGCAAGTGGCAGAAAGTAAATCGAATGTAGAATTGCACTGACAGTCAAAAATGGGACGTTTTTGCTCTTTAAATTTGTATTAAAAGTATGCACCTTGCTTCCATAATATTGCAGTTGTTGTTAGCAAAACAAATCATATGAACTGTACAACTGAGAGTCAAATTTGTTTATGGCTGTTAATGTTAGTGTAGTGTAGGCACCGTTGGCCCATTGTTGGCTTCCCGACCAATTTAGAACTTATCGCTTCAATTTAATTGAGCATGTTGCAGAACTTGGGGGACAGACGGAGGACTTTTGAGCATATAAGCTTAAATCTGAGGGTACATCAGAGCCGAATATTGCTGCTATTCTGTGTTAGTCTGCAGCTCTAATGATTAATTTTATTGGAACACCTTTTCATCTGAATAGCATTTGAAAAGTTTTGAACCACAAACTTGAACAAACAGACTGTGACAATGATGACAATCATTTCAGACACTAGCAATAACAGACACAAGTTCAAGCCTCTGAACAAAACAAAATAGCCACAGATCTATATACATAAGAAATATCTATATTTTATGTATAAAAATGTTTAAGTATATACCCATTCATTCATTCATATAGTAAGATTCATTTATTAATTCAAATTCATTCAGTAAAGAAATACGTTAAGAAATGAATCATTTGACTGCATTTATGAATGAGTTAGTGAATTATTCACTTAACTACTGCTTGAGTGAATAACTCACTCATAAGCCGCATTTTTCTACTTTCAACATTAAATAAAAAAAGAGTGGATGAATGATGCACAGATTCATAACTGTCTGTATGATTTGTTCAGAAACAAAACACTTGACTACATATAATGAATGAGTTGTGAATTATTCAAAAATGTGAATTCATTCAGTAACAAAACAAGTGAAGAGTCATTGAGTTATTCACTCAACTAATTAGTTTAAAAAAATTCAAGAAAGCTATTATCACATGTTGTTTCCGAGTTTTTTTTTTTTTTTTGCAGGTACTACTTTGGCTTTGTTTAATTTTCTGCGATATTTTGGCAACTGGCAAGATTGTATCTAAAATCTAAAATACTCAACATTTAGTTTATTGAACATTTGTGGGTGTTTGTGAGAAGTGTTTTTTTTTTTTTTTTATGGAACAGATTATCCAATGTAGACTGTCTTTCTGGTATTTGCAAGTTGTTATTGTCCAATATTTGTTGATGTGTTCTGTTCTTTTCTTGAGATACTGCTGTAATAGTTTTTATATTGTACATTTAAATGGTGAACATAGACAGAATCTGGCTTGTTATGAAAGGCACAGGCGTAATGTCTTTCTGTCAAATGTTTATAGTTCAAAATTAATGAATGAGTCACACCTGGGAATCGAGATTTCATCTATTTTCACTTAAAGAGGCAACATCTATTAGCACCTCACACTTTAGCAGCAGGTGTTTTAAACAAACAACGTGCTCCATCAAACAAGTTAATGCTTTTACAGATCATACATTCAGTTTTACAGCGGATATCGGTGCAGCCTCTTTAGAGAGAGATGGCACAACAGCTTATCGAGCACCTCTCAACCACAAACACAGGTAAACAAAAACACAATGGCACTCCAACCAAAAGGGCCCTGTGTACAGCTGACCCTCTCTTGGTCCTCGCTGTAGCATGTTCTGTTTAAAATGAGCCATGAAAGCGACAAATGATGCTAAATTAGGCGCAAATGGATCTGGATTGTATTAAAAAGTTGAATGTGGACATCTCAAACTATACTGCTGCTGTCATTACAGCAACAGAGGGGCAAAGTTATGAAAGTCTGACATTTTAATTGAATTAAAAATTTAATTCAACATTTCACTCAGTTTTATGCATGTAATATAATTTTAAAATTAATTAATTGTTTTTATAAATAATGCAAAATAAAAGCATTTTCACTAGCGGACTCAAACTTTGGACCTCTTATTATTTTACTGTGAACTTAAGATGAGTCTGCATTTGAAACAAGATTCCCAACTTTAAAACTTGGAATCTAGATTAATGCCACTGCAAGGAAAATGCAGTATCCTCTTGACAACATCACCAATAATCCTGATTGAATAGTGATGATGACTGTCATAAAGGCTACGGTTGTCTGATCAAGTTACTGCGTTCCAACTAACGACGACAACTGCGGGGAAAAAAAGAATTGACGATAGCTAATTAGCAAATCCATAATGTTTCCCTCCTTTTAAGCATCTCCCTTGAGGGTGTTTTGAATCATTATGCAAATGATGTTGTCAAATGTCAATTAGTGCAGGAAGAAACTCTCATGATTTATTATTTTCAAGAGTACTTTTGCAGAGGGAAACTTCTCCCACTAGTCATCAAAGGAAATGAAAGATGAGATATATGTGTGGGAAGAGCGCACGCGAGTCTCTCTCACCCACTGTGGGGAGCGAAAACCTTCATTTGTAGGCAAAGGACAAGGGAACGCTTAAGTGGTCCACTCTGGGACCACACCAAACAGACCTATGACATACACCGTTGTTTCAACTGGCGAGGGTTTAAACACAAGGACTCTACACTTGGACACATTTTCTGCTTTTTTAATGCACCGCAGATGTTGTAATTAATGTCACAGACAAAAGATACTTTTTTGATGTGCCATAATTGCGAACAAGGACATAAACACATCAAGAGAGCTTGGTTGACAGTTGAAGGATCCTCTTCGTTTTTCGTTTTTTGTTCCCCAGTGTGTTTCATTGGCATGACAAGAGTTACGCTTCCAAAACTATTCACAATCCTGGGTGAAGGGCATTTCTTAGCAGCAGTGCAATTACCCAATAAATCAAGCAATAAAAGACGATGTCGGTTGTCAATTAGGTTTTATAATTGAATAATTATTGGACAAAGAGTCAAGGTAGGGTGATTAAGGCTGTGGTTCTCCAAATGTCACAAAGCAATTGAAATGAATTACACAACTCTAAAACTACTCCTGCGATTAGCTCGCATAAAAGCCTTGCTCCGTTTACTTTGTTTAGCAAAGCCTTCCTCTTCATTCTCTTTGGTTCTTTCCCTGTGAACTCTCGCTCACTCTCTACTCGTTCTCATCGCTTAAAAGCTCTGGCTTCTGCAAAGTGGAGTTTAGAGGTTTCATTGCTATGACTGCATGCCTTAATTAACCAAGGACACAAGTCTGTGCCTAATAAACAGAGTTCAATGCTACATTATTATTGAGGAAAACTGTAAGTTAATTTCGTAATGCACCTGCAACCATTTTTTGTGCTACGCTTCACAATATTGTAACAACATATAGACTTGATCTACTGTAAAATGTATGTTATAGATCGAGCTAATTGAGGGGTGTTTGGAGATTATCTGAAAAAAGTACCGGGCTTCTTTTTCAGAACCCAATTAGGGATCACATCAGGGTTGTTAGGTGAATTATTTATTCATTATCCAGAGGTACATTTAATGGGCCAAACTCATTTAGATGCTCATTATCAATCTTGGCAACAGATCATATTATCTAGACGTTTTGATCTTTCTGAAGCACAACCGTGTACAGAATGAAGGTGGAGCTCTGTGGAAAAAACACCAACAACATGCCAGATCCTGCCTTTGATTAAACATTGAGGACTGGCCTCTTGCAGAGAACAGAGTCATGGACGGCTCAGCAGACTTTCCCTGGACTCCCGTGAGTCCACTGTCCACCTCAGCTGGGGGCGTGGCTACAGGTGCCCATCCAACAGAAAATCTGTACAATTAAAGTAGTAGTTTGTAGTTTTAATATATATAGAAAGCGAGGGAAAGAGAGTTTACATTGGCAGTTTAAAAATTACATTACAGCCAACTAATCATACTCCAAACCTCAGATTTGTACCGAGGAAGAAAATAAACCACAAAAGAAAACTTTGAATTGGGGTTTGGAAGGGGTTTTGATTGGCAGCATATGCTAAACATCAAGGTTTGAATTAATAAGAACATGCTGATTCATGTTTGTAATAGATCTGTTAAGTCTAGAGGGATGGGGTCCCTGCGTAAACCGTGTCCCATTTTGATAAGAAGTACAAGAACAGAATGAATATATAAATGAGGGGTTTGGTTGCCAGACACACATCTTCATGGGTAATTTAGCTGCATTTCTTTTTATTTGCTTGATATGCATAACAAGACGATATAATGTCACTTTTAGGAGCTTAGCCACATGTGTGTGTTAAAAGTTTTACATGAAACATAAAATGCTCAAAGTAGGAGCTCAAACTAGGATATTTCTATCTGGTTTCTCTGAGAGAGTTGCACTACTTTTAATGAAATCAGGACTAGGTTGGACAATTTTTCCAGTAGGAGTACTCCTTTTGAAAATTGAGTTTTCAGGTAACAAATAAAGTTTACTAAAATTGTATAGTCTTTATTGTGATTGATTGTCTTGGGGAGTTTTTGCATGTGGTAGTTGGTTTGCAACCCATTTTACTTCCATAATTTAATACATTTGCAGGTAAAACTGGACAGTTAACACAAAACTTGATCTAGCAGGAATCGATTGGATCACCAAATGCCACCATTTTCAGTCAATTGAGGAATGACATCAGCTGGAAAGAAGTCATTTAACATGATGGTGATTACATGGTTTCAATTTCAAAACCAGACTAAAAAAATACTATAAAGTTGACTAATGCACTCTATTTGATGCCATTTGATAGATTTGCATAATGATTAGACTACAATAACTTGTTTACACATCTACTGAAGCTCTCAAATCAAATATGATGACTTGTGGTGAAATGTGTGATTTATGTTGTACCTCAGAAGTTTAATTGTCAGACAGGTGCAAGCTTGTTCAGGAGATGGATACCAACTCTAACCTAACCAATTAGCTCAAAGTAGATCTTTATTACTGTACGTCTTTCATTCCACTGAAATGCTTTTCAAGATAGCTTTTAATGAGAGCTCCTCTCTTCCGGTATGTGCCGTTAGTGAGCTCTATCAAGTGGTATAAATCTTTAATTTTTGAGATCAGCATTAATGGCCGAAACAGCTTAAGATCTCGGCTCGGCTTCTGCCTTTCATCCCCTCCGCTGGTGGAATTCCGGAGGGGGCTGCGCTCAATCGTTTGCTCCCCTAAGTACACAAAATTAGCTGCTTATCTGTTGATCTCTGTACATGATCCCTATGAAATCCTTTCTGTGTGTCCAAGGCTACAGCCTTCACAAGAGCCTATAGGAACCTCGTTGGTCTCTGTTTCGCTTGTGCTCGTCCTCTCTCTCGCTCTCTTTCACTTCCCTGGCCCACAGAGGGGAAACTAAGCCTAATTAAATTGCTCTCAAAGACAATGAGGACCAGGCTTCCACCTCTTATGCCTCCCCTGTCACTTCCAGGGGCTTCAGGCAGACCTTAAGCCCCAGTCTTTTACCAAGCTGCTTGGAGGGATTTCGCAAAAATTGAATTGTCATTCACATCCGTTAGCCTCGGCGTAATACAGTCCGATGCCAGAAACCGGGGGAGCGGAATATGCTAGAGAAAGTTAGAGGCTCCCGAGTAGATTACAACTAAGTTGAGTTGTTTGCTATGCCTTTGAGGTCCAGTTCAATACCGTTCCAGATCTTTCGGAGCCGCAAACCCGCATCTGCTCGTCCACAAATGGCCTTCTTAATCTCGCCGCATTTGGCCGCGTTAATGAGCACCGGCTGTGGAATTACACTTGCCTCTGCCCGTTTGCGAGAGCCCGAGAGTGACTGTAGCCCTTGTTAGCGCTGCCTGCTCGCTATTGATTGTACCGGGCCACTAGGGGCTCCCTACCTGCAGTTGACTTTGTACTTCTCCAGGAGTTGTAAGGGGCTGGCGAACAACAGGGACCACGCACATCTCAAACAAGGTCTATGAAAAGCCTATCAATTAGACTTTGAAGGTCAAGCAAACTCTCTCTGTGCCTCCTTCTGCAGTTCTGTCTTTTTCTTTCCCACTCTCTCTCTCGTTCTCCCCTGGCTGGACTTGCTCATCTCGAGCTGGCACTATCTCCAATGCTCTCTCACTTGCATCGCTCTCTCCAAAATACATCTGAAGACTCCATTCAATTAAATATCTCTCGGCTCCAGCTGCTCCCTAAGTGAAAGGTCAAGCAAGTCCAGGAGGCTAAAAGAGAAAGGCTTGGCTTCTTCAGGAAGCTCCCCTCCCTCATCCCCTCCACCTCCCAACAAAGCCTCCCCCAAGCCTGGGCTCTCTCTTAATGATCCCCACTGGTCAATCCCTAACTAGCAATGACAGTTTCCCCCAGAAGCACCTCTGCGGATGCGAGCCGATCGATCAGTTGGAGCGAAAAAAAAATACACATAATGATAACCCGCAGACATAATGTCAAGCCCTTGTGCCGTCCCAATTGGTTGACATTCAGGTGGATAGAGGGGAGGGCCAAGTGTCGAGACATCAAAAGAGAGGTGCAGCGGTGCGCTCCTTCATGCCAAGTGAGGTCTGTTAACCCCTCTCTCGCGTGACCTCTAATTACCTGATACGTGGCCTGAGGGAGTGTAATTGGGATGGCCGTCAACTCGGAGTGACCTGAATACCGTCACATCAAAACAAACACTAGTAATTGCGGCTCATTACTAGAGCAGTAATCTAGCTATATAGGTCTAGTAACAGAAAGGAGTTTGTTCTTTTGTGAAATGTTAACCATCTAGTGGTTCTCGAACTTTTCAGACCAAAGTAACACCTTTGAGTAAATAGGACGATAATAGTATCAGCAAGTCAAAACAGTGTTCCCCAGGGGTTAAACTGGTCTAGAAAGGCATTTTGGCCACTTAATGGCCGTTTGCTTGTCAGTTCAATCCATCCATACATGCTCCAGTCCAGTGTTTGAACTAATTTACCAAAATTCTTTTGTGAAAAGCGCTATATAGGTAAATTCGTAGTGATCTGAAATCTCTTCATTTTGATATATCTATATTATTATAATAGGGGTACAAAAACGATGCACTTAATAATACGTGATTATTTTTTTTACATTCAGTGCTTTAAAATTTCCTTTGACTATTGTGCAGCAACAGTGTAAAAAGTAAATTATTTTTTATTAATATATATTTGTATACATATATTTATAATATTTAAATTTTTTTGTCCTGCCACATAGCACTTGGGTGTGCATAGCTGTAGCAAGGTAACCAACGATCTACAGTAGAAAAAATTGGTGTGACATTTCTTTTGCCTCTAAAAACAAAGTATTAAATCACAGTTTTGAATCCAAAGCTGAATTAAGGATGTTTATAGTGTGAGTACATGTCTTCACGTTCACCTTAGAGCAGTGATGGGCAAACTTGGCCCTTCCAGGCCACTTTCCTGCAGAGATTTGATCCAACCCTGATAAAACTCACCTGCCTGTAGACTTCTAGTAGTTTAGAAGACAATGATTAGCTGGTTCAGGTGTGTTTGATAACTTGGAGCTAAACTCTTAAGGAAAGTGGCCTGTAAGGGCCGAGTTTGCCCACCCCTGCCTTAGAGGGAAAGACTGCCTTTTCACACTCAAACTTCAAAAATAAATGGCTCCGACGGGACCAGGCACCCATACGGGTTCATCTTACCGTGCAATGCTTTGGCAATCTATTTCCCCCTTTAATTGCGAGCAGACAAGTGGAACCATACATCTGCTCTATGCCGCTCGACCCAATACATAAGCGCCATTGATCAGTCTGGCTTAAAAAGTGGTGCCACTTTCCAATCCCTCACTGAAAGCAGGAGAGGCACTATCAGAAGAGTTGATATGATACACCAACTCCTGCCTGCCACCCCCTCTCCGTTTCAGATTAAATTCAGGGTGTCTCATTTGGATGGGCGGCGGACAGACGGCCTGACTCCAGCGCTAGATGAGAAAGTGTTGGGCTGGGCCACCCCCCCTGCCCCGAAGTCTCATCAATAGCCACTGGAATGGCAGCCAAGCTGCTGTAACACAGGACGCCTGTCGCTTGTATGCTGATTAGAACAGAGCAGAGGGATAGAAAGCGGCAAGGAGACTCTTGATCAGTACCTGTCTCTGTCTCGCTTTTGCTGTCTGTCTCTTCAAATGCTAGGACAGACTGGTGGGGGATCGTATTTCCCATACTATCAATACTATCTTACCTCGATCCCTGCCTCCTCCTGGTTTCATAACCTTGTGGTACACAGCGTCCTCTTAATTAACACCATCATCTCTGGACAAATGAAAGTGGCCATTTTTTTTAATGGCATTGATTTAAATGGATTGCTCTCCCAAAAATAAAAATGCTGCAATCATGTATTCTCAGTGTCATTATAATAATGTAAAAGCAAATTATTTTTTATAATTATATATTTTTATACATTATATCTTTACACATGAGGTTATATAGCATTTTAATTTTAATATATTTTATTTTTATTATGTATTATATTTTACTATAGATTTTTATTTTATAATCTCAGTTTACCTCTTGGTATTTTTAATAATAATAATAATAATAATAATAATAATTTATTATTATTTATTTGAAAATTGGCAGGGCTTTGACTAAGTATTATTATTATTATTATTATTATTATTATTATTATTATTATTATTATTATTATTAGCACTGTTGTCTCTGGACTACTGAAAGTGGCCATTTTTAATGGCATTGATTTAAATGAGTTGTTCACCCAAAAATTCTAATTCTGCAATATTTTTCACCTCGATGTCATTCCAAACTCAAATTGTTTTCTTTTGCTAAACACACACAAAAAAAGATATTTTGAAGAAATCCTGTCCTTATGAAAGTCAAGGGACCCCAAACTTTCAAAAAAGTTGCATAAATATGTTAATATAAACCTCAAATGTCAGCTGATTCCAAACTTCATTGGTTCTTGCACATAATGTGACCAAGCATCATGACATTTGAGGTTTTTGTTGCCGTATTTGATGTAGCTTTTGGTTTTTTTTTTTAGTTTGAAAGTTTTGTGTCCCATTGAATGAAAATCATGTAGGTTTGCAAAGACATGAAGGTGATTAAATGATACCAGAATTTTCACTTTTGAGAGGAACATCCATTTAATTGCACTTTCTCCTATTAAATGTGTCCCTTTAAAATGTATTCGCCTCAAACCTGAAGTTGTAGGACTTCAAATTGCTTCGAATATTAGTTTTGCTCACAAGAGAACCAGTTCTGACTCTCTTCCAACAATGTGACAGATTTGTTGTCAGTAGCATTTACCACCTTAGGCAAGCGTCAGCCAACATATTAAAGTTAAAAGTATTGAAGTAGAGGGGCTCGTTTATTTTCCTAAATTCATCTCGTGCGGGAAAATAAATAGAGGAGGACAAGTTAAGGCCGTTGGATATTAAATACATATAGATTGCAATGTTTAGCTTGTATCAGTTACGGTAAACTGGAAAAGTGCTGTGTAAGTTATGACAAAAATTGTATTCCTCAATCAATCTTCTTTGTCCCTCATCGATCCGAGAGTCATACTTTCCCTTGTGTCAAAAACAAAACAAATGTTGCACTGCTCTATGATTTCTCATTAAGTCCATGTCTCCAATGGTCTCCAATGGTCTGCAGACACTCCCACAAATCAATAGCTTGGGGTCCCTATGAATTGCTATTGTGATGATGAGGAATTGATCTTTCCTCTTATGGGAATGTTTTATGTGACAGAGAGACGGGTCACATATTCAAATATCACAAGCAGTGCATGATTTCAGTAAACACCGAGTCTATTACTGGATTTGAATTTCCTGTGGAGAAAACGAAACGATATACTATTGTATAAGTGTATCAATTCACTGAAGCAATCGAAACTCAGTTTTGCATTCATGTTCAAGCATATAGCGAATCATTTCAGTACAATTCAACTTGGGAAAGTTCAAACCAGCTAGAGTTTTACAATCCTATAAGAAACTTCCACCAACCATCAAAACTAAGAAACCAAAGTGGCATATTTCCAGGATTTCTACAGGTACCGCATTCAAAGTCAGCCATTTACTTTGGGTCGATGCTCTTCGCTTGATTTCTGAAAAAGTCCCTGCTTGCTCCCTTTGATTGAACTCAATGGGATTACAACAGAGTTAATCGCTTCTGGGTTTGTCCACTTATTACCATGTGAACTCCCCCTTGGCGCCCCATTGTTTTCCACCCTTCCATAAAGATTACCTTGAGCGGGGTTTGGAATTGCTCTATTGTCTCCGTCGGAGTGTGGGAGCTTAATGAAAGCGGAGTGGCAGACTTCACAATGGAGACGGCTGCCGTGGCAAGAGGTGGCCGCGTGCTCATTAATGAAAGCGCCGCGACTGCCTTTAAAAATAGAATTGCTGCTTGGCCTCAGATTGAGCTATTAGGGATTTGTGATTGTATGTAAAGCCCCCCATTCTCAAATGTACCTTCAAACACTTACCAGCTGGAAAAAGAGAAAACGGCACCACAGGCCACCTGCAAGGTAACCCAGACGAGGGAGCCAGACTTTTTATTTGTGTCTGTTTTACAGTAGCTGAGTAGCTAATGGCTTCTATTATACTGTGAAATTAGAATGCTTTAATAATATAAATAATCACACAGTTGCCACTTGTCTGCACAAAAGACATTTTTCAAGTTATAATATTGTTTTTGTGTCAGATATTTCTGCGTGTTTATAACAAAAGGTATCTAAGCAATTAATATTTATTAATAGAACTTTTTTTTTTTTTTTTTAAATTTTAACAGTTAACTGAATATTGCATGTGTGTGTTTGTGTGTGTACATATACTTCATGTAATCAGAATACTTTTTGATTGCTTTCAGATTACTTTTGACCTAAGTCATTTATCACACAATAGGATAATCTCATACCATATTGATGTAAAAATACAAAGAGTAAGAAAATATATTTCATTCATTGTAATTAACAACATGAAGTGCATTAAATATAATGTTATGTCAAGGTTTCCCAAACCGAGGTTTGTAAAGGAACTGCAGGGGCTTTGTGAGGATAATGAAAAGCTAATAATGAATTAAATCATAAAAATATCAAATTAAAATGTCATTTTAGAATAAAATTAATAAAAATAAAACACTTACTAAAAAATACAATATTTTTTTGTTTACCTGCATGTCATGTGACCCACAGAGAACCGTGAACATGCAAATGTTATAGGCCTACTTAATTATTAAAATAAAATCTCTGGGTACTTCAAGAAAATATATTAGGTGAAAGACGACAAAAAAGTTTGGGACTGCCTGCATTACATGTAAATAAGAAATGACGTAAACGCGTGCATTTTAAAAATTGTTCATTCTTTGCGTGAATGTCCACAAAACTAAAAGACTTTCTAAATGTATATAAGCAGTAGGCTATTTTATAAAGGAACAAAGAAGAATTAGGGAGAATCATTAAATTATGAATAATTTATTGCTATGTGTGAATATGTAATCATGTAATCAATAAAAAGTAACTGTAGTCTGATTACGAGTATTTTAAAATGATATTTAATCTAATTACAAGTACTTCATTTTTGGAATCTGATTACATAATCCAGATGACATGCAATCAGTTACCCTGCTCTGTACAAGAATAGCAGTGCTATTGTGTTTTGTTGTGCAGTACTTCTGCACTTCTGTGAAAACTCTTGTTATATAGCTTATTTGCATTGTTACTAGGAGTTTGTTAGTTATTATGAGAGTTTGGTGCATTGATACTTGTTGAAGTCTTTGGCGTTTTGAGTGGCATTGAGTACATTTCTTCTGCTCTGGTGAAGTAAATGCCTCTGATTGCCCATTCCATTCATGTGCTCAACAGAAACATCTGTGATTGGCATGTTGTAAATAGAAACCTTTGACACAGCGTATTTAGATCTATATAGAATGCTGCAATATACACCTTTTATAGTTAATTTGCATACTTGGGATTGTTTCCATTAATTATGCAGTCCTATTGTAGGTTGAGATTAAACAGAAATTCAAAAATACACTCTGTTAAAGATCATTGCACTCAGTTTTATACAGAAACTGCAACTACTACTAATAACAAGGTGGTGTTAATAACCGGACACATCAATTGAAAACAGTGCTACATATGGGATTACTTCAAACTTCAGTGAAGCAGCTGGGATTGGCTTACTAAGAGGTATGTGTCCTCCAAAAATGAAAGGTCAGTCAGTTTAAGTGCAGCATAATGAGACATTCCAACATGCAACTTCTGAAAAGGTGTTCATTAACTAGAGTGTTTTTAATGCAGTCCCTTGAGTAAGCCTATGTAGCGAAAAGGTCTTTGTTTATTGATGATTAATTATTTTCACCATCATAATGAAAGCATACTTGTGAAGAGAAGACCTTTAAAATAGGAATAATTTAAATTCCTTTAAAGATAATTTTAATAACATTAGGTTGAGTTGCCATCTGGCCATTGAGATCATGGAGAAATTGGAGTTTAGTGGCAGACAGTGTATTTGAAGCAGAATACGCTGGGTCCAAATGACTCTTTCCCGTACCTGTCAATAACATTTATGCAATTTATGTCTTATTAATATAGATTTTAATATTACTTTTAAATATGATATTATTATGAATTGGTCTGGTGGCTTAATGTGAGTAATATTTCACAAATATGTGTATATTTTTATCATTTATGAAACGCCATGGAAAATGTGGTCGCCATGTATGGAGGCCCAAACCTGCAGGAAATAAAACAAAATATAATAAAATAAAATAACATTTTCATTTCACTTAATTCATTTTTGTATTACTTTATTTTTTTATTACTTACTTTTTTTCCTTTATTTGTAATTTTCTATATTTATTTTTAATTCTATTTATTTTATTCTTTATGAGTAGACAGAAAATTTAATTTATTTAAACTGAAATTATTTCATTAATTTCTTTGTTTGTTTATTTAAAGGAACAAATGTCTATTTGTTAATATATAATTTTATATATATTTTTAATATGATATCACTATAATTCAATTTGGTGGCTTAATTAAAAAATCTGATAATTTTTCCTCATTTAGGAAATGCCACAGAAAATGTGGCAGTAAATAGTCATATGGAGGCCCAAACCTGCAGGGGGGGAAATCATTAAATAAATAAACAAATTATAGAAAAATAAATAAAGAATTAAATGACTTGATAAAACAAATACAATAATTTTTTTAATTTACTTTTGATTTATTTTTGTATTACCTTTTTTCCTTTATTTATTATTTTCTGTATTTATTTTTTAATTTCATTTCAGCTCTTTATGAATAGACAGAAATGTATTTATTTAGTTAGTTTCTTTGTTAGTTTGAGTTAAAACAAATATTGAATATTTGTATATATTGTATATTGTGTATATATTGTATATTGTATATATATTATATTATATATATATTACATTTATATAAGTGCGGGGTCCAAAATTAGCACCAAACGTCAAATGCAAGCAAAATCTAACTTTAGCAAGTAGTATCTTTTGAACCCTGGACATATAGAAGAAAATTACACAGATTTCATGCACAGAAGTAGCATGCAGATACTTACCCAATAACCCTGGTTGTGGGAAAAAATATATCTGACTTGATTGTTAATTCTAGTTCCTGTACAGCTGAAAGTAAAAAAGCCAACTCCGTCTATG
Source organism: Spinibarbus caldwelli (assembly GCA_039654775.1). Taxonomy (NCBI): domain Eukaryota; kingdom Metazoa; phylum Chordata; class Actinopteri; order Cypriniformes; family Cyprinidae; genus Spinibarbus; species Spinibarbus caldwelli. The sequence goes on along the minus strand of CM077228.1, from coordinate 9,863,914 downwards.
CTTAGATCTATAAATGATAGCCATTGTGTCATAAACATTTTGTGCAGGAACTACTGAGAAGGTCAAGCTGTTGTTCTGAGTAATTAACCACCTAACAGTCTTTCAATAGGAACTGTCATCTGGGCTTTATGTTAAGTTCACTGTGGAGGAAACCAGCTGTGTTTCAGGCCTGCGCTCCCAGCGAACCTCTCCTATACGTAAAGTGCCGAGAAAAGGTCAGGTTTACTTCTTGCCGAAACCTTTAGTAGTTCTTTTGCTTGGCCACCAGGAAAGGCGTTTGGTGAGGGACTGTCAAAACTTTTCGGATCTTTGTCAAGAGAAAGGTGTGCAACCTTTAGTGTCCCTCGACTGAGGAGCGCAGCCCACCGCACCCAAACATCACCTTAAAGGCCATATATTCTGTTTACTCCCCTGTATCCTTTAGTTCTATCTCCCAGGGTTTAAAGAGCCGTTTTCTGACTTGAATATCTATCACCTCATTGAACTGGGAACTGTGTCGGGCTACAAAGCTAGAAGCCAGAGGATAATTCGAGGGGATATTAAATCAAAAACTTAATGAAACATCGTTGAATTTTGGCCTGCTCCTACAACAGGAGTTTACCAAAAAGTGGTGTGTTTATTATTTTAACATTTTTGTTTATTAGTGTAAAAACTATTGTCAGTCTAAAAATCCTTGAATTAACATTAATATAATAATCAATGTAAACTAAAGGGAATATATATCTGTCTTATTCTCACTAGTTTTAAGTGTAAGTACTGGTGTGGAAAGAATTTATTTATTTGTTTGTTTTATTTATATTTTAATAAACTTTTATTAATAAACTAAAAATTACATAAGTACAATTATTTTAATTGAAAAATTATTATTAAAAAAAACTGTTAACTTTAGAAGCAGTATTATAAAATATTAAGATATTTAATAATTTAAGATATAAAATAATAATAATAATAATTTTCATTGTTACTTCTGAAATAAATGTACTGTTTTTTTATCTGTTAACTTTTAATTTTTAAATATTTTATTGGACTATAATCAAAATGAGTGTGTGTGTGTGTGTGTGTATTAGTGCTGTCAAATGATTAATCGCGATTAATTTCATCCAAAATAAAGTTTTTGTTTACATAATATATGTGTGTGTACTGTGTACATTTAATATGTATATACAGGTGCATCTCAATAAATTAAAATGCCGTGGAAAAGTTCATTTATTTCAGTAATTCAACTCAAATTGTGAAACTCATGTATTAAATAAATTCAGTGCACACAGACTTAAGTAGTTTAAGTCTTTGGTTCTTTTAACTGTGAAGATTTTGGCTCACATTTAACAAAAACCCATAAATTCACTATCTCAACAAATTAGAATACTTCATAAGACCAATAAAAAAAACATTTTTAGTGAATTGTTGGCCTTCTGGAAAGTATGTTCATTTACTGTATATGTACTCAATACTTGGTAGGGGCTCCTTTTGCTTTAATTACTGCCTCAATTCGGCGTGGCATGGAGGTGATCAGTTTATGGCACTGCTGAGGTGGTATGGAAGCCCAGGTTTCAATTTCAGTTTTTTTTTTTTTTTTTGGTCTCTTGTTTCTCATTTTCCTCTTGACCATGGTCATTTAACCAACTTTTGGTGCTTTTGGCAGTGTGAGCAGGTGCCAAATCCTGCTGGAAAATGAAATCAGCATCTTTAAAAAGCTGGTCAGCAGAAGGAAGCATGAAGTGCTCCAAAATTTCTTGGTAAACGGGTGCAGTGACTTTGGTTTTCAAAAAACACAATGGACCAACACCAGCAGATGACATTGCACTCCAAATCATGACAGACTGTGGAAACTTAACACTGGACTTCAAGCAACTTGGGCTATGAGCTTCTCCACCCTTCCTCCAGACTCTAGGACCTTGGTTTCGAAATGAAATACAAAACTTGCTCTCATCTGAAAAGAGGACTTTGGACCACTGGGCAACAGTCCAGTTCTTCTTCTCCTTAGCCCAGGTAAGATGCACAAGAGGAATACGACAACTGTAGCCAAATTCCTTGACACGTCTGTGTGTGGTGGCTCTTGATGCCTTGACCCCAGCCTCAGTCCATTCCTTGTGAAGTTCACCCAAATTCTTGAATCGATTTTGCTTGACAATCCTCATAAGGCTGCGGTTCTCTCAGTTGCTTGTGCATCTTTTTCTTCCACACTTTTTCCTTCCACTCAACTTTCTGTTAACATGCTTGGATACAGCACTCTGTGAACAGCCAGCTTCTTTGGCAATGAATGTTTGTGGCTTACCCTCCTTGTGAAGGGTGTCAATGATTGTCTTCTGGACAACTGTCAGATCAGCAGTCTTCCCCATGATTGTGTAGCCTAGCGAACCAAACCGAGAGACCATTTTGAAGGCTCAGGAAACCTTTGCAGGTGTTTTGAGTTGATTAGCTGATTGGCATGTCACCATATTCTAATTTGTTGAGAAAGTGAATTGGTGGGTTTTTGTTAAATGTGAGCCAAAATCATCACAATTAAAAGAACCAAAGACTTAAACTACTTCAGTCTGTGTGCATTGAATTTATTTAATACACGAGTTTCACAATTTGAGTTGAATTACTGAAATAAATGAACTCTTCCATGACATTCTAATTTATTGAGATGCACCTGTATATACATATATCTATATAGGGAGAATCAAGAAATTATGAATAATTTATTGTTATTGTGTGAATAATATGTAATCATGTGATCAGTAACAAAGTAACTGTAATCTGATTCAGAGTATTTTAAAACGTATAATCTATTTAATTTTTGGAATCTGATTACGTAATCCAGGTTACATGTAATCAGTTACTACCCAGCTCTGTATACTTTTTTATGTAGTACTTTTTTAACATACTTTTACATTATTTACATGTTAATTCGATTCTTTAAAGGCATTCATCAATCTATTTTGAAACACAAGTCTTCATGACAGCTTGATATCTTTTGGAAATGTCCAGTGATAATGAATGTTGTGAATTGGTCTGGCCTAACTGACAGATCTAATATCACAGAGTCAGAAATGGACCGCTCAGATGACACATCACAGTACAAAATGTTTCACTGTAATCATAACCATCTAAATCCTGTTGCTTCTCACCCTTACCGTGACATTTGCGGTCAGCATCCATTGGGTGGGCCTTGTAATTAGAGGTGTTTTGCATTATTTAATTGATCTTCAGATATGTGGAATATCCACAAGGTATTAATTACCGCTCCACTCCATCACCTGGTGCCGTATCGCCGAAACTCACTCAAGTGGGACACCTTTAAAGTGATAGCCTCTTCGCCATAAAACATGAATGAATATCCGGGGTGGCCTCAACTTCGAACAATACTCTGAGCCAATGCCTTTGGTGAAACGTTTCTATGGTTCATTTCTGTACAACAACCCTCCAGCCAAGAGCCGTTCTCTTTTCAAGTGTGCAACACAAAGTGGAAATGTTGAATACAGAAAGGAAAGAGGACTGCACAACCACAGATATGAGAATCAAAGACATGATGGCATCAGGGGAAGGGAATACACTCACCTTAATCAAGACAAGTAACCATATTTTATTTATCAGCTATTTATTATTGAGTATATATCATCCATTAAAAATTTACAGAGTATTGCCTACTTCTTTCTTCGCCCTAAGTTAGGTCTCAGTGCACAATACCTACAGGGTATTCTCGTATTCTTTTTTTTTTCTTTTCACAAGTATCACTGCTAACATTAACTCAAAACTTTTCTAAACAACCTCAGGAGTTTATGTTCCATAATTCTAACATAAGTCCTTCAAGATTAAAAACGGGCTGTCAAACACCAGTGGGAGTTCTGGGTCACTTGGTGTCCTATGCGAAATAAAACATGACCAAAGAGAAATTTCTTATTTTTTTTAAGTCTTGTAGTGCTGTTTTCCTCGTTAAGAGTGTGAGGGGACTTGGGTTTAAATCCCCTATTAAAAAACCTGTATACAATATTTAAAACTGCCAAATACTTTTGCTATTTTATTTTTTTTAATTATTATTTATTTTATTTTTACTTTATTTTTATTTTTATTTTATTTTTTATTTTTATTTTTTATTTTGTTTTGTTTTGTTTTGTTTTGGAAATTGCATTCTAAATCCAAATTGCTGAAAAAATCTAAGAGGGCCCATGCCAGTTCTTTTAAATTAAATGTGATTTTCAGTACAATTAGCTATTAAATTGGCAAATGAAAGCTTGACAGATGGTCAAGGTCTATTCAATACAGCCTCATGCCATTAATTTCAAATAAAGTATGTACACATTGACGACAAATCACCCAAATTAACATTATGATTTAAGTTTGTGTTCTAGGTCAAGTCAATCTGCAGTTTTAAGCTTGCCTGACACTGACAGCATGCAAAGTCGAGAAAGACCCCCTTGAAAACTAGAGCAAATGAACAAACAGCCCAGTTGGCCAGCCGAGCTGCCTGAGAGACGTTTTAATTAAAACTGTGACATTGTATCATAAAAAGCAGGAATCTAATCATGATGGAATAAATATAAGGTAATTATCACTCAGGTTATAAATAGCTTTAATTTCATGCTTTGCAAAAAAGAAAAAAAGGCAGTTGAAACGGCACCCGGGTGTTTACAGAGCTCTGCGCCACCTTCAGTTAGTGCCAAGAGACAGGAGCCACATCCAATTTATCCTCTACAGTCTCATGTCTGTCCATTCATCCATCAAACCCTTCACACTCATTTTCTCACGCCCATCTCCAATGGAACAGCACCTCTAGGGTGTTTAAGGCCTTTCCCTAAAGGAACAAATTTGTGTAGCTGTGATTTTATTTGTGATTTCAATCCCATCCAAATTGAGCATGTTTTCTCACACAACAAAATTATGAAGAAAATGGCCTGTTTTTGGCTAACTCAGGGGTTCTCTGAGTAATCTAATCCTGTTCGGGAAGGAATGTATGTGATTGTGGTATATTATATTTTTCACAACCCTTCTCCTAATTTATTTTAACTTTCGGTTGAATAACTAAAGCTAAATTCTACACAGTCTGGTTTATTTATTTTGACCTTTTAGCCAACTTTGTGTAAAATTACAGTTGGTGGTTCAAGTACTGCTGGCATCCAATCCAATGGATAAAGGGAATTAAAAGTTGCAAGGAAAGTCCCATATCTAAACTCAGAATAACCACTTGTAGCAGTTTAAGGTATGATATTCTTCTTAATTCCTTACCATTGTATTATATAGTTTATATTTTATAAATGGTCATCAGCATCATAAATCCTCGCAAGTTTTTTATATTTGATTTTTTTTTAATGTATGTACATTTATATCACCTTTGCATCAAATTACAAAAATAAATAAATAAATAAATAAATAAAATAATAATAATAATAATAATAATAATAATAATAATAAAAAAACTAGTTAACACAAATGCGAGGGTATTTCTAATGCAGTGTCTATGGGAGGGATGGTACATTTTACATTGTTCTCTCTTCTGACTGCCATTATCAGTATCTCTCAAATTTTTTACCTTGTTTGAAAGTCGTGAAAACACTATTGTTTTCACAGTTTTTCTTTTGCTATTTGAGCAAATGGGAATGCAAAAACAATATATATCAAAAGTATATATTTGTGGTACTCTTCCATTCACTGCTCTCGAAGTTTACTCAACTATGATGACTTCCACTGCTGAGAAATCTGGAAATGTGAAAAAGGTCTATAATATATAATACTATTTATTATTTGTCATTTATTTTCTATTATATATTCTATATTTGTCTATAATATATTTCTATTATATATAGTATTATATATTAAAGTAAATGTTATTATTATTAAATATTATTTATTTTATATAGTCTGCAAATTGTAATGCCTTACTTTACTAGTTACTTGAAAAAAAGTAATCTGATTACGTTACTCGCGTTACTTGTAATGCGTTACCCCCAACACTGGTTAGGTCACCCAATACCATCCGAATCGGACGTCCTATGTTAATAACTGAAACTAAAATGTTGTTTTGAAAACTAATCCCACCCAAATAGTGCTTAAAAAGTTACGCAGAGGCACCTTCTGCTCTAAATAGTGTAGACAAACTCTATCACCTTCCTTTAAACATACACCGAGGCAGATGGTTGAAGCCTCACACCTACATATTAGTCACATCGGGTGAGAATGTTTGCTTGGGAAGCTCAAATGAATGCCTAAGCAGACCAAACAAGAATGTCTGCGATTTGGCTGATTTACAGCAATCACACGCCACGCAGACAAAACAAAGGAATAGCAGACTAACAGAGGAGTGTGAGAGGAAAGAGAACACAGGGCTTTAATGACTGGCCTGCAGAAGAAGGAGAAGAAGAGGAGGAAGAATTCCTGATGAGGAGTCACTAGTGGCACAGGTGCACGAGGTGAGAATAGGAACCACACTGCATCTAATGATCAGGAGGGGTCCTTGAAGTGCTCCTTGGGGAACCCCACTACACATGGAAGAAGATTCATGCAATGAAAGAAGCTGTTGTAAGATTGTGGGGGAGATATGGGAACGACAGTATGGTTAGATCTTTGTGAGGGGTTACCTGAAAGACAAGGTTTTGAAAGACGCCAATAAGCGACGCCTTAGTTGGTATGCAAATATATTTCAGGCTAGTTTCCCTTTGAAACAATGAACCTTTTGTGGAAAATTATATAGGCAAAAAAGGCTTAAGTTTGTTCAAATTCAGTTTTAAACATTCAGTCAATCATAGGTGGGATAGGAGTTGATATGAAAGCAAAATTCGCTTTTATTACTTTCTTTAAGGGTATTTCTGGGGCAAATTCACTTCACCGCACTGGTTTTTTTTTTCATTCAAAAACTTGCTTCTTATGCTGCCTTCATGTGCTGTCATAAATTTCTTGCATCCCATTTCCGAAGTTGTTATTACGAATTTGTCAGATTCAAGTGCTTTGATGTCGGAAAGAATAAGAGTTACGAAGGATGGCAGGTTCATTCTTGCCTCTTTCTTGGGGCAATCTTACAACCCCAATTCCAGAAAAGTTGGGACGTTTTGTAAAATCCAAAAAAAACATCATGAATCTGTGGTTTGTTAAATGTCTTTAACCTTAATTTAATTGACAAATTTACAATTAAAATATTTCCAAGTAAGTTGGCCAATAAAATCACTGGAATTTTTTTCTTTGTACTTTGGTCAATTAAATAAAGGTTAAAGATTTTATGGCATTTCACAAAACGTCCCAGCTTTTCTGGAATTGGGGTTGTTAAAGCCAAAATATGTAGAAGATTTTTAGTCAATATCCAATGGATTTCGAATAAAATGTAGCGTCCCATTCATTGGGAACCATCTAAATATTACCTGCACTTTTGTATACCTTACAATCACCGCTTGCTGACGATTCCAGAATTTCGGTCAAATAAATGTTATTTTTGTTGTTTTAAATACATACAATATGCATAAAATTGTATACGTAAATATACATGACTGTAATGACAGAAGAAAACACTATAGATGTTGTGGGAAAGCAAGTAAAACAAGTCACTACATACTAAAATGGCTTAGTAGTATTTTGTTGAAACGTAATAACTTGGTGGTTTAGAAAATACTTTAATTTCAGTTGCCTTCATTGAATCAGTAGATAAAATCAAATTCCTCCCTACATTTTTTTTCCCCTGATTGAAAATCCAGTTTAGATAAAGTAAAATGGGTTGAGCACCATTTCACTTTTACCATCATGCATGTCCACAGCTTCTGTTGAATTACGTTAGTACTATTATAAAAGAAGGATTGCTGAATGACCCATAAACCCAATTTAATGTCCAAAGGAAGTAAAAGGGTCATAATATTGAGCTCCTTCCTTATGTTCATTCCTTTTAGTGAGCTAAGTGGAAGAAAGTCTTCATTATAAGCGTCAAAAATGTGTTAACCTTAAAGCATAAATGACCTCAGCCTATCGATAGAAGAACTTGTATCACATGTTGGGTCATGCACCATGCAGTCATAAAACAGGAGGCTGAAATGGCCATTAGAAAGCCGTTTTATTGATGAAGTCTTTCTGCCGCTAACAATTGAGTTACTTAGCGAAAAAGGACATAGCTCAGCGTCAACCTCTAAAGACTTATTTACTTTTTGTTTTGTGTTCCGTCGGCTCCTCATTTATTTGGTGTTGATGCCGTCGCGTTAATTTCCCCTGCAGTGACATTCTGATAGGAGCAGAACAGATGGAAAAACAGGATTGTCCCAGCAAAATTCATCATGAAAAATGCATCCGACACCTGTGTAATTTGCCTAATCATCTTTTCCTAATAAGCTCCCTCCATTAATTATGCACGACTTCCACAATGCAATCAAGATAAAAGTAAATCTGATGACTTAATACCCTTCAAAATAATTGGTTCAGCCAACCCCCCCCCCCACCCCTCCTCCACCACACTCCCCCTTTCCCATCATGTCCCATCTCTGGGACAGCTTCTCTTTTGATTCTCTCCGTTACCTCTCCTGGACATTAATTGGGATTAGGGATCGTAAAGCGCATAGTCTGGAGTGTGCAGCGTGTCAGGGTATCCATGACAGGAGTTAGGCCGGCAAGATGGCTGAGGGCAGGAAGTTCACCCGCTGTGGACTAAGGGATTCAAAAATGGTTTTCCTCACTTCCTTTAACCCGCCCCCACCTCCCGAGTCCTCCTCGTCTGCTCCGGCTCTCTGTCTCGTTGCAGTTAACAGATGCAGGTGCAGATGAACGTGCATCAGGAGGCAGCTGCGAGGGCCTGTCGGTGGGGCTTTGGAAACCTAATGAGAGTCAACCTTTGCGAACTTGCTGTCTTGCCGTGCGTCCCACCTGTCACTTTGTTACAGCCAGCATGTGCCTTGAATTTAGCGGGCTAAATGAGCAGGAAAAGGAGGCTGTCACTGCCTCACACTGAGGCTTAAATCTGAAGATGGGGTGCCCGGGGATGATCCTAAGCCGAAAAGTTGGAACAATTCAAATAAACAATAAGGTCTGTTTAAGCACAGGGTGCTAATTCCCTAACCATTTGCGCCAATTTTGCCAAATTCTTTTATTTGCTTTTAATCTGAGTGCTGCGTATTTAGAATTTCAAAAGACACAAGCACAGCGGTCAAACATGTTCGTCTACCACACGTTTACGTAGAAAAACTGTGGAAAAGCACCGCAGTGGAGTGCTAAAACGCATTCTGTGGGAATGGCCCCTAACCAGTCACTGAAATAATCAAGTCATTGTCACTTTTTTGCACCTTTAAGGAAAACTGTTAGCATTAGCAATTAGCGCCCACAGAAAGTAGACTGTAAAGGTCACAATTTCACAAATTTGCTATTTTTGCTTAAAGATTTGTACACATTCTCTGTTGATTATGGTAATGGTAAGTACAGACGAAATGATAAAGAGATTTGCTAAATTGGTTGCAAAAACAATGCAGACAGCACATGTAAATAAACTTAGCTGTTAGCTGCCACAAGTGTATTCTACCTATAGCCTTTTAAATGGGTCATATGATGCGATTTCAAATTTTCCTTTCTCTTTGGAGTGTTACAAGCTGTTCGTGCATAGATAAGATCCCTGAAGTTGCAAAGACTAAAGTCTCAAAACCAAAGAGATGTTCTTTATAAAAGTTAAGACTCGTCCACACCCTCCTAAAACGCCTCATTTAAACACGCCCCCACATGTCTACGTCACGGTGTGGGAAGATTTGCATAACACCGCCCAAATGTATACGCAAAGAAAGAGGGCATGATTTTTATTCTCGTTGTTTTATTGTTGTTTGTCGTTTCTCCGATCACAAATGCAGACATGGTAATACTTACGCGGCGCAACGCGTAAAGAGACAGTATAAGTCATTATAACCAGTAATTATGTCCCCACTGGATGCAACAAATGCCTCATTTATAATTGGTTTTATTATTTTTGTCTCGTCGCGCCGGGACACGGCATCACAATACGGTAAGGGGCGTAACATTTCGGTCACACGCTTGAGGTATTCGGCCAATCACAACGCACTGGATAGCTGGCCAATCAAAGCACACCTCGCTTCTCAGACCAATGAGCTTTGTAAAAATCGGCATGTTTCAGAAAGGCGGAGCATAGAGGAGCAACAATAATGTACAGTATGTGGAAAATAATGTGTTTTTTTAACCATAAACCGCATAAACACACTGCATTACACCAAATACACAAAATAATGTTCTTTTTAGCAACGTCATATGACCCCTTTAAAACACCTTCCCAACTGCATCATTATAGACAAATATGTATTTTGTGTGTGTGTATCAATCTGTATTCTGTGCTGTAATTTTCACTTTTTGCATCTATTAGAAAAACATCTCGGTTATGTATGTAACCCTCGTTCCCTGAAGGAGGGAATGGAGACATCACGTCGGTGACCGATGAATTGGGATCTCGCTTAGAGAAACCAATCCACTTCGAGTGTAAACTAAACGAGCCAGTGCATGTCCTTTGTCGTGCTGTCCTGTGTGCCAGTGCATCCGTGCCGAGTGTTTCCTCGGTCAGGGAGTAAAACAACTGGCAGTGAGAGGTCTCTGGAGAGGCACAGGTATACCTGAGAGGCTCCGAAACATCTCCAAATCAGCTGGACCATCTGGGGATGGAGTCTCCACTCTTCGGGGAGCGCAGCTCGTGACAGCTCGTCGGCTGCACGGTTGTGCAGGCCCGGAAAGTGAATAGCACGAAGCGACCTCAGATGCTTCTGACTCCAGAAGAGGAGGTGGCGGGCGAGTTGCAACATGTGACGGGAGCGTAGACCACCTTGTCAGTTGATGTATGCAACGGTCGCAGTGTTGTCCGTGCGGACCAGCACGTGCTTGCCTCGTAAGCACCCTTTGAGATGGTTCAAGGCCAAGTGTACTGCTAACAACTCTAGGGAGTTGATGTGGCAGTGCAGTTGGGGGCCCGTCCAAACCCCTGACACTGCGTGCCCATTGTACATGGCCCTCCCAGCCAGTGGTGAAGGCATCTGTGTAAACCACAGCATACCTGGAGACCTGTTCTAGCATCACTATTGGCCGGAGAAATGCAAGGTCTGACCACGGGGTGAGGGTTTGGTGGCAGGCCAGTGTGACTTGGACCCAGTGAGTGCCGCGTTGCCACGCCCACCTTGGGACTCAGCCATGGAGCCAGTGATGAAGCAGTCTCATATGAAGCAGCCCCAGCAGTGTGACTGCCGCTGCAGCTGCCATATGCCCCAGGAGCCTCTGAAACCGTTTCAGTGGGACCGCCGTCCTGCTCTTGAACATATTTAGCAGTTCAACACCAACTGAGCACGCCCTTGCATAAGGCACGCTCGACCGAATCCAACTCCATACCGAGAAAAGAGGTCCTCTCCGAGGAGAGTTTGCTCTCTTCCCAGTTGACCCGAAGGCCAAACCGGCTGAGGTGCGAGAGCACCAAGTCCCTGTGTTCGCACAAGTGACGCTGAGACTGAGCTAGTATGAGCCCGTCGTCGAGAATGCGAACACCCTGTTCTTTCAGGGGAACAAGGGCTGTCTCCGCAACTTTCGTGAAGACATGGGGCGACAGGGACAGCCCGGAGGGCAGGACCTAGTACTGATATGCTCGTCCTTCGAACGCAAACCGTAGCAATGGTCTGTGGTGTGGAAGGATCCACACATGAAAGTACACATCCTTCAGGTCGATCCCTGCAAACCAATCTCGGGGACGGATGCACCCTAAGATGCATTTCTGCGTCAACATCTTGAACGGTAACCGCTTCGAAGGGCCCGGTTCAAGACACACAGGTCCAAGATCGGTCGTAACCCACCGCCCTTCTTGGGTACAGTGAAGTAGGGACTGTAAAACCCCGTCTCCATCTCGGCTGGATGGATCGGCTCTATCGCATCCTTCGCCAGTAGGACTGCGAACTCCACACGCAAGACAGGAGCATCAGCCTCCTTCACTGATGTGAAGCAGATGCCGCTGAGCTTGGGGGGACGCCGGGCGAACTGAATCGCAAAGTCGAGTCTAATGGTCCGCAGAAGCCAGCGAGACGATTTGGGTAGCCAGGCACCCAGACACCGTACAAGCTGGACCAGCGGGACCACCGACATACCTGTAGTGGGGCAGCGAGGTGGAATGCAAGGACCCGGTCCGTAGGTGGACCGAAGAGGGGTCTGAGTGTGTGGTGCACGCTTACCTGGTTCCACGATTGGCAGAGGGTGTGTGAGTAGGGTCTTTGATGATGCTTTCGAACTGCCCGCTGCTGCCTGCTGGCGAGAGAGGAGGATGAGTGTGGTCCGGTGTTGGTCCGTCTGCGACCCTCCATGCCCTCTTGGGATCCAGAGACAGAGAAAACTGCTCCCCTGTCGAGATTTTTTGGAAACCAGATTCTCCACCCGGCCCTCCTCCGGGGGAGGGAGAGGTGCATTCACCACCCCCCAAAGAGCAGTTCCCTCTTCTCTGGGCCTCTTGCTCTTCTGCTCACCGCCAGGTTGACTGGGGCCTGGACGGGTGGGGACGGCCTGCCTACGCCCAGCTCCATGGCGCGGCTTGCTTGAGGCAGCTGCGGATGCAGCACGGGAGTGGGGTGGACGCAGGGGGCCACCCTCGGCAACGAGCAGCCTGGGGTGCTGCGAGCGGCGGACGTGTGGAGGGTTATCTATCTATATTCTAAACCCTAATGTTTACTTTTTGCGCCTTATTAGGAAAACTGTTAGCATTAGCATTTAACGGCCACAGAAAGCTGTAAATGTCAAATTCGTTTTAAAAAAGATTTGTTTACATTTTTTGATAGTTGTAGCAGTAAGTGAAGATAAAATGAAAAAGAAGACCTTTGCTAAAGCAGTTGCGAAAACAAAGCAGAGAGCACATATAAATACATTTTGCTATTAGAAGCCACATGTGAATTCTCCCCATAGACTTTTTAAACACCTTTCTAGCTGCGTCATTAATGGCAAATATGCATTTTACGCATGAGTTTATTGTCTATGAGATCTCTGTCTTCAAGCGCATCTCAGACCTTTGGCTGGCAGCAAGTCTATTCTTTCCTGCGCTATTGCTAATCCATGGCATAATTAAATCCCTGCTACTTTTAAGATATCTGAACAAAGCCCACATTTTCTGATTCCCCAGCGTTCCACCTTTGATCAGCTGCCTTACTCCTGGAGAGAAGCTGTAGCTAATGGGAGTTAATGTTTCTCTCGGCCGTGCTACCCACAGAGTGCTGCGTTAAGCCCACATCAATGGTGATTACAAGTGCGTTTGTGGAGGTGTGCTGTAGTGCTCTTTGCATTGAACTGGCCATAACTAGCAGTATGGTGCTATCTTTTTATTTGCTCAGATTTTGAACTGCTTTGAATTGCACAAATTGTCCTGTGTTGTTTACGGTGCTGTGCAGTTGCTAAACTAAAACGTGTGATCCTATTAACTTAAAAACATTTTAAAGTAGCATGATAGCAGTTTTGGTGTTTTCACCATAGTGTAGCTTTTCCAGTAACAAGTTAATGTTTTCAGCAAATAGCAGTGCCCAAAGCTGTTTTATTGTTAAACTTTTGCACACATAGCTCTATTGCTAAGCTAGCTGATGCATCCATCTATCTATCTATCTATCTATCTATCTCTCTCTCTCTCTCTCTCTCTCTCTCTCTCTCTCTCTCTCTCTCTCTCTAGAAATCCTTTGTACCAATGCAATCCAATGTAACAATCCTTTACACTTTTCCGTTTAACATATCCTTGCTGAATAAAAGTATTAATTTCTTTCGAAAAAAAAGAAAAAAAAAACATACTGACATACTGAAAATATTTCTATTTTGAATAAATGCTGAAAAAAGTATCACAGGTTCCAAACAATATTAAGCAGCACAACTGCTTCCAACATTTACAATAAATCAGCATATTAGAATGATTTCTGAAGGATCATGTGACACTTAAGACTGTAGGCCTAATGGCTGATGAAAATTCAGCTTTGCTACCACATGAATAAATTATGTTTTAAAGTATATTCAAATAGAAAACCAGTCATTTAAATTTTAATAATATTTCACAATTTAACTGTTTTTAATGTATTTTTGATTAAATAAATGCAGCCTTGATGAGCATAAGACACTTTAAAAAGCATTTTTCTTTAAAAAGCATTAAAAATTACTGATCCCAAATGGTGGTGTAATTAATTTTAGTTATAGTAATGTGTGTGTGTGTGTGTGTGTGTGTGTGTGTGTATATGTGTATGTGTGTGTGTATGTATATGTGTGTGTATATACATATATATGAACTAACTTAAGAAATAAAAAAAAATAGTATTTTTAGTATATTAAAAAATAATAGTATTTAAATTTCTATTTTAGTGTGTGTATATGAGTGTCACTGACTACTTCATGATTAGCTAGACTGTAAATCAAATTATGAGTAGCTTGCGAACAACTTATGAACAGCTTTGCAAGCTACAGTTTCAAATTAGCTTCCGCAACACTGGTTGCTTCTCACAATTATCCTTAGACCAAGCGAGGTGGCGTGTTGTTTTTCTGTGGAAATCGATGTATTTAAACAACAAAGATGGGTGCAGGGCGACGAAATGTTAACGCTGCTGTATGAGGTGTTGATTAAACAAAGACAAGGAAAAGAATTGATCAATACTGAAAACAGAGCTGTTGACGAGACACAAAACGATACTGCATCACAATTCCTTTCCGCAGATTTGGTCTGTACAACTTGAGATAAGTGGCCGTAAGAGGCTTTCAAATTAACATCTACATTTCGAGATATTAGTGAGTTAGATGCCACCCTCCACCTGCAACACTTCCATCCCACAATGCCTTGTTTCCCAGCCTGAACACTCACACTGTAACACCTGCACAGAGGCATTGATGCACCGATGCACTGAGTAGTTGTTTATAGGAGCTTTTACATCATTAATTTGGAGACTGCTGAAGTGTTAATCAATGCCGCTGCCATAGTAACAGAACAAACAGCGAGTCCTGAATCCCCCGCTAATTGTGCTTTATTGTTTCAGACAGAGCAAGCAGAGCAAAGGGGGCTTCAGTTTGACGTCTGCTCATAAAGACAATGTTCTCATTTTAGCCCGATGTCTCTCCATCAAACTTAGTTGGGGCGTTGTTTCCATTAACCACTAGTAACACCTCACCAGTGGAAAATGTTTTAATCAATTATGGTCTGACTCACTCACAGCTTAAAGAGAGACAAGCGCATTTATGCCTTCCTCTTTAAACTCGCACTGCGAATTGTCACGTACAAGTGCTTGTCCTGGTTTGGATGTTAAATTTTGAGAATTGCTGGTTTAAAGTGCATGCATTAGGATAGCATACAGTACATATAATCAGGTTAATCACAGCCAATTATGGCTTCAAATTAGGTGTAGTGAAGTTTCGCGCATAGAAATTCTGAAAGCTTTGTTTGTGTCTCCACTTATAGCCGTTATGTGATCCAGTGGCTTTGTAGGAATTAAAAATTGCAAACCAGCTGCTGAAAAAAACGTCTCGGTTAAACAGGAAAGATCAATAGGAAGTTTTAATGGATTTTATGTGGGTAATGATAGAGGAGGTTAAGAGGCTAGGGCATGGGTTAATGGTACTATCAGGACATAGACCAAGTTTAGTGCAAAGGAAAGGTCTACCACCAGAGGTTAATTAACCTTTTTAAACCCCAAGGTGTCGGAACACACATACATATTGAATAGAAGCTGCCACAAAAAGTCTGTAGGTCACAGCAAATACATTTTGCAAGTTACAATTAAAACATCATCAGACCACTCCACATCTCGATTTAGGAGCCATTTATGAGGCGAAAACTCAGAAGGCAATTTATTACAGTCAAAAGCTATCTGAACAAAGGGCAGCGGGGTTACCAGATATATAATTTGAGGCAATGGCACATGGTGTAAAGAGACAGGGAGGCCAGTGATGCAAGCCCAACGCCATCCGCTCTTCATTTTTACCTTTTCATTTGCACAAAGTTTAGTTAATGAAAGATTTATGAAAAAATCCTGAAAATGATCAGCAGTTTTTTTCAATTCTTTAAAATAAATGCTATATAATGCATTATTAACAGCCGTTGATGATCATACTGGTTTATGCTGTTGTGAATTTGGGGACGCATTTACTTTTTTAAAAGCCTGTTCTTGGTTTTATTGTGAATGATTTATTGATGCATGTTATTCTAAAATAGAAAATTGCTTTTCTATACAATTTTTAATTGATACTTAATTTTTAATCTCACCAACTGGTAAGAAAACATACCGTCAAATTCAAACTTCAACATGAATTCAGTCTTGCTGTATTCTGGTTCATAACGCTCCTTTTAGATGATCAGTTTATGATGCACAAAGTCTAGTTCTTGTTGAATATATATTTATTTTCTTGTTGAATAAATGAATTTATTGTGATTCACTTGGAAATATGGCACCTTAGATAAGAAAATGGGTTGCGAACGATAATTTCTGTGCATAAAGCAGATAGAAAATTAATTTCTCAAGTTATCAATCCTTAAAGCTATCACACAAGCAATAAAACATTTGAGATCTTTCTGGTAAATATTTGTTTGCTCTAAGAAATAAGCTTTTTCTGAAACCGTTTGAATTACTTGCATTGCCTCAGTAGCTTTTTAATGATGTGAAGGCACGAGACGGTTACCGAAAGTTATTGCCAGCTAGTTTCACTTACACTTCAGCATTAGTAACGAGAGGTAAAACATCCCCCGTGACCGAGAAGCGCAAACCATGATAGACGTAAGACTGATTCGTGGTAAATAGCATACGGAGAACCCTGCTGATGACTTCCACTGTGAGTGATCAAAAACTTTCTACAATCCGACACGCACATCTTGCCATTCCCTTAGTGGCTGGTATCCCTGCCAGCGCCTCCATTTTGGAGTCTGGTGCTCCCCAAGGCCGGCTGTCCCAAAGGAACCACAAGAAGGTAGCAAGTTTTGTGAATTTCTTCCTTGCAAGGATATTTTGCATCTAACACGGGTGGGAGGTTGAGGGTGGGTGCGAAGAATCATGAAACTCATGAAGCTGATATTTCCCTATCCTCTCCAGCAGTATTCCCTTTTCCGTCCTTTCCCAAGAGCCTGTCAATCCACACCCAAAACAAAGACAACAAAGGAATCCCCACTAGAACCAGGCCATCCTCAGAAGCGTGGCGCCGGGAAGATACTCTCCACGCCCATGATGTAATGAACGAGCAAGGCTTTCCCCCTCCCCAAAAACTCTTTGCTGCTTTCCGACTTGGCTCTTTTTGGATATGCCTCCTTTCTCCTTTTTTACTTCACGCTGAATGTTTTTTCCTGCATATTCAGTGTGAGCCCGTAGTTTGAGACTGCTCACTCCGAGCCTCGCACCCACTCTCCTGCGATGAGCGCTATTCCCAAGGTGCACTCTTTCCAAGTAATTGCCCTGTTTTTCTGAATGCACCGGATATGGTGCCACACTGATGCTGTGCTTTAATTTGTGGGTAAATAGGCTTTCTGCTGAGTTTAAAAGCACGGCACCCATTTGGGGAATTAGCTGTGGGGGGATTCTGGAAGATGAATCATTAGACGAACGAGTCACCTTGTTTCTGGCTGTGCATTGAGGAAGTTAAGCAGGTGGATAATATGGCAAACAAGGGCGCTGACGGTAACTAAGCTGACCTCACACATCATGCGCTCATTGCGCTTCGCCTGCTGAGCCGTGCTGCCAATCAACACAAACAACCAGAGTCGCTGGATTCTGGTAAACAGCTGAGCTGCTACAGGCAAAACTCACCACGAATTAAGGCGGCAGAGTCGAGCAGCTTTAAAGACGATATAGATTTGAAGTCAGACCTAACTTTGGTATTCAAAAGCAAAACATGCTTCTTTATTCACGGTTTGGGGGAGTTCAAGGGACGCAGGCAAATGCACACAAATTAAATACTGTATGCAGAAAGTACTACATGCAATTTAAACAATTTAAGTATGTTTAAGTATTTAAGTAAGTTCCAACTCTAGAAAATCATATATTTTTAATGCAAAAATGAGTAGCAGAAATAAATTTCAAGGAGATTCAGCAGTGTGGCTTAATTCATGGCATAATTATTTTTTTAAAAATTCCAACTCTCTTCTTCTTTATATACTTTATTATTATTATTATGATTATTATTTACTTTATTACTATTGTTATTATTATTAATTTTTGATTTTTATAAATAATAATATATATGAATATGAATAATAATATATAAAATTATACTAATATAAAAATGTTTTTTTATAAGATATAAGTATTGTTACATATAATAATGATAGTATTATTATAATATTATAACTAATATTATGTTGCACATTATATATATATATATATATATATATATATATATATATATATATATATATATATAGAGTATATGTATGTAAATCAATATAATATTTTTCTCAAATATATACATGCATTTGTATTGTATTTATATTGTACTGTATTGTATTTATATAATAAATATACACAGTACACACATATATTATATCACATATATTATGTAAACACAAACTTTTTTTTTTTGATGCGATGATAGCCCTAATATATTTACACTATTATGTCTAATATATTTACACTTTTATTATGCTTAATAATATATTTATATGTCACATTTTTACATCGAATACATTCCAATTAAAATTAAAAGCCAAAAAGATTGCTTAAAATGTTGTCCTTTTAAATCCCTTTTAAACATGAACTAAATTTATGTGATTTGTGAGTGCATTTCATAAGTTTGTCTTGAGAAGTAACTAATAGGTTGTTTTTTGACATTTCCAAGAGTGTATTTGCATTGTCAAGTCACATTTGAAGGAGGATGAATCCTAATAATTAAAACAGACATATTAGGAACAGCAGAATGCTAATAATATGTTCAAATGAAACGGGCAACATGAGCTCACCAGACCCTCTTTGCAGTTAATCACTTTGAAATAAAAGACAAAACATCTCAAGAGAATAAACCAATTATAACGAGATAAAAGGCAGCTAAAAATAAGGTTGCAATGAAAAAGAATGTGCTGCCTCTTGTTTGTTCACTATGACTTGCACTGCTGGAGCAGCTTTGACTTAAATGGGATCCCAGAGGTCTGGGTACTGGTTAAACACATGCAGTGACAACCCAAGCATAACTCTAAACATTCACTCTGTCCCACAGGTAAAACGCGGCGTGGACATTTAGTGTCACACGAGTTTAACTTTAGACGCGTCTCCAGCGAATGCGTGACAGCCGGCCCTCCGTGCACAGAGCAAACTTTTACGCTCTAATTTCCATTCCCAAAAGTGGACGCCAGAGAACAAATGTATCGGTGATGGACGTTCACAAATGACAAACACAACACCGAGCCGTTCCCTCGCGCTACCTGGAGCGCACGTGTGCGGAGCGCACGCGAAAATTCAATAGGTGAGCCTCTCGTCGCAATGCTTGATGCTTGAATGACAGCTTTCAAGAGAGTTAGTCTCCCCCATCGTCAATTAGGAGCAAACCTCATTGACACGCATAAAACCCTGCCATCCTGTGCTTGCGGTAATTGCAGGCATGACAGTTTATCATTATCCATGAAAACCGCTGGGTTTTGCAAGCGCCACGCTTTTTTTCAATGGTCCTTCTCGACTGGAGAGTCACTCCACTTTTTTGTGTCTATTTGTTTCCATGTGATTATTTTTTTCCCTGGGCCAAACAGTCATTTTACTTTAATGAGCTCACCGTTTTCAAACATGCCGAAACAGCGACAAGTATGGAGAGTTGGGTTGCGGGGGCCGATTGAGAACTTTAATCAAGGCAACCAATAGGCAATTACAACAAATTGCTTTTGAAAATCCTCAGCACTCTTTCAATTTGTTTGCCTTGTTCACTCCCTTCATTTCTCTGTTGATGTGTTTTCTGCGTTGTCCATGACTTCATTTTCCTTTTAGCTCTTAATCTATCATTTACTTTATAAGCTGAGTACATGCACACTTTAAAGGCATGACTTTAAGGTCAATTATAGAGTTGATTCAGATGAGATTTTTGAAGTGTAGAGAGTAAAGTGGCTTCACAAGTGCCTGTGTTTGCATGTTTTCTTTTCTGGGCGGGACTTGTTAAAGAGCCAGTTAAATATTAGGGGGTGGGGCAGTCTGCATTTGAATGGACAGTAATTTGTAGCACAAGGTGAGTCGTCCGTATTTTTAGACCTCAAATTTTAAATATGGTCCAAAAGTGAATTTGGTCAAACTTTAGGACTTAGCATATAGCATATAGACAATGTTAATATCATTAATAAAATTACTGATGATAATGGTCATTACCTGAAGTTTTTTGATTTCATCGTGAACAACGAAGATGAGACAAGGTGCTAATTAAAATTTTAAATACTGATGAAAATTTTACTAGAAAATTTTTTTTTATTTTATATTTTCAATTTTCATTTTAATTTTAGAAATGTTATATGCCTTTGTCATTTTTATTAATTTTTAAAATATTTTTGAAATTTATTTTTAATATTTCTATTAATCTTATTTTTATTTTTTCCAGTTCATTTCTCATTTTTGCTTAAAGTTTTTTTTAGTTAAATTTTTTTAAAATCTATTTTTTGTCTTATTTCAGCTGTTTTTTAATTTAAAAACTATTTGTAATAGTTTGAGTTGAACTGAAACACTAAACAAGTATTGTTTTTGTTAAATGTTTGATTTATATTTAAATTATTATTAATCTTTTTTAATTTTTTGGTTTGATTTTGCAGTTTATTTTGGTTATTTTATTTATTCTTGTAATTTATTTACCATGACAGAATATTGATTTAATATTGACTAAATTTAAAGGAAATTTTCATCAAAAGACAAAAACAAAAATTGCATATCTGACCTCCAAGTTAACAGATTTGGATCAAAAGCCCTAAAACCGTTTTCATGGGATCTGTAATATCCCTGTAAAACCGCCTGGGAGACGTTTGAAACAATTTCTAGCCTCTAATGCTCTCAGTGTATCACAAATCCCAGTAATTAAGACTAACGAGAACGATCATGCACTTCAGCAGCAAACAGTCTGTGTTCATGAAGCCACTTAACGTCCGGTCACACAGCAGGCGTCATTTGTTAAAAATGAAAAGTCCCTTTCCTTGCTCTTATCACGCTGTTAAATAAGGATATTGACCTGTAAATTCCTCAGAAGGCTCTGGCATCGCGAGGCCCCGAACACTATTTGTTGTGATGGGGCCTGTGTTTGGTTTTGTCTAAGTGATTCGATATGTTCTGCAGTTGCAGCATAGTTTCTTATGACATCTCTAAGCTTAGGGTTACCTCTCTTTTTTGCTTCTGAATAATTCATGAACAGAAATCCAATACTATTGAGTTGGAGTGAGGGGGACTCAGAAAAAAAGTTGAATTACAAAACATTGCATTCTTTCATCTCATGAAGTTTTGCGAGGAGCAAGGGTCAATTAAGAGTCCTCTGGCTACGGTGAGTATGAATAATGCACCACAGGGCTACAAAACCTTGGGAGACTTGCTTTACTTGTGTAGATTATTGACGCTCCTACCGCTTTTTTTCCCCCTCCTCTCTCCTCAGGTGAAAAAGGACCCTTTGTCTGCGGTGTCTCTGACTGTTCATGCCTCAATAGCCTGGAGGCAAAATGGGCCTAATTTGCACAGGTCTGTTTTGGGGCCAATTATTATAATACCAAATGTTCTGGAAACACAATAAAATTGAAAACAATAAAGAGTAGAGCCGCCAATATTGTCATACATTTTACATTTTAATGAATCTCTCATTAAAGATGTATTTTATCAGTTTGGCGATTCGCAGTGCTCCTCTTTTCCACCTTTTTGAGTGTTGCTGTAAGATTTAATAGCTTATATGCATAATATATATGGTGTTGTTTTTCAAAAACTAACTGAAAATATGGCAGAATTACCGTTTTAGTTTATGTATAGATTTTAGTTGTAACTATAACGATGTTATTGCTCCTGACATTGATGTCTCAGGTATGTTCACAAAGAGCTTTCAGCTCACTGAGAAAACATAACTCAAGGGCAAGGTCTCATCTGGCACTTGAGAAAAAGTCCTTATGTTATCAGGAACATTGCACACTGTAAGTGTTGTCGTATTAATGAGCATATGTTGAGTTATACATTACATTGTATGTACACTGTGTCCTACATGGCTTTAATAGGATAGTTCAGCCAAAAATTAAAATTCTGTTAGCCTCATGTTGATCCAAACCCATATGACTTTGGAATTTTGTGGAATACATAAGAAGATATTTCCATGCTCTATGTTGTTTTGGACCCCATTGACTTTCATTGTATTGACAAAAACACAGAAGAAAGTCACATGGGTTTGGAATGACATGAGGGTGACAGAATTTTCATTTTGGCTAAAATATCCCATTAAACTAAAACCATGAAGTACATTGAATTTAATAGCTTGTACATATACATGATTTATAGGTGATCAGTTTTCCAAAACTATGTGAAAATAGTCCATTGTTGTTTTGGACCTCCTTGTATGAAAGTCTGTTTCCGGAATGGAAATAATAATAATAATAATAATAATAATAATAATAATAATAATAATAATAATAATAAGGTAACAGCAACTTTTTCTCACAATTCTGACCAAACAAACAAATAAATAAATAAATAAATAAACTTATATCTGAGGTTTAAGTCTCACCAAAATAAATAAAAATAAAAGAAAGAACAAGAACAACAATAAATAAATCAGAATTGCTAAATATAAACTCAGAATTCTGACTTTTTCACAACATCTCATAATTCTTTGTTTATGTATTTCTAACATTTTAACAATGCAAACCTCTCAGGCTTCTTAGACCTCATATTTTGCAATTCAGACTTCAGAATTGTGAGAAAAATAGGTCAGAATTGTGAGATATAAAAAAAGTCAGAACTGTGAAACTCACCAGGACTTAATGTTGCTCTTTTGTTGGTTTGATTGGTTCTATTGTCCTCATTTGTGAGTCGCTTTAGCTGCTAAATGCCTAAATGTAAATATAAATGTAAATATAAGCTCAGAATTGTGAGGAAGAAAAGTCTGAATTGTGAGATAAAAAGTCGCAATTACCTTTTTATTGTTATTAATATAATTATTATTTTATTTTTTTTATCTCAAGGCAGCAGAAAGCTTCCGTATCATCGACTTTCACTACACAAAAACACAGAAGAAAGTCAGTCATACAGTTTTGGAATAACATGAGGTTGAGTAAATGATGACAGATTTTTCATTTTCGGGTGAGCAATCCCTTTACAAGAAGATCATGCATTCTAATCATGTCTAATTTTAATTTCTTAAAAGGTTCCTTATGCAAGAGCACTATAAAATCAGGCCCGGTCATGTTTCACATCCAAATGCTGCGTCTGTCATGTTGGTCAGAGGCTGGATACTCTCAGATAGCCACACAGGCAACACTAGATGTCAGTGTTCTCGCTGATGTCGGGCTGCAAGCTTTTTGTTTGTGGGAAGGGGAAGGAGAAGCAAATAGTTTGAGAAGTTGATGCTTGCACTTTAGAACTTGGGGGTCCTGATGGATTTCCTTATATTAGAGGGACTGTCTATGAGGAGTTAGGGGCTATTACTGTGCCAAGCCTGATCACGGGGCATGCATCACTTTCATCTTGCCAACACTCTTGTATAATTAGCAGATATTTGCTGAGATGTGTTTTCTCCTCCCTTCATTTCCTAAGATGAATTATCAGGAGTATAGACTAAACTCCCTTTCTTAACTCCTTGGATGCAAAAGTTAAATGTAAAATTAATGGTTCATCTTATTTAGAAGATATATTTAGTATTTTTCTTTTCTGTTTTGCGCTTTGAAGCTGTTGGATTCACCTAACATAGACACTTCTGGAGGCACATACTATAAGTTTGAGTTTTGATAGAAAATGTTTCTCATGTGCTCCATCTTGTTCTTTATGATCATAAACAAACAAAAAGAATGCAAGTCATAAATAATCTATCCACTCACAAGAGTTTTAATCTTGAGGATAAAACATGCCTATAGTCAGTCAATAACACTAAGATCTCTCAGGGTCATTCTGTGTGCTTTCTTATTTTGAAAAGGTGATTTAAAGAATAAATTTCATTCTATGCACTCTGTCAGACAAAAAAATTAGTATTAGGATGAGTATTACATATAAATATTATATCCTATGAAGTAGGCCTAGCCTACTTATGTGTCTTTGAGAAATAAGATGAATTGTTTATATAATTATTAATTTAATTGTTAATGTTAGCTTTCTTCCCTCCTTTAAATTAATGTAATTATTTACACTTTTATCCTTATGACACAATGGGTACAGAAAGTAGGCTTTTGGTGAAATGGCCCCTAGCGCTGAATGTATTAAATTTCACGGCTCATTTTCGATGTTTGTGAGCACCAATCAGAGCGCAGGAAATCCCAGAACTTCTGAGAGTGTAAGAAAGAGCGCCTGTGTTCAATTTGAAAAGTACGGTGCCCGGGAAGGGCCGTCTTCGGTTCACTTAATTTTGTCGTGGCCACGAGATATTAATTCATGGGAACGTCATATTAACTCGTGGGAACGTGATATTATGTTGTGGCCACTAGATCGTTTTGTCGAGGTAACGACATCCTTATCTCGTGGCCTCGAGACGTTATGTTGAGGGAACAACATCCATTTTTCGTGGCCACGGCTTCTTATGTTGAGGGAACGACATATTTTTCTCGTGGCCATGAGTTTAATGCGTAAACAAACCTACGTGAGCATAGCAACCCGTTATTATCAGAGATGGATAAAACAGTTTTATTAACATTAAACATTTCATTTAAAATTTGTATATTATTATTATTATTATTTTATATTAACTTGTTAGGGTTATATTTTTATATTTATTTCATATAAATATAATATTTTATTTGTTTTATTGATTGTAGGTGGGGGGGAGTGAATAACCAGCACTCTCTCCACCCTTGATACCACGACTGATGTGAGACCCTTGAGCAAGGCACTGAACCCCCAACTGCTCCTCGGGCGCCGCAGCATTGGCTGCCCACTGCTCCAGGTGTATGTTCACTACTGTGTGTGTGCACTTGGATGGGTTAAATGCAGAGCACAAATTCTGAGTATGGGTCACCATACTTGGTCACACATTACTTCCCCTTTTTCCTTTCCCTTATTGAGCTTTAAATTTGCATTTGAGTCCATTCAGTTGTGAAAAATAGCAATTTTTGCATATGATTTACAGTAGATTTTAATAGATATCAAAAAATGTAAACTGCATTACAGTTTACACCTAGATGAAGAGTTTACAGTTTGTTTTATGACTGTAAGTCATTCTGCTCAAATGCTATTGAGCTTTAAATTATGGCATATTTTGCATTTGAGCCCATTCGGTAGTGAAAAATAGCAAATTTTACATATGATTTACAATTTATTTTAATAAATATTAAAAATGTAAAAGGTGTGCATTATAGTTGACACCTAGATGAACAGTTTACATTTGATTTTGTGATTATAAGTCATTTACCTCAAATGCTATTGAGGTTTAAATTATGGCATATTTTGCATTTGAGCCCATTCGGTTGTGAAAAATAGCAATTTTTACATATGATTTCCAGTAGATTTTAATAGATATCAAAAATGTAAAAGGTGTGTATTACAGTTTACACCTAGATGAACAATTCACAGTGTGTTTTATGACTGTAAGTCATTCTGCTCAAATACTATTGAGCATTAAATCTGCATTTGAGGCCATTTAGTACTGAAAAAAATAGATTTTTTAACAAATGATTCACAGTTTATTTTAATAAATAGCAAAAATGTAAAAGGCGTGCATTACAGTTTACACCTAGATGAACAGTTTACAGTTTGTTTCATGACTGTAATTCATTCTCCTCAAATGCTATTGAGCTTTAAATTATGGCATATTTTGCGTTTGAGCCCATTCGGTATTGAAAAATATCAATTTTTACGTATGATTTACAGTTTATTTTAATAAATACCAAAAATGTAAAAGGTGTGCATTATAGTTGACACCTAGATGAACAGTTCACAGTTTGTTTTATGACTGTGAGTCATTCTGCTCAAATGCTATTGAGCTTTAAGTTATGAGTATTTATAGAATACATTCTGCTCAAATGTTATTGAAGTTAGAAAAGTGTATACCAATATCGCATGTAACTTTAGAGACGGTCCCTAAATTTGCGAATCTCGAACGTCCAACGTCAAATCAACTTTATGCCAGTATTGTTTTTGAGTTCAGACATGCGAAAAAGTGTTCATTCTTTTTGAGTAACGTTAATTCAGATATGTCATACTTGATATGCATTATTGTCTCCAAATCTCCTAACGTTATGTTTAGTCGCGAGCGGTGACTCGATGAAAATAGTCTGTCTTTGCGTATTGTGACCTCGTATGTTTGTGTATAACTTTAAAAATCTGTTTTTGAAAATAGTTATTCAAATAGGATCCAAACTTCTGTGTTTTTGACCATTTGTGATTTGAAAGTTTTGCTTTCACAAACACATTAAAAAACAGCAGGCCAGTCACTCCCTGCCTGTTGACATTAAAAAAGGAATTTCATTGTTAATCAACTAAAAAGCAAGTAAAGCTATGTATTTAGTTAACCCTCAGGTTCATTTTAGGATCTAAGAGACCCTTAAATCTAAGTATGTTTAAAGTAGGCTATTTGTTTGTACTTATACTAAAGATTGATACTTGATGCTTTTGTGAATTGTAAGAGCTGATTATAGGCTAAACAACATTTCTTACTCAATGAGATCATATTTCATTCGCTGAAGTTAGATTACTGTATCTGTAGTCTCAGAGACCCCATATAACAAGAAATAAATGTAGACTGTAGAAGTACACCCCTGCGGCAAAAAACACACAAACAACAACAACAAAAAATGCAGCTGGGTTGGTAGGTCTATTTATTTTTTGTTTTGTTTTTTATATTTTTTTCAACAATGACTTGTCAAACTGAGACCTATAAGAATTTTACTATTACTTACTATATATACACTATATAATTCCACAGTGATGGAAAATCTCTGGAAATCTAGTTGTAAAACTGTGATTTCTTTGGCCTGCAAAAATCATGGAAATGAGTGTCTTAAGTCATGCGAAAGTCATGGGAATTTCTATAGGGAACGTAAATGTTTATGCTTTGGCTTAGCTTTGAAATATTTAATCAGCTAGTTGTTGCCGTTGTAGTGTTAAACTTGCTGTAGGCCATCATGATGACATCAGTTTGCTTTCATTGGTACTTATTTGGTCTTGTTTCCATTTTTAATTTAAAAGCCTAAAAATCTGACATACTAAATCTTATAGGTATTTAAAAAGGAAAAAAATCAATTGTTTGAAGTGAAAATGTCGCAAATGTCTTACGCTTGTGTAAATTCATGGTCCTTACCTTACCTAAAACTAGAACTAAAACCATAAACCTTTTTCATTACTTGAAATAAAATAAACATTAAATTAAGTAAACATCATAATAAACATTTTATTTCAGCTACAGTAGTTGCCAAGGCAGTATTTTTAATTTTTAAGTACTAAAATGACTTAAACTGAATAAACTAAAATAACAAAACTAAATAATGAAATAAAATAAAAATGAATAAAAAACTATTTAAAAAAATAAAATGACAAAAACACACAGAAAATACTATATGAATATGAAAAAATAAAATCTAATTCTAAATATTAACAAAAAGTATAATATCATATCAGTTATAATGGCACTGTAGATCTGACCGAAACCATCAGAGCAATAACAGTGAGTGGGAATATTTGGATGCACTCCAGCTCCACCCCTCTTCTGGGAAGCAGATCTGTGGACTTGCCAATGCTGATGATGTTGCACTGCTTTATTTGCAGGTGTTACCCAACACCTTTATATTTAGATACAAGAGTGTTTGTAAAGAAAACCTGGGTTTGTCTGTGTAATTTTCCATATGTATGCATAAAACCTTAGCCTGAACTAAAGAAAGTGGTCTTGTTTAATATAAGCGCTGAGTTATGCAAACAAACCCTGCCGGTCGCTCCATATTTAGTCTTTTTAACTAGGTACTTCTGACCCCAGTCCTCTTCAGCTGGCTTTTAATTGGCTTCACTGGGCCTAAAATGCTGCAATATTTCTCGAAATTGACTGCTTATTTGAGTGTCGAGAGTGATGCAATTTACAGTAAGTTGCTGGTAAAATTGGACCTTGGCTTCAGACGCAGCACTTAGCAGAGGCTGCATGGGGCACGAGGAACTTCAGGGGATGCATTTTACGTTTTATGGAGGTTTTGTACAAACAAGGGGACGGTCACCACAAAGGCAGATGGGATGGGATTTTTTTGGTGCTTTCGCTCCTCGTGGATACCCGTATGCACATCTCTTAGTCTTTTTGGGTTGATCGGGCTGCCTTGTTTACAGTGTGTTATAGAAGGGCTGACGCCAGCCTCCCTTGGGGGGAACAAGGGTTAATTGCTGTTAAAGTGTTGGTCTCGTTCCTCTTTCTGGCCCTGATGCTCCATTAGAGCTGACACTAATGAGGCAGTGCAGAGAGGACACCCCGGAGTCGAGGGACAGCACCACCGGCTGGGGGAGGGAGTCATGATGGAGAGACTTTACTTAGCTGAGAGAGAGAGAAAGAGAGAGAGAGAGGAAGCATGCATTAAGTCATAGATTAAGAGAGTGTGTTGTTCAGTGTTGTTGGGATGTGTGTAGGTTTGGCTTCTCTTAATTGGAAGCTTACCCTCTGCATATGTTGTTTGTTTGTCATTACGAATTCATAGGGGACTGAATCACTGGTCGTCCCTCATACTAGGTCTGTTTAGCCAATGGCATTTGCTTAGTTATTGGACTGTATTGATTGTAATTTGCAAATGTCAAAATATGGATTTTCAACACCCTAATAATGTAAATGAGGAAATTGGCTAAATAAGTACTTTTATAAAAAAAATTGATCATTGATTAATGAAGTCAACAAAAGATGTGAGGCTGTGCTGCTCTAAAATAATTTAATAGTTTAAATATTTTAGTTTATTTTTATTTTAATAAGTATAGAATTCTATAAGTTGTACCGACTACAATATGTAAAAATATATAATAAAAATGATACGATTTTATCAAATTATGAATTATTAAAAATACTAATATAAGCAAATGCAATGAAAGAAGACTGAAATAATTAAATAAAATTATTGTTAAAATAAATTTCATATATTATAATTTCTTATACATACAGATGAATATATAATGAATTTGATGAAATCAGAAAAAAACTCATACTTCACTTATTTTATATCAAATTATAAATTATTTTAAAAATATGAATATGAGCAAACTCAAACTTCACTCAGTGAAGAAAAATTAATAAAAATAATCTAAATAATTTTAGAAAATCATTTAATATTTGAAATATTTTACATTTATTTTATATTAGTTCTGTGTAAAAACTATATACAAATCTATAAATTGTATCATAAACAATGAAAACAATCAATTATTAATAAATTATTTTGTCAAATGATGAATTCTTAAAAATACTAATTTTATTACATATAAAATGTTACTATATGTGAAAATATTATGCATAATATTACAATGTATTGTCTGTATATATTGTATTCATATATACACACACACAAACACATAAATTAATATATAATAAATAATTTGATCAAATCAGAAAAAGTTAAGTATATATTTAAGTAAAAGTAATAAAAAATTATTTAAATTAAAATTTTAATTTTAGTTTTTTAATAACTCAGCTTTAGATATATATTAAATATAAATTTGTAGATTTCATATAATTTTTATTTTGGTCGACAACCAGTAATTTGATGTCTGTTTAGTGATTTTCTGTTTTGCAGGTAGTAACACTGATCTGGAGTCAGCACCCTCAACTGGTCGGTCATGAGTTTTGCTCCGAGTCCGTTCACCCCCATGGGCATCCGCAGCATTCAGGAGCAGCGGGACCGCTGGGAGAAGAAGAGGAGCCGCACGGGCCGCGAGCTAGTCCAGAGTGAACAAAGATACTGCGAACAGCTGGATCTAGTCGTCACGGTTAGTCTCTACAGGTTCAACATTACACAAACGCCCATGGGCTGAATTGGTCGATCTTGTATCAAACAATACACTGACGGAGAATCACTTGTCAGGGCTGGATTTAGTCATAGAAACAGAAAAATGTGTTTGTTGTGATGCGTCGAGCGTCAGAATATCCTAATTAAATACAAATCTAAAATTCTAATTATCTTCGAGAGCTTTATTCACTGTTTCAACAGCATAAGGTTTTCCGTTCATTGAGTGGTCCTTGACACCATCACAGGGCTATTCTTTTGAAATTCATAGTTTATAACCTGTTCAAGGCTTTTATTTTGCAGCTAATTAGTTTTATTTTAAGATCACAGAGTTTTCTGTGCCATTTCTGTGCGTATTTTGTTGTATATCAAAATAATTGGCATTTGAACTCATACGTCGGTCTTATTGTTTTCGAATGCCGCAGCTAATTAAACGGTTAACCATTAAAACACAACTTATTTTGAGAAACCAAACCACATCGCCTCCCACCTCTGGTGAAGTTGCGTTAGATATGCGGCTCATATTAAGCCATTGGAGGTAATTGAGATGTCATTGCTGCAAAATGCTTGGCTCTCCACAGATTTGTTCTCGCTTTGTCTCAAGGGTGTGCGACGAGAGGTGACACTCTCTGTAAGATGAAGAGTCATGTACGAGTGGCGTCTGAAAATTTAATTTTCTCTCCCTCCTGTCTCTTTCTTTTCTCCAGTACTTTGTGGAGATCTTGAAGGCCAAAGGAACCCTCAGGCAGGACATTAGAGAAAGCATCTTCAGTTCAATTAAATCCATTCATTTAATAAACCAGTAAGTATCCTTTAAATAATTAAGTGAATATTCGCACTCAGGGGAGAGAGACGGCTGAGGGTGGCTGGCTTTGATACCGTTTAAAAAGGACGAGAGGGTAGGGGAGTATTAATTGGGGTCTAACAGGAGAATCAAGTTTGAGAACTTGGAGATTGCCTGGTGTGCCTTATCTTATGTTATTCTCTTTAATTGGATTGCGAATCGATGCGGATGCTGGATTTAGGCTTACAGCTGCACTTTCTCCAGAGTATTTCACGTTATCCTGCCATGGTTACCATCAGAGGTGATGGTGGCTTGTTCATAATGGCCGCCGTTTGTGTTTTCCAAGCCTTATGTGTTGATAAAAATGAGAGTTTGCTATCGCTGATGTTTTAAACATGTATTTTTAATGAAAGTGTTCATTACCATGCGTTCATTACTGATACTCACTGTCTTTCCACCTGACTTCAACACTACTGTAGCTGATTCGCCAGTTATAGGCATCAGGCTATTCAATACAAGGTTTAAAGTCACCATGAAACACCATTTGCAACCCATTTCAAGTTTTTTTTTTTTTTTTTACTGGTAATCAAACCAGTAAACAGTCTGTATTTATCTGGAAATAATTAAAAACTGTTTTTTGGAGATCAACATTCCTTGATTAATATTAACCGCATAGACAGCAGCAGCTCTGTTAAACTGTATTTAGATTAGTGCTGTCAAATGATTAATTGCGTTTAATCGCATCCAAAATAAAAGTTTTTGTTTACATAGTATATGTGTATGTACTGTGTGTATTTATTATGTATATATAAATACACACACATATGCATGTATATTTTTAATAAAAATGTTACGTTTATGTATTAAATATATTTAAATATAATATCAATTTTATGAATATAAATATATACATGTAAATACATGCAAATATGTAATAGGGATAATCAACGGCTAAAAAGGGATAATCAACGGCTAGCCGTGCATTAAAGGGTTTTAAATGCACGACGTGGAGGCAAAGAACCTCCTGACGCGAAGCGGGGTTAAAATCCTTTAAAGCACGACTAGCTGTTGATTATCCCGCTTTTTCCATGGTCATTTGCCAAGTTATAGACAAGTTACAACTAGTAGTGCTCTTTGCAGCGCAATATTTGACTGGAAGGGTAAAAATTATTATTTTCGTCAGTTACGGCTCGTTAATTCTAGCATTCTGCCCGCTTCAAATCAGACACAGAGATGAAATAGTGTTGTATCATCACATTTATTGAAATGAATTATACCATTTATTTGAATTAATTATCGATCGATTGAGAGAGAGAGAGAGAGAGAGAGAGAGAGAGAGAGAGAGAGAGATGCAACTGTGTGTGCGTTACCTGCGTCTGCACGTCTCTCTACAAACAATCAAGTCGTGTTTAGTTACTTCAAAAATAGCGAGTTTACCACTTCTTTGTTGAGGAATATAATGTAGCGATCTAGTATCTAGGCTATTTTATTAATAACAGTCGTGGGGCAGCATTGACAACAAGTTTATATGTGTGTGCAGCGCAATCTGCGATCTCTCAGGCTGATGATACACGGGGCAACTTTTTGAGCAACTTTGCTGGGCAACTTATTTTGAGCAATGTTGCTTGGGCACTTTCCCACTGAGAATGGGTAGCAAATATCTATTTGGATATTTTAGACCAGTCGTGGGCCCTGTGTCTCACCTGGTTGCCGTTGACAGCAACATTTCCAAAAGTTGCCCGGCAACATTGCTCAAAAAGTTGCCCAGTGTATCATCAGCCTTACTCTCTGTGTGTGTGTGTGTGTGTGTGTGTGTGTGTGTGTGTGTGTGTGTGTGTGTGTGTGTGTGTGTGTGATGTGCGTGGGTTTGTGTGCATCAATTAAAGCAGCACATTAATATGGAACAGTGATTAAACTGACTTGGAACTACCTGTGCATTAAACGGTTTTAATGCATACCTGCCAGCCAATCAGAATCCAGAATTCAGACAGACCATGGAATAATTTCAAAATATATGCTGTATGTGTGGGTATTTATATACAGTGGAGAAAAAAAATATTTGATCCCCTGCTGATTTTGTACGTTTGCCCACTGACAAAGAAATTATCAGTCTGTAATTTTAATGGTAGGTTTATTTGAACAGTGAGAGACAGAATAACAACAAAATCCAGAAAAATGCATTTCAAAAAAGTTATATATATTCTATATAGGAATAATGTATATTATAGTGGGGCAGTCGTGGCCTAATGGATAGAGAGTCGGACTAACTCAAAGGTTGTGGGTTCGAATCTCAGGTCCGGCAGGAATTGTTGGTGGGGAGAATGAATGACCAGCGCTCCGGGTGTGTGTTCACGGTGTGTGTGTTTGTTCACTACTCACTGTGTGCACTTGGATGGGTTAAATGCAGAACACAAATTCCTAGTATGGGTCATCATACTTGGCCACACGTCACGTCCTTTGCTTTCTTTTTTTTTTTTCCTTCCCTTATAAATTGATTTGCATTTTAAAGAGTGAAATAAGTATTTGATCCCCTATCAATCAGCAAGATTTCTGGCTCTCAGGTGTCTTTTATACAGGTAAGGAGCTGAGATTAGGAGCAGTCTCTTAAAGGGAGTGCTCCTAATCTCAGCTTGTTACCTGTATAAAAGACTACCTGTCCACAGAAGCAATCAATCAATCAGATTCCAAACTCTCCACCATGGCCAAGACCAAAGAGCTGTCCAAGGATGTCAGGGACAAGATTGTAGACCTACACAAGAATGGGCTACAAGACCATCGCCAAGCAGCTTGGTGAGAAGGTGACAACAGTTGGTGCGATTATTCGCAAATGCAAGAAACACAAAATAACTGTCAATCTCCCTCAGTCTGGGGCTCCATGCAAGATCTCACCTCGTGGAGTTTCAATGATCATGAGAACGGTGAGGAATCAGCCCAGAACTACACGGGAGGATCTTTTCAATGATCTCAAGGCAGCTGGGACCATAGTCACCAAGAAAACAATTGGTAACACACTACGCCGTGAAGGACCGAAATCCTGCAGCGCCTGCAAGGTCCCCCTACTCAAGAAAGCACATGTACAGGCCCGTCTGAAGTTTGCCAATGAACATCTGAATGATTCAGAGGAGAACTGGGTGAAAGTGTTGTGGTCAGATGAAACCAAAATCGAGCTCTTTGGCATCAACTCAACTCGCCGCGTTTGGAGGAGGAGGAATGCTGCCTATGACCCCAAGAACACCTTCCCCACCGTTAAACATAGAGGTGGAAACATTATGCTTTGGGGGTCTTTTTCTGCTAAGGGGACAGGACAACTGCACCACATCAAAAGGACGATGGACGGGGCCATGTACCGTCAGGGCCAGGGCATTGAAGCCAGCCAGGGCTTTGAAAATGGGTCATGGATGGGTATTCCAGCATGGCAATGAGCCAAAACAAATGGCAAAGGCAACAAAGAAGTGACTCAAGAAGAAGCACATTAAGGTCCTGGAGTGGCCTAGCCAGTCTCCAGACCTTAATCCCATAGAAAATCTGTGGAGGGAGCTGAAGGCTCGAGTTGCCAAACGTCGGCCTCGAAACCTTAATGACTTGGAGAGGATCTGTAAAGAGGAGTGGGACAAAATCCCTCCTGAGATGTGTGCAAACCTCGTGGCCAACTACAAGAAACATCTGAGCTCTGTGATTGCCAGCAAGGGTTTTGCCACCAAGTACTATGTCATGTTTTGCGAAGGGGTCAAATACTTATTTCACTCATTAAAATGCAAAACAATTTATAACTCTTTTGAAATGCGTTTTTCTGGAATTTTTTTTGTTTGTTTGTTTGTTATTCTGTCTCTCTCTGTTCAAATAAACCTACCATTAAAATTATAGACTGATCATTTCTTTGTCAGTGGGCAAACGTACAAAATCAGCAGGGGATCAAATAATTTTTTCCCCACTGTATGCATAATAAATATACACAGTACACACTCATATATTATGTAAACAAAAACTTTTATTTTGGATGCGATTAATCGTTTTGACAGCACTAATTTAGATCTAATATTTTATTACATGTCCCTTTTTTTTTTTTTTTGTCCAAAACTTTTTACATTTTCTTATGATAAACATTAATACATCAGTGTTGTTATTGTAAAATTCTTAAAAAATTGTCTTCACTAACTGAAATAAAGCTTAAATAGAATATAAATATTAGATGAAAAAATGTAACTTAAAAAAAAAAAAATAAATTTTGCTTTGGTGAATAACTGAAATCAATACATTGAATTGCAAAAACTGAAATAAAAATGTTTACATTTATGCATTTGGCAGACGCTTTTATTTTAGTGACTTGCATTACATTTAATGAAATATTTTTTTTTAAAAATGACACATGCGTATAAAAATGCCTAAAACTTATATAGATAAAAGCTATAAATAAAAGCTCCTTCAGACTAGTAATAAATACTACAATAGTCTATAAATAATACTAAAATAACATAGCCATGATTGCTTGCAGGGCATGGATGCAAATATGCAAATTATACTAAAATGTTTTTAATTTTAGTAGCAACTTCGAACTGAAGTACCGGCACTTTTGACAAGGGCAGTGGGTTGGAAAATTAGAGATACTTGTGATGTCAGCTAAAAAGAACAAATCAGTCGTTTCAGTCTGAGGTGTAGATGTATAGTCTACAATAATATGAAATTCCATGATGACTTTGATAATGTCTTTCTTTTTTACCGGTGGTAGAGCGGTCATGCTAAGTCATGAAACCCAGCTGTGACTCTTCCGCATACAGACGATTAGACACTATGCTTGAGGGGCATTTATGACAGCTTGAGCAAATGAAAAACCAGAGCTGCTGGAAATGAGGTGCAGAAGATGAAATAATACATCAGAAAAACTGGCCTGAAGAGCAGTTGGCATTGATCTGCCCATGCGGGCTGGGCAGACTAACAACAAATTAACTCACAGGTGTCAAGAAGCCTGTTCTTGTTAATTTTATCTGAGGCTATCTATGGCACAGAGCTCTCGTGAAGTGTTTTGTGTTATGATGTACCACATCTGAAAGCAAAAATTGAAAAGCAGAATGCCTCTCCTAATGTCCAATAGCCTGCAAGTGAACACGCTTCCAGCTTTTTATTAAGACCTTCAAGCTTGTGTTAGAGAGATCATTGCTCCTCAGTGCAGGTGAGCAGTCTTTGATATATATAACAACCAGATCAGTCTTAGAAAATTTACCTGACAAGCTCAGAGAGATGTTACCTAACAGGAAAAACCTAGTGAGGAGATTTCATTAGTCCTGAAACGGCCAAAGTTTTCGTACGAGTTAATACAGGGTGGTTTTGTTGTGTACATATTACCAAATGACTGGAAGGAGAACTACTGACTGCCTTTGAGGGCCTCTTCCAGGGCCTGTTGATTGAGAATCATAAAATTGTCTGAATAATGAATCACCGTGGGTCCCCGAGGCTCCCATCAATGCCTGATTGACGGGCCTCTCTACAAACAGTGGCTGAATGAAGATGGAGGGCTGAGTTTCAGAGCCCGATGTATTGGATAAATCGGTGCTCGGTTACCATATATCATCATTAGAATCGGTTATTGAAGTGCCGGGTGAAGCGTAATGGCAGTCTCTCAATTTAGATCTGTGAACAGACAGCAGTGCCTGACTGATTAAAACGAATAAAGTGCTCGCGTACTCCAAAACCACATCGTTATCAGGAAGCTTCTTGAGATGCATGTTGATATCTGCACGGGCTGCTGAAGGTTATTTGAATCCTTAGCTGAAATCATCACTTTTTATCTTGGACTAGTTGTAGCACAGAAAAACAGAGAACAAGGACCGGAGGTGAGCCGTAGATTTTATTTATTTATTTATTTTATCATACACAATATGCACTTTATAGTAGGGAAAAAATAGTATTAACGCATCTGAATTTATAAACCAATGTAGATTTTAACCTAAATTTTTACTCATTTTCATGTCTTACAAAATCTATTTGACTTTCTTTATTCTGCGAAATGAAAAAGGAGCTATTTAGCAGGCTGTCCAAGCTGCTATTTTCCATACAATGAAAGTGAATGGTAAAAGTTACTGATAAAAGTAATGCATTACAATATTGCTTTACAAAAAAAGTAACTGTTACTTAGTTACTTTTTGGAAAGTAATGCATTACGTTACTTTTGTGTTACGTTACCTTTGTCGTCTGAGCTGATGCTTATTTATTTTTAATAACAAAAATCTCAAAAGTTATATTTTTGGTAACTTTAAAGGCCCTTTCACACCAAAAGTGAAATTAATAAGCCTTATTTAAAAAAGTGAATTTGAAAGTAATCTGTTAACCCCAAAACTGATGGTGACCGCAGCTACCAGTTTCATAGCAATATGTTTTTGGTAAATAATAACTTTTTGGACTCTTTTTCACACAGACTTGAATAACATCAGAAGCACTACTTTAATGGTTAATTTTTATTATTTTTTATTTTAATTATTTATTTATTTTTTTTGTGGAGCTTGACTGCCCCTTGGCCACCTTCCTCTTTCATTGTGTGGAAAAGAGCAGCCTGGATATTTTTCAAAACTTCTCCTGTTGTGTTCCACAAAGGAAAGCAAGTCATGCATGTTTGGAACAACATGAGGATGAACTTGAGGAGAACATTTTTATTTTAATTTTAATTTATTTTATTTGTACATTTTATGGATTTGGCAGAAATTAAATTTGAATGAGAAAATATATATATATATATATATATATATATATATATATATTTTTTTTTTTTTTTTTATATATATATATATATAATATAAATTATGCTTTTAAAAGAATTTAATTTTAAATTTCTGATGTATTATTTCAATGAACTGTATTTTTTCATTTTTATGAGTTCTTATGAGTTTTGAGATGTCTGGAGTGATTATATAACCCGAGGACAATGCAAACCAATCATTCCCAGTTTTCCATAAAACCCTTCAAAATGATGGCAGCCTCAAAGGCAACAGTAATACGCTGAGAAATATAAAAATGTCTGTCTGCAATATTTAAGTTTAAAAGAGTAGTGTGCAGTTGGTTTGAAGTTTTTTTGTACATCACATGATACTCTTGGGTCGGTAAAGACTTAAATACATTCCGTATTCATTAAACGCCGCTGAACAAGCAAACAAACAAACAAACAAAACTTTAATATATTGTCACACCGCTGCCATTCATCAGAATTATGACTGTTTACCTGAAGAGGGGAATAAGGCAATAGTGGGAAGAACCCAATTATCCTAGAATGCACCGTAACAGTGATCACCAACTTGAAAAGGGCTGTCACTTAAGTAGCACAGAATCAAAAACGCATTTGAGAGATAAATATTCTGAACGAGTGCGTCTTGGGGGTTTCTTAATGACAGTAAATGTGGTGTGGAAATAGATCAAATAGTATCCAATATGAAGAAAGAGGGTCCTTGTCTCTATTGAAGGGAGGAGGAACGATGCTTTGTACATCCTGTACATATTTGTGTTTTTACAAACGTTTGTGTCGCTGCTAACTATTCATCAACGATAATTAGTATTCCTCGGTTCTCGCTTCCCGCAAATGAAGCCACATAGGCCTCCATTGTTTGGTTGAGTCTGTGCCCAGCCCAGATGTCGCAACCGCTAAGAATTAATGTAGATTAACGTGACGCAGGAGGAATGCTAATGTTATCTTTGTCATCTTCCTGACGGCCAGAGAATTTAATTGCCCTAAAAAGAGCATAAAAAATGTAAGTCGTAATTTCATATTTATCATAATAGCCTCTGGCTGTGAGGAGGAAAAAGGAAACACTATTTTTCCCGCCCTTTGCCCTCGTTAAAACTCTCTCGGCTGCTCTAGCGTCTCCTGATTACGAACAGAGGCTACCTTGGCTTGCAACTTCATTAAAATCTATTTAAATCAACTTCAACTGCAAAATGCTTCTTCTTCCAGCATGTATAAAACGCAAAGTCTCAGGGAACATCATTAGGGAGAGTGTGTGCGTGTATCCGTACCTGTATTTCTGTTTGGTCTAAGCGGTATCTACCTCGCCTAGTTTGGATAATAAGCTACCTCACAAGTGTCAACACCCTCACCCTTGAATTATACCCATGTCACCCTAATGTGCCTGACAGCCAGAGCACCAACTCTTCCATTCCTCTTGAACACCTTGTTTTGTTCCTGGTTTCGCAATAAGTGCGTTCCCGCTACAAAGCGCTGCACGCTTGCCCTTGGGCGCTAGCCTCAGCACCCTTGTCTCAAATAAGTATGTCACCCACAGGGAGGGGCCCTCGCATGACACCACACAAATCTGACTAAAAACACTTCCTTTCGCAAATACGTTTGCCTCTGAACTAACCCCCCTCATTATTTGTGACAAGAAGTGCCTTGATTTCCAAAACAGTATCAGGGTTATCATTGCGTTTGGAGTGCGGTGGCAAGACTGCAGGGTAGGGTAACGTGAAAGTGGGCCCTGTTATTTATTTTTTGAGTTAACAGTACTTAATTGTTGATGATTTGACACAGTATGATGGTTCTTTGAAAGTATGATTCAATATGTAATCGTGCAATTTCACGACAGGAAAAATAAGATATTTTTTTTTTTTTATTGAATAAAATAATGAATTTATTATAATATTAAATGTATTATTTCATTAATTAATGCATTTGTTAGAAAATAATACACAGTGTTTTCATTTAAAACTTTTTTCAATTTTTATTATATAGATCTATCTATCTATCTATCTATCTATCTATCTATCTATATCTATATATATACGTCTATATATATTACATTTTTAAATAAAATATTGTTTATTACTACTAATTACTAACAAATGCATTATTTAATTAATTTATTAATATGTGTGTACTTGTATTTATATGAAATTGAAAAAAGTATTTCTAAATAAAATATATATATTAATTACTTATTTATCTAATTTTTTTATTGAATTTTAATTATTAAATATAATGAACTGAATTATTAATCAATATATAGTGTTCTAATTCAAAAATATTTACTTTTCTATATTTTATATAATTTACATTTTATTATATCATTTATATTTATAATTTTTATTTTATTATATATGATTTATATGATTTCTAATTTGTTTATTCTATATTATTTATTTTTATTTTATTTTACAGCACATTTGAGGAATGATAAATTCAATGAAGCCTGATTAAATTACGCCGCATAAAGCAAATTATATTTTTAATTCTTACTTTTTTAACAGGACCCTACTCACTCATCTAGAACTGGGGAGGTTTGGCATTGGGTTTGAGCAGTTTTGCACTCATCTGCAGTTGTACAATACGTACGTTGACAACATTCAGACTGCTAAAAAAAAAGTCCTTGAGGTAAGTTAAAGTTAAATGCTTCTTATGTTAGACTTGACCCCCTTTTCACTTCTTTTCACATGCTCAGCATTTGGCATTGACAACCATACTTACAAGTGTGACTCTTTATGTTGTACGGCCTTGAGTAATGCCTGTGTGAACATGGCTGTAAATTAAAGGTAATATTAAATTTTACAGATTGTGTCATTTTCCTTCTCTTTTTATTTTAATTTGCTATTTGAAGGTAGTTTAATTTTTTACCTGCTATGAAAACAAATGGTCACTGGTATTGGCTTTTCGCAAGGAAATGCCTTATTACCTGGATAGAGGTCATCTCCTGACACAAAAGCCAGTGGCTACGTCTATCGATATGAAATCATGAATATGTATTCATTATAGATGTATGGTAATGTGCAGGATTGACAGTATGTCATGCTCTACTTCTAATTAGTCCAAACCTATTAAATCATTGTACTATTCCTCATCTATGGCACCTTTTTTCACCCTACCACACTGCTCGGCTCAACCTTGTGGGGGAAAAAAAGAAGAGAAGACACAATGTCGGGTCAGTAACTCAAAGATCGCCATTCAGAATGATTGACGTTTGGAACGGTGAAAAAAATGGAGTCACCTACCTGATTAAGGCTTATGGATGACACTCTGTGCAAACAGATCTCTCCAGGCAAAGCCCAGCGGTACCATTAGGTCCAACACTACCATCTCATTATGCCTGACTTAAGTGGGCAGCCTCCATCAGTCGGCCGGAAAAAAGTGCGATGGGGAGTCTCTCTCTTTGCTAATTAGCTCCTCCCTCAGCAAGGCACCTGTACCCAAGTGTACGGATGACTGATTCCTTGTTAGACCAAATCAGTTAGTGGTTAAAGAATCATTGGCACGCCTGGCTAATGCTAACTTCTGTATTCTGTGTGCTTGCGGTGAACTGAGGGGGCATATTAACGTGCTTCGTGCTATACTAGTAATAGTGTCTGATACCAAGTATATGTTTGAGTGTTAGCCTCGCAGCAAAGCTCTACCAAGCCGCGTGCTAACATCTGGTTTTATTTATCTGAGGGGAAGCCTGGAGCCTCACAGATATTAATGTCTTAATTAAGAGGAGGAATACGTCTGTGGCCAATTGACTGGTTCTCATTGATTGCAGACTGAGCTGTTTAAGTTAGCATTGATTCCTCTGCTAGGCCTACATGGCTGTAATTGCTGGAACATGGGCTGGTGTGTTCGCCATGTCACATGATTTAAACATGGTTGGTTTGTCCTTCAAAATCCACTGTCGCGTGAAACTGATTAAGAGAATTGCAACGTAGACCAAGATCTCAACGTTTTCTCAACCAGTGGCTCTTCTTATATTGTTACAAGTTAATTTGACATTTTTAATTTCCTTTTTAGTACCATTTTTAACCTTGACTGAACATATATAATAATATATAATGTGACGCTTTAATCTGTTAAAAGATAGTTTTGAATTATTTTAGAAATGCAGTGCACAATATATCTGTACCATTTATGTTATTGTCCAGAATGGATTTTTATATATTTATTTATTTATTATTGGTGTAAATATATTTTTTGATCAAATATAGATGAAAATCAAATATATGAAATATTATTACGATTTAAAGTAACTGTGTTCAATTTTAATATTAAATATTAAAATATCCTGCTATGTTTAATAGGAATCTTGAAATAGATAAATAGAAAGGTCAAAATGACAGCGTTTGTAATCTTTAAAAATACTAAAAATTTTAAATCATTAGCAACTCTCAAAATGAATGCTGTTTTCATGCTTCACATTATAATTTTGAGATGCTTATATTCACTTGTTAAATAGATTTTTAATGTTTTTTTCAGAGTAAATGTATTCATTTTATTTAAAATTATATTGTTTTTTAATTATAGAATTTTAATATTGTGTCATTTTTTATATATATATATATTACTTACCTATTATTTTAAAATGTGAAAAGCTTTCAGGATCATTTAAATGCTAATAATTGAACATCTTTAGCAACTCTCAAATGAATATATATTTTTATGGTGTACAATATAATTTTGAGATGCTTAAATTCACTTATTAAATAGATTTAAATTTTTTAATGTTTTTATTCAGGCAAATATATTAATTTTATTTTAATATAATAATAGAATTTTAATATTGTTTAATATTGTTTTGATGACTTACCTCTTATTTTAAAATGTGGAAAGCTTTCAGGATTTGACAGGATTCATTCTGATAAGTTTTTAATTTTTTTTATTTTTGGGCTGTCCTAAATAAAGGATTCTCTCACAGCATGTCCAACATGCGGTGATTTAATGTTGCTGTGTTTCTCAGAGGGAGACCCCAGCTGCTTCGGCCATAAATGTTAGCCGAGCAGGTGTTGTACACGGTATGCGCCGTTTGAAGATTATGGATTGTTTCGTGTACTTGATATGTTTATTTATTATTTACTTAGCAGAAAAAAGTAGCACGACTTGTGCTTTTCTCAGAGGGAAGCACATTTCCAGACAAATTTTACATAAAGAAATGATATTTTGCTATGCTAATGCAGACTCTGTCTGCCATTAGTCTGACATGGATTGTGTGAATGTATATTTAATAATGTAACCAGGGTTGCCTCTATTCAGAGGACAGCTTGTGATAAGAGAAAACAGAGATGTCTCGTTGTGGATGAGTGAGATTGAGTCACAAGCGAGACTGAATGCACAATTCAATAGACATCACACCACATGCATCATC
Source organism: Spinibarbus caldwelli (assembly GCA_039654775.1). Lineage (NCBI taxonomy): Eukaryota > Metazoa > Chordata > Actinopteri > Cypriniformes > Cyprinidae > Spinibarbus > Spinibarbus caldwelli. The sequence continues at coordinate 9,821,082 of CM077228.1, read as the reverse complement.
TACGGGGGTGATACTGTTGGTGGGAGGTAAACAGTGTTATCGCTAGCATTATCAAATGTGCTCTACTGTTGTATCAAGTTGTTTTCATGGAAGCAGATCTTTGATTCATGGTTCATTTGCTTCTCAGGTTCAGGTGAAGAAAAGCAAAGTCTTCAGACGGTTTAAAAAGCTCCAGGAGTCCAGGTCTGAGTTCAATCAGCAGAAACTTGAGGATTTGCTAATGCTTCCTCTTCAGCGCATCCAGCAGTAAGTCCTCAAGTACACGTGTGACAGTGTTTGAACTTTAAAGTCAACAGTTATTGGTTATCAGCAGATATTAGTGTTTTTTTTTATTTTTTATTTATCGGTTATTGGCCAGTATTGGATATGTAATTGTGCATGCTCATTTACACTATATTTATGTTTAGATCTATTTTGGTATCATCTAGCGCTTACTTAAATATATTATTTATGTAAAAACACTAATAATTTAATAACACTTTAACACTTTAATCTTTAGCGAATCTCAAAAATAATATCCACTTTTCATACCATACATTATAATGTGATGTCTAAATTAACTTTATGCATTTAAACGAATATTTTTTAGTTTTAAATGTTTAAGTGTTTCATATATATATATATATATATATATATATATATATATATATATATATATATATAATTTATACAAAGCAGTATGGAATTTTAAAATGTATTTATCAGTGTTATTTATTTATCGTATATATATCTTTTTTTTTTATCGGTTGTCGTCGGGCAACATTTTTTATTTTATATACAGGTGCATCTCAATAAATTAGAATGTCGTGGAAAAGTTCATTTATTTCAGTAATACAACTCAAATTGTGAAACTCGTGTAGTAAATAAATTCAATGCACACAGACTGAAGTAGTTTAAGTCTTTGGGTCTTTTAATTGTGATGATTTTGGCTTACATTTAACAAAAACCCACCAATTCACTATCTCAACAAATTAGAATATGGTGACATGCCAATCAGCTAATCAACTCAAAACACCTGCAGAGGTTTCCTGAGCCTTCAAAATGGTCTCTCAGTTTGGTTCACTAGGCTACACAATCATGGGGAAGACTGCTGATCTGACAGTTGTCCAGAAGACAATCATTGACACCCTTCACAAGGAGGGTAAGCCACAAACATTCATTGCCAGAGAAGCTGGCTGTTCACAGAGTGCTGTATCCAAGCATGTTAACAGAAAGCTGAGTGGAAGGAAAAAGTGTGGAAGAAAAAGTTGCACAACCAACCGAGAGAACCACAGCCTTATGAGGATTGTCAAACAAAATCGATTCAAGAATTTGGGTGAACTTCACCAGGAATGGACTGAGGCTGGGGTCAAAGCATCAAGAGCCACCACACACAGACGTGTCAAGGAATTTGGCTACAGTTGTCGTATTCCTCTTGTTAAGCCACTCCTGAACCACAGACAACGTCAGAGGCGTCTTACCTGGGCTAAGGAGAAGAAGAACTGGACTGTTGCCCAGTGGTCCAAAGTCCTCTTTTCAGATGAGAACAAGTTTTGTATTTCATTTGAAAACCAAGGTCCTAGAGTCTGGAGGAAGGGTGGAGAAGCTCATAGCCCAAGTTGCTTGAAGTCCAGTGTTAAGTTTCCACAGTCTGTGATGATTTGGGGTGCAATGTCATCTGCTGGTGTTGGTCCATTGTGTTTTTTTGAAAACCAAAGTCACTGCACCCGTTTACCAAGAAATTTTGGAGGACTTCATGCTTCCTTCTGCTGACCAGCTTTTTAAAGATGCTGATTTCATTTTCCAGCAGGATTTGGCACCTGCCCACACTGCCAAAAGCACCAAAAGTTGGTTAAATGACCATGGTGTTGGTGTGCTTGACTGGCCAGCAAACTCACCAGACCTGAACCCCATAGAGAATCTATGGGGTATTGTCAAGAGGAAAATGAGAAACAAGAGACCAAAAAATGCAGATGAGCTGAAGGCCACTGTCAAAGAAACCTGGGCTTCCATACCACCTCAGCAGTGCCACAAACTGATCACCTCCATGCCACGCCGAATTGAGGCAGTAATTAAAGCAAAAGGAGCCCCTACCAAGTATTGAGTACATATACAGTAAATGAACATACTTTCCAGAAGGCCAACAATTCACTAAAAATGTTTTTTTTTTTTATTGGTCTTATGAAGTATTCTAATTTGTTGAGATGGTGAATTGATGGATTTTTGTTAAATGTGAGCCAAAATCATCACAGTTAAAAGAACCAAAGACTTAAACTACTTAAGTCTGTGTGCACTGAATTTATTTAATACACGAGTTTCACAATTTGAGTTGAATTACTGAAATAAATGAACTTTTCCACGACATTCTAATTTATTGAGATGCACCTGTATATTATCATTTATTAACCGGTTTAGAATATCTAATTGTGCATGCTATTTTCTTTTATATCAATTTGGATAACTTTTGTCCATATCTAATGCTCACTTCAAGATTAAAATTTACTAAAAGTTATTATTTGTGTAAAAAACAGTGTTAAATTATCAGTGTTAAAATGTTTTTTTCATATTATGCATTACAGTCTTGTGATGCCTAAATTCACTTGTTGCATTTAAAGATTTAAGTGTTTTATCAATTTAATCGGTTATCAGCTATAACATGAAAATATTTACCAGCTTATTGTTATGGGGAATAATTATTATATTAGTGCATCCCTAGCTGAAAAGGAGAATTATTTATAGCAGGTTTTTGTTTTGTAGTCGTAGACATGAGTGTTTGTGAAAAACTTTATTACTTATATTTATTATATATTTCTACTTTATTTATCCATTTGGTGATGGTAGCGGTGCATAAATGACACACTTCACCTAAAGATGTTTTGATTTTGTGCTGTTTAATGGACTCCTCAACCACTTATTGCAATTGACGTGCAAAGTTTTCCTCTAATCTCAATAAATGTCAGAGTACCTCAGCCATTGAATTTTCAAGTAAATGAGATGGATTGGTCAGCGGATGTTTTTTGTGTATTTAAAGTTTAAACCATCTGCTTTGGTGAGGAGATTATGGGATCGACAGCATCAACGCGATGGCAGCACTGAAATGCAGTCAGTTCTTGATGGGAATGTAAAGCGTTTTGGTTATGCATCAGTATCTTCTGACACAGGCCAGTCTACTTCACAGTCTTCTGCTCAGCTGTCAAATCACTCTACAACTTCACATTTTGTTGATCGCACTATGTGGATTTACTTTAAAGAAGGATTTTGCGAATCATTTGATGGCATGATAACAGAAAGCTGTCACCACCGGGTTACGGTTTTCATGCTTGAATTCTCCATCCGTATTTCTTCACTTTGCAGGAGTCAGTGCACGGCGCGTACTGAGCCTCTCAATGACAGACGTAATTATTGTTTGATGTCGTGCTCACACCTGCCTTCAGACTGTCCAAGAACTGTCAAAATCCCTTTTGTTAAGCCGCCGATTTTGTTGGCTGTAATTTCATGCGGTCGTGGTCTCAGCCGTTAATTAGTGTAACAGGGTGCGAAATGAACTAGAACATGCTTAAGAGCCAGCGAAAATTACATGGCATTCCTTTATCAAGCTGCTCGAGTCCATCTTAATTAGGCTTTTATGTCACTCCTACTTATTAAATGTCCAACATGAAAGAAGTCAAACACAATGTCGTTCTTGCTACGACGATAATTGTCTTTATATTTATTCTTTATAAGAACATTCCTCAGCTAGCGCCCACCTGTCATAGTTTTCATTCATTGGTTTCATCATATGCAAAATGACAATCCTGTTTGTTTACAGGCCCTCTTTATGTGTCTTTGTGTATCCGTTTTAGGTGATTTGGTCATGATTTTACTTGATTTTACTCATGTAGTGTCCTTTGACCGCTATTTTATCAAGAAAAGCTTATGTTAATTAATAAACATCACTTACTTTGTCAGTGTATCGCTGCTTGTTGAGAAAGCACAAACATTTAACCAAAAAAGATTGGAATGTGAAGCATTATAATTATATTTCTCAAACTTGTGGAAAATGCAAATACCATGTGCTAAACGCCAACATGCAGTATTTTAAAAATGAAACCACTTCCCCAGACTTTATTGTCTTAAAGTGATAGTTCACCTAGAAATGAAATAATGTCATTAATTACTCACCCTCATGTTGTTCCAAACCCATAAGACCTTTGTTCATCTTCAGAACACAAATTAAGATATTTTTAATGAAATCCGAGAGCTTTTCGACCCTCCATAGACAGCAACACAGCTGAGACGTTTAAGGTAGTAAAGACAGTGTTAAAATGGTCTGTCTGTGGTTCAACCTTAATTTTAGTGTCAAAGACTGACATGGAAGAGTAGAAATTGTTGAATAAAGTTATTTTAGTTTTCTTTGCACACAAAAAGTATTCTCGTAACTTCATAACGATGTCACATGGATTATTTTAATGATGTGCTTACTACCTTTCTGGGCCTTGAACGGCTCAGTTGCGTTGCTGCATATGCAGGGTCAGAAAGCTCTCAGATTTCATCAAAAATATCTAAATTTATATTCTGAAAATGAATGAATGTCTTACGGTTTGGAACGAAAGGAGGGTGAGTAATTAATGACAGAATTTAATTTTGGGTGAACTATCCCTTTAAAATTAAATGCATAAAGTCATGTTAATTTTGAACAAAAAGATAAGAAAAGCTGGCACACTGTTGCTCTCAAATAGACTATTATTGAGTAGTGTGCGTTTTTTTTGTTTGTTTTTTTTTTAATGAATATTAGAATCTAACTTGATCAAAACTAACAGTAAAGACATTTATAATGTCACAAAATATTTTTATTTCATATAAGGATCTTTTGAACTTTCTATTTGTCAAAGAATGCTGAAAAAAAATTTATCAGTTTCCACAAAAATATTAAACAGCACAGCTGGTTTTAATATCGATAATAATAATAAGAAATGTCCTCAAAAACAGCATATTAGAATGATTTCCAGATTAATGGCTGCTGAAAATTCAACTTTGACCTCACAGGAATAAATAACATTTAAAAATATTTAAATAGGAAACAGTTATTTTAAATTATAATATTTCACAATATTACTTTTTTTATTGAATTTTTGATCAAATAAATGCAGCCTTGGTGACCATAAGTGACTTCTTTCAAAACATTTAAAAAAAATCTTAAAGACCCCAAACATTTAAACAGTAGTGTACAATATTTTTACACTTTTTCAAATTTTTTTGGACAGATAGATGCTTTCTTTCGAAAGCAAATGAAACCGGCAAAGTAGTGCAGTGGATGATTGGCAAGTCATTCCTCTAGAATGCATTATTATTTTTATGCAGTGTGGTCACATTCACTCTGCTTTTTAAATGTGATATGTATGATTTGACCACATAACATTTTGTACTCCATTTACACCTGTTTTGAGCACTGACCACTTGTTATAAGATCACTTAACACCGGATTCACAAGATGCCTTTCGAACGAATATAAGGTATTTTCTCGCTGTTTTTGTCCCACAGCAAACCACAGGACTTTGTGTCACACCCTGAATTTTCTCCACCCAGTTATCACAGAGATATCCTCTAATTTCCCTCGAAACTGCCGAGCGCTGACATCTCAATCAGCATGTTCAAAGACGCCCTTGATCTGATCTCATCCTCTCAGGTCCTGATCACTCTGTTTCCTATTGTCCCCCCATCGATTCTGCCTCTCCGCTCTCAGAAAGCGAGGACGCACGGGGGGCGCGTAATTGTATGATGATCTTAAGTGGCACGGCAGAAGAGCTCCATTCTCGGAGAGTGCAGATAATCAGGAGTACCGCCTCTAACGGGGACTCAGGAGGAAATTGTTGTCACTTATTGGGCTGGAGGATGATGGATGGCGAGGCTGGCTGTGTGTGGATCATGGTGGCTACTTAAGACGTGGAGCAGGACTGTTGGGAGGGAGGATAAAATCATTCCTATTATTAAACGCCATTTACTGCAGCTGCCGAGAAGAAATTCACATTGTGTCCCTCTCCTCTCAACTCTTCTACTCCCTGTGGTCTTCCTGACTACAGATGGACATTTTGGTCAATTTGTCGAGCGTCAGACAGAGAAATGAAGTCAATAAGAACATAATTATTTCTGTGTTATGGGCATTATTAAAATTCTATAAATTTTGTCTCAATGAATGTGAAATAAAACGTTAAAACTAGTTATTTTAGTGAATTGAAAGTGAAAGTGACCATATAAAAATAGCTTTTCATCTATCTATCTATCTATCTATCTATCTATCTATCTATCTATCTATCTATCTATCTATCTATCTATCTATCTGTCTGTCTGTCTGTCTGTCTGTCTATTGTTCTATCCGTCGTTCTATCTATCGTTCTGTCAGTCTGTCCAGCGTTATGTTTAACCATCATTCTTCTTTCTATTCATCATTGTCATTCTATCTATAGTTCTATCCATTGTTCTGTCTAGCATTCTGTCATTCTGTCTTTAATTCTCTCTGTCTTTCATTCTGTGTATCATTCTTTTTATCGGTCCATCATTCTGTCTATCCTTCTATCTGTCTGTTTTGTTTTTTTTATGTATCATTCTATCGGTCTATCGTTCTATCATTATATAATTCTCTCTATCTATTATTCTGTCTATCCATCATTCTGTCTATCGTTCTGTCTGTCTAATGTTCTGTTTATCATTTTATCTGTCTATCCATCATTCTGTTTTTTTCTGTCTATTGTTCTATCATTTTCTGTCTATCTATATTCTAGTGATGTCTAGTCTAGTGTTCTGTAATTCTGTCTTTTCTTCTATGTGTTTTTGCTTTATTTATCATTCTGTCTAACCATCTTTATGTCTATCCATTGTTCTGTTGATCTTTCTTGCTGATCTTTTCTCTGTTCTGTTCTGTCTATTTATCATTCTGTCTATTTTATCTGCCATTCTATCTGTCTTGCATCATTCTATATATCGCTCTATCTATCATTCTGTCTGTCTGTCTATCATTCTGTTGGTCATTCTATCTGTCTGTCTATTGTTCTATTAGTCTATAGTTGTATCTTTCATTCTGTCTGTTTGTCCATCATAATATCTGTCATTCTATCTGTCTATCTATTGTTCTACCTATTTGTAATAGACATAGACAGGCAATTACAGTTTTTTTTTTGCAGTAAAGGTTGTTTTTTTTACACTATATTCAAAACTTTGATTTTCTATTTAAATGACTGTTATTTGAATTTCAGTTCATTTTAATTCTACTTCCTGCATTGCAATTCTGCTTCCTGTTTGCTTTCTTAATTCATATTCAGACTAAATACAGAAAATAAATTGGAGTTAAAAGGTGTTTATAATTCGTAGATGCATCGTACTAGTATTGTAAATTACACTGTAACTGATTACATTTCAAAAGTAAACCCCAGTTTGCATTTGGATTATATGAAATCTTCCTGTCCCTATACCTGACCATGAATTTGATTGTCTAGTATTAGTTCTAGGTGGTTTAAACCTTATAGTATTAAAACGGCATGTTTTTTTAACACACTTGTACGGCTCTATAATGGATTTGTACGTCCTCAACATCGAAGTGCCATATAAGAGGTTAATCCTTCGCTTTGTGGTGGAACTCGCCGCTCAGAGCTGGTCAGAAGGTCATGGCCGCGTCTCTTTTACATGCAGAGAGCCTCAAAAAGCGGAGGAGGACTCGTGTTAATGGAGCCGAGCCATTATGTAGCCGATAGTGTCAGGGCTGTTATATGGGCCTGTGCTTACACAGCAGATGGGTTCAATTCAATCGGTGCTTCAAACACAACATAATGAGGAGTTCAGAAGGTTTTCTCGCCATTTGTGTTTGTTTGCAAAGGTGTTGATTGAACTCATTTAAAAGCAGCTTTTTTTGCGCTGTCCTCCTAATCGTGGTTTCTGTGCTATTGAGATGTCGCTTTTACATGGAAGTCGAGAGGTCACATCCTCCATATCTATGGTTTAGTCTTAAGACAAGACCTTGGGTGAACTCACCTCGTCTCTTTTTTTGATCTGTTCAAATGGGTAATGCTAAAGCTCACTTATTTCGATTCAGCCGGAGACTTGAAGGACTAGAACGAGCACTACAGGATTCTTCAGTCTTGTAAAAGCGCTTTTTATTTAATATATTTACTCTCAGAACTGGTATTGATCCCCTAAATATAACATTACCCTCATCTCGTCGTCCTTGATATGTTGACCTCAGGTAGTGATTGCCTACTACAATGCTCGGTTCTCAAGCAGAGAAGACTTATTGAAATTCTTGGAAGCTATCTGACAATCTACTTTATGTCTTGTCTTTTGTTAATTAGGTTCAGGCACTAGGGAACAGTCAAAGTGCGGTGAAAAACTTGTAAAACTCTTCTCTAAGTGCTTGTCATACTCTGCTTTGGTGGTATATACATCTAAGCTTGTTATTTTGTTTATTAAGATCATTGTTTGTGTGCATAGCATGTCTTCTGAGCGCATATCAGTTCGGAGGGAAATTTATTGGAGTCCAATTAGCAGTTTTAATGTACTGGAAATGATTACATTTGCTTTGGATCCAATCAAGATGACTTGTTTGTGGGTTACTATTTCAAGAATGCTGTAACTATTAGTATTATGATTGATAGAGGACTTTTAAAGGGATTGTTCATGCAGAAATGAAAATCACATCATTATTTGGTCATCCTCATGTTGTTCTTTACCTGTAAGAAGATATTTTGAAAAAAATCATGTACACTGAAAAAAAAAAAGGTGTAGAAACAGTTTTCACCCAGAAATCGCAAGTAAATTTGACAATTACAATAAAAATGGCAAGTAACGTACTAAATTAAGCGTGAAATTTTGAAGTAATTTTTTTGTTTTGTTTTTGTGTGCGAACTAAAAACAGAGCAAATTCTTTGTTGTTGTTTTGCTTATGATAATAGATCCAGATTATTATTATTTATTATTTTTTATAATAAACAGCAAATAACACATTGAATTAAATGGGAAATTTCAAAGTAGAAAAACTGAAATAATATTTTCTTTCTGTTAGAGTCTTGTGTCCATGTGTGCACACTTACTAAAAATAGAGCAATTTTTTTTTCTGAAGTTTATTTTATTTTATTCCAAGTAACGCACTGAACTAAGCATGAAATTTCTAAGTAGAAAAACAGAAATAATATTTTCATGTAAAACATACTCCAATAATCAACAGCATATGTGATGAAAGTCAGTGGGCTCCAGTGTTGTTTTTTGACCCATTAACTTTCATGATATAGACAAAAGCAGTTCTTCAAAAAATTTCATCAAAATAGAAAAAAATGTTATATATATTTGAAACAACCTGATGACAGAATTTTCATTTTTGCATGAAACCCAATGCAGTCAAAAACCAAAGTCATGTGACTTTCATCCCACCTCAGGAAAAGCCACATTCTTCATCCAATCCCAATGTACTGTGAACACAAAATGCATTTTGTTATCATTTGTGTTATAATTTAATTGCAGAAGTTGGTGACATCTTGGGGGCTTCAGAGGCGATGTGCTCATATGTCTGCAGCCATTAAAGAGCAGTAATTATGCAACAGCCAACGCCGTGTTCAATAACCCATGCAGGAGCCTGACAGTGGCTGTTGTCTCTTAATTAGGAATTTGAATCCTTAATGCACGTATTTAAAGACAAATAATTAGACAGATATTTCCTCCCTCTCCTCTCTTTGCTGACATGTAGGCTACGCGCATCTACCGGCTGACCTGACGTATCTGCTGCAGCGGGGGGGCCGGAGGAAGAGAATGAAAACATGAAGCTCGTTTCATCGGCATATTACAAAGGAATTAGCGAGGCAAGGCGTCTGCGCCAGTAACTAGGCCAGCGACGCTTTCTAGCTCTCTTCTTCATTAGAATATCTGAACTGTTATAAATACGGTTCAGATTACGTTATTGTCTCGTTATCTTCTCTTTGCTTTGCGCGCTAATGAGTGGGACAGGGCAGCTAAACGAGCGAGTTCCGTTTACATTATTTGGAATGTGCTTTAATAATGCTCATTAGGCCGTTCCCTTTTTTGTTACTCTGCTGCTTTAATTAGATTTCTTGCCCCCCCTACGCCTCTAATAAGGGCATTCGTGGCTGATAATGCCTGTAATGTATTTGTTACTACAAGATGAGACAAGAAGAAAAAGAAGTGAGATTATTTCTCTTTTTAAGTGCCTTTTAATAGAAGGAGGCTTAATTGGGGCTTGTTTGGTTTCCTCTTTTCTTTCATTTCTAATGAGTAATAAGCTACTGCTCTAGTTTTTCCCATGTTCAGAAAGCCTGTTTAGTTAGGTTTCGTTTAGGCTGTTTGTAGGCCATAGAGGTGGTTTTTTGTTGTTGTTGTTGTTGTTTTTGTTTTTTTTTCTGAAGATTTGCAGATAATCAGATCAAGAATTTATTTTATCTTTTTATTTATCTAATTTAATATTTCTATTTTTGCCAAGACATTATTATTATCATTATTTTCTAGATGACTACATTTTTAAAACCCCCCAACCCAAGAATTAAACTTTTTATTATTATTGGAAAAAGCAATTTTGGGGAAAAAAAAAAAAACTCACAACACCATAGCAACAGTAAAGCAATACTTTGATGAGAGTTGTATATAAAATTTATATATTTCTTTTTGTCTTTTTAACATAAAAGAAAGCAGTTGTTTCATTCAAATAATAATATTATTATTATTATTATTATTATTATTATTATTATTATTATTATTATTATTATTATATTGTTTGTTTTATTTATTTTTTTATGTTTTTTTATTTTTATGTTTTTTATAGGATGGATTAAAAACTGCTGATTTAAATTTAAATGTATCTTATAGTTTTATAAGATATTATAAGATTATTATTTTTATATCTACTGTATATTATTTTTTTTATGAATATCATTTGATGAATGTCATTATTGCCACTATCATTATTACTATTTCAAAACCCCAAACCCAAGTATTAAACTTTTTTATATCATTATGAAATTTTTGTGCAACTTCATAGCAATGTTCTAAAACAATCCTCAAAATATCTTAGCAGCTGCCAGTGAGAATTGCACATATAAAAATTGTATTTCTTTTATTGCCTTTTTCACATATGTGACCCTGGACCACAAAACCAGTCATTAATAGCATGGGTACATTTGTAGCAATAGCCAACAATACATTGTATGGGTCAAAATTATAAATTTTTCTTTTATGCCAAAAATCATTAGAATATTATGTAAAGATCATGTTCCATGAAGATATTTTGTAAATTTCCTACCGTAAATATATCAAAACTTAATTTTTGATTAGTAATATGCATTAATAAGAACTTCATTTGGACAACTTTAAAGGCAATTTTCTCAATATTTAGGGTTTTTTTGCACCCTCAGATTCCAGATCTTCAAATAGTTGTATCTTAGTCAGATATTGTCCTATCCTAACAAACCATACATCAATGGAAAGCTTATTTATGCATATAGATTATGTATAAATCTCAATTTCAAAAAACTGACCCTTACGACTGGTTTTGTGGTCCAGGGTCACATATAGGAAAGTCTAGAGATGATGTATGATGTAGTATGGATTCATATCTGGTGTTATGCGCTCATATGCACAGCCCTCTCTGCCAAAGTTCAACTTGTAATGTCCTCATACATGAAACAGTCTCATTTCCTCCTAAGTGATTGCTGGGAGCCCTGGCACCCATATGTCTGCTTTAACCGATGCGTTCAGGTCCTGACCTGATAGAAGGAGCAGGGAGAACGAAGAGCGAGACACTCACAGACAGAAATCAATGGCAGTTGTCAATGAAGTCCAAGGTCATCGTGCCCCCCTGAACCAATAGATTAAGGGAGCACCCATTTGGCAGAAGTACTTTTAGGTGGTGACAGAGCATTTGACATCTCCTCAGCAGTGATGGACTGTGCATTATCTCTTTTCCATGGCTTTTCGTGTTTCATTTTACTTTCAGCCAGGTAACAGTGGTGTATTATCAGCCGATATTAGCTGCGTTTGTAACATTTAGTTAAAGGCATATTTCACCCCCAAATAAAAATTCAGTCATCATTTACTCACCATTACGTTGTTTTAAACCTGTACGACTGTCTTTCTTCTGTGGAACATAGAGGAAGATCATTTTAGAAATGTCTTAGTATTTTTTCTTTTTTTTCTTTGTTCAAACAGTGAAAGTCACAAAAGAAAAAAAAAATCATACAGGTTTGGAATTTTCAAAATTTGAAAATATTAATATCACCCATTTATATATATATATATATATATATATATATATATATATATATATATATATATATATATATATATATATATATATATATATTCATTCATTCATTCATTCATTCATTCATTCTTATCATATCTTATCTTATCTTATTAGCTTATTAATATTGAATATTGGTGCATCCCTGCTAAGTATTGGATCATGTAGTCAGCAGCCTTTTTTCATTTTTAAATTTTATTTATATTTCAACAAACTACATACAAACTCAAATAAATTCTTTTTTTATCGGACATGAGTTTATCAGATTTTCTTTGCAATGGATTTTGTTAAATATTAGAGCTTTAAATCTTTAATACCCAGGCTCATTGGAAATACGTGCCTCTACATACATTTCTGCAACACCATAATTATGTACCTTACTGCACGTTTCACGGCAGTTTCAAAGTGAAATGTCCAGAGAGTGGCGCTATAACACACGTTTAATACGTAACCGTGACACGTTTTTATTACGTTTGGGCACATATTGCAGCGTTTTTATTATGCTGCTTGAGGTACGTTTTGCGTCCGTTCAGAATTCAAATATCCAGTGAGTGTCACTAAAGATTAATGCTCTATCATGTTGGAAATATCCCTTACACCAAACCCAAACCTACCCAATAGTGTTAACAAATGCAAAAGTAATATAAAAATGTGTTCGCTGATGTAGCCTTGCTATTTTAACTTCCCTACATGGATTTGAACTGTTTTGTTGAACCGTAGTTTCATGGGGATTCGTACCAGAGCTCTTCATCACCTAAATGCAACGCTGTATCGCGTGAGCTACCGAGTAAACTTACTGAATTAGAAAACTCATATATATGAAGCTGTATATGTGACGACAACATTCAAAAGTATCAGTTTTCAAATCGTGCAGGATGTTAAAATTGTTTTGAAGTCATAACATAACATTCTGCAAGTAATTGTGTGAAAATGAGCCTTTATTAATCAAAACTGTACCTGTAAATCATACTTCGTGTGAAAAGGAATAAAAGTTGTCGGAATTTTACTGCCTCTAGTGTTGATTTCAACTGGAAACTGCAGTGAATCGTACATATAGGTATGTTTTTTCAGTTTTTCAAAAATTTATATTTCCAATGAGCCTAGATAGCATATTTCATAAGAACAGGGATCTAAAATGTAATCAGATGAGGACATTTAACACTTGCATACGGCAAAATTATCATAAATAATGACTGAATAAATGAGCATGCACATGCTGGGATTTTTCAGCTTCAGCTTTTAATATGAGAAGCTTTGCAGGATATCCCACAAGCTCTGCTGTGAATAAATACACATCCTGTACTCTAACTGACTGTTTTGCCTGAAACTGTTTATTAAATCACCTCTAAACTCCTGAGAGGGAGGGAGGGCCGAAGAGGAGGAGTCAGACGTTTCCTCCTCTCTCTCTCTCTCTCTCTCTCTCTCTCTCTCTCTCTCTCTCTCTCTCTCTCTCTCTCTCTCTTTGGCCTTGTAGTCTCAACCCTCTTAAAATCTCTCGTCAGAAGTGGAGTTTAAAGGATGTGCTCCTCTACCCCCCTCTGAGGTTGTCACAGGTGATGGGTGACATGGGCGTTTTGGCGGCTGCCACCACTGTTTACATAATTTCGACATGGCCGCAGGGAAAAAGAGACTACGGCTGCAACGATCTTCACTTCACACTCCTCCAATTAGAAAGGCCTCTGCTCTGCCGCTTAGCACGGCTCTCGGGGAACAGGAATATTCGAGCTTAACTTTTCAGCCCGCGGGGGAGTCACCAAAGAAAGATGCCGTGGTGGAGTTGAGAGGACGTTTAAGACAGACTAAAGATGCCCCAGTTTATCTGACAACATCTGAAATGGTAGACGTGACGTGGAATTTGGTGCCAGAAATGCTGAGAATGTTTTGTGAGCGCCGATATGTATATTTTGAAGTCAAAATCAGTCTTATTGTGAAGAATTTTTAGTTGAAGTAGTACTGTATCAAATTACTGTATTAATTACTTACCTTTTTCAGTGACATCACCTAGACCACATGGGCCATTGGATAATGTTAACAGGTATGCCCATTTTTCATGATAAAATCAATTCCCTGTAGAGAGAAGATATAGTCTTGCCATTATTATTAGTATTATTATTATTAGTATTAGTATTATTGTTAAATACAGGGATGCATGATATATACAAGTTATTTACTTTTTTATTGTGTCATCCATAGATATGTAATGGCCAATATTGGATTTTTAATTTCTCCTATTTATATATATATATATATATATATATATATATATATATATATATATATATATATATATAATTTTTTTTTTTTTTTTTACATTGTCTTTGAATTATCTAGCGGTCACTTAAAATAAATGATATAATAATTATGTCTAGTGTTTTATTTGTATTTTTACTTATTTATTTTGACGTTATATCATTCACTTAAAGTGATTTTTTAAAAACAAATAGTTTAATAACACTGTTAAATGTAATTTATAGCAAGTATCAAAATTAATTCAAAATTAATTTTCATATTGTACATTTTAACAGTGATGCTTAAATGTAATATAATAAAATAATTGAATATAAATAATAGTCGCGTTTTATTTATATTTTCATTTTTATTTATTTTAACAATATATTATAGAATATAATTAACATCAGTGCATTACATGAAAATAATCATTGGCTTATCTGTATGAGCCAGAATTTTTTATTTTTTTTTCGTTTAATTTTAATATCTCATTATAGAAGTAAAATGGTAGTAACCAGTCACATTATTTTTTATTTTTTCTCATATCAATTTCCTTTTTTGGCTGTATTTTTATTTTGAATACAACTGATCAAGCTTCTAGCATTAAATAAATGGCTCTCATTATGCTTAATGAATGCATATGATATTTAGATTCATGGTTTTTGCCGTAATGCAGATTTGATTGCTACATTAATTGCCTGCATACACATGTGTAATGCTAATGCGCTCCCTCCAAAACTTTTCAAGTTCCACTGCAATCAAAGTACAGAAAACTGTAGAGAATCGTATTCCCAATTGTGACGATACCACAGAGTCGAACTTTTTCTGAGAGCCTTCTCATTTGAAAGAGGCCTTTGATGTCTCTAGTCGCTGGAGTTCTGCTTAAGTGAACTGTAATCTCTGGCATTAAGACTCGCTCTATCTTTATCTCCATCCCTGAAACATGAAATGAATTACCACCAAATTTTCTCCTCTCTCAATTTGGCCCTCACCTTGCAATAGGGGTCATTTCCTTAATTGGGCCCTTGATTTGCCCAGCCATTTATAACCTTTTTGGGTCATCAGGAGAGAATAGCACAATAATCAATATTTAATTTTTTTTCTGAACACAGGTGAATCTAAAGTTTGACCCTGTGCACTTGTTTGTGTGACCCGGACAGAAGGAAGTACATTCTCATTTTTCTGCCTCTGTTTTTACATCCCCCTTCAAATCCTCATCCTTATTGTGCCGCTAAAATAGCCCAAAATCTGTTCCAGAGAAAGCAGAAATGCGGCACATTAGTGTAATTTTGTAGGCTGAATGGCTCTTTATTCCTTCTCAAAAAGAAAAGCTTTTTTTTTCTTAAACGCATCTTAATGCAAGTGAAGTCGTCTTACGTTGACAGCACTTGTCCGACCTGCTTACCCTGACACGCTGAGATCGGTTTTCTCTTGCGCTTTAAGGGTGTATTTATAGAAACGTTGCATTAAGCCTGTGCCGTGTTTTGTTTATTTGTTGCTTTTTTAGGTACAAGCATTTCTTGAGGGACTTGACAGAGAACACCGGTCCAGACAACCCGGAGTTTCAGCAGCTTTCAAGTAAGAGGCACTGCCGTCTCGCAATTCGACAAACACTCTCTTATCCTGTTAGCGCTCTGTGACAAAAATGTTGATGGGTTTAGCCTGTCTAGATTTTTTTTTTTTTTTTTTTATCTGTTTATTGTCAGGATCTGTATCAAGCTGCGGAATCACATTCACCCAAAGTCACACTTGTTATGCTTGTCAAATTTGCTTTCCACTCTAGTTTGTCACTTACAGAGCAACCTAAAAAGAGATCACTCAACGTATTTGTGATGATGAGGTGCTTTGCGGAGATAAGCATTGCGGAGGATACCATGGCCTGTTGAAGAAGGTGCAAATGCTGAAATCGTTTCATACGGTGCCAAAACAAACCCGCGTCTTAAAGGGAAAAAAGTTTTTAAGCTGGCAGCTGAAAAGACAGCCTCCCTTGTCTTTGTTAGGGTGACAAAGAACAACTCTGGGCCCCTGTTGTAGCGCTCACGCGTTGTTATTGTCACTGGGTGGCTTTGCTCGCCGAGGATGAAAGTACGGCAAAGCTTAACGTGAGTCTAAATTCTCGATGTGGATTTTGACATAATTAATAGGGACCAGATCAGAGGATATCAACCATGCAAAATATAAATAAATAAAATCTCCGGCATCAACAGAAGCCCCGATAATGACTCATTTCTATCGTCAAATAAACAGCAAATCCGACTTAAGAGCCAGTGTACACAAGGAATTATTTATGTGTATCAATTAAAATCTCATTGGTTGCTTGCTGCTTTTGCTTACAAATTAAAACAGCTCCTGATTCTAAGATGAAGGTACATATCCAGATTTGCCCCTCCATTGCCTCTTCCTCTTCTCATTAGAGCTGCTTTTTAAGCTCACTAGCTTTTTTTTTTTTTGGAGAGGAAGAGAGAGAAATAGAAAAAGTTTCCTCAATCGGCCTAGGCATATTGTAAAGGGAATTATTTAAAAACAACCCCAGACAAATTATATTGTATCTGATTAAGCAAACTAGCAGTGAAACTCACAAGAGGCTTTGTTGTTGTTTTCCAGTTATCTTTTTGTGTTGATTCCCCCCCGCCTGCCCCCGTTTATTGCTCTTTTTATTTTTCTCATCACACATACTCACGTATGCAGCGAAACGCCACTGTTTTAATTATCATAATTGCAGCGTTCGTCAATCGCATACGTTTTGGAGCACTAACTTCTGCACTTCTCTACAGCCAAGTATCTCCTCAACTCGTTCGCGAAGACTGCCTAAGGTTAATTAAAAAAAGTTAACACTCGAGAACTCCTCGGACCGAGTTCTGTTTAAACATACTGAATGTCTAAAATAAAAAGACAGAGAGAAAGTGTTCGTAGAATGTGGAATGAGTTGGTATTAATAATGCATCAGCCGTAGCTCTGTTGAAACACAATTATAGAGAGGGTTTTCTTAAAAGGGAAGGACTGAGAGACGTACAGAGAGAGGCCCAGTCATCTCTAAACAGTCACTTTGTTTGGTTTTGCTTGTAATTGTTCTAAAGATAAGCGACTCAATTAGGCTGTGATTATTTTACTATGAGGCAAACGCCCCGAGCGCTGTTCATTTTCTGAAATGTTAGAGTCAATAAGACCAAAGCTGGGTTTAAAATTAGTATCCATCTGCTTGTTTGTGTTTCTTTTTTTCTTCTTAATGAGTTGATGATGTCTATATTAGTTAATGAATTCCAGGCAAGGTAATTGGCGTAATGTTTTCTCTAAAATTTTAGTTGCAAACTAAAAAAGTACCATCTGAAACTCTGAAAACGAGTTCACTCTACATTATTTAAATCACGTTTTGACGCTTTTATGTTGCACAGCTTGCTTCCAATAAACCAATGAACCACAGAAATCTGTTTTGTACAGAAACCGTGTTTATCAGGCAGACAGAAATACAAAAGTTTCAGATGAAGTATGTAGGCCTTGTGCTTTTGATGCCTAGCACAACATCCTATGGCAAGGTCTTCACCCAATCAGTGGTGTTTGGATGTGTTAATGCACCCTCATCTTTCTCCAGGGGGTTGATCGTGAAATCAAACATTGTGTGGAGGCCAAAAACAAACTGTTATTATCATATGCAATAATGCAGTCTGCATAATGCATGAATGCCTATGGGTGTGCACTTATTAGTGTGTCATGCTGTTGTATTACTCGTTTGACACTCGTAATAAGTTCAAAATTGCATAAATAGGTCACACTCTTGTTCATATTACTGTATTGATCTATGTGTACTTTTTTGTGGAACCATCAAATTATACACTTATGGTAATGATTTAACACTCTACAAAGAAGTGCATATATTGTTATTATTTACAATAAATCATAGATTTGCATTAGATTAATGCCATTAGTACACAAAAAAATATGCATTTGAACATGTTCATTACTCAATGTATCTGTGAACAAACACTAGAACTAATGCCAAACACACAGGACTGAATCTTGTCACTTTTTGATGTCAGAAAATGGTTTGAAATCTGGTTTCAGGTGTCCCGACTAACCTGAGAGCTGCAATAAGTTTTTATTTTTTCGAATAGCGGTTCCACCAAGCACATAACAGTGATCTCATAATTGATGCATCGAATCTGCAATTAGTCATGTGAAGTGTTTACCAAAATGACAGAAAACTTATAAACTATGTCTTTAAATGTACGCAGTGTGACATGCTTCGGGCTTTCATTGTGTGCTTGGCATAAGGAAGAATTTTAGTGTTGTGTTTAGTTTGTTGTGCTCGCAGAGTTTGGTTGTGTCCATTCAGTCCCTTCCGCAGTGAAAGCCGTCTCAGAGGTCGCCCAGCAGATCCAGGACAGCGCTCGCAGCCATGAGAACCACCTGCAGCTGCGCAGAGTCCAGAAACAGCTGAAGGGCCGAAAGACCAGAATCCTGACTCCAGGTTAGAGACTGTGATCTTCCATTCTTTTTATCTCCCAGAGCTCCGTGGAGATCCAGAGAGTTAAGCAGATGAAGGAGGTCAGGTGGAAGAGTGTGGAAAAGTAGTCTTGTTTAAAAGAGACCCAGCTGTTTGCCCATAATCAATAGAGGCGATAGCGGGCGGTTTTGTTTTCGCCAGCCACAATTGCAGTCTCCGACGAGAGAATTAACTGAATTTATTGACAAGTTCTCACCGCTAATTGGTAATGGAAGGGAAGTGTGCCTTAAGTCAGTTCTTTCCATCTTTCTTCTCTTGTGCTACTTGTGGAGAGGAGGTCCTTTCTTCTTTCTTATTTATCCCAAGGGAGAATGCCCACGTGTGAAACAAAAGAGAAGGAGATGGAGAAGGAAGGGGGAGAGAGAGAAAAAGACAGAGAGGGCCTTGTCGTGAATGCCTTGGCCTGCCAATCTCCCCCAGGACCAATTAGCGCCTCTCCTCATCTTGTGGGCCGGCAGATAAAAAGGAAGCTGGGAGAAAGGGAGTGAGAGAGAGTGTGTGTGTGCACAAAGGTGGTTGGGAGGCTGGCGATGAATACCCAATGAGCACTGGGCTCATTTCACACAGCGCCGGATGTAGGAAGAGTGTAAAAAAAACCCTCTCATCCTGTTTTTCCAGGACTCTAGAATCCTACCGAGGTCCTTTCTCTTGTCCAATAAGGCTTGTTTTCTTCCACTTGCACTTTTTCTGACTTCAGAAGGCCGAACCGAACCAGGCCATCCCAGCTTATCTCACCCAACCCCTCCATTTCCTCAGATGTGCCCTAACGAAAGTGATGCTTGACAGATGAGAGGCTTCGGAACCCCTGAACAATATTAAGTGGCCGGCTTGGAGATAAGGGCAGTGTAATTCTCAGATGCAAAGCTTGAATCAATGGGACATTGATACGGCAGACAGACTGTCTGTTTCCTTGGAGTCCTCGGCAGGATGTTGCCGCCACCATAGCTTTCCAAGGGCCAAACCGAAACTATCTGGCCTACAGAGCGTAATGGAAAGACGAAGAGAGAAAGATGAGACCGTTCCATGCCCCTTGGATGATGCTACATATCCCTCCTTTGGTCAGTTAAGTGCAGATGTTTTATGCCAGAAACAAATCACCAACCAGTAAAATCATCAGCTTATACGTTGAAAGTGTGCTACTCAAAGGGGCAATAAAGTTACATTCAAATATCTGTGTCATTAATCCAGATGTGTTATTGTTCAGGTAACTTGTACAGAGATTGTCTTACTACAGGGAGATGAGAGGGTCTTTATTACTTACTATTAGAGAAAGCGTAACGGTCAACTTGGATCACGTGTGCCTTGATAACCAATCACATTACAGCCTTGACGTCATTGAATTTCAATCAGAGTTGTGTGACACTCAGCCGCCGTTTACGGATCCCGTAGGAATGAATGAGAAGTGCCCTAAGCTGAATCCCACCTGTCGCAGAGACTTCTCTTATAAAACGGCATTTTTTTTCGTGGTAAACTCTTAAAATAGTTCATTCCAAAAGTATTGTTTAGTGTAAAACATGTTGAAGATTAGCAGATAGGTTGTCGATTCATTAAATGATAAGCCGTTTCCTCTAAAAAGCTGTTTATTCAGCATAGTGAAGCCTCTCCTCCATTGACATCCATTAAAAAAAAAAAAAAAACGGCCTCTGGTCTCCTTTCCCATGCTAGACCGGAAGCGTTAGCTTTAGCCATTATGTGTTTTTGGCTAATGGTTGCAGGCTTGCCTTCTAGTGGCTTTGACTTGTATTGCTCTCCCATAACAGTTGTTGGCCTAAAAGAGACAACTTATTTACCAATTACCATAATTACATGATTCTGACTTGGATAAATGATTCAGATGTCAACATAGAAATTACAACTTGTGTACTCGGTATGTTCAGACTTTACATCCCATAATTATGGCAATTCCGACATGACGTGAATGCACCACGTATATAGAAGACCGATTACTCCTACTTGCGGCACTGAATCCAGCATTGTGTAATTGTAAAGCTTGTATTGCCTGCATAGTAGAATATGTTTCGGCCTTGAAGTCACAATTGTTCATACAATCGAATAACCTGAATCAGAACAAAACTTTAAAAAGAGGGCTTCTGGGCTTTGAATACTGTAGATGAACACCTGAATCCTCTTTTAACTGACATGAAAGGGTAACCTATCCAACAAAGCCTTCTCAAAATTAACAATGATCTGACTTGCCATTCCATCACTTTCAAATCGAGAAATGCTTTTATGTGTCTCTGAGTCTTTGGCTTGGTCACATCAGGAGGACCCCAGTTGCTTTGTAGTGCAACCTTTAGCACCCTGCAAACCACTAGGTCCTTTGTAGCTGGGCAGAGGTGCTCTTTGACAGGGAAAGTTGAAAGCGTTCAACATGAAGAGGGGGATCTCCAAGTTCCTGCTCTTTGAACTGAGCCGATGAAGCCTTCCTTGGATATGTCAGTCCAAACCAGTGACGGGTATTTGAGGCATACAGATTCACATTAAACAGGGTTCTTTACTGTTATACCTGTGGACAACTTGATGTTTTTGGCACTGGGTGTCTTGTTATTGAGTTTGTACACTTGTTAGCATTGTGGATGTGCAACCGAAATCGGCAGGCATGACTATCCTGCATGATCCAGATAGAACTTGACCATGTAAATGCATGTTACCAATTTAAAGAAGCCAAAGAAACCATTCAATCCAATCTGCACGTCGCCCTGGAGTATCACAGAATGTGTCTTCTTTGTTGCCTCATATTAAACCTGTGGCATTTTTAAAAAGCGTTTTGACCCCTACTTGACCCCTTTGCTAATCATAGAGTGCTTGTCTGTCGCTCAGAGCATCCATTTTGAGCTCCGCGCTCTTGCTATCGCCAGAGCTGCAATCACAAGGTTCACTGGGGCAATTAAGGAATCAGTAGCAGGAATGAAATTTCATCTTATCTATCCAAATGTCAGCATCTAATTTAGTTTCCATCATGCAACTGCCAATCACTGAGAAGGGAGATTGGTTGTCTCTTTTCCGTCTCAAGTCATGTAAACCTGCTGCTTTTTATTCTCTGCTTGAAATTGACTTTTTAGGTAGACAATAGTTAAGTCCTTCATCCATTTCCCTGTTATCTCTTCTCGTCGTAGGGAGGTGGTACATTCGGGAAGGCTGGCTAAAGACAGTGCCCCCTAAAGGCACAGAGGCAAAACCCAAGATGTTTTACCTGTTCTCTGACATCCTGCTCCAGGCCAAACCATGCAGTCCCATACATCCTACCAATGGGGATAAGTTTGCCTGCCAGTGAATCTACCCATTTAAGGAGTGTACAGTGGATAAAGTCTTCGGCCACACCAAAAGCCAGGGAGGTCTTATTAGTGTAAGTTAAAACATCTATGTTTACAATTCAGATGGATTTATTCTTGTTCATAATTCAGCTCACATATTTTGTTATGATTCATTTTTTATTTTCATGGATATTCATAAATTTGAAGTGTGTTGTTCCTGAACCACTAACTCCACTAAAAGTCACGCTGCGCGTGCTGATCTTCACACTATTCTTAGAAATTAGCTTACTATTGGCATGCTTATGACTGTCTTTGCATTTTGTGGGATAATTGGCAAAAAAAGTGTTTTATTAAAAATACTAACATTTCATCTCCATTAAAAGTGTCCAAGTCAAAGGTAGACTGGGTATTTGCATTAAATCAAATGGCTATTTGCATTGATGCATTAAATTTTCATTGGTGGATCAATGCATTCTTACAACCCCAAGTATTTTTTGGCAATCTGTGAAGTATAACACACTTTTATCCTTTAAAATTCCTCATAGGCACACTTCAAATCCATCAAATATATTTGAACCGTATGTCCCTCCCCACACTTATTGTTCTCAGAATGACTTGATCTGCAAGTTAGCAAAAATTATCAATTTATCATTCTCCTTCTTGCGCTAATTACTCGAGTTCCTCATAAGGCTTCAAGTTTTAATGTCTCCACATGGCTTGATCTCTTTCCAGGTCTCTGTGCTGCCGCTGTGTGACAAATTATGTCTAAACGATCTCCGCACTCTCATGAAACATTCAGACGAATGTATCGTACACCACAAAGGCATTTATTCCACATACTGATATAAAAAAAATATATAGTCTGAATGCACTGTAAGTCGCTTTGGATAAAAGCGTCTGCTAAATGCATAAATGTAAATGTATTCCACGTGGTTTAGTTGGTTATAAAATAACATAAATCTGAGAACTAATATACAATTATTTATGATACATACTCATTAACTACATAAATACAACCTAAAGATGTAGGAGGATATAATACTTTACAGCATTGTGTTGGGGATTTTGTAAGATTTAAGGGCGTTAGTGGTCTCGAAATTACTACGACCTGTTATGTCGCAGGTATGCTTTTTTTTTGGCACATGGAATAGACCTAAAAAGGCCACCTGCTCTAAAGAAGTGTGGGAAGGCGCTCACATCACTCCATCAGATTAGATCACAGATCCATCTCTTCCGCTCGGCCGCAGAATGCATCTTCCCGAAACCCTGTCAGTGCTCCGCACTCCTCTCCTCTCCTCTCCCCCGCCTGGGCCGTGGCCGAGGCTGCATATTATCTAATGGCTAGAAATGGCATTTCATTAGCCTGTTATCCCACAGAGGCCTCAAATGCATACTCAATAGCATTAGGTGTAATTTCTCATAAGGACACATTATTGATCCCGGTTCCACCCGCCTCCCACCTGGACCGAAGGGGAAAGAGGCTGTCAGCACTCTCTGGCCCCTCCCCGGACGGGCCGTGAAGAATTAAAGCAAAATTAAATTTGACAGCTGGAAATGCCATGGCAATCTATATGCAAAGTTTGAAAGTAGTAGTAGTAGTAGACGAAAATGCGCTATGAAAATTTTGGCTCCCTCTCCCCTATCCATTTGTCTAGATGAGAGAGTGTTTGTATACGGATAATTTCTTCCCTCCTTTTCTCTTTCTCTCGCATTTCCCATCTTCGCATCCCCCTCCCTTTTGGTCTCTCCATCTTCCTCTCGTGGCTCCCCATCTTTCTTCCTCCACCTCCTTGACTATTATTCTGCATCCATGACCGATTCCCTTTGATGTATAAATAATCAAGTGAAATTATGTGCGTTGAAGAGGCTCCGTGCTCCGCCGTTCGTATTATACAAAGTAATTTCTACCTAAGAGGGTCAGATTTCCTGACAAATCCCTAATTATCACATCGCAATAGAAGTGGAATCTATTTGTGCATAAATCAGGCCACCCGTCCCCCCATGTGGCGGACCCCTAATATCGCGCTCCGCTGTGCCTCGCTCGCTGAACTCGGTAATTAGATAATACTTTTGATGATGGTACATTTGAAATCTTAATCTATTTAATACCTAATGAGAAACAAGCGCGCCAGCCCCCTCGCCTCCTTAAAATATAACCGGAGCGTCATTACTTTTTACCAGGTGTCCATTAAAGACCCGGCTCCGCTCATTATTACCATTCCGTCCCCAGTCGTAATAAAGATTAGGCCTGATTATTGATATGCTGTCGGTAACTGCTGCCGTTTCCTCCACTCCGGCAGCCTCAGGTAAATGTGAAAGGTCATTTAATATTTTCAAGGCCCCAATTATAATCCACTCTAATGGGTCCCCGTTGTAATTATTCTGAGGATAAAGCCTCTGCCTTTGTTTGGGGTTGGATGGTTCCCGTTGTCTTGTTTGACATGTGTAATCTAGCAGTAAAGTCTCCTCAGTGCGGATGAGTGATGGTAATTGCTGTTGACTCAAGGATGAGCCATCTGACGGGAGGCGGAGAACGTGGGCCGAGCTCAGAAAACTTGTCCTCCAAGTGCAGATCATTGCCAAATTAGCAGCTGAGAGCATCAACTGGCACATCTGTGCGCCTTTGGGCTCAAGTGGAGAACGTGTTGCTTCCTCTGCAGCTCCTTCATGGTT
Source organism: Spinibarbus caldwelli (assembly GCA_039654775.1). Taxonomy (NCBI): domain Eukaryota; kingdom Metazoa; phylum Chordata; class Actinopteri; order Cypriniformes; family Cyprinidae; genus Spinibarbus; species Spinibarbus caldwelli. The sequence continues at coordinate 9,796,178 of CM077228.1, read as the reverse complement.
CTCGTTTTCGTGACCTATTTTGCATCAGATTGAAAATCAAATCATTAAACGTATTAAATTATCTACTAATGTTATTGACGATGTTCTTTAATGTTTTGTGAGGTGGATTAAGTTGTCTCACCTTCAATTCTATGCATTAAAATTCATCTTAAAGCCAGTTTAAGCCTTTAAAATGCCTAATTGTGGCTGTTCGTCCTTTACATCTATAGGTTATATGCCTGAAGAACTGAAGTCAGTGCTGTGAATCATAAGATCACAAATGTTTGAGATTTTGAGACCGTGGTCCATGTAAACACTGGAGGCGATGCTAACAAACTAGTTCATGGTCGCCCTCTAGTGATCCAAAGGAATTATGTGCACAACAACATATATGCTGGTTTTTTGAAAGACATTTTTCGAGAGATGTTTCAGTAAAAAGCAATATAATTTCATTATACCTTAAATATATGTGAGTGTACATGTTTTAATCTTTTTTTTTTTTGTTTTTTACACACACACACACACACACACACACGTATATACATACATATATATATATATATATATATATATATATATATATATATATGGTATTTTAAACCTTTCGTTCTGCATGTTTGTTGACTTGACTTTCATGTGGTGACAAACATTTTTTTAAATATTAAGAAGTAGTTTTGTTAAAATACATAATGCCAACTTTTAAAAATGTTTGTAATTCTTTTAATGAAGCTTTTTTCCTTCTTCATTATAATATCAGGACTTACCTGATAACTGTGCCCCCCAACAAACTTGAGTTTATCAAAAATTTTGAAATTAAAAGTTTGGTTATTATAGAAGAGGTGTATTGCATTTTTAACGCACTTCTGGATAAATTATTAAATGATATGAGCATCTTTCATTGATCCTTATGCCTAAGAGATGAATGTTTGATAAGTCGACAAATGATCCCACCAAAATCACTTCTTTTCAGTGTCCTTCACCAGTTTCTATCATACATAAACTCTCAATCTGTTCCTCTAACTGAATATTTTCTCTCTACTAGTTGACCTTCGCCAGGGCCAAACTGCTTCTAATGTCCGATGATCAGGGGGACATTAATGATTGGTACCGTAGCCTCTGCTTGGCTGTTGGGTGAGTCGATCTGTCTACACGGGCATACTCAAAAATCAGCTGCTAAAAAAACCTAAACTTTTTAGGTGACCAGCACTTAAAAGTCACTCCACCCAGGTTTTGAAGTTAAAACATCAACACAGCTCATAATCATCAGCCTTTTATGCTGTAGTCAGTGTTAGCATAACATCAGTGCCCTTCACTCTCTCACAGGACCTGAGGGCAGGGCGATGGTTGACATGGGGCGAGCTCGTCACAAGGGACAGTCCCAGCTCTCAAGGCTTGGCTAATTAGTTTAGCACTGTCTGAGTGATTGGGAGGGACAGACTGTCACCTCATGCCATCTTCATAGTGGGGAGCTCCTCACATGTGGCCTTCTGCCCAACCTACAGGCCCAGGGGAGCACAATTAGAGACCGAGCTGGACAGGTTGTGGTGGCTGAGGTCAGAGGTGATCGCTACTGTATGAGGGGGAACACTATGTGTGTGAGAAAAAGAAAGACAGTCCAGTTGCTGTCCTACTTGTAAAATGGAGTCTTACCCTTTAATTATTATTTTTATTAATAATCATTATTATTATTATTATTATTTTAAAATTAAAGCATTTTAAAATTAAAAAAAAAATATCACATGCATATTATACATTTTACCCTCATTTTTTTTTTAAATGCATGTATATTGTTTTTGTTTTCTTTGAATTCAACTTTCTATATTATCAAGACAGCTGTATTACCTTGACATTTTTGACTGTTTGCTGCCTTAACAAAAAAAATCTAAATTATTTTTAATTCAGAAAATTACATAGAAGAGGTGTATTCAAGTCATTGCATTAATAATGTGAATAGTTCATTAAAATGCGTCATGCATTGACCATTATGCCTAAGAGACTGATGTATGTTCAGTATACTTTTACAGTATACATTTTGTCCTCATTTTATTTTATTTTTTTTTCCTTGAGCTCCAGAAACCTAATTTAAGTTTTCCATAATTCTTAGGCTTTTTTCCTCCTTCTCTCTGATCCGTATAATTAAACAGGTCATTTTTTTATTACTTTGCTTCACTCATTTATTACTTGCTCGCAGGTCCAATATAATTTTTAAGCATCCAATCCTTCAACAGGTTTAATAAAACAGGTTCACAAAACAACCTGCACTGGCATACGGCGCATAAACTGTTAAGATTGGACTGAAAAAATCAGGGACCATCTTAAATATAAATCTAAATAGCTGTAGGTGCCACACAAGGCCTCAAACAGTCATTATTGCAGTTTAGTTTCAATGAATGTTCTTTTTGAGTTCTGAAAGTTTAAACAGTATGTTTAAATAGTGTTTGTTGACTCAACTGTTTAATAGAGTTTTATGGTATTTCAAAAGATCAAGCAAAATGTATCATTATTTGCCCCCTTTAAATTGTGGGATCCATTACTCTTGTGTCCTTTTTTAATTACCTTCATATTTGACACAAGCCATGTCACCGATCTGTGTCACATGACTTACAATTGCCTTTCTGATTCTATTCGTTCCCCTCCATGATTATCTGTAATGCAAATGTAATCGTTTCCTTTCATGAAACACTATCAGATTCCTCTTATCGATACAGTATTATGTTTTTGCTATTGCTTGTGGTTGGGAAATACAATCCATGAGCTTATTTTCAGTTGTTGCATACCAGTAATCTTAATGCCACTGATTATTGACTTGAAGTAAGACCACAAACATATCAAGGCTCTTAAGGCCGTCTGAAACTTAAGAGCACATCATTCCCTCCAATTTCCTTTGCCATATGCCTAGAAATCAACATCACTAAATCAGTGATTCAAATAAGTTAGTATAATATATTTTCCATCTGAGTGGTTTAATTGTAATATTTTTGATGGGTTTTTTTTTTGTTGTTTTTTTTCTCATTAGAGGAATATTGTTATATGAGATGAACATGGTTTAGGTTTCACCCAAACATATGCAGATACACACCAATACTAGTTGTTGGCCAGGGGACTCAATCAGTTTGCAATCAATGGTTTCGATGACATGAGGTGAAGGCGGCTGGAGCCTTATGACAAAACTGAGCGTCTCTCATCGAGGCAGATCCGCTCAACTCTATGGTCATATAGACGTCTCCTATACAAACCAAATACTTCCCTTTCATGTCATCAGAAAAAAGCACACACACACACACAAATATCCTGTGCTATAGACACAGTGTCTCCTGTGTTGGATCAAAACAGACGAAGGAAATGATCAATGTGTTTTAGAGGACTATAATTCAGAACATTTTTGAGTTACTGTATGTTCTCCTAGTTTTGATTTAATTACTCTTTCCCAGATTCAAACACTTTTGTCTCTTTCTTTCATTTTCTCTTTCTTTCTTTCTTTCTTTCTTTCTTTCTTAAAATAATATTAAAAGAAAGACTTATTAATAATGATATGAAAACGGTGTTGTTGTTTTTATTCCTTTTTTTTTTTTACTTTTTGAATTATCATTCTTCTACTGATTGATACTGAATCATAAAAATATTATGTACTGTTGGTCCACAAGTCAAAGACCATAGTGAAAATATCTGTTTATTTTATTACTCATTTTTTACTAAATTTTATTTTTTGCATTAATCAATAAAGCATGTAATATCCATTATTTATTTTTTTTAATTATATTTCTCATACTTTTTTGTTTCTGTTTCACACACTTGCTTAACCCTACAGTTCATATGTGTCTAAATTATAATTTAAATGTTAAATGAAAATATATTTTTATTTATTTTATTTTTTTTTATAACAAGTAGTGTTATTTCGTCCTGTAATTTCAGCCCCACATACTTTATACATTTTAAGGGGGAAAATTAAGCTGCATTATATTTATATTTTTTGTGTTTAAAGATCATTTTAAAAAATAAATTTTTGGCTAAGCTGTACCTCTAACGCAGCAAAACTGCACACAGTCATACCAAAAAAATAGCTAAAAATGCAAATAACATGTTCAAATTCAGTTGTCTCCATCAGTTTGTGAAAAGTAGTTAATACTTTCATGAGATTTCATCTCAAAACCGCAGTCGTGAGCTGGAACATTTTTTTATACAAGGTACAAGTATAACACGTCTCAGTCTAACATGAGCTGGAGCTTGAAGAGGTGGTTTGAGTTTGTCATCTGTATTAAAATGTCAAGATTAGCATCAGGTATGACATGAAAGAGGAGCTAATGATGTAGTTTCATACTCCAGCTTCTTGATTCCTGTTTAAATGACTGATCTTAATGTCTTCCCAGGTTCAGCTGGTGACAGATGGTCTCGTTTTCCATCCCAGGCAGCCGAAGTCAAAGAATACAGTGGTGCACAGGAGAGACGAGCTGCGTAGGAAGCCAATCAGATCGGTTCCAGACAGTCAGAACACTCCAGAACTGCAGCAAACACGTGGAATAAAAAGAACCATGATCGTTGTTGCTTCATGTTTAATTACAATTAATGTTAAATGTTATTAAATGTTATTAATGTTAAGAAAATCACTCTGGACCCCTCACACCCAGCCCACTCTCTCTTTGAACTGTTGCCCTCTGGTCGACGCTACAGAGCACTGTGCACCAAAACATCCAAACACAAGGCCATATTCCACCTGAGCAACACATAACACACCTCAGTACTGGACATCTGTATACAACTCAACAAACCTTCTTCGGTATTTAGCACATATGCACATTCACAATTTTGTCTGGATATTTTTCCTTTTTCTGTATATTTTTATTATTACTGTTATTTATAATTTATTGTATATTCTCTATAATATTAGTGTTTTATTACCTTAACTTTATGTATGTTTGCACTATGTTTGTACTTTCTGTACCGGAAGCTCCTAACACCAAGATAAATTCCTTGTGTGTGTGTGAACAAACTTGGCAATAAAGCTCTTTCTGATTCTGATTCTGATTCTGATTATTAGTCAATTAGATTATGCATATATAGGATATTCTAAAGTCTGAGGCTTTCTTTCTCTTTTTCTTTTTAAACTTATTTATTAATATGTAATTTTTCTCATTTAATGATATGTATGTAATGTAATATTTATGTATGTTTTGAAATTCTAAAACATTTTATTTTTTCCTGGTTTGAAGGGATAAATCACCTAAAAAAAAAAAAAAAAAAAAAAAAAATGAAAATTCTGTCATCATTTACTCACCCTCTAGTTGTTCCAAACCTGTAAGAGTTTCTTTCTTCTGTTGAGCACAAAATAAAATATTCTGAAGAATGTTGGTAACCAATCAGTTGATGGTAGCCATTGACTTCCATAGTATTTTTCCCGTACTATAGAAGTCAATGACTACCGTCAACTGGTCATCAGTTGTTGGTTACCAGCATTCTTCAAAATATATAATTTTGTGTGTGTGTGTGTGTGTGTGTGTACCTGTTTTTATGTCCCGGTGGGGACTTAAACCTGAATACACACAGACTCATGGGGACTCGTGTCACAGTGGGGACCTAAATTGAGGTCCCCACGGGTAAACAAGCTAATAAATCACACAGAATGAAGTTTTTTGAAAATCTAAAAATGCAGAAAGTTTCCTGTAAGGGGTAGGTTTAGGTTTGGAACAACTGGAGGGTGAGTAAATGAAGACAAAATTGTCATTTTTGGTTGAACTATCCCTTTAAATTAGATTTTAAATCCCTGATTTTCAGACTTTTGTATGCCACTGTTCATAATCTAATTTAAATATTATATATATATATATATATATATATATATATATATATATATATATATATATATATATAAAGGAAGAAATATAAAATATTTATAAATAATGTGGGGGGAAAAAGAATATGGAAATAAATAAATAATGTAATACTTCAAAATTCATTATTTCAAGACCACTGATCATTTAAACAAAATTGTGAAATTTTATAATTAATATCAATTCATTACAAAAATCGGTTTCCATTGTTAATCTAATCATAATTTATACTTATTTCAATTTTATATCATTTTTATTTATATTAATTTATATTGTATATGCTTTCACTTTTCATGCACTTAAACATCTGTGGTTTCTCTAATGCAGATGTTGGATGAAGAGGTTGGGGAACACAGAGAGGGTCACAGCAGCAGTTCCATCCCTTCAACAGAGGAAAGCGGCTACAGCGCCACCAAGAGGCTGAAGTCTAATGAAGCTCCTGCTGCAAGGTAGTTTTACTGCATCATTTCATGGTATCAGACTCTGATAGAACAATACTGTTCCATCTCTGTTATCTTAACCAGTACGTTCTTTACCCAACATTTGTAATACACAGCTTCTGTGACGATTCTCTTTTGATGGTCTGAAGAAAGTCTTTGTGTATATAAAACATGTACCTGCAATAGAAATTTGAATAGCATAATAATGCTCACATTGTTAATGCAGACCACTGGAGTCTTCTGGATCGAGCTGCGTCATACTGTGAGGAGCTTCATGTTCTGAAAAGAGCTGAAAGATCTGCCCACAGATGGAAGGAGCAGAGGTGATTTAGGATGAATTCAATTCAATGCTGCATATTTTTCCATATGCCAAAGAATATGGTGCAATGCAGGCTTATTGCTTTTAAGCATGTTTACTGATTTTTTTTTTTTTTTTTTTTTTTTTTTTTTTGTCTGCTTGTCTTAATCAAACTTTTACTGTTAGATCCATTTAGTGGTGTAATTGTTTCTAACTCTGTTACACTGGTCAATACTATATTTTGCATGTGAATTAATAAAAGCTCAGTGATTTGCTCTAAATATTGACAAGCTCTATATTAAACGAATAACTTCAACAGTTTTAACTGTTCATGCTCTGGTCAACACTGCCCTCTTCTGGAACATTGCTGATCTCTCAAGTCTCACATGCATTCAATCCAATGTTAGACTTTAAGTCTGGAATTGAAGTCTGCTAGAGAGAGTCGTTGTAACATCAGTCATAGGTTTTTATTGGAATATGGGTATATTTTAGTATTATTAGGTCTATATTTGTTAATTAATGTTTACTGTATTTGTTAATAGTTATTGCCTTGGTTCCCACATTCATGAAAAACCTGGAAATATAAGGGAGTTTGAAAACTGATTTCCAGGTCATGGTAAAGTCAAAAATTTCTGTAGTAAAGTATCCTTGTTCCTGTTGTTCTGTATGAAATATGAAAGTTTAGTTGGCCACATGGTGGCAGCACACTGCTTTTTGTTGTTATTTCTTAATGTAGGCCATCGAATGCAGGTGGTGATGAGAGTGCTGACCCTGTCTATGTTTAGACTGGTATGATATTACTTACTGTATATTGGATAAGAAATTCATGCATTGTTGTTTTCACCTTTATTTTGGCCTCTATCATCACTGCATGCTAAACAGTGTCCATTTACGGTTTCAAAACAGACATTTGGATCACTCAGTTGCAGCTGATGCAACATCATCTAATTTCTGAAACTGCCAGCAATTACCCGGTTGAATACTTGGCTCAATTTTCGCAATTTGCACCTCATCTTTGCACGTTTGCTCGAAGCTGATGCCAGATTCTCTGCTGATTGTTCTCTCTCCTGCCTTACATTCTGTTGGCAGGTGGTTGAGGATTCAGAATACCATTCATGGTCAATGTGTTTCAGTGTGTTTTTGATGGATTGTAGCAGGGTTACAGACTGAGACCACAGTGAAAATCTGGGATTCATAACCTAAGCTATATTTGAAAGTAATCTTAAAATAAAAATTAATTCAAAATAAAGTTTTAGGATTAGAAAAATGAAATTGTGGTTAAATAAATCATATTTTTTAAAATAAAAATAAAAATTCAGAATTAAAATAATTTCTAAAGTCTAAAATCATATTTCTAATTACTAATAATAATCAAATCTGTGAAATACTTTCTAAAATTAATTAAAAATAAATCTGTTTTTGCTCATTGTTATGCTGATCCTATAATTTCTAAAGAAAATATTTGTATTAAAAAAAAAAGTTGGAGTTCTATTTTTTTCACTGCATTATTAAGAAGGATATTTTAAGTAATAAAATGTTACCTTGTACTTTTAAACCTTATATTTTGTTGTTGATGATGGATTGTTCTTCCTCCACATGCCAGATCTCAAGAGCAAAGACATCCATAAGCATCATGTACTTTTAGGTTTCTTAACGAGAACAGAAGCAGTAGGGGAAAAAATGAAATACATAACATTTCCGTGTTCTCTGGCTTACCTTTTGACTACTGGGCAGTAAATCAGGTCTTATCTGAGTCTCTGGCACGCTTCTTCTGGAGGGCTGCCCTGTTTAATTGCTCTGTAACTGGAGTTGAAAGGGGACGGGGTGGTTGATGCTAAGGCCAACGAGGGCTTGCTGACCTCAATGCTTTCGCACAATTTGGTGACACAATTTGAGATCTGTCCCTGCAAGCCTGTTCATATAAGTGCATTAAATATCTTTTGTGTTTGGGGTTTTGTTTTGTGCTGTCTTTTTTGTTTGTTTTCCTTTGAATTTTGTTTTCTTTTGTTTTGGAGTTTTTGTTTAGTTCGGTGATTTGTTTTGTGCTGTCCTTTTTTTTTATTAGTTTTTTGTTTTCTGTTTTTGTTTTGTGTTTTGCTTTGCTTTGCTTTTGTTTTGTTGCATGTGCCTGTTAGTATAAGTGCAATAAATATCTTTTGTTTTGGGTTTTGGTTTCGTGCTGTCTAATTTGATTTGTTTTGCTTTGATTATGTTTTTCTTTTGTTTTGTGTTTTTGTTTTGTGCTGTTCTTTTTAATTTGATTTTTCTTTTTTTTTGTTTTTGTTCTGATTTTATTTGATTTTGTTTGCACGTGTCTGCTCAAATAAGCACAGTAAATATAATTTTTAAAGTGCTGTAGGTGTTACTTCCAATAGTATGGCATTAATTTAATGGCAAATAGATCACTGTAAGCTTTATCCTGTGCTTTGAATATTTTACTTTTTACTTTGCTTTTAAATTGGACCAGTAAGAGTTTTGCACAGGAAAGAATCTCCCAAATCTAGTGAACAGGTCCTTGTTTAGACTTCAGCTCAGTCTGTAAGTAATTTTGCAGGAGTCTTGTCTGATATTATGTTGTGGTGACGTCACTATGATACATGATTCACACGGTTATTTTTGGAAGTCAAGAACAAGATCTGCCTGTGTCTTTTTTGTGATTCTGAAATGAAAGCAGCAAAGTATTCCACAGTTTTTTTGTGGTTTCTTATAATAAAGACCTTCTTTTAGCTTGTAATGTTGCTCTGGTTCATGTATCTGCATTTATGAAGGAGATTTAAGCATAAATGTTTAATACTCAAGCACTTCAGACCTTTCTTTTAGTGTCTAAGAAATGACAACAAAAGATAATTGTTTTGATATTTGTTTTTCGTATGCTTTTTTTCTTTTGTGCAGTCTTTTTTTTATTTGTTTTGTTATTTTTGTTTTTGTGTTTTTGTTTGCAGATCAAAGTACATTTTCTGCATGGCAGGTAGAACAATTTTTTTTTTTTTTTTGTACATTAACATATTGCTGTTTATTTACATGCATGTTCACTTGAAATCTCAGCCTTTATTCTTGCCATTGGTGATTCATTTGTACTGTTTATGCTGTTTGTTTAGTGCACGAGCACATGTTGGATGTTATTCGCTTAAAACTTGCGTCTTACCTTAAATTAACACCAACTGAAAGAGTGGCTGAATGATTTGTGATTTCATTATGGTGTACCTCATTGTCAAACACAGTCACCAGTCTCTTGTTTCTGTTTTGGAAATGGTGCATTAACACACTAAAACACAAGGCCCTGGCAGAACAACACGTGCTGTTGACCCTGACAATCCCTCTGCTTTTGGAGCATTTCATGCGCGAGGACTGATGCATTAAACACTAGCGTGCTTACCATTCTTTTGTTGTGAAATGTGTCTGAGGAGCTCAGTGGTGATTTTAAGACTATTTAGTATAGTCTTGGAGACATTTTTGGCTTTTCAAACTGATCTTACATTACAGTTTTGGAGCTCACATGAAGAAACGAGGGACAGACTGTCTGGCGCTGTTTACTTGTTGAATACAAGCAAAAGTCATTTTTTCTTGACTTGAAATTGATTGTTTTAAATGTTCTCTGAATCTTTTTGTTCTCATAGTGATTCATTAGCCTACAATTAGAAGGTTTTTTATTTTTGTTTTGTGTTGCTTTTGCTTTTTTTTTTTTGTGTCAAAGTATTCGTTTTTTTGTTATTTTTGTCATTCTTTTGTTTTACTTTGCTTTATTTTTGTCTTCCTTTTTGCTTTGTGTTGTTTTTGTTTTAATTGTATGTCAAAGTAACAGTTTTTTTTGTTGGTTTTGTCTTTGTTTTTGTTTTTTTGTTTGTTTGTTTGGATGTCAGTTTTATACATTAAGTTTTTTTGCTTTGTTTTGTTTGTTTGTCAATGTATTATCTTTGTTGTTTGTGTCATTCTTTTGTTTTGTTTTATTTTGTTTTGCTTTTTATTTTTATTTTATTTTATTTTATTTTGCTTTGTTTTTGTTTTGTTTGTATGTCAAAGTATTATCTTTGTTGTTTTTGTCATTCTTTTGCTTTGTTTTTTTTTTTTTTTTTTGTATGTCAGAGTTTTATACATTAAGATTTTTTGCTTTGTTTTTGTTTTGTTTGTATGTCAAAGTATTTTCTTTTTTGTTGTTTTGTCATTCTTTTTTTTTGCTTTTTTTTTCTCTTTGCTTTGTTTTGTTTGGATGTCAGAGTTTTATACATTGTTTTTTTTTTTGTTTTGTTTTGTTTTGTTTTTTCAAAGTAAAGTAAACTTTCTACATGGCAGGTGGAAATTTTTTTGAGAAGTTATATTTCTATATTTCTTATCATTTTTTTTTTTCTTGTCTATCTTGTTGCATCTTGCTTACCCCTCTCTCCCCTACATTGTTTGTACTGGAGAATACAAAAGCAGGACCTACTGTCTCTTCATGCACTATGTGATAACTAAACCTTTGTCTCCCCTTTTGTTTCTCTGTCCTAGTTTTCAGCAAACAATAACTCCTCAAATCCAGATGTGTGATATTATTCCTGCTGGATTTTTTCAACACTATCATACGGTAAATCTAGTTTGTTACGTAATCTGCTTGGACGGGCCACTTCCTCGCCCGCCACCGGCTTCTCATTTAACCTTTTTTTTTCATGTCAAAGGTACATTTTGTTTCTGTCACAGTTCCTCTCTATTAAAACCCAGTCCTAAGCAAAGCAACATCACTCAGGTTAGATCCACATCTGCAGCTAACAGCAATGCCATTTGTCTTAGTCTCAATCCGAACCCCTCTGGTCCTTTTTGTAAATGTAATATTGTAGTTATAAAACCAAAACTGCTCATTTGTTGCCATGGCAGCAGCAAAATGAATTAATATTATGAATACTCACGTCAAGTAATTTCGGGTTTGACCCAAGTACCCCTTTGGTCCGATGTTATTGCATGCATGACACTGCATAAATTACATGCATCTCTCTGTAAACAAGAGCATGCTCTATGCATTTAAATTAATAGCACTGAAACCAGAAATGACTTATTTTGATTATAAAATAATATTTAGTACTATAAAGAATGCTTGATTCTGATTGGTCAATCAGGAAATTCAGTGGTCAAATGCAACTGGTGCAACTTGCATCCCAATTATCGATTGTTTTGAAAATTAAATCAGACATATGTATTAATATTGCTGTAATGTTGGTGCATTGTTCATCTTGTTACGTAACCATTTGATTTGTACATTATATAATTAATTTGTTCTTAGTCGAAGCTTTAAGTTAATATGCAGGTAAGATTGTAAAATAACAATATTTACCATTCATAAAATAATTCCAATCAATATTTATTTTCTGTGTATTTATTTATTTGACTGTACATAAATGATCAAACTTATGTAACCATCCAGAGCTAACAGTTTTCTTCAGAATGTCAAAATCTAGTTCAATTTCTGTATTTATTGAATTCACATTGAATGTTTTTGTTGTATTTGATCATTTTATACGTATTTTTCCATTCATGCAAATACTTTCATATAAGCGCACATTCACTGTTTGTCTGTAGTCATGTCTAAATATTGAGGTCATGTTATCAGCTTGAATGCAGTGTCTAGCCATCTTGCAGATTATCACAGCGGTTGACCTTTCCAGCAAGCCTGTGATGACGTGTGCCAGTACTGCATGAACTCTGTGATACAGATATCCCACAATGCATCGCTGAAGCATCAAAAGAGTCAAAAGGTAGGTCAAGAGTCGCTTTTAGATCATAGCAAGTGAGAGTATATTGAGGTCACATCTTCAAAGTTATTTTCAAAGATTTAAGGTTTTATTATGTTTATTTGTTTACCCAATAGCTATAATTCAAATAGAATGTTATATACTGCGATTGTAACATTCAGCCCTTGCCTATTCATAATTACAAAACTAAGTTGCATAAATTTGGCGTTAGACTTCAAAGTAGTGATTCATGGCTGTTGGAAATACTTCATATGATAGTTTAAACATGACCAGTGACTGTTAGTACTGTATATGTAGGCCTTGACACATTTGATAAGGTAATCTAACATTTTACATTTACAAGACTTTGTAGTTTATTATGCCTACATTTTGCGTCACTGCACAGCTAAATGTATACAGAAAATTTTATATCAGTATCTGGAGCTCTTTTTCTCTGAATTCCACTGTTCCTATTCGTGCATAGTTACGCAATAATCAGTGTAAAACTAAAAATAATAATTATAAAGTAATTGTAGATAATTCCACACATTGAAACTAATTTTTTTCTTTTAAATGATTGTTTATTTATGTATTTATTTACTCACTTTTTTAATGTTAATTCTGCATGACCTGATGTCAAATCAAATTTAACTACAATAGGTGTAAAAATATGTGTGTATTTTTGTAAGTATACGTTAGTGAATGTGTCACTGATGTAGATTAAAGATCAGCCTGGAGTTAATAAATGAAGCATTTTTCCCAAATGATAGCTGTAGGTTTAGCATGGCAAATTATTACTTTTTTCCACTTAATTTAATTTTAGTTTAATTTATTTTTTTATTTATAATATTGGCAGAAAGCACAAAGAAGAAAAAAATATAGTCATTGTATTATATCAAGAGGACTTTTTGTTATTTTAATGCTCTTAGAAGGGACAATGTATGCAGCAAAACTTTAAAAATATACTTTCCAAACTATCTTTTCCCCTTTGAAAATGGACACTGCTTTCATACAATAAAAAGGGAGGATTGTTCTCAGCTATAGTCTGTAGGGAGTTCTGTTTGGAGAAAGGTTTGATGAATAGCACTCAAAAACAGGTTATGATGGCAAAATGCCCTGCCTTTGTGAATGATCTTGTGATATTGCAGATAAGCACAATTTGTATATATCAGACTGTATTATACTGCATTGCTACTGCATTGCTACTGATGCATATGCGAATCATATCAACTGGAGCCAGTAAGAAGCAACCCTGGTCTGGCAATGAAAGCCCATCCAAATATTGCAAGACCTGTCTCTCCCATGTTTTGTTGAGTAGTCAGTGTTTAAAAAACATCAGATGAGTCATGTGTGGTTTGTGAAGCTGGCTGGCTGGTTATGTCACAGTGCATGTTACACCTCTGTATTTTTGTCTTGAGTGTGGTAATTTTGTGGTAATGACTGTCTAGTGCTTTGCATTATTACTGTAAAGTGTTTTTTACAAAGCATAATGTGAAATCATGGTATTTTTTGTAATTGCTGTGCATCCAAATGCCTGTGTTATTGGACTCTAAACAGAATTGAATCTCCTAAATGTGTAGGACTGTAGCTTATTGATAGCTTAATAATTATATGGTATTATGAATTATTAGGAAGCTATAACCCACTATTCAGTCTGCTCAACTTCATAAATTGAGTTTCCTGTTTCCTTTATCGTCACTTCCTAGCATTTTTTGACATTCTGTGTAAGAACGGTTATATAATGTTGAAATCATCGAGCATAAACAGACATCTCACTTTCCAGTCCTAACCCCTCATGCTATTTTTACTTATGTTTGTAATGGCGTACAGCCTGTTTTTCTCAAGATTAAGTGAGCAAGATTAACATCCACATTTGTTTGTGTAGGCCGGCTGGGTGTATTGTTTGGGTATGAGTTGGTTTTTGTGGCTTCTGTTCAAATACAGGCTTCATTGAGTGATTTTGCAACCGTGGTTTGAGTTGTTATTTGGGGGGGAAAAAAAATAATAATAAAAAATAATAAAAAATGTTTTTGCCTTTTTATGTTTATAAAGTTACAGTTTAAATTTTATAAAATGGCAAAATATTGTCTATTGTGTCCATAAGATTTAATGTAATATTTTCTGTTTTCTTCTACCAGTAACCTTTTTTGATTCCCCATGCCGAGAGGAAAAAATAGAGCCGTGACATTTGGACCAAATGGATTTTTGTGTATTACACTGGCGCTCTGTATGAAAAGCAGGTGCACATGAGCGTCATCGTGGATTGATCTTTGAATTCAATCTCACAGGTCATTGTGTGCTGGCCTCTGTTAACACATTGGCTATGGAATTGCTATCCACCTCATAAAATGGCTTTCGTTGACAATGTTAAAAGAAGAAACAGTTAAGGTGGGCAAAACGGCTACAATGTGTTGTATCTTTCTTTGAATGTATTTTAAATAAGTATCTTTCATTTATTCAGCCAATTAATAGTAACTGAAGTCACATTTTAAATTAGTATCCATATATATTAACTACTAAATAATAATAATTACTATATGTAGGCCTGCTTCTTTTATAATTGCCAAATCATGCAGCCTGTTTAGGAGCAATATACAATTTCCAGGTATTGGATAAAAAAAAAAAAAAAAAATAAGATAGACTGATAAGAATCACCCACAATTTATTTAGAACATGTAAAAATCTAGTTACCAGTATAGTTATAGTATTATGTAGGCCTAATATACATAACATTGTAGTATATTTTGTCACCATTCAAGTTTGCATCTATTATTAATGCTATATTGCAGAGCATTTAGAAAATTTTGAGCATTATATTCGTTTTTTCACTTGTCTGACCCTTCAAGATCAAGCATCGCTATAAATATTTTTTTCTTTTTTATTCTGAAGTGTGTATAGATGTCTTTGGAAACTGATAAATGTTTAGAGCTGACTTTCTTTCAAAAATCTCTATTCACAATTGTAAAGTACATAAATAAGGAACATCAGCTGAGCATAAATATTTATCTCTTTGACATGAGCCAACCTAGATATGAAATAGGCTTGTCAGGGCTGACTGGTCAACTGGAAAATGTTACAGATATTGCTTCGCTTTTGGTGAAAGTGATTCCATTTATGGCATATTAGCTTGTTGCTATGAGAGACACGCAGCCTTTGAGAATTCAGCACGTGACAGAAAGCCTGTTTTAAACATGCTGCCTAAATATAAACGGCCTTCTTTCTTCCTGCTTAACTCAGACTGAGTATTTGTCTTTCATTTCTAGTGGTGAATTGCTTTTTAATTGCATCATATCATGTTCTTTGCTGATTGGCGTCGGTTTGGCCTTGTACGTTTTGAAATATTTAGATCACTCTCTCTCCCTCTCAGATCATTTTTGCTTGTTTTGAATAGTCTGTGATAGCTACCCGTCCTTTCCTGACCGAATCTGATCCCTGTAGATCCAGAGGAAATGCAAAGGATATATTCAGTCAAGCTCTACACACATTAATTCCCCTCAGTGAAGGAATCGCTCTGTTCCCTATAAGACACAATGGAAAGCAAAATCTTGGAAATGTAATAGAGAAATATTGATTTTTGGGGGGGGAAGAGTAATTCCAGCTCCCGGCTAAATGAAAATGAAGTCATAGATCAGTTTAAGGGTTTCTCTCAAAAGCAATGAGACTGATCAAAAGCCAATGAAGAATACAGAAAGTGTTCAATTCCTCATCCTCCCTCTCCTTCACTTTTATGCTGTATTTTTGGCCTCCTGAGCTTCACTGTCTACGTGGATTAGTTTGAAAAATATCTGCAAAGCTAAAATGCCTCTGCTACTATGAATTGCCATTTTTCCTCACAGATATTTTTAATTTAGAGACGTGCTTTCAAGTTCTGTCCAAACCAAACGAAAGCCTCAGACATTCTCCGAGAGCTTCTTCACCTAGAAGTGTACTGCAGTTATTCTTCTCAAGTCTGGATTTGCATGTTTTGCACATTAACCTTAATTTCCTTTTTTGTTTTATCCTTGGATTCTGTTTGTTTAGAATTTTTAAAACAAAACATTGCTGATGTGATACATTAATTAAGCTAATTCGAAGGTCTCCATCAGTCCAAGCAATGATCTGATCAATATATCACCTCTTGAGTCAGATTATAACAATAGTAAAGGTCCTTGCACACTGAGTCTGAAATTTTTGTATGCGTTTTTTAATTTTTTTCGTATCCGTCATCCTTTCCTATCAAAATGCTTGTTACGGATGCGAAAATGCAGAAAATCGAACCTGACCCGAATTTTTTTTATGACGGACGAAAGTTTCAGAGGCAGTGTGTAAACGTGATTGACAAAATGTGAGGTCGTATTTATTTTTTAACATGCGAAAAATTTGTACGAAAATTTAGAATCTCACCTCTTGTCAGTCCTTGCTAGCTGAGTCTAATTAAAAGCAGGCTATGTTGGGTATAGCATGCTGCAGTTTGTATACTTGTATGCAGATTTTTTGTATGCATACAATACCTGGGGGACTATATTTTCCAAACTATGGTTATCTGTGTGAAATATTATATCAACGTACAATGCGATGCACTCAACAACTTAATCTTTTATTTCCAGTGTGACAAATGAACCAGAAGTAATGTTGTTCAAATTCATTTATTCAACTATATATTTTTATTTATTTTTTAATAGTTAATCTGTAAACTTTCTTATATTCAAGATGAATTTATTATCTTTGTGCAACTTTTAGAACACTAGAGGAAATGCATTATATTTTGATTCCTGGTCATTTAGAACCTAAGCCAAATACCAGACTTTAAAAAAAGTCTTATTTTTATGTTTTTAATATCAATAATAAAACTATATATATATATATATATATATATATATATATATATATATATATATATATATATATATATATATATATATATATATATTATTATTATTATTATTATTATTATTATTATTATTATTATTTATTTTATTTTATTTTTTTCTGCAGACTTTGGGGATAATCATAACATTATGTTTATTTTGCAAGTTAGGAAAGTGGCTGGCCAGCTTTTCATACTGAATATAACCAGAATGTACAAAACTAATCCTTTACATTAGTGCCTGTCAAAATAAAATGTTTTTCTGGTTAAGCCATGTATTGCAACACCAAATTAGCCAATGATATTTCATAGCTCAGTCGTGACAACAGCTTTAACAAGATGTTCTGTTCAAATAGCAAACAAAGCATTATAAATCACAAACAGGTCCCTATTTTGCTTATTTTATGTCCTATATGTATACTCTTGAAGGTAAACAGCACAACTTTGCTTTGAGAGGTTTCCAGGCGGACTTCAGCTGATTGGCCTTAAGTCATTTTCACATATTTCGATCTGAGAAGAATTAAGTGTGCCGGATTCAGGTATAATCCACTTTGAATAATGCTCCACGGAAAGAACATGAGAAACTCTGGCAATCAAAGCCCTACGCCCCATTTTTTATATATAGTAAAAAGATTGCTTTAAAAAGTGATAGTTCATAGAACAGGAAAACAATGTAATAGCATCCATCCATTCCTATAATAATCACTGACCTTGCCCTTTCAAGTGCAAAATTTTGTTAACATTTATTTATTTCAGGTTTAAGCAGTGTCTTTGTAATTTGTTTCAAAGCCACAATCTTAATTACTCAAAGTATTTTTTTCTGTTTTATCTCTTAAAGGTTTCTTATTATGCCCCTTTTTATAAGATGTAATATAAGTCTCAGGTGTCTCCAGAATGTGTCTGTGAAGTTTCAGCTCAAAATACCCCACAGATCATTTATTTACCTAACTAAACCTCCCTTTTATTTCTTATTGCGCTTAAACTGTCAAATGCACAAGTTTATGTTAAAAACATGCATAAGTTACAAAAACACAGTCGTTTATGTCTGGGAAAGATATTGCATGTTTATATTAGACCTGTGTATTAAGTGACAGCAGTGTAATATACAGTACAATACCTACTGCTGTCTACGCTGTTAATATGACTCAGGCAATAAAATAAAAACAGGAAATCACTCACCGCTCTTGAATGAAATAATAATTTCTGTAGCTCTACTAAGAAGACATTTCTTATTTGAATGCTTCTTTTAAATGCTCTTGAAGATAAACGTGGCGGATTGTGTGTTTGCGGCTAACTCAGGGCGGGGTCTCTGCTAATACGGTAGTGTCTGTCAACAGTCGTGGGCGGGGCTTGTAAAATGTGATGTCACATTTTACGGATTCTGCGAATGGCTTGTTCTGAGATACTGCTTATGAATTATGGGGTTTAAAAAAAAGGAGCAGGTGGATTTTTATCATTATAGGGTGGTTGTGTACACACACTGCCAACACAAAATTATGTCCAAACAACATCTAAAAGTAAATTTTGCATAATAGGTGCCCTTTAATAATGAAGGATCTTCCTTAAGAATGAGGTTTTACAGGTATATACGACCATATGTAGTCAACATCTCATTTCCTCCTATATCATAGATAAACGCAAGGAGTATTTCTAAGTGTGCTTTGCTCCAATCATGAATCTGTTGATACAACAGCCTGTAATTACATCCAGGCTCTGCTATCACTGATTATGTTGCTGGTATAATAGCTCTTGATAAGTGAACCACTTGGCCTTGCAGAGCCGCTCTTTCAGACATACAACAAACAGCATCTGTGCGAACACTGGAACTCAGATGCAATTAATATGCAGTTGTTTCTCAACCCATCAGATTGACTTGTTGATAAGCAAACTTCTGTATGAGATAATGTGGCAGATATGCTTTAAACCACATTTGGCTGCTAAATGTTGTTTATAATGTGTGAGTCATTATGTGGGGGACCATCTTATGTAACAGATCCACATATACACTCAATCAGTGAAGGTCCAAATAACACCCACCTACTGCACAGACTTCACAATTAGTGAAGCTGTTTGTCATTGTATCTTAGATGTAACTATACTTGCATTCACACTTTGACTACATATTTTTTGCACATATTAATGGCTTATTGTGCATGACCATATTTTAGATCCCTTAATCCAATCCCATATCTAAACTTAACAACTGACTAACTATTACTAAACATTAGATTAGGAGTTTATTGAGGGGAAAGTCGTAGTTAATAGTCAGTTGTGGTTCCCAAACTAAAGTGTGACCTTTTTTTGTTTTATTAAATTCATCATTCGAAATGTATAAAACTGATATATATTATAGGCTATATTTACTATAATATCAATGATTCATCTGACTCATAAGGCCTCATCTTTTGAATTTAAATATTTCTTTTATTAAAACCATTAATCTAAATGTAGGCTATATATTGTTTACTATATACAGTGGTGGTCAAAATTATTAGAACACTAGTATTTTCACCAGCTGAAAAATGGTTTTAAGTCAGTTATTTCTATCTTTTGCTGAAGTGTGTCAGTAGGAAATATCAGTTTACATTTTCAAACATTCATTTTGCCAGTAATTGTAGTGAGATTTTTGTTTGCACAAGGAGTCTTACAACAGCCAGTACTCCACACACACACACACACACACACACACATATATATGTGTGTGTGTGTGTGTGCTAAATACATATATTGTGCTGTCAAACAATTAATCGCGATTAATCGCATCCAAAATAAGTTTTTGTTTACAAAATATATGTTTGTGTACTGTGCATATTTATGATGTATACATAAATACACACACATACCGCATATATTTCGAAAATCTTTGCATGTATTTACATGTATAAATTTATATTCATATAATTTATATTATATATAAATATATTTAAAATATAAACAACATATTTTTCTTAAATGTATACATCCATGTGTGTGTATTTATATATACATTATAAATATACACAGTACACACACGTTATGTAAACAAAAACTTTTATTTTGGATGTGATTTTATATATATATATATATATATATATATATATATATATATATATAAATAAATAAATTCAATGCACACAGACTGAAGTAGTTTAAGTCTTTGGTTCTTTTAATTGTGATGATTTTGGCTCACATTTAACAAAAACCCACCAATTCACTATCTCAACAAATTAGAATACTTCATAAGACCAATTTTAAAAAAAAATTAGTGAATTGTTGGCAAAGTATGTTCATTTACTGTATATGTACTCAATACTTGGTAGGGGCTCCTTTTGCTTTAATTACTGCCTCAATTCGACGTGGCATGGAGGTGATCAGTTTGTGGCACTGCTGAGGTGGTATGGAAGCCCAGGTTTCTTTGACAGTGGCCTTCAGCTCATCTGCATTTTTTGGTCTCTTGTTTCTCATTTTCCTCTTGACAATACCCCATAGATTCTCTATGGGGTTCAGGTCTGGTGAGTTTGCTGGCCAGTCAAGCACACCAACACCATGGTCATTTAACCAACTTTTGGTGCTTTTGGCAGTGTGGACAGGTGCCAAATCCTGCTGGAAAATGAAATCAGCATCTTTAAAAAGCTGGTCAGCAGAAGGAAGCAATAAGTGCTCTAAAATTTCTTGGTAAATGGGTGCAGTGACTTTGGTTTTCAAAAAACACAATGGACCAACACCAGCAGATGACATTGCACCCCAAATCATCACAGACTGTGGAAACTTAACACTGGACTTCAAGCAACTTGGGCTATGAGCTTCTCCACCCTTCCTCCAGACTCTAGGACCTTGGTTTTCAAATGAAATACAAAACTTGCTCTCATCTGAAAAGAGGACTTTGGACCACTGGGCAACAGTCCAGTTCTTCTTCTCCTTAGCCCAGGTAAGACGCCTCTGACGTTGTCTGTGGTTCAGGAGTGGCTTAACAAGAGGAATATGACAACTGTAGCCAAATTCCTTGACACGTCTGTGTGTGGTGGCTCTTGATGCTTTGACCCCAGCCTCAGTCTATTCCTTGTGAAGTTCACCCAAATTCTTGAATCGATTTTGCTTGACAGTCCTCATAAGGCTATGGTTCTCTCGGTTGGTTGTGCATCTTTTTCTTCCACACTTTTTCCTTCCACTCAACTTTCTGTTAACATGCTTGGATACAGCACTCTGTGAACAGCCAGCTTCTTTGGCAATGAATGTTTGTGGCTTACCCTCCTTGTGAAGGGTGTCAATGATTGTCTTCTGGACAACAGTCATATCAGCAGTCTTCCCCATGATTGTGTAGCCTAGTGAACCAAACTGAGAGACCATTTTTAATTGGTGGGTTTTTGTTAAATGTGAGCCAAAATCATCACAATTAAAAGAACCAAAGACTTAAACTACTTCAGTCTGTGTGCATTGAATTTATTTAATACACGAGTTTCACAATTTGAGTTGAATTACTGAAATGAACTTTTCCACGACATTCTAATTTATTGAGATGCACCTGTACATATGAGCCTATAAAAGCAGATATATACGAAAATGGAAAATGTGATGCCTTTGCAGTCAAACATACCAAAAAATATTATGATTTTATAAAACTCTTATTGTTTGTTGAGTGTGCATTCGTTATTATTTAAAAGTGAGTTTTGTTGTTGTTGTATAGCCTTTTAATGTTTATGGTGTATTTTGTTTTTCATAATAGTAGCCTATAGCATATTGGTTGTGGCATATTTCAGACAAGAACAAAATGTTGGTGAATAGCTATAACCATGAATCAAATGGTACAGCAAATTGGCAAAAAAAATAAATAAATAAATAATAAAATAAATAAATAAATTAAATAAAATAAAAAAACTGGCAACAAAGCGCAGCCTCTTTGAGCCGTGCACATAGACTCAGATCCTGCGATGTTTTGGCTCCAGCTGCAGTTTGCGTCAGCGCGACGTCAGAATCCTGTGAACGCTCGAGCCGAGAGCAGCTGGAGAGGCAGAGTCTGTCTGACAAACACCTGATCAGCACGGCTCTGAACGACCAGAGGATGCATCAGTCCATTCTTGTTTTCAGTCTCCACTGTTTTTAAAAGCGTCCCGCACAGTAACTGAAATGTGGAGCGTGCGTTAAACACAGTCGACGCGTTTGAGTTTCATTCCTTCGCGAACTTGAAGCGTTTCTACGAATCATAATGAATGACATAAAAGTTGCAGTTCTGGGATCCGAGGGTGTCGGGAAATCAGGTATGTCTATTTTTATAGCTACATTATATCTAAATATATGTATTTTTAAAATACTTTCTATGCGTCATATTAATTTTATCAATGCTGTATATATATATATATATATATATATATATATATATATATATATATATATATATATATATATATATATATGTATATGTGTATATATATATATATATATATATATATATATATATATGTATATATACACACACACACACACACACACACACACACACACACACACACACACACAAAGAATATGCTTCATATTTTGTTTTCTTCTCTATGTTTACAGCACTTATTGTTCGATTTCTAACCAGGCGATTTATTGGAGAATATGCATCATCATCAGGTAGGCTATTTGTGATATTGTTTTCATATTGCTGCATTTTTACTATTGTTGTTCAGAGAGGGTCTATTTATAGGGTTGGAGAAGTGTGCCGGACTGATGAGGTATATGGTGGGTAATCAAATGTTTGCAAAATCAGTCACTGAAAAGTTCAATAATCTGCTTTTGTGGTGTTTTGTGAAATTTTGACTGCCTGTTTTTATATGTGGATGTCTGTGAGACCACCCAGCAATGCTCTACAAGGGCAATGGCACTAATGAGTGCAGCGCCAAGTTGGCTACACACAGCGTGCCAGTGAATCACAGCAGTTTACTGTATGTGCAGGAATCTTTTGTATCTGATGTGATCTGTTCTTGCCTTTACAGAGTGCATCTACAGAAAGCGCATGTCTATTGATGGAAGACAGCTTAATCTCGAACTGTATGACCCGTGTTCTCAGGTATGTGGATAATATGCAACTGTAATTATACTACTGTGGTAGTAATCAAGGCAGTGCCTTCATAAAGCACCATATGGTTTAGTGGGTTAAAGTGAGCATGACTAACTGTGCATTTTTCAGTGATTTTTCTTTAAGATTACTTAACCTTTGCCTGTTTATACATGTAGACTGAATTTCATTGCTTGTGTGTGTTGTATATGTATATGGATTTTACTGTAAGCAGCCCATTTCGTAGACTTACCTAGTTTAGACATTTTCCAGAGACCTTGGCATCATCAAAAGCAAAATGGGTTAACCTACTAACTATTAGTGTGTATCCAGAAGAAAGCCGTACCGTCTGTTATACTGGCGTTAATGAGTATTGCAGAGTTGTGGGTCTCGCTGCCTTGTATAATCTTTCCGCAGGCTCCAGACACAGCTAGCAGTATATAATGCACCAGTCAGCCCTCCTCAGGACTGTAAGGCTATATTAGGCCTGAACACTTATATTATTATTTGGAAATAACCCTTATATAACCACACAAGAGTGAGGTAATATGAGATGAAGTGCGTATTTTACTTTTTTTTTTTTTTTCCTTCCTGAGCCTAATATATATATTATTAATGTGGTTACAATGAGGTAAATACAGTCTAGGAGGATGAATGTGTTTTCCTCTTGGATAAAATCCAATTATTTTATCAATCTGTTGCCCATTATGTGATTGGATACCATCTGTGCCTCTTGAGGGGGCCAGTTGATTATCCTGATTTTCCTCACAATCCCATTTAATTATATTGCTGGTTTAATATAAGCTAAGCTTAATAGACAGTATTTGTGGCATAAATGTAGATTACTAGGAAAAATGATTTGGTTTTCTTTAAAAACAGCATGGGGCCAATTTTTGGAGGATTTAAAGGAGTAGTTCACCAAAAATTGAACATTTACTGAAAATGTACCCACCTTTCCATCCAAGATGTAGATGAGTTTGTTTCTTCATTGGAACAATCTTGGAGAAATTTAGCAATACATCACTTGCTCACCAATGGATTCACTGCAGTGAATGGGTGCCGTTAGAATGAGAGTCTAAACAGCTGATAAAACACCCCAATAATACACAATACCACCCCAGTCCATTAATTAATGTCTCGTGAATTGAAAAGCTGCATGTTTGTAAAAAACCAATCCATCAAGACTCTTTTTAACTTCAAACCGTTACCTCCTATCTATAATATCCTATCTCCTGTGAAAAATATGTCTCTTCTGAATCAGGTGAGAAATATGAACAGATCAAGTACCATTTAAAAGCAAAAACACTCCAAAACAGTTTTAAAGAAATATACCGGGGATTTTGATGTGAGAGGACAACAGGGGATAGACTTTTTTTTACTGGAGGAAGCATTATTATAGATTATGGACTATATTCATTTTATAAAACATATTTGGATGTGTGATTTCTTTGTGCAGCCATGCGAGGGGAAGTCCACACTCAATGAGCAGATCCACTGGGCCGATGGCTTTGTGGTCGTTTACGACATCAGCGATCGTTCCTCCTTCCTCATGGCCAAAGCCATAGTGCACCTGATCCGAGAGCTTCACCTGGGAGGATCTAAAAGGTAGCAGCCACTCTGAGTACATACTGTTCACAACAACACCCTCAGGCAGCAGAAGATGTGTCTATTTCTGTCCATATATGAGTGTTGCTCTTATGTGGGTGTCCATAATTCACCAGCTTCAGTTCACATTGAGGAAGGAGGATTGCTGAATTGAGTATGTGGGCAGTGTTGATGGGCGGATGAGCTGGTGACTCAGGGACTCAGAGATTCAATGAAAAACATCTATTTTTAGTTTAGCCTTGGCTATTGAGAAATTTTCAATGATTAAGTAGATGCATTTGAGGTCAATTCAGTTTATAGCAGAAATAAGTGGAATATTGAATGGCCATCTGTTTTTATTCTATTCACATTGACATTTATTTGTTTATTCATCACTTATATGCTTTCAGGCTTTTCTTTCTGCTCCTTTACTTTGGTTATAGTAAATTAAGCATTGCCAGACAGAGCCAAATGCATAAAGGAACATCAGCCACTCAAATTAAGCTTATCTTAATCTGATAAGCATTAAAAAAAAATAGCATTCAGAGGAATTTAAATATCTGATAAAGCTATACTTTAGCAAGTAGCAAATAGTGAAACATCTTCAGTGATGTTTTTACCCTTGTGACAGCAGGGACACAGACTCCGTGATTTTCCTGGTGGGCAATAAGCAAGACTTGTGCCACATGCGGGAAGTGGACAGGGAAGAAGGCCAGAAGTTGGCGTCCGAGGGCCGCTGTCAGTTTTACGAGTTGTCTGCTGCGGAGCACTACCAGGAAGTGGTGCTCATGTTCTCTAAGATCGTGCGCAATGCCAGTCTGGGAGGCAAGGCAAAGGAGCGCCGCCGTCGTCCTAGCGGTTCGAAATCCATGGCCAAACTCATCAATAACGTCTTCGGAAAACGACGGAAATCTGTTTAAAATGAACTTGGACAATTGCTACAGAACTGGCGTTTGAGATGCGTCAAATTTGTTTTGTTACAAATTTGTTTATATACTGAAGTTCCTCACCGCTTATTGTTGATGCCTGGTCTTGGCCACACAGTCATTACCGGATGAATCTCATGAAACATATCAAGAACATGGACATTTTTCACCCTAAAGTCAAAAGAAAACAAAAACTTTCTTGGCTTCAAGAAATGAAGCCTGTTTTAGAACTGTTTTGCATTGCAACAATATTTTCATGACATTTACCTCATAATTTCTCATTACCATAATGGTAATGACAATGACATTGCATTGTGGCAATGAAATAATGTGTCTGTTGTCAACATTTAATGTCATGGTGGAAAACATTTAAATTTAAATTTAAATTCATGTAAAATACAATATCCTAATCTGTGTGTAGCTGCACATCTCTGCTTTTTGCCTTAAATGTTTCTTTAATCACTTCTTAGGATGTTTAAATGTCAGATTTAAAAAATCCACTAAGATTGCTGTGTAGCTTGCTATGTACACAGATCAAATGTTTCTTTTGTTTCACTTAAAATTTGTTTGTGCAGTATAAGAAACTCTGTTTGATGTAATTTAATCACTTTCTACATGTATGATGTGAGCAATGATGTGTCATGACATATATGGGTTTTGAAATATCTTCAAATTCCTGTAAAACAAAAACATCTGTCCATTAAAATGTGACAATTTTGACCAAGCATCTTTTAATTTTTGTTGGAATGGACATCTAAAGGTATTTGTTTAGTCAAAATTGGGCAACAACTGACCTGACCAGAAAATAAGTGATAGGTATGCAGTATTGAATAGTTTTTCTGCAATGTTTGTCTGCAACAGAATTGCTTCAGGTAGCAAGTTGACATTAGTGTGAAGAGATAATGACGAACAGACTGGGGTTTTGGAAAGCACCAATAAAACGTACGATGAGTCATTTAGCTGGTTCTAATTTGTTCTACAAATTACCAGATGCGTAGTACATGATATACTGTACAAACTGCAAATTACTTTCTGAAATTACTTTTTTAATGGAATGCTTTCACACTACTATTTTCTTTTACTATTAAAACTATAAAAAGGTAGTAAATTGATGGTGTAAAATATCAGTGGATGTTGCTTCTGGTTCATTCCTCACACTGGCAAAAGAAGGTCAAAACGTATTATTTTGGCGAAAGACAAGGTCAAAGACAACCATTACAAAAATTAACTATGGTTTTACTACAAATTAAACCAAAAACACCATGGTTACTGTAGTTAAACCATGGTAACCACAAATTAACCATGGTTTTGCTACACTAACCATAGTTTAACCATGGTATTTGTAGTAAAACTGTGGTTATACAAATGGTAATCAATATGCCAAAAAACATGGTTACTACACTTTTACTACAATAAAACCATGGTTAATAAGCTATTCATGGCTTTTGTTGAACCTTTGGACGTCTGGTCAACGTCCAGCATGACGGTTTCCAACAACAGCAAGTTATGCTGAGTAATATTTGAGAGCCAAACTGTGGATTGGGTCTCTCTAGTTCTCATACCTGCAGAAGCTAAAACGAGAAACCCCTTTATCAACATAGGGGAGAGGAGCAGATGGCTGTTTGTACAGCATTGATTCAAAAGGAGATATGAAACACAAGGTGTTTTCTTATGAGGGTCTTGTCATCACGTATTGATTCCTGGATAAACATTCTTGAACAGCTAAACATGCTGGGAATTTCACTTTTAGCTCATGTTTTGCAAACTCCCTCTTCTTTTGGGGAGATGAACCATGGTTCTTTCTTCCTATTAATATCTAAACATGTTTTTCAACTTATCGTTATTTTCTTCAAGTCGGACAGCTTTGTTGGGCCTGTCAAACAATCAGAATTTAGTGTTACAGTTTGCGTTAAACTTGTAGTATTCATCTGTTGTACATTTTATAGTAAATTAGCTCTAAGGGAGAATATTAATAATTAATCATAACTCTTTATAATTAATTATAATATTTGGATAAGTTAATATAATTAGCTTGATAAAGCATAATTTACAGTACAATCAATTCACCAGGTCGTCTAGCGAACGTTCAGTAATGATTATTTATGAATTCAAAGAAATCTTAATTTCCAGAATAAGAGAAATATATATATATATATATATATATATATATATATATATATATATATATATATATATATATATATATATACACACACACACACACACACACACACACACACAAATCACACATACATGGTACATGGGAAGGGTAAGTGAGACGATGAATGAAACCGGACAGAAAAAAGGGAAATGAGGCTGAATTGACCATCTGAAAGAACCATCAGTCTCTAATTCAAAGCACAGTATACGATAGCTTACAACAAACCTCTGTGTGGTGAAAGGAATCATACCTGCATTTGACTTAGCTGTGGAACGAGAGTCTCGTGAAGCCTCCGAAGAAGGTCTGGATGGTTCCATTCGATGGCTGAAGTTGCAATTTCTTGAAACTCCGAGGCTGTTCTTGACTCTGTTGGGGCTGAGAGAGTCCTCTCTCCTAAGTAAGCACATGGCTGGGTGTAAAATGGGGCCTACTGGCCCTGTGGGCCTCAGTGGAACTGCAGGCCGCAATCCAGAGATGAAAATGCAGAGACTGCCGGGAGCAGGGAGAGAGAAATGTCTGAGAGTGGGCATTTCCATGTTGGTGCATTCCAGGGTTGAGTGAAGATGAACTCCAGTGGTATTAGTCTGACTCTTTGTGGTCAAGGCTAGGGAGATCGCACACGGCTCTATATGTTGGGCCTGCCGGGCACGCCCACACCTGCTCAGGCCCTACGCGAGTCACTCCAGACGGGCAGCAATCGGAAGATTTAGCAGAAGAAAGGGACGGACCTGTGCATGAGCCCTTTAAAGTCAGGGAAGAGTCACACCTTTCAGGATGGGCTTGACCAATGAGAAAGGCTGAATTTCCAAGCGGGAGGCTGGAAATATTGGGGGCATCTCACATACTTTTGAGCAATAAAACAGTCTTATCAGATAGTTTCCCTGGTAACTGAGCCCTTTAGGGTGCTCTTTCAGGAGAAGAGTCCATAGACCTTCACAGATTATTGAATGAGAGGGTTTCCTGGATTATTAATTAAATATAATGACTAAATGTGTGTCTGATTGGTCCAAATGCTACAGTTTCAAAATCCTTACTTCCGAAGGGCCCTTTCAATTGGCCAGTTTTGAGCATTTTGGTTTGTAAATATGGCAACCATGATTGTTCTCACTCCGAAGTGGCCTTCAGAGGCAAATTTATCCTGTTTGGAATACAGCAGATGGATGCCATTTTAGCGCCCCTAGTGACACCAAAAGGACTTGCAATCGGTTTGTTTGAGTAGCTCAATTTGGCCCAACATAGGCAATGGTGCAAGTTAGGATGAGGGAATCTGTTTATCCAAACAATGGCTGACGAGGGAAGTGAGACGGTTGACTTATTAGTTTGTAAGTCTTTATTTACACCATTCTGCTACCTGTCACTAGTTGTACAGAAAAACCTCACATTACCTTTAAATTGACACTACTTTGGCTTCTCTGTTGCCTGCTGTATTGAAACATTTGCAGGTGCTTCTTTAGCACATAATTTTGTATATACTAGCTTAATGCTATAAATTTAAGTAGCTAATTTAACACTGTATTCACTTTTTGAAGTAAGGGGTAAAATTAGGACTATGTATGTTTGACAGGAATTTTTCATCAAACCGTCAAATTTGATAATTGCATCAACTCACCTCGGTTATTCTTTGTTAATAGCAGCTTTCAGATCTAACAATGCAGCTCTTTTTAGGTCCTCTTAATACTCTGCTTTTACTTTATTGTACTGTCTACAAGGAGAAAAGAAAAGAAACCTGCTGTCATAACTTAAACTTATCCTCCCACCTTAAGTTCTTTTAAATTCGTGATATTATGAATAATATTGTTTACCGTGCCATGTTCTCGTATCGTCATTCACCCAGTAAAGCAGCACTGAAAGCATCTGGAGGAGAGGCCATGGAGTGGATGGGTGGTGTGTGTTTACATGTGCAAACATGTAGAAGGATGAGCAGCAGAAACATCAAAAGAAAGAGGTGTTGCTGGAAAGGAAGTGACCGGTTATGAGAGATTTGCCGTTCAAGCCACAGATGTGAACTCGTGCGTGATCCCGCTTCAGGTGTTCTTGGCAAACGCTGGATCTTCAGCAGATCCTCAACACCTGACCAACACAAATCACAGCCCGGGTCGGCACGCACAATTTCCTAACCGCAACAGACCATGTACCCATCACAGATAGAACTACTGTCTTTTACTTCCATAGAGGACGACTCTCTGGCAGCAGGTGTGCTGATATAAAAGTGATTCTCACATTTCCCTCTTAGTGCTTCTGAATGAATCGTCAAAGTACAATCTTAAAGGCCCATTCACGATAAAACTCTTTGGATTCTGATTGGCTGTCAATGTTTTTATTGTTCATTAGCTGTGTCATTATCGTTAGCTGTGATTTGGACTCTCCTATTCCTCAGATAGATTTTTTTAAGTGATATTATTATTGTTATAGTTATTGTTCTTGGTGTGAATGGGCCTTAAATGTTTAATTATAATATCACATTCTCCATCTTCTTCAAGATGGGGTTCGTTCCTGTGCCATACAGTATTCTCTACTTCTATTTCTAGCCTATGTTTCTTATGATGTTACACTTTAAAAAGTGAAAATGTGCTTTTGTTACTAATAGCCTATAGTTAATCAGTAAGTTAAAGGAGTACTCAGTATTTTTTATTTATTCATAATATTTTATATTTATTTACATTTTTATGTTTTCATTTCATATATTCATATACATGATTGATTCATTGTGCAATCAAAAGTGTTAATATGTTGTAGCAGGAGTGTTACCGAAATAATGTTAGCTGGTCATGTGATCTCAAAATGGCTGCCCCCATAAGGCGACCTGCTTCAGGTAAAATAAAGCAGCTTTTTTATGCTACAAATATGACTAGTCTTCATCTCATGTAAGTGTACAACATTTTAAACATATTTTTCAAAAAGTAACATTTATTTTTTCAACATTTTATCTATTGAGTGTACCTTAATATTGTTAAGCTGAATAAAACCAGGTAATTTGGTTGTGGCTAGAAGGGATGCAGCAAAACCGGAAGCTAACAATAAATTACAATTTCTACATATTAGATTGTGTTTTATTAATGTCTACACCTACCCCAACCCTAAACCTACCCATTACAATAATGCAAAAACAGTAATTGTTGTACAGTGTGACAAAAAATTAGGCTACAGTGATGTGCACATGTCCAATAGTTTTTGCTGTATCCCTTCTAATCTTAACCTGGTAATTTTGATGAACACTTTTGTTTGTCAATTGCACGTAATCACACTGAATTTGTAACATTGTACAAAATATGGACCTGCTTATGGAGTGGGGTAACTCAAATTTGTTAAAAACTTCTTTGAGATCATGATTTACTCCACAAGCAGGAGTATCAATACGTATTTGTGGTACTTTTTTAAGAATAATTTTGATGCTAATGCAAAGTAAAAATTTTAATATTGAATCATTCCTATGCTCAGTAATCATGCACATGTAATCAGTCTCTCATTAATGTGTGTACACAAGCCATGCTAATGAAAGCTAGGACTGATTAGCCATTAATTAACAGCACATCTGCTGGAATTCAGTCTGAGGTGATTTGGCTGTGGGAACTCGTACACTTCTGGATTGCTAATGTAAAGAGAGACGTGAAATTGTGTTTTCATTTCCACCGTCACTGCACCTTGCGTGTGCTCTTACGAAAACAACACATTGCCTGAGAAGGAGATGGAAAGAAAGTGCCATGCACATCATAAACCATAATAGCTGAAAGCTAATTCATAACTGAGCCAAGGGATTTCCTTGCAGCGGCAGGCTGGAATCTCTTTGATGAGGCCAGCAGAATAAAGGCCTAACATATGGATCTGATTAGCACAGGAGAAAATGATTCTTTGATTAATTTCTGCCCGAGGCTTGAGTTCAGTGTGTTGTGATACTGATGTTATAGTGTTAATCTTTGCACTGTGTTTTTAAATGCATCCCATTCTGTCTGGATGAATGGGGCAACAGAATTTGGCCTCCACATCAAAAAGATTGGACTTTGTTGTAAACTTTTATTGACCCACATTTAACGCATTTATACACGTGGGCCACATTCATGTATGTTGCATTGGCGGCATGAGAAGCTGATATATGTTAAGTTCAGTGAGAGGGTGATTTGTTTAAGACATATTATCACATTAGCGCACATGTATGGAACGCAAAGTGGAGACAAGAATACGCACTTTTTGCGTGCTCACATGACAATAAGAAGATGGAGAGCGTGGTGGGGAATACACAGTGAGATTACAGATTCTTTCACTGTATAGTGCTGTTGAATTTATAGCGTAATGACGCTAACATGTTTCAAAGTTCACATGGAAGCTGGCTTTACACGGTTTCTAGCTGGATAAAACTGGTTATTTAGGATTAGTAGCAGTTTCAAACTGGTTTAGGTGGTTGTTAATCTACTAAACTATAGCTTGCAAAAATTTGTTAATAATAATTAATAAATAAATGAAAATTACATCACTGCTAATTTTAGTTGGCTGTGCCAACAAGCCAAACTTTGATCTTTGTGTCTGACAAGGTCTCACCTGCTTTTACCAGTGCTTATTTTTGGAAAGCTCTTAAAAACATTAAATTATGGTCTTTTAATGTTTGTGCGTGTGTGTGTGTGTGTGTGTGTGTACCTGTTTTTCTATTTAGGTG
Organism: Spinibarbus caldwelli; assembly: GCA_039654775.1. Lineage (NCBI taxonomy): Eukaryota > Metazoa > Chordata > Actinopteri > Cypriniformes > Cyprinidae > Spinibarbus > Spinibarbus caldwelli. Next base: position 9,763,756 of record CM077228.1, on the reverse strand, counting down.
GGGACTTAACCTGAATACACACAGACTCATGGGGACTTGTGTCACGGTGGGGACCTAAATTGAGGTCCCCACGGGTAAAGAAGCTTATAAATCACACAGAATTAAGTTTTTTGAAAATCTAAAAATGCAAAAAGTCTCCTGTGAGAGCTAAGTTTAGGTGTAGGGTTGGTGTGGAGCAATAGAATATAGAAAAACAATTATGCCTATGGAAGTCCCCAGAAGGATAGCAAAACAAGTGCGCGTGTGTGTGTGTTTGTGTGTGTGACTTCACAGTGGAAGATATTTGTGACAAAATATCATAGAATTTGATTAAATAAACTCAAACAACAACAAAAAAATGGAAAGTTTTTCTCTTCCCTTTTACATATTGCTATGCCACTTTTATGTATGTATGTGTGTGTGTATAATATGTGTGTGTGTGTATGTGTGTGTGTGTGTATAAACATACATACATACATATATATATATATACACACACACACACACACACACACACACACACATATATATATATATATACATGTATGTATATATATATATATAATATCTATACAGTGCACAGCATAAATGAGTACACCCCCTCTAAAACTTAACAAATTCAGCAATTACTCTTTACTCATATGACATGTTAGGGTTCTTTGGAGATATAATGTTCCAACAAGCCTGCTTGATCAATTACCAAAGAAGAATGTCAAGATTATTCAGCAAAATAAGATTTTCTTATCAAAGTGATAAAATGTTGTGTCGCAAAAATGAGTACACCCTCCTGAAAGTTACTAAATAAAACTAAAAAAAAAAAAAAGTGTATAGGTTTAAGGCTATTTTTTAACAGGTAAGTATATTGAACAAAAATCTTTAAAGACAAGTAATTTCCTGACAATTAAAAGTGTTATATAGCCCACTGAATCATACTCAGATTTAATGCTGGCAGCAGTGGAACCACTTGGGAAAGAGCTGCCAGGTGACTTATTTCTTAGCATAAAAGAGGACAATGGTACAAGAGGAATACCAAATTATTGTTTTCAGTGTGAAAATATAGCAGAAGTAGCACCGACATTCAAAAACAATGGACTTGTGACAAGGCTCCTGAAATAATCAGGTCTTCACTTTAAGTTTTTATTTAGTGATGAGTGAATTTTTGATAGAAAAAGAGCAGGAGAAATAACATGCAAGTGTCTCAGAGCTGGCAAAAGCTATGAAAAGAGTGACACTTTATCTCACAGAGTATGACGCAGCCTGCAGAAGTGACATGCATGGCTGTTGTCACCACTAGAATTACCTTCTGTAGCCAAAGCAAAATAAACTCATTTAATCTCTTCCAAGGCCCATATTTACAAAATAGAGACTTCTGGGAATCCATACTCTGGTCTCAAGTGACCAAGTCAATCATTTCGGATCCAAAAGCATCCAAAATGTTCTGGTGTTGCTAGAGGAGGAGTACAGTGAGAAGTGCTTGGTACCCACAGTGACGTTCAGTGGTAGTAAAGCTCTTATATAGGGATGAATGAGTGCTGAAGGTGTGAGGGAGTTGTGCTTTATCAACGCTGTCATGAATTCACACACCACTGTGTGATGTAATACAAAAACCTGAAACAGAAGATGCTACCCTCCCCTCATTCTCTGCATTATTGGGCATTTTTTCAGCATGACAATGAAGATATTCATTCTCCCAAGGTGAAAATCCTTCAGTGGACATGTATTTCACTCAATCTTAACGCTCTTGAGCAGCTGTGGGGGATTCTGTAGTGACGAGCTGAGCAAAACTCCCCATTAAAGACCAGAGCATTTAAGGAGGTCGTCCTCCAGGAGTTAAACGGGACAGATGTGAAAATTTGTCATGAACTTGTACACTCAGTGCCAAGAAGGGTCAGAGCAGTATACTTAAAGTTCTGGAGGACATACTAAATACTAGAATATTATACATTTGCTGAATAAAATCTAGGGTGTACTCATTTCTGCAGTCCTTCATTTAAACAAAATTGGCTAATTTACTTATCTTACAGAAAATATTGGCATTTATTTGTTGTTTTTATTAAGTATGTGCTTAATACATTTAAATTTTGCCATCTTTCCATTAATTATATTAGTGATCATTGAGAAAATACATCTTTTATATTTATTCAGAGAGGGTGTACTCATTTATGCTGTGCACTGTATATATATATATATATATATATATATATTAGTGCTGGGCATTCATTGATCGCGATTTTTCGCATCCAAAATAAAAGTTTTTGTTTATATAATATATATGTGTGTGCTCTGTATATTTATTATGTATATATAAAGACACACACATACAGTATATATTTTGAAAATATTTACATGTATTTAGTATTTACATGTATATATTTATATTCATATACTTTATATTATATATAAATCTATATAATATATATAAACATAAAATATTTTCCTTAAATATATACACAGTACACAGTACACACACATATATTATGTACACAAAAACTTTTATTTTGGATGCGATTAATCTCAATTAATCGTTGCCCAGCACTAATATGTGTGTGTATGTGTGTGTGTGTGTGTGTGTGTGTATATATATATATATATGTGTGTGTGTGTGTGTGTGTGTGTGTGGTATAAAATATTAATTTAATTCATAAAAAATACATGAGTAATGTATTTTATACAATTAAAATATAACAATTTTTAAAACATGTTTTATTTGTTTTTCCCCCTGTTGCTCATGAACAGACAAAATCTAAATCTATGACCTATTTTTCATGACCCACTAGCAGTTAAAAGTGAGTACTGACCCAGTTGAATGGCCTGAATTGTTTCTAATTATTCTTTTAAATGCTTTAACATAGTTCTACAATGTATCTTCAGTTTGGCTTGAAGTCTTAACAGACGTAATTTTATTTACAGACAGGATAAAACTCTTATACATCTTATGCCACTCAAGTTTAAAGGTAAGATTTGGCACCAACTGCGTTTCAAACTACGCTGACGGGAAGCGAGCACAGAGATGGCACAGATAGCCCTCAGCCGTTCAGACCCAGCTGCAACTGGAGCGTACTGCCACAGTCACTCACACTTCCAGACTGCAGGTATGTGTGCTGAGATAAGGAGCAGTGGCTCTCGCCCGGCTGCTATGGTGGGTTTAACCCAGCTCAGGTATGCTGGGAATGTAGTGGAGTATAACAGCATAAAAAGAGGAAGCCTGTAGATTTGAGCTGAGACTTCATTGAAAGCCGTGGGTGGAGAAACTAGGTCTTTGTTGTGGTCGAGGTGCATTTTGATTTCTAAATAACTTCATTTAGGTAAACCAATCATGCAAGCTGGTTATGTAAGTATGTGTGTTGAAGGGGCCAAAGAGTTATTGGAGCTAAAGTGTGAGCTGTCCTATCCAATTCTGCCATCCCTGCCAAGTCTCCTTCAGGACACAAAGTTTACTTTCAGGAGACCTTGTGGGACTCCATTCTTCTCCAGGCTCTGAGCAGAGTGCAGCGGGGGGGAGGCAACAGTACAGAGATTATAGCGACCCACTCGCACCCATCAAGATAATATTCTGTTCCATTCCAGGCTAAAATGAGCAAGCAAACAAATGGATGAGATAATAGCAGCGTTGAACCTGAGTGTTTCATAGAAAGTGTTATTTTGGCATGCACTATTTCACATTCATGTAAAAAACATAACTACAGTTTTATGTTTTGAGTTTTATTGAAGAATTTGAATCAGATAATTTAATAAATATTCTTCATTTGTTTGGATTAAACAAATATGTGAAATATGCCTGGTTGCATAATGGAATGTAGGCCCACTGATAGAAATCTGCAGATCCTCAAAGCCTTAGTTTGTTCCTGAAAAGTCACTCATTTTCGTCCTTCCTTGTAAACGTAGAAGAGAACAAATTATTTACATAATAGTCCTCATTCCATCTCCTTTTACGCTAAAGATAAACATTATTGTGTAATAATGTAGGCTACAATTATGACACAGCTAATCACCAAATAAATAAAAACAAAGAAATTAAATTTTAATTAAAAGATGAAAATATTTGATAATTTTACCTGTATATTCGTTTAAACGCAAAATTTCAACGCAAAGTCAAAAATGTGAAGTGACTGCTGCTGACGCAGCTGACTGACATCTCGTCCTTATGTTGCGTTGCGTAAAATAATACAGTTTACAGCACAGTAAAGACTTTATAAATGAAATAAAATGTATACAAACCTTTATTTTTCTGAATAAGTGCACCAAATCTGCGGCAGCGGCGCTGTGAACCGTTCTGTCCTGTAGAGGACTCAAAAAGTCCACGCTCTGACTGTAACTCAGCAGCTGGCTTGTTTCGTCGGAGACAGGCTCAACCCAGTGTTAAAAATGATGCAGCAGCTTAGTTACAGAAAAACTACCCAGCACCTGGGTAAAAAATATTAAAATAACCCAATACAATGACCCAACAAGCTGAACCCAACACATGGGTAAAAATATTAAAAGCAACCCAATAAAATGACCCAACATGCTGAACCCAGCATTTGGGTTCAAAAATAACCCAGCATTTTTTAGAGTGTATCAAGCATATTTCTCGGTATGTCATTCATCCAGTCTCCAGTGGTTACACAATGGTATGGCTTTGTCCTGCTTTGATCATCATTTGATTGTTAAGTAGGCTATTTTATATTTTTTATGAATATTGCATTGTATATGACTATAAGTTAATACAATTGCCATAAAAAGTATTAACCCAGCAAACAAAGAACGTTCCCCTAGCATTAGTTTTTGGTTCCTATTTGGATATTTTTTGGAAACCAAATACTAACTTTAGGGGAGCATTCTTTTTAGGTTATTTTTTTGTAACCATAAGATAACATTCCCAGAACGTTGCATGGTGGTTATTATTAAATAACTTAAAAATAAGACACTTAAAAATGTTTGAATATCATTGCTTTAGACTACAAATAGCGCCTTTAAAACCAAGCACACTTCTTTTTGTGAAAACTTTTGTCTGAAAGGGTTGTTTATGGTAAAAAAAAAAAAAATAAAAAATACACTGTAATAGTTTAATATTTTGTCATCTACAATGACATTCATTTTAAGTGAGGCTTAAAAAGTGTTCAACTATGTTTTGTACCTACTGTACAGCACGTGGATCTGTGGCTCAATGAGTGTTCACTCTCTGTTTTATGTACTGTACTATCATACAGACACAGATAAACTACTGGTTTAGGTTATGTTATTAATAAGCTCTTACTAGTATTTATCATATCTATCACACATGATAAGCCTTATCTTTGATAAGTGAAATCATGGCATGTTCATTTAAAAGTGATCATAGCTGCATTTTTCATACTTCATCTACACTTCTGAGAGGTAAAATCACTGTTGGCAGTGTTTCGATCACTTAAGGGCACTTAAGGAAGAACACGTATGGCCAGCTTCCATTTTGACTGAATGCCAGTGACATCCTAAGTGCACTTCTGGCATTACTGAACAATCACAGCTTCTCAGATTCAGACACCTTCCGCGTTTCATTGTCTGCAAAACATTTAAGTGAAACACAAGTCTAGAAATCAGTGGCTGACACATTTGCTAGAAGGAAGAATATTATATTATCAAAAGGAGATGGTAATATCTACAGTATTTGCCTACTTTAAGGTTGTTCCTGGGCCTATTCTTGTCTATGTTATCTATATTTGTGCAATGTATTAGTTCAGTATTATCTTAAAAATAAAGGTTCTTCATTGGCATTGATGGTTTCAATGAAGAACTTTTAACATGGAACCTCCATTGTACCGAAATGTTCTCCATAGTGGAAAAGGGTTCTTTTTATTAATAAAATGTTCTTTAGACTAAGAAAAAAAAAATGGTTCTTTAAAGTACTATTCACTGAAGGGTTCTTTTGAGAACCTAAAATAGTTCTTCAATGGCATCACTATGAAGACCCCCTATTGGAACCTTTATTTTTAAGATAACGGCCTGAGCTAGAAATATATTTGCCATTATTGTGGAGTTTTCTTTGATTTCTTTTTAGTTTTTGTGGTTTACATCTTAGCATTGACAAGTGTTCTCAGCTGTCCTGGTTTAATTGTGGATAAGTGTGTCAGAGCACCAAAGCACTACTTTTTGACACACACTGCTGGAAAAAAGTGAGTCATTGGTCAGATTCAATTTTCTGACGGTGTAATTTTCCAAATTGTCTTTGACCCCGACTACAATCAACAAATAAATCTTGTTTCAAACTCATAAGAATGAAAAGATTTGGCCAGTGTGTGACATTGCTCCATTTTCAGACCAACTTGGCATATACGCCATGCTGTTGTTTATATATCTCATTCAGTCAGAGCACAGAGTTGTCAGCCCTAATCAGGCGTTTTATTGTTTTCTTTAATATTCAGCCACAGTTCACCATTCTTTCCATATATTTTCTATAACAGGAGATCTCATCACAGAGAAGCGATGAATGTGACATGATTGTTTTTAAAGTTGCAATTTCTAAGAACACATCCCAAGCCGTCATAATAAACTATTAAATGACTGTAAAACACTGAACCTAGAGAAAATCTCAGATTATTTGTTGGTATTCTGAAAAGTTTATTGAATTTATATTTTCGCCTACATACTGTATAAATTTTTACACAAGTTCAGTCAAAGTTAAGACTAAATATGCTTTTAGACTTTTTTAATAGTATTGCAAATGTTTGATTGTAACTTCTAAGGTGCCGGAATGATGGATGAGATGACAGACAGTATTTTTTTTTAAATAAAAGTCAACGTCTTTGTCCAACCTGCATGGAAGTATCCAAACAATTCCCTTCAAATCCCAAAATGCAACATGTTAGCGCACTAGATTTCTCTAATCTCTGGCCAGTACTTGAAAACAGGAGCGTGTGCACCTGGGCTAGGTGTGGGTAGCCCTCATTCTGTGATGCCACTGTTAATCTGAGGATTTTGAGACTGGGACAGTGTGTTGTCTGACCCTCATATAGACTAGCTGATCTGTACTGTGGGTCTGGTTCATTAATGCAGTATGCAGTACAGAGACTGACACTGTGACTGTTACAGATCACCTGAGCAGACGCTCTATCTTCATCTGTTCTGTTTCATTTCTCTTCAGCACAGTAGGTTTGAGGTCTAAAAATTAGAAGAATTCTGGTTTAGTGTAAAATATTGAAAGGGTTTTGGGAATAATAGGTTAAAATGTGTTTGAATGAAACGTATAGATTCACAAAAAGCATGTGAGTGAATGTCAACTGTGCTTGCATAACATAGCTGTGCATCCTTTTAATAATATGTGGCATTTGGAATCCCATTAAAATGCATTTTTAGTGAGATAACAGTGTGTTACATTTTCAGATTGTGTCTTTTTGAACACTCATTTCAAAAGGGAGGCCATTCAGGGCAACTGTAACATCAATAGATGAATAATATTTCTATATATTAAAAAAAAAAGTATATATTTATAAAGAAAATGCTGCCTCCGTGTTGCACAGACGTGTTATAATGTGAAAAAAAATACTGTAATATTTTCATTTCAGGATTTTGGCATAATAGGTAAGCAAGAGTTGTTTAGGGTTCTATGTATATTTCTATACAAGTAAATATTTTTTCCTGGAAGAAATTAGTACATTATATTACCACATTTATCATCTGCATAGGCTGCTAATATCTATATTTTTATTTGCTTATATTTCCATACGAAAACCAGACACAAACTATTTTTAACAGACTGATAAACAGGCCTACATACAATGGTGAAGTAGCGCCCTCATGTGGAAAGAGAAAGTTTGGAAATGCAACTTTTAAATTATGCAAACAAAATAAAAAAGGTCCTTTACTTTTATACAATATAAAGGGTTTTGACATTCATTCATTCATTCATTCATTCATTCATTCATTGTTTTACCTATTTATCCTTTCTTTTTCTAGTATGAAGTCGTGTTGGCACTCATCATCTGCCATATTATGCTTGTTCTCTTGGCGTTGCATAATTTGTGTTTTTTGTTTTTTTTTTTGTTTTTTGTGAATTGCATTGAATGCAATAATATTAATTAATAATATTAATACAAACCATCACAATTTCGCGTCTTGTTATGACGCACAAAACGCTAACAGCAGCCTATACAGTACGCATCTTCAACGACGACGCGACGCGACATAACCAGACAGCGTTTCCAAAGTACACAAGGTGTGAGTCACAGCTTTGCATATTACAATAATTCCAGGAAGCTTTTTTTAGGTCGGCTGTTTCCTGCACCTACGCCACCTTCTTTACCGTACTTTCTGTCGCTGTCGATCTCAGTCGTCTATTAAAAACTTGTTTTAAAACGAGTAACGTTATGCATTCAGCTTTAGTGAGGTTTATGTAGGTTAAAAGGCGAATCATGAAGTTCTTGTACCTGAGAGGTGCTGTGTTTTTCACCTTCATACCTGTAGTGCTAAATCTCAGACTTATGGATGATGGGCGCTCTCTGAACTGTACACAAGAGGTAAGATAATACATAAAGACCATTAGATACCAAAAAAGTGTATCTAATGTTAAATGTGTTTATTTAGACACTGATATGTGACCCCTTTGGGGGTTTTAAGTTTTGAATGAGGGTTATATTTCGTCTGATTCATTGTTGTTTCTTTCTTTCTCTCTCTCTTTCTCTCCAGGAAGTACAGTGCAGCGCAGAGTTCAGTAAGTCCTGCTTTCTTTTTTCTTCAGTATTCTTTTAGTATTATTATTATTATTGTTGTGGGTTATATTTTGACTGAGGTTTGATTATTTTTCCTCACAGATAATTGCATGTATAAAGAATGGCTCATTCCTTCAAATTTCACTCCTAGTGGACCAGATGATTTAACAGTGTATGTTGATGTAAGAAGCAATATGAAAGGTGATTTGGAACCAGTGATTGTGGCAGAATGGAAAGCAAAGGATGACGGTGGGTTACTTATGCATTTTCAGATTAGCCCGATATGTTACATTATGTGAAAATCCATTTACTTGGAAAATTTATGGGGGGAAAATATCACTTTTAATGGACACTTTTAATTTATACATTTATACCTATATTTTACTATATCAAAAATTATGAGGGAATTCATGATGAAGAAATTACATTACTAAATGTGTGCACCAATACTAAAACAGTGCCATATTTAATGGTTTCAAAAGGGGATAAAAGGACTCTTTATTTAGACCAGATTGTAGTCATCAAAGTTAAATAATCATTTTTGTTTTGTTTTTTTGCAGGAAGCATAATTCATTTGAAAGGAACAGAGCTTGGTGTTATGAAGTCATCCACCAATGAACATCTGTGTGTTCATTACAAGTTTCTCAGTGTTTTTAAGTCCATGAGAAATAGTGCTGGCGAAAAGGCAAGACTGATTTATTTATTTATTTGTTTGTTTGCATTTTTATTATTTTTATTTTCGCAAATACTAATGTATGATCTATTTTATTCTAGTGGTCTTTTTCTTTGGATAAAGTTGTGGTAGATCCAGACAGCACATATGTAGTGACCGTCTCCAACCTTCCCAAGCCGAATTTACAACACACCAGTTACAATATCTACAGAAAGGTTTATGTTCCAGGTAAGCTGAACAAATGAAACAAAATTCTTTGTTCAAATATTTCCACACGACAATTTATATTCAGAATGATACCTCAGTTTCGATCTGTAACCACAGGTTGTGACGATCCTTTGATGCGAACGACCAAAATCTGTTTTGAAAGAGGTGAGAGAAAAGCTAATCAGATACATATTTACCTACAAACCCTGAGCGCTTACGTTAAGTATTAAAGTATGCATGCACTTCTAATACTATGAGATTTGTTTGGTCTGATTTTTCTCTTAGGGGATACATGGCGACCCAATATTACTGTAGGAAGGACCGCAGGTGTAAATGGCAAGGATATTCTGTATGTTACATTTAATCCTGGAGAGAATGTAGAAAAATACTATGTTTTTCTGACGTGCAACAGGGACACCCAAATAAAGACTCTTTATAATGTAAGACATATTATCTGTTTGTCTATTTAAATAAATCCAAATGAATAAGGCTTGATAATATGACTGCACATAAAACTGTGCAGAACTGTTTTCAAAGGGTGTTTTTTGGTGTGTTTAGGAGAGTAAGCCATTACTAAATGTGACGTGCGACCTGGAGAACTGGCCACGTATATGCTGTAATTTTGATGTTCAGGTGTGTAGGCCTAAAGAAACATATTACACCATAAAATAATATTACAGATGAGACAATTCTTATATACAAGTGTGTTGATTTAATAGTGCTTTTTTTCTTATTTAGATCCAGCCATTTTTCTGGAAGTGTGGTAACGACTGTCGTCGAAAAAAGCACAGTTTTAACATATGTGGTCCCGGTGTGTATGGAAACAGCTTCACCTTTTGAATTAGCGAGAAAATAAATGTAAAAAGCATAATACAACTTTACTCATTTTTATATATGTTCCACAGTACCAACAAGCCCTCCTGAGAACAACTCAGCACTCTGGATCATTTGGATCATTGTTGGATTATGTCTCTTAATTTGTGCCGTTGGTATTTGTGCTATTTATTTGCGCCGCAGGAAACCACAGAACGGTAAGCAGTTTCATTTAAGATGGGTATTTTTATCTTCAAAGACTGATTTTAATCGTGTTACACAACAGTGGCAGTGATGTCTTTCAAGAGTAACTTCCTGTGGTTAGCCATCCAGACAGTGCTAGGACTGCAATAATACTTCTAATATGTAGTAAATAATCATTTTCAAGGAATATCCCTTCTTCTAATTTTTAAAATTATTTTATTTCAGATGAAGAAAAGCCACAGGCAGAAGCACCTCTACTGCCAGATTCATCCGGTCCTCGATCTGTATTAATCATCTATTCCAGAGATCATCCCCTTTACACAGACATAGTCCTGAAGCTTTGTGCCTTCCTGCGGGCCAAATGCGGCATTGAGGTTGTGATAGACCTACTTGACATGACTTGGCTCGGCACCATTGGCCGGCTACAGTGGCTTGAGGAAAAAAAGCGACAGATTGAGCAGTCGTCAAACAAGATCTTGGTCCTTTGCTCCCGAGGAGTGCAAGCCAAGTGGGGGGCGATGTGTGGAGAGCCTCGCGTCCTCCTCCGGGAAGACGTGCGCTCTCCGGTCGGAGATATGCTGACTCTCGCCCTTCAGCTGATTACACCTGATATGCAGCGTCCGGGTTCCTACGGGAAGTATTTGGTGGCTTACTTTGACGACGTAAGCAGCGAAGGCGATGTGCCGTCTATGTTTGACATTGCGGTCAAATATAAGCTGATGAAGCATTTCGAGGAGCTCTATTTCCCTATCCTCGATGTGGAGAAGTATAAGCACGGAGTGAAGCACTGTATCGAGGGTATCGGAAAGGACGAATACTTCAACTGCCCCTCGGGCGAAGCCTTGAGGAACGCAATCGAAACATTCCAAGTGCACCAAATGAAGAATCCGGACTGGTTTGAGAAAGAGTGTGTGACCAGCGAGGAGGAAGTGAGAGGGGAAGCCGATCCACTTCTTGAGATGCCCATGCAGCCGATATATGAATTAACGCCTGTGCTAAACATCGGACTCCCGATTCTTGTGAAGGAGGTAGACATCAATCAAGAGTCCCAGAGCATCTGCGCTGTAATTCCCCAAATTCAAGAGAACCCTGAAGAGTCGTCCATGGTGATTATTAATCCAAGAGTCCAGACAGAGCACAGCGAAGTACTTTCCTATTATCCAGCAATGGAACGTCCTCTTGAATTACCCAGCGTGACTGGTATTGGGACACCAATGGACCCACAAATTTACCCTTGTCTCCTCGCTGAACCAGGACCAGTGGAAACCATGTATCCTCCTTTTGCGTTTCCAATGGGGGAACTGTCAGATAATTGTCCGACGGACAGCAGAAAGTGCTTTTTGATAGCACCTCCACCATCAATGGAGGACAGCTTCCATCTGTATCAGGAGATGGATATGTCCCAGCCAGTGGAGATGGAGGAAAGTGAAATGGAGGGTGCTTCTGAAACGAGACCATCACGAGGGTCCGATCAAGGATATGGTTCCAGGTATTCCACAGTGAGGGAGGAACCCAAGTTTCAGCAAGACCTTTCCTCTCTGGCCAAGTTACAAATGGACCTCTTCTTGAACAGCCCGATCTCTTCTGGTTTCTGCACCGAAACTATGGAGATCTGAATTTCTTGTGTGCCTTTTGGCTGTTTTTTTATTTGCAGTGCGCCGTAGCACCATGGCAGGATGTTCTTGAACAGTCTGTGGTTGGTCGTCACTCCTAAAACATTCAAACTATTTGTGTCAATGGGAACAGGAAACAGACTAGATGGGTGAGTTCAATGATCAGCTGTTTTAAAAGTGATTACATGTTATATATTTATCATAAGTAATTAGACATAAACACAAGAGTGTGATCGGTTCACTTTTACTGTGGAGCAGAACAAGTACCTTGTTAAACAGCTTAATATAGAACAGCACATCACATGATTTTAAGCTTATGTTTAGCTACTGAACACAAGTCTAAGTAATTTGGTTGGGCTTGCAGTGTTACATTTGTATTGTTTTTTTTTTCATATTAATTGCTCATATGAAATGTTTTGTTGTATTATATTGCACTTTAAATTGTTTAAAAATGTTTTGTTTTATTATATTTTTTTAAATTGTTAATTCCAGTTTAACAGCTATAACCATCTATGGAAGTTTGTATATAATATTGTATAAGTAAATTTCTAAATTTATAAAGCAGCATTCTTTGGTAATCTTCTGTTGTGTGCTTTTTAGTCTAATTTAGTTAAACAATCACTTTGCTTGCATCAAATTTCATCCAACTTTGTACTTCAAATTACTTTTTAACCAATTTAACCAGGATGCTTCCAGACCCTTGCAGCTGTTGCAGTGCAAATAATGTCTTATGTAAACAACTTAACTTGAAAACTAAAGCCCTTGTAAGAAAATTCTCTGTAAAACATTTATGTGGATAAATAGAGAGAGGTGGGGTTGGAAGTCGCTTTCCTTATCAGAAAGGTTATGTACATACACTAAAACCTGTAGTTTACAAAACATGCGTAGTATGCAGTGGTATATATTTGTCAGGTTAAATACTCCGCAATGAGGCACAAAAAAATCCCATAATGCACTTTCGGCCTGCATATTTAACACGTTTAACTCACCCTGTACCCCAATCCTCAAAGCACACGAGTAATATGTTAGAATAGGATGCACATTTGTTAGTAATTACATGTTGGACAAGCATATATAATACTCTGTTTTAAAACTAAACGTGACAGGACAAGCTTGCTTCTCAGTTAAAGTGACAGCTCACCGAAAAATGAGTATTCCGTTATCATTTACTCACACTGATGTCATTCTAAACCTGGATGCATTTATTTCTTCAGAAGATATTTTGAAAAATGTGTTTTTGTCCTTACAATGAAGGTCAATGGGGTCCAAACCAACATTGTTTGGACCCCGATGACTTTCATTATATGCACAAAAACATTCTTTAAAATGTCTTCTTTTGTGCTGTACATAAGAAAGCAAGTCATTCAGGTTTGAAATGACATGATGGTGCATAAATGATGTTAGAATTTTCCATTTTAGATGAACTGTCCTTTTAAGGTGGATAATTGGAGTGAGAAACATATTAAGCTTTGACATATTTGTTCAAGTTCCTGCTGTAAATATTAGTGTAACTAATGAGCTTGGAAATACATATATTTACATTTAGACATGGATGCACTGCGTGTAGATAAATGGATAATGTCCTTTCGCAATCTGTCTATCAGCACTGTAACAATATTCGTGGTTGGTCAAAATGTTATTAATTGTGATAATCATACCTTATTAATTGGCATGAATGATATATCATCTGGAATTGAGCAGATAAACTGACTGGTTTGTGATTTCAACCATGAGGTTCTGTAAAGAGAGGTAGCTTTGTACAAACTGATGATGGTAATATGGCTGGTTGGGACCAGCAATGGAGTTTGGTCATTAAAGATGGATTACAGTTATCCTCATAGATTCTATGCTTAAAGTAGCCTATTATTACATTAAGGAACATTATGAATCCGTATCATACACCGTTCAGCAATTTTCCATTCCTAAGTACCATTGTACTTAGGTAGTATTTTTTGTAGTGTTTCAAATAAGAAAGGGCTACATCACATCCACAATTTGAAGTGTACACCAAGCCTAACAAGTCACAAGGCATATTTACACTTTTGACAAGTGCATTTAGGAACATCTCTTGACAACGTGTCTGAAAACACTATAAACGTGTCTACATTAGCCTACCGTCAGTTAAGGACATTTTTACATAGAAAATAAATTATACAACATTGCACTTATAACTTCTCCTCAGTTGAATAGTCCTCACACTGAATTAAAGTGCCTCACAAAACAAGTGCAAATCAAAGATTCTCATATCGTCATATAAGCACTGGTTGACAGTCACGTCCCAATACATTAAGTATACTGCAGAGGTCACAGGTGGGAATGTTTTTCATTGGCACATTGAGTGGTTTGGTTGTAGCACCTGTTGAGAGCGGAGGAGAACGACGGCATTCATAAGGAGAGGTGCAACAGACATAAATGTAGACCTATATTTTGATTAGATTTGCCTAATATTGCCATAAACATTGAATTATTACAATTTTATATCACTTACACCAAGTACATAATGTAAAATCAGTTAGCTATTTTGGGCATGTCTGACACAAATTATATTTTGGATTTAGGCCAGCAGCTAATAAACCTAATTTCTCATGTTTTGAATAGAATCCTAATGTTGCTTTTGTTGGTAATTGTCAGAGTTTTGTAATTGTTTTATTAATTTGCTAAATGAACAACCTTTTGCAAACAAGTCTGACAATTATCAACCACTGAGTTAATCGCATATACACATTATTTTGTGGAGCTCACTAGTTACATTATGCACATCTGTGAAAATCTAATTACATGATAGCTAATTTTGCACACTGCATTTCTGTCAGTAATTTTCGCAACAATTAGCAAACTGTTAAGACGTTATAAACAAAATACTTTTTTATCATTCTAAAATACACTCTTAAAAATAAAGGAGCTTCGCAATGCCAGAGTAGAACCTTTTTTGTCTAAATGGTTCCATAAAGAACCTTTGACACCTGAAGAACCTTTTTGTTCTTTGTGGCGAAAGAAGGTTCTTCAGATTATAAAAAGGTAAGAGAGAGATGGTTCTTTGAACTTTGTAGAACCAAAAATGGTTCTTCTATGGCATCGCTGTGAAGAACCTTTACAAGAACAATACATTTTGTTAATTGGTTTGTTTGTTTTTATCTGTATTTTGATTAAAAGGAATGCTAGCACCTGTAGTACCACCCCTTAAAAGGGCTGATGCACACTGTGTAGTACATGGCCTCCGGTCAAAGCCAGTCCCTAATGAGCATCTACGACTGAGTATTGACAGCCAGCGTGTTCACATAGCCTTGAGGACACATGTCGTTTTCGGAAACGCAGTGGGAGAACTGGGCTGGGTTGCCCCCGCGTCCACGTGCAAACCACCGAACACCTCTTAAAGACATGCACTGTTCAACCAGCTCCAGGCACTTACACCCCAAGAAGAAGATGTTCTTGAACATGAAAACTGATATGGGCGTTTTGTAAACAAAGACGAGGAAACATCTGACCACCAAGAGTGGTGCGTTGAGCAGCACGCCGGTGAAGAACCTCGCCCATATCCAGCGACAGTTCATCTCTGAGGCCGTCAACTCGTAAAGCCAAACAACTGGAACTCCCAGTGCGATGAAATACACGGATATAACCGTGTACCTTAGGTATATGTTGGGGATTTCGTTTTTAAGGAGCAGTTCCACCAGCGTGAAGCTGTCCAGGATGTCTAAGCAGGTGCTCATGAAGCAGCCTTGGGAGTGAAAGCACGTGGCGCCATTGGGATCTTCAGTGATGGAGTTGATGAGGCAGTAAAGCAAAGGCGTGCACAGCAGCATGGTTATTTTAAACCCGGTGATGCCAAATGGCACCTTCAGGGCGATCAGATCCAGGATGGACGTTTCCAGAACGAGCACCACTTTTGGGGTGGACGCGATCACGTAGATAAGCCATGCCAGGTACGCAAAGCTGAACTCCCCGAGGTTGCATCCAAAGATGGAGCTCTTCTGATGGAAACCACAAGCTCGTTCTCGCTTACTCCTGGCGTTTTTCATGAAGAAGATCGCCCACCCCGATATGACCACCAGATCCGTGGCTATCCACGAGCACCAGTAGAGATCCGTGAAGATGATGAGGTAGAAATCCAGCATGCCTCCTTGGAGAACGAGCACGAGGAAACACAAGATCTTATAAAAGAGGTTCTTATTAGACCTCTGCACGAGCAGAGGGGTGGACTGCATGAATTCGCCCGATGACATGGTGTAAGACTGAGGCTGAGCTGTGGCTGAGGAGGAGACCAGGGGCTGGGAGCTGCCCTCCTCGAGGTTGGCACTGCCGCTGGTGGTCTGCGTGTCTCTCCTGGACGCGACGCTTCGGATGAACAACAGCTGTCCGTTTTCTGGTGCTGAGGAGACAGGTGAGTCGGGCTGGGAGATGTCTTTTATGATTTCAGCAGTCATTGTATTCATGCCTTCTCCTCCCGACTTGTTTTGTCTCTGCTAGTGTAATGATAGCCGCTCAAGGGGGCAGAGGAGGAAATCCCGTTATGGAATTGCGGTGGAATGGAATGC
This sequence comes from Spinibarbus caldwelli, assembly GCA_039654775.1. Taxonomy (NCBI): domain Eukaryota; kingdom Metazoa; phylum Chordata; class Actinopteri; order Cypriniformes; family Cyprinidae; genus Spinibarbus; species Spinibarbus caldwelli. The sequence goes on along the minus strand of CM077228.1, from coordinate 9,747,069 downwards.
GCGCTTACCATTCTCTCCAAACGAAAACTGATAAATAACGAAGTAAGTGATGATTAAATCTACGAATCCGATATTCGTTAAAACATAAATTAATTTTTCAGACATTTAATATTCCCGTTTAAAATCATAGTCTAGTGCTGCATTTTTTTTTTCTTTTAACGTGGTCGTTTTTCGCATTAATGAGAGATGTCTTAAGTTTTCCTGTTGATATAGCCTATACGTCGATTTCACCGAATAGCCATTCAATAGTAAAGATGTACTTAGAATATTACTAAATCAATTGGTCATGTCATTATTGATTGCATTGATTGCGTTATTTAATTTAGTAGCCTATACTTTGGTCCTCTATTCATGTTTTTGAGTGCATGTGGAATGTAAATTGTTGGAAGTAAAAGCGTTTTTATTGCAAACAGTTAATTTTGGTCTTCGCAATTTGTACATCAAATTAAAAAAATAATAATGGAAGAATATAAAAATGCTACAGTAAACTTTTTCTTATCTGTAACTTAGAATATACAGATAAAATTATAATTTAAAAGACAATGAAATACGATTTTAGTTTTGATTCAAATGTTGCAAATTTTAATTAAATGTTGAAATGTGACTAATTGGAAGGTATGAATTACCTTATAATTTACAAAATAAATGAATATTATGTTTAACTAGATAATATGCATAGGCCTACTTGGTGAAGCCATGGTGAAAATATATATTTTTATTAGTAATTCTAATAATTTATTTAAAGGGGGCAATGTCAGAATAAAACCTGCAAAACGTCACTTTTTTATTTTATTCAAAGACGCTGGAAAGATATGTAAAATAAGAATAATGTCCATGATATGATGTGAATTTCATAAATTTCCATAAAAATACAAAAGTAAAATGCAAAAGGCTTCACCAAAGCAGTGCTTTTACAGACAATCACATTTGTCTTGAAGATGATGTGCATTCAAGCATAATCACTCACAGAAGCCTGATGTAGGACATCAGAAGCCTAGTATGAACATAATGAGTATCATTATTTATCAGAGCCTGAGCATTGTTTCATTACAAAAATGCTGCAGTTTGTTACACTGTGTGTCAGCTGTATTAGTGCTTAATGCTGATTTATAAAAGATTTTGAACCATATATTTCTAAAGGTTTGTTGCAGGTATAACTTTAATTTACAAAAAGCAATACCATAATAATAATTAACCAATAAGCCCATGGCATAGCTGCTAAATTAAATACCACGATAGCAGGCTATTCTCCATTACACACAAAACTACACTCTTAAAAAAAAAAAAAAAGATGCTTCACGATGCCATAGAATAACCTTTTTGTCTAAATGGTCCCATAAAGAATCTGTTTCACAAAAGGTTCTTTGTGGTGAAAGAAGGTTCTTAAAATTATAAAAAGGTAAGCAAGAGATGGTTCTTTAAAGAACCTTTGACTGAATGGTTCTTTGTGGAACCAAAATTGGTTCTTTTATGGCATCGCTTGAAGAACCTTTTGGAGCACCTTTATTTTTAAGAGTGTACAGAGACAACGAAAATGCCATGAATACTTTGTCCAAACCTCTAAGGCTAAATATTACCAATCTATCAGTGACATTTACATAAAAACCCACAGACATGTAATAATTTGATAATAAACTTTAATTTCAAGTTACATTGGATGGTTCTGAACCATAGAAAACAAGCACATTTCTGTATAAACATATGCATATCAACCAAGTTCGACAAGAACCGAATAACAATTGGGTGTTTGTGGTTTGACTACTGCCAGCTGAGCTTAATATGCAATATTCACTGAAGCAAAACAGATTTACAATTAATAGACAGTTAAACTGATGAACATTCAGCTTCATATTTGAATGCATTTAAGTCGGCTTTTGGGAGTCCAGATTCACAAATCATCGGCGCACTCAGTTCGTATGGACTTCCCATGGGATACCACAGCTAATCAGGTACAGCTAAAAAGGTACAAAAAAACAACTCAGTGGATAATTTAATAGTGAGGAACAAAACATTTAGAGATAAATGTTACACGAGTTGTCCGTGTGAACGTTGACGAGTGCATTTGTGACATCCAGGAAGCTCCCCGCCACCACCACCACCTCCCACCCAGTCAGAATCAGTGCATGAGAAGAGGATATTTCAAAAATATCAGAAGCATTAACCAGTTAGTTAAGTCATACACAGTTGCTGTATTCTCACAGTCAATAATAAACATGTCAAACCTACACCTGAGATAAACTCGGTCAGGTTTGTTAGCTATAACTTTCCAATTTTATATATAACTTAGTGTCCTTTCTTGCAATTTTTTAAATTACTTTTGTTTTTGCTCTTTATACTTATTCTAGTACATTAACCAGACATGAACAGACTCACAGAATGGAGAAGGCTTTCTAGAAAATATTTTTTAGCACAAGAGCTATTTATGTCTTTTGACATGTGTTTTATATTCATTTATTGAATCTGAAATGAATTCATTGTTTTAATGGCCTGCTGAAAGGCACTGCCACAACACAGGGGAAAAAAGACGCTACTGCCCATCAGTCACACAAGACAGTTCTGTCTAGTTTCTAATAGGGATAGAAATAGAGTAAACAGGGACAAGGGTTAGTCTAGGAGGGAGTTTGCGAAGGACGGACGGAGGCCTGCTATAGGTACAGCTCGTAGTAATCGTCCAGCTCTTCGTGGAACAAGTCCCACTCATCTTCGGAGTCGGTGACATCATCGTCGGTTCCGGCAGCCAGAAGCATGAGAAGCATCTCGCTGAGCTCGAACGTCACCATCTCGTCTTCGTTGTCGAAGGAGTCGCTGTTCTCCCGCTCGTCGAAAAGATCCCAGAGTGGCGTCCGTCTGGAGTTCTGCAACACAGACTCCATTAATGGCTCAATCGAGTGCCATTGATCGAATTCGTTGCACATCATTAAGTAAATACGATATGCTTTCACGCAACAGAATTTTCAGTTTGGCACCGACGTTGGGAGAAAATAGCCATAAGGCTTCAGTAGAAGCTTTACCCGGTTTCTTCCGTTGGAGCCGGTCTGTCTCCTCTGGGGCTGAGGCTCTTCCAGACGCCCATCAGGAAAGGCATGCTTGTAAAAGCAGTTGGCCCCAAACGGACAGGTCCCACGGCCTTCATCAAAATATCGGCATGGTTTACTCCTGGGTGTGAAGATGGACAAGACCGACTAGTTAAACAAATGAATCACAAAAATGCTTCAAAATGCTTTGGCCCTAAAGAAAGAGTTCATCCAAAAATGAAAATTCTGTCATTAATTACTCACCCTCAGAAATTGTGAGAATAGTATTTTCATAGATTCATAAAATTAAGGTTGAACATGGACTATTTTAGCGATGTCCTTACTACCTCTCTGGGCCTTGAACGTGTCAGCTGCATTGTTGTCTATGCAGGATCAGAAAGCTTTCGGATTTGATCAAAAATATCTGAATTTGTGTTCTGAAGATGAACGAAGGTCTTACGGGTTTGGAACAACATGAGGGTGAGTAATTAATAACAGAATTTTCATTTTTGGGTGAACTATCCTTTTAAAATTACAGTTCACCCCAAAATTACAATTCTGTCATTTATTCACTTTCATGTTAACGCCGAAGGACTACAACACCTGCATGAGTTCAAAAATGGCTTGTAAATGCCATTTAACACCACTGAAGCCAATAAAATTGGTTTTCGCATTTATCACGACCAAATGTCAAATTCGATGCAAAGGTTATTACGGTTACATCTGATATGAGAGCTACAGCAGAGGGGAAGATTTTCAAGGAATAATGACTTAAATTTCGGTCTCTTTATCGCACAAAGCTATAATATGAATTCAGAAGACCTGGAATATAGTGCTATAAACTTTAATGCTGCGTATTTTGTCATTTTTGTCCCAGTCCCAGCACCCTTTACTTTCATTATATGAACAACAGTGGCCAGAATACTCTTCCATAGAAGAGTGTTCCATAGAAGGCAAATGACATTCGGGTGAGTAAATGACAGAATTTAATTATTACTTATTTATTACTTAATTATTACCATTTTACTCTTAATTTAATCAGAAAAATTCTCAATTGTGTACCCCATGCCATCCTTGTACTTCTGAATGAGTTGCTTTTTCTCCTCCTTGTCCTCCACCCAGTATTCGCTTGGTATGACAAAGTTTGATGTGATTCGACACTCTGGGCAGGACCTGAACACATTAATTTGTCACTAAAAATATGGTTGTTCCTTTTACACCAGCACTGATCTTTAAAAGAAGAGGTGGACAATTACAATTAGCGATAATAATCCTAAACTAACGATCATAGTATTTGAAGTGATTAAAGATCATCTCCCTAGAATCCTATTTAACTTAATACATGTTTAATTATCTTAAGTACAGTCTTACTTTATGATCTTGCTCTCGAATTGCTTGGCGCTCCGCCATTTCCTGATGCACTTGAGACAGTAACAGTGGCTGCAGTTGGAGAGGATGCCGAAACGGCGTTCGCTGGGGTTGGTTTTTTCGAACACCACCTCCATGCACACACCACACATCATGTCTTTACTACGCTGGATGGCAAACGAGATTTCCATGTCCTTCTCGTGAGCCTCAATGCAGGCCTGCCATTCACAAACAATATGAGATTTTACTCTAAAACGTTCAGAAAATGGAAAGAGTCTGAGAACAGGATGTCAATTCCATACTCACCCTGATGTGTTGCGAGCGCTGAGAGGTGTCGGAAGGGTGGAGAACCTGTAGGCCGCACATGTCGCAAACGTCGCCGTGGAGGTAGGCGCAGTTGAGGCCATAGCGACATTCGCCAACAGCGGCATACGGGCAAAGCTGTTTCTTCATTTCTTTGTTAGCTAGTTCTTTCTCATACTCTTCTTCGATGAGAGGTCCAGGCCCCTCGAACGGCACTGGGTCAGCTGCAGAGAGAACAAAAGAGGAATGATTTTAAAGGAATAGTTCACCCAGAAATGAAAATTCTGTCATTAATTACTCACCCTCATGTCATTCCAAAATTAATATTTGAGAGCTTTCTGACCCTGCATAGACAGCAATGCAACTGACACGTTCAAGACCCAGAGAGGTAGTAAGGTCATCGTTAAAATGATCCATGTGACATCAGTTTTTCAACCGTTTTATGAAGCTACGAGAATTTTTTTTTTTTGTGTGCAAAGAAAACAAAAATAGAAATCAACAAAGAAATCGTTGAATAAAGTCGTTAGTTTTGTATGTAGTTCCGTCGCTGTCTATGGAGGGTCAGAAAGCTCTTGGATTTCATCAAAAATATCTTGATTTGTGTTCTTACAGGTTTGGAACGACATGAAGGTGAGAAATTAATGACAGAATTTAAATTTTTGGGTGAACTAACCCTTTAAGGTTTAGAGACTGAGTTCCTGGGATAGGGATAGAAAAACAACCACGTTATTGTGGTGTAGGCTGAAGAATACCAGTCTTTTTGTTTACAATCTAAAGACAACACCTCAAGTGACAAGTTATTTTTCAAAAAATTCAGTCCATCAGATTTTGAGACATAAATCACCTGAAAGAAATTTGAAATAAAGAAACAGCAAGATTTATAGACGTATTTGGCGGTTTCGTAATGTGGTCTACCACAGTAAACGCTGGAGGAAAAGCACTTGCTTTCCTGTACGTAGGAGTTTTGGCCGCCACCCAAAGACTAGGAAAGAAACAGAACTGTTCCTTCAGCTCTTTGCTGATGAAGTCACCCTTTAAGATAAATGTAAGTGGGTCTAGGCCAACAAGAACAAGAGAGCACACTGGTAGGGCACAGCTTGAGCTCTGCTGCGTGTGCAGGGTCAGTCCAAGTTTAGTGAGGGGGCTGATTATTTATGCATTGTAAAATGGCTAGTTCTGATCGTATGTGCCACATTTGAAGTAATCATAAAATGGCGATAAATGCACACCTGTGGCCAAACATTCTATAAGAATGTGCCAAGTTGCTACATCGCTTGGCAACTGTAAAAAGCCTACAGTTAATGAGATACATTACGACACGGCAGTGTTATTTTAGTATTATTTATAGTATTTATTTACATTTTGAATTGGCTGTAATATTTTCAGCTGTCATTTTAAAGTCAAAATTTATGTGCTTTTGTCTTTTTTTTATTATTTAGATTTCTTATATTTAGCTTTTATTTTTTATTTTTTCAGTTTTAGTAATTTTCTAAAGTTTCCCCATATGATTTGTATAGTTTAAAATCATTTTATTTAATTGAAATAAACCTGAAATAAAATAGTTTGTTTTCATTTACAATAACAATAAATTACTACACAGAAGAATTCCTGTTTATAAATGCAATTTGTTTAATTGAACAGTGGCCGTTTTTAGGTTTAGCGATGACTTCAGGTTGTGTGTCGGCACAGCATTCCTTGGTGTTCATCCCAAGGTCATGGTTTCGATACCCAGGGAATACACATGCTCATAAAATGTGTAACTTGAATGTACTCACTACTCACTTTGGATAAAAGCACTTGCCAAATGCATAAGTGTAACTGTAACACCCTTTCCATGTAACATTACAATAAGATTCAATTTGTTAGCTTATGTTACGCATCATCCACTAACAATAATAAATGATAGTTTCACAACATTTATTAATGTTAACAAATTGAAACTTACTGTATTACCAATCAATTATTTACAGAAATGTATTGAAAAGTTACATCTAGTTCAAACCCAATCTGCTTGGGAATCAGAGTAAGAGAATCCAGAGACAGTTTGTCTAATTTATTTTCCAGGAAGTGAAAATCAATTCCTTGTATACACCAATGAAGAAGCATGCCATAAAAACAGTAAGCACCACAACATTTACAGCATTATGACAAACCAAAGCACTGGTCAGACAAATAGTTATAAAATAAAAGCCTAATTGTAAAAGAGCCTTCATACTGAAAACCGAATACTTGGCTTATCTGCTTGGCTTATCACAGTGTTTTCACAGATTGTCTTAGCAGTGACAACTGAACATGTTTCCCTGCTACACTCACCCCTCCCACAGTAGGGCTGCCCTGGCACGAACTCGGCAGCATTGACCCAGTCCACTGCCCCCAAGCCTTGGGGCTTCTCCTGGGCATCGGTCGTACCACCTGGCCCATCAGACATGGGATCAGGAGTGCCAGCAAGGGGAGCAGCGGTCAGCGGCACCGGCGGCTTAGAGCTAGGGACTTCGTCTTGCTTGGCAGGTTTAGTATGTTCATACCTGAGGCACAATGCAAATTTAATGAAAATACAATAAAATGTGGACTGATACAGAAGGTAAGCCATGCAATGAAAATGCACCCCTAGGCCTACGTAGTTTATCTCTGAAATGAAAGCTTCTAAATGAAAAACTTGTTTTCTGGGGTAGTTATGAAATGTAATTAAATTTTTGCTAGTATAAATACACAGAAATATCATATTTAAGTGAGTGTTGGGTGTTATTAAAACAATGTGCTTAGATAAACTATTTTAGACAGGCTTTAGCACCTTATAATCATTAAGCGGTTAGGTGTTTTTTCTGTCTTAGGTGTCAGAGCATTTCCCACTTGTGATATTTTTTTCTCAAGCTGATACAGTCACAAACTTGAAGACTTGTGTGTGGTTACCATGGTGAGTACATGTCTTGTTCACACTCCTAATGCAGCAGTTAGCCTCTTTCAGAAGTGATTCATTTAAATACGTAGCATTTCCGAGTGGGTCTGACAGTGCAAACTGTCTACAGTCTTCACCATGCTAATGAAAACACAATGGCTAAACATTTCAAGACTACAAACAATAGAAGACAACAAATGTAGGTAAACCAGTCAACCTTACTAGTGTACAAGAACACGTTTTAAATGTAGTGTTGGGTTGCTTGCATCTGAGGGAATGTTTCAGACAACATAATTGTTAGTAAGGAACAGCTAGTTTTCACATGCAATGATTGTTTAATACAATAACCAATCCATTTGAATTCCTCAAGAGGATAATGACAAGGTTTTTATTAAGTATGATTAACCAATGTTATAAAAAATAAATAAACTTTTTTTTTTACAGCGTTCATGGTACAGTGTAATAAGTTGCTGATTATTCATGTAATGAGTAATATAAAATTACATGTACATGCTGTGTATTTACTTTGTAAAACTACTTGTACGTACATATTGCTATTCTTTTTTTATGCATTTTATTTTTCAAACCGACTTGCATTCAAGTATTTGAAGTATGCATTTTATCAGTATGTATGTGTTCCCTGGAAATCAAACCCGTGACCTTGCTATTTCATTTCTAGCTGTTTTCACTTTAATTTGAGCTGCAGAAACAATAGTCAATTTATTAAGTAACATCAAATAAACAAATAATTGAATATAAATTAGAAAATAATATATTAAAACAATTATTTAAATATATCCTTCAAACAAGAATGACAATACAGTTTCTCAATAAAAATATTACAAGAAACCAATACATAAATATGCCATGTACTCATACCATACTATTATTTACGATAGCTAACAAGCCTGATGACATTGTCATAACATATAGTTTAGCATCTGACCTTTATATTTCTCATTATTCCCCATCAAAACAAGCTTCAATGCTTTCCTTAAGCATCCAGAGACCCCTCCATCCTCAAACCACTTGGGTCATTCAGCCCTATTCTAGCCCAATGCGTGTTTGTGCCCGTGTGTCGGCCTATACGTGGGGGTGGGGGTCGCATAAATAAATGACACAGCGGTGGAAGCACAAGTGGCTGCTGCAGAATAGCGGAATGAACCGAATGAACCTGACGGCGGTAGCAACAGCAGCAGAAGGAGACAGAGAGAGAGAGGGATGCATGTTAACACACTGGGGTTATGTAATTGCCATGCAGGCTGCAGTGTGCTGCTCCATTTGGCCCCCAGATTGGTGGTGGGGGGGCACATAGAAGGAGACAGCAAGAGACAGACACAAAGCAGCAAAGAAGAATCCATCCATAATGAAGCATACACTGAGGCCCATTCTACACACACTTAATGAAAGCTCACCCCCCTTTCTCGCAAAACACACAGGAACAATAATGCGGTAAACCCCATATGGGGACAAAAGCATCACTGCACCTCCCTATACATCTGACAAAGCTGACAATACAACTCTGTCAGACATCAATCTAGCCTCCAGACATCAGATATTTAAGCTCAAGACCCTGTAACGGCAGGAAACAGTCCTCTCAAGCCGAGCAAGAGGGAGCTCTCAGTCAGATGTAATGCTGTCATAGAACAGCCTCGGCAAACAAAGACATTCCCATACTGCCGAGCTGGGGGCAGCAGTTACTATGGGGATACACTTGACTGCAGACAGATATGAGACAAACATTGTCTACACTGTCTGGCTTGCAGGCTAATTTTTTTACTCTGCTTCCAGCACCAATGCATTGGACTGCAATGGCTAAAGGTGGTGTGTTTGTAGGCCATTTCTTTTTGAGTTTCTAAAGGTATATAAACGCCAATTGGTGCACTCAAAAAGAAATGGCCTACAAACAGACCATTTGCATGTGATGAATTAGTTTTGGCATTTATATGTCTACATACAGCATTAATACAACACAAATGTAAACAGTCAGTGTTTCTTTTCGAGTGCACTTGGTGTCCTTAGGTATGAAAACGCCAACATTAATGGAACACAGATGCAAAAACACAACTCAACCTGTAATAGCTCTTAAAGGGACAGTTCAGGCAAAAATGAAAATTAATGTCGCTTCAAACATATATGACCTAATTTTTTATATTTAAATAATGTACATACAATGACAGTCAGTGATAGCCAATGTTGTTTATGGACAAAAATGCACTTCAAAATATCTTCTTTTGTGTTTTTTGCAGCAAAAAGATACTCGCACAGCTTTAGGAATTAAAAAATTATGACAGAATATTCAATTTGAGTGAACTATCCCTTTAAGAACTCGACAAACTCAACAACTTGTTTACAGAAAATTCTGCGTCTCGGATATCACGCGTACGTAATGAAGCAACACACAACACTTCTCAGAAGCCTTGCTTACCGCTACTACATTTAAGCACACTCATGTGTTACGGCCCCAAACACGGAAATACAGATTACATTACCTTTGATGTTATGTAATATCTACACAGATTTAATCAGGAGGGCAAGCGGTTGTTTTGAAGCACATTTTGTTTCAAGACTTACATTTCATCATTGTGTCTCTTACCTGCAACGGTCCCCAAAAGCACAGCATCCCTTTTGAAAGAACTTGCAGGTCATGGTTGGCTTGCTGCTGAGGTCGTGTAAATATCTACAGTTGTCACCCTCTTTGCAAAGCCCATGCATGAAATACCTACAAATGAAAATGTATTCTGAGCTTGATATGACAACACTCATAGAGAATCCACTGTATAGGATTTTACACAACAAAGGTTTCTTTATGACATCCTAATATAAAATGAACGATATCCATCTCATACTAGTAAGCATCAGAGCTTATGATTCATAATACACTGCCCACATCATTTACTGTATAAACAGCTTGACCCAAATAACCCTTCATATGTGCAGGTTACATTTGACAACAGTGCTAATGTAAACATTACATATTACTTGGGTTTGTTGTGATCTCAAAAACACCTACTTGCATTTTATACTATTAGATATGTGGGTAAATAAAAAGGTTATTTTGTACAGTCATGACTAGACTAGGATAAAGCTAGGTAAATGGATTAATTTACATAAATCATCAAGGCTGACACTGGCTGCTGTCCAAGCTGGTAAACTCAAGGTTTTTAATGGCTTCCTTGAATAGGCTACTCTTTACTGTCAAACTGACTGGCATATGTGGTGGATTGGTTTTTCACAAACACGGATGTTGCAGAGATAAACACACACAGAGAGGAAGAAAGGACCGCAAATAGCAGCCGCTGTCGGACTGATGATCGGTGCGTTACAACAACAACAAACACACACACACACACACACTCCTTCACTTCAGCACAAAGACAGCGGCGCTATCCGGTGCCTCACCATCGACACACGGACAGGCGGTTACGTTTTATATTTGTGACCGTTTAATATTGTGACAACCGCGTTCCTCGACTGATTTTCACTAACCTGCAGGTTACGTGCTTCGTCCAGCCTCCGATAACTGCTGGAGCCGCTGTTGACGCTGCCGCTGCCTCCGCCATTGCTGTTTATGTTAAGCCCCAGCACCCGGATCTTCCGGAAAGCTGCTGTCCTGCGCTCGGACATTTTCGGAAAACCGAAGGCGTCGTACTCGATCGAGTGTTTTCGGAAAACAAAAACCGCATCGTAATCGGGTGTTTTCGGAAAACCGAAGACATAACACGAGTCAGGTGCCTTACTAAAACATTCCAATAAAAGTAATTGCTAATAAAAGTAAGGGAAACACCTCTTCAGATTAATACATTATCAACATACACTAAAAAATAACATTTATACCTGTTGTTTTGGCTGTTAATATCCAAGCTAATTACTTTAAGCGATGTCATATATTATATAGCCATTTTCAATTTCTCTGAAAAGCAGACAGAATTAGGTATTGCTTTTCCTTGTTTCATGTTTCAAAACCTTATGGAGAGTTTACACATAAATGCCAAAACCCACTACTTGGTTGCCAAATATTACACACTTCAAATAAAGCAAAAAAAAGAAGGTAGAAATAGCAAACAGATAATGTAATGTTTTGCTGGGAATTTTGAAAAGCACACTTTTCCCAAAGCAAATAGAAAATTTGTTTGGAATTCCTTTAAAGAAGTACTATTCCTTATTGAACATACCATGATTAATAACTGTCCTTAAGAGGAACCATGCATGCACATATTTATTTATTTTTATTTATTTATTTATTTATTTATTTTGTATTATTTGCTCATTTATAGTTCCTTCAGTGGTTCTTGTTCATTAATAATCCTGCACACAATGCTTTATTAGCAGCTTCTCGAGAGGAAATTTGCCTGAGCATCAAACATAATATATTCTGAAGAAATGTTTTAAAATATATATTTACAAAAAAAAAAAAAAAAAAACAACTTCTGTTAATCAATTCATTTCATAATATAAATTGTGCATAATCACATGTCAAGTAAACTGGTGTTCTTGTAAGACAGTGGTAAGGAAAGTCCCTTCACTGTTTCTTTTTACACCTGACCTCAGAGATGCCACCACAACAAAAGGCTGGGTATTTCTATCTACTGAAACCATTATCATTGTGGTGTTAAACATTTAAAAGCTTTACTTTAGAGAAATTTTGCCCTTTTAAGGTTTTAATCCCTGTGAATTTAGAGAAGTTGAGTGTTGTGCATTTAGGGAAGTTCAAGTACTTCATAAAACACCATTGTGTAATTGTTTTGTTTATATAGTTAATGCCAGCAGGCGTGTCTTTATAAGGCCACATCATCATGTGCACAGCAGAGCTCAAGCTGTAAATGGACAGGAAGAAAATCTTAAAATGATTTACTGAACTACAAATATTCAGGTTTCATATATAAGGTAAACAACCATTTATTTATTCTAATATTTGTTATAATAAATCATTTGTTATTGTATTATTTTTTGTCAAAGCAAGTGTATAGCAGTCATTTAGCCTAATGTTTTAATGTTATATGTAAAAATAATCTACAGTACAGGAAACTGTATATTATTTTATGTTATTATATTTTATAATATTTATATTTATTATATTATTTTGTTAGATTTTTAATACACTGTTTTATTATGTATTTACATTTTTTAATTTTATATTTACATATATAGATATAGATATATATTTACATATATTTAGCTATTCAGTTGCACATTTAGCAAAATAAATGTATACATATATAATGAATTAATTATTTAACACATAAACTTTTTTTTTTTTTTTTTTTTTTGGGCAGAGGATGTCGTCCACCATCTGGCCTGTGCTTATATCATGTCTCTTACTGATTTCATTAAAAGCACATGGCGAAGAAGTTGGATATTGTTCCACTTTGACGGAGCACACAAAAGATCTTTCCAATAATAATTTAACAAGGATACCATCACATTTATCAATCAGCATAGAGCACTTAGATGTGTCCCACAACAACATCTCCAGCATTGTTCATGGTGACCTATCTGGTTTAACCAATCTCTGCTTCCTCAAAGTCACACACTGTGGACTTCAATACATCTCCCCTGATGCCTTCAGCAGCAACTCTGAAATCAAAGTACTGAACATCTCCTACAACCATCTGACAGTCATTCCTAATTTGCATTTGCCACAGCTAAGGATCCTAGACCTATCCACCAATCCATATCCCAGTTATTCACTTCCAGGCTCGTTTGGTAACTTAAGTTACCTTTCCATCCTTGCGATCGGTAGTAAAGACGCTACTTCTGTTAATGTGGAGGACTTTGTTCCTCTTCAAAACACCCGTTTAAAAAAAATCATATTTGGAGATGGAACGGAATTACAAAACTATGAAAATGGCTCTTTTTCACAATTCAAATCATTACAGGAAGTTGTTCTGAAAGTGACTTTTTGCCAGCGATTCGACATCTTCAATGACATGATTATGGATTTTGATCAAACCCAAACTAAAAAAATCCAGCTTGTAAAGTTTTTTCCAGACCAATGTACCATCAAGACTGATCCTTTCATGGCTTTTAAAGATTTGCGTGTCCTCAGTAACTTAAGCATCGTAGATACCTGTCTCAACAGCTCTGTGATGGTGAAACTTTTCAAAAATGTTTGGAAATCATCTTTTGAGGAAACTGTGTTTTTAAACATCACATACAATGAGGACACTCCTGAAGGCTTCCGGCTTCCAAAGCAGAATCACACCACAAATCTACAAGCCTTTGTACTTGATGGTGTACACCACAATCAGTACCACTACCCCACTTTTAACGTGAGTATGGAACTAGTCAACAAACTAACCTACCTGAAGTTCTCCGGTACCGGAATGAATATTCTTCCATGCAATCTAATTTCAGCCATAAATTCTCTACAAGTCTTGGACCTGTCAAACAACCTCTTGGATGAAAGTGGCTTCTGGTGGATTGGTTGTTCATCACAAAAAGTCTTTCCAGCCTTGAGGAAACTCTCGCTAAGCCGTAACCGTTTCAAAGACCTCGCTGAGATTGCCAAAAACATCAATGATATGAAGTTCTTAGAGTCTCTTGACTTGAGTTTCAACTCTATTTCCATTGGCAAACCATGTTTTTGGCCGCCCCACCTGATTGAGTTGAGTCTCAGCCACAACAATTTAGGAAACGATGTGTTTCACTACCTATCTCCATACTTCCAAAAGATAGACCTTTCGAAGACAGGCATAAGTGTTATTCCTTTAAATATTATATCATTGTTTCCCAGACTAACATACCTCTATCTGAGTTTTAACAGCATACAGGTCATCCCAGTGGATCTTCGGGCTCCTATGTTAGTAAGCCTGCACATTGACCAGAACGCTATTACTTTCATTAGCCAGAAATCAATGGAAGGTTTCTCCAATCTGAGGACTTTAAAAGCCGGCCACAATCCATTTAGCTGTGATTGCGATTCCTTTTGGTTCATGACGGCGTATAATAAATCACTTCTCTCAGATTGGCCCCAGGATTACTCTTGCAGCACCCCGCCGTCGTTTTCCGGCCGGCGTTTGGAGACATATGAGCACGGATGGCTGTCCTGTCAACCGGGCTTGCAAGCTGCTGTGGTTCTGTCTGTGTTATCTGTGGTGGGAATTGCTCTAGCCATCATTTTTTATGCTTGTGATGGTATTTGGTACACTAAAATGCTTTGGGTTTGGATCCGAGTGAAAAGGAGAGGCTACAAGAGGGCTGATCGACTGCTAAATGCCACCTTTCACTACCATGCCTTTATTTCCTATAGCCAACATGACTCAACCTGGGTGGGATCTCAGCTGGTACCTGAATTAGAAAGGTCAGGCCTGTCTCTTTGCATTCATGAGAGAGATTTTGAACCTGGGAAGTGGATTGTGGACAATATAATCCATTGTGTTGAGGACAGCTACAAGAGCCTCTTCATCCTGTCCAAACACTTTGTGCAAAGCGAGTGGTGCAACTATGAACTGTTCTTCGCCCAGCACAGGGCGATCAGTGTGAACGACGACTCTCTGGTCTTCATTTTGTTGGAGCCCATACCAGCAGACTCGCTGCCCAAAAAGTTTCTAAAGTTAAGAACACTGCTGAGGCGGAAAACGTACCTGGAGTGGCCGGCAGATGTACGCAAGCAGAGAGTGTTCTGGTGCAATCTTAAAGCTATTCTGCAGACTTTAGACCAGAGCAAGACTTTAAAGGATGTGGCCACAGACATTGTAGAAATGTGTCCTCTGGTGCCTGTTAAAGAATGAAATTCTGTTTATATTTTTGAAATACCATAATACTGTAAATAAAATTGTGATTAAAAAAAAAAAAAAAAAGAATCTTAAGTTTTTGGCTTGCATGAACCTTTAGTGCAGAACAAAAGTTCTGTTCTATTCAGTGTTGGGATATTTTCATTTCTTTTTAAACTATGAATGTGTTCTTTGTTTAGACTCGTTTAGATAGCCAGCCCAGATCATGTAAACATGAAATATATTCTTTCTAAAAACCTTGGCCTATGTCTCCACCTACTGTTGAACTTTAGAAGTGGTGCAAACTTGTATTTTTAAACTTAAGTTCAAGTTTTCAGTACTAATACTAATACTTCACCAATTTCTTGAACATTATTCAGTGATGTAATAATAAAGATAATATAATAATAAAAATAAAAATACTGATATAAGGCAAACTGTCACGCCACACTTTTTACTCCAGTTTTTATTATTATTATTATTAGTAGTAGTAGTAGTAGTAAATTATTATTAGTTATTATTATTATTTATTTATTATTAAATAAATTATTGAAAGAAAGAAAGAAAGAAAGAAAGAAAGAAAGAAAGAAAGAAATACTCATATTTAATTTACTGGGGCTGTCACACTTTTCACCCCAGTTATAATTACTACAAGTAGTAATAGTAGTATTCTGGTTTTAGTGATGTATAGCTAATGCATGTAACTTTGACACAATTTTGAAACATAATTCATGAAACAGTGCAATTGTAATTCAAATGCTGAAATGAATACATGTTGCAAATTTATAAAATTTACAACATGAAAATCTGCAGCAAAGTTAGTAAAACAATTATGATACATAATTCATACAATAAGATAATTCATGCAACAGCAATATCAAGCTATAATTGGCCAATATGTAGCCTATTGTAATTTATAAATTGCGCAAAGTGTAGGCTACAATTTAGAACGCGTGACATCTTGCTCTAATAAAACAGTAACATTAGGCAATAAAACATTTATGAAGCAATTCATGAAAAATGTAACAGGTATGTACAAATAGCATATATTAATATATTTATTTGCCAACAAACGTTGCAGTTACTACATTTTGCAAATGTACAAAATTTATAACATCACAATTTGCTTCAATAAAAATGTGAAAATATACACAGTTCGACCTTCAATGTATCTAGTTCTGTAAACATTTCCAGTGCCGCTGTATATTGCACACTACATTACCCACACACGCCCAAGCCCGACATCAACTGCGCATGCGCGGAAACTCACTACTTGACGCGCCCCCCCTCCCTATTTCAATGTAAGATGGTGGTTAGGAGGCACTACCGCTCTACAGAGAGGCTATAAGAAACAAGGCTTGGTGTTTTCGCATCAAATCACACAGGAGCAGGGACAAACCACCCGGGAAATTATATTGTGACCTGTTGTGCTAGACCTGGGCCGTTCAGATAGATTTTATTTGCTGTGAAGCTGTCTGTACAGATAGACAGGGTGAGTATCCCACCAAGGCCTCTCTTGTCCACCGCCTCCACATTCAGCTGCTTTACTCTCTCAATTCACCTCTTTATAACATACCTCATCCCTCTTTCTCCCTCAAACGTCCACTTCTTGTGGAAATGCCTGTGTTTTGTGTGTGTTTCATCAGTCTGGCAGACTAACATTAGTCGTACGGTTAGCCGAGTAGCCGCTAGCCGCACCGTTTGACCGGCTTTTAATAAAATACACGAATATTAAACCTTGCTTCGCCAAACACTGACTTATTTTTTGTCATTCAGACTTTTAGACAGTACACAGTATGTGTACACTGATTTTAGTATGTATTTAGCCTGTTGAATAACTTCCATATGTGCTAGCTTAGCTGGTTTACTCAAAGGCATTAACAAGGAAACACATTTAATTTCTGTACATGCATGTGTACTTAGACAGAGGGAATTTCCTTGTTATTTGAGTAGGAAGTTGCAGTTTTTTCTGAGCAAAAATAATTTTAATGATATGACGTCTAATATTTCTGTGATATTGACATTGCTCCGTTACTGCAGTTTATTTTATTATTTTTGTCCACACCCTTTATTATTGTGTGTGGCGCCCGTTTCAGCAGGCAGCCCACTGACAGGAGGTGCTTCCTACAGGTTTTCATGGACCAAAAGCACCTGTCATCCTTTCCACAAGAAATAATATGAAGCCAGAGTCTCCCAGAAGAGGATATTTTTGTGTTTGGTTGCAACATTGTTTCTGTTGAGTGTGCATTATTAATACTGTTGTCAGCATTGGGCCTTTTGAGCTTACCATCTGCATTTTGTCTTTCAGATGTGGGCCTATTTTTAAAGGAATAAACAAGTCAGAAATGAAAACTCGATCATGTTATTTCAGACCCATGTTTCTTTCTTCTGTGGAACACAAAATGAGATGTTGGGTAGAATCATTTTGATTGTATGGAAAGACCGATGCAATGGCTGAGACTGTCCATTCGGTTCCATTCAGTTTTGGGGTGAACCTTTTCCTTAAACACTTTACTTTTTTTGCATGACAGCTAAGATTTAATTTAACTGAAGTTTTGCCAGTTATATATATGCAGGCGCATATTAAAGACCCTTGTAAGAGGGTAACACGAGAGAGTTTTTCTTGTATTGTGCTTTGGGAGCGTGTTTTAAGTGGACTGATTGGCATGGCCTGGTTCCAGTGCACCGTCAGGCATTGTTTGTGCCAGACACCATGTTTGAGAGACAATTTTCTGGCAAGGGTCACTGGTGCTATAAGATCCCATTCTGAATGGACATCTGCCTTGGTGTTCAGTTGCATAGAAATGGCGCTGGTTGAAAAAGTTAATTTGCACCTTTACATTCAGTCCAAACTGGTCAGCCGCAATCTTGGCAGTACAGGAAGAAAGCCTTTTAATTTCAGCTTTAGTAAGATCTGGAAAGACTGGCTGTTTTGTGATTAAAGCTGTGTAGCTGTGTTAGATAACCATGCTTTTTTTTCTCAGCTGTGGGCTATTGCAGATATGTTCGAAAATGGATACCTTTTGTGTTAAATTTTAGTGTTTTTAGTGCCTTTATTCTGTCTGCCCCAGAATAGTTTTTGTGGCAAAGGCATCTCTTTCATTCCTTGCCGATGTCTCTTCCATCTGCTCATGAAGAGCAGCCCACAAATGGACACGACTCCCACTCTGATGATAATTTCAGCTACGCTCTTCTGTTACATCAGAATGATGCCAGATGAGACAACTGTCCATCTTTTTGCTAATTGTCACCATATTGCATACATTTGTCAAAGCAAAAGGCAGCTTTTAGAGCCTTTGACTATAAATTTATCATCATGATGTTTTGAATTCAATCTGTTTTAATGTGTAGCAGTGTGTAGTTGACATTTGTTTGTAGTTGTGTATTAGGATGTTTAATTGAAATGAGTGTGTACTAGAGTTGCTGACTTGACTTGATGTAACTGCATGTTCACCACCCTTCAAAGCCCATTTAAAACAGACCTTCCTTTTGACTTGCACATAAAATTAACTGCCTGTTGCAGAAACACTTTCCAAAGACTTTCTAAGTCCATGTTTAAGACTTTAGCTTGTGATTTTTGTTTTAAGTTGCAGTTTTGTCATAAAGTGTTATGAAACCCTTAAGTTTTGTTTGTAGATGGCAGAGTGTTCCTGAGATTTGCGCTATTTTTGTGGTTTCAAATGTTGACTCTCTATTAAAGGTAATAGCATTTTGATCAAATTGTCAAAGTCCATTTCAAAAACACAGACCTTTGATTTGACTCGCATATAAAATTAACTGCCTGTTACAGAAACACTTTCAAAATGGTGCCAAAGACTATATAAGTCTGCCTTCAAGACTTAATCTTGTGATTTTTATTTATTTATTTATTTTATTTTTTTTAAGTTGCTGCATTCAGTGTTGCACAGCTGTTATTCTCATCCTTTGGTGTGGCCTTTAGTGTGGTTATTGATGTTTTGTCATAAAATGTTGTGAAAGCCTTCGATTTTTGCTTCTACATGTCACAATGTTCCTGATATTTGCATTGTTTTTGTGTCTTCAGATGTTGGCTTTCTATTTAAGGTTATGCTGAAAGTTTTCTGAATCATACATGCATACTCAAAGTTGTTAGTACTGTAAGTGAGCTATCAGAAATGTTCAGTTTACTCTGTTTTTGCTTTAAATGTGTGTGTCGTAGCATCTCAGAAACCAAAAGCCCAATGAGCCTACGATTAGCAGTCTGAATGTTTTCTCAAGGATTTCGGTATGCTTTCAAGAAAGGTCATTCCATGTTGACCCCTGCACACAGGATTGAGGGCCCTTCAGGCCGTCCGTTCAGCTCCCACGGCACTCTGGGTTAATGTATACACAAAAACATGTACCGTCGCCAAAACTCAAACATAGGTTTAGATAATCATTTGTTCCTACGCTTTCCCAGCACCTTAGTCACCTTGCAAACATGTTTGTTACCATGTCTGCTCCAAAGAGATTTGTGAGTGATTCTGGCTTTATTGCTCAATGTAAGCATAATGATTTCAGTTTAGTTTAATCCAGATTTGCATTTACATTGGAAGTCGAATCAGGATTTGTACTCTTTGAACTGTGATAATCAGAAACGAGACCTTTTGCACAACATTTATGTCTTAATTTTAAAGGTCATCTTGTGACTTTTATTGCCCCGTTTCGTTCCATATTATGCATCTTTCTTTCACAACATGTGCATGTGATGTTGGATGCCAGAGGGAATCAAACCCCTCACAGCTTGAGTGTGTCTTGGGGGTTTATAATCATTGTGGTGGAATCAAATCTTTTTTTTTTACAAGAGTGATGGTTAAATGTTTGTTATGCAGCATCCCCAGCAGGGGCCAGCGGAAAGCTTTCATTACCCAGAGCTGATATCCGCCTCTGCTGGGAAGGAATCCCATCCTCACCGACAGTGGGAATTCCTTCTCCATACAGTCCTGGCCCTGGGGCCGGCAAAAAAACCCTCACACTCTGTTTCTAATTCCATATTGGCATGTTAAGGAGACTGTGCTTTGCAATTTCCCACCGCCCCCTTACTAGCTGGGGTGAGACCTTGTCGATCCGAGGAAGTGCTGATTACCCTACATGTAGCACAGACCGCCCCCTGCGTTCAATCAGCATTTCCCTTTTAAAGGGAGTTTCAAGGGACTGACTCCTCCTGCTGTACTCTGCCTGGCCAGGATGGGATATTTTTAGACAACTCCCGTTTTTCCCCCCTAGCCTCTTGTAACCACACGCTGTCCCCTCTTCACACTCCTGGTGCTTCCGTTAGTGACAGTGACCATACGACCCTATGAAATGACAGTTGGAGCTTTGTTGGCTTTTAGTTTGTGTGTGTGCTATCTGTGTATTTTAATACATTTTAAAATGTAAATTATTCATGTAATGGCAAAGCGGAATACATTACACTTCAGTGTGACTTGATCTTTCATAAATCATTCTAATATGCTGATTTGGTGCTCAAGAAACATTTCTTATTATTGATGTAAATTTTTAGCAGACTTATTCATTTTAGGCTTCATTTTTGAATAGAAAGTTCAAAAGAGCAGCATTTATTTGAAATATAAGTCTTTTATAACATTATAATAGTCTTTACCGTAAGTTGTGATCAATTTAATGTGTCCTTTTTTAGGGTTGGGCGATATAGCCTCAAAATTATATCACGATATTTCAAGAATATTTGTGATAATGATATTTATGACAATATACAAAAAAATATGGAACAACGTTTTATTGGTGACTGCAGCTGGCAGGCTGCAGCATTTATTAGTGCAAACACAATGAAGGGCATTTTCCATCCTTTTCCAATGAGCTACTGTCATTGATGACAGACTACCTAATTCGAAGTGTAAATCTATTGTCATAAGGTGGCAGAAGCAGCATTATAGTGCAATAGTAGTGACCAGTGTTGGGCAAGTTACTTTAAAAAAGTAATTATAGTTACTAGTTACTTCTCACAAATAGTAACTGAGTTACATCATTATAAAAGTAACCAATTACCAGGGAAAGTAACTATTGCGTTACTTTAAAAAAAAAAAACAGTTCAGATATGTCAAATAACTTGGATGCTTCCAATATTAAATGTTAAATGAATGAAATGGACACTACATGTAATAAATTATTATATTTAAACATTGTACACTAATACAAAACAACAATTTAATTTTTTTTAACATTCTAGCAGACAACAAAGCACAATTTAACTTAAAATTAATAAGTTAGTAAAATAATATTTTGAGGCCGTTTTTGAGACCCCCTTCTTGAATCAGGCATGCACATAAATGCAGTCTTGCTGAGCAGAAGGGAATTCTTTTAAAACATTAGAAAATATTACAGATCCCAATTTGAACACTATGCATGAACGCTGTATTAATAGAGCTGTTGTAATTATTATCATTATTATTGTCTTACTTTTTAATTTTATTTAACAGAACAACAGTAATATTACAATACTAACATTTATGAATGTTGATAGCATTTATTTTGACGGAAAACCGCAGGAAGTCCTCAATGCTTCTTTTTGTTGACAACAGATTTATAAATTATTATCATTACTAATTTGGGAAGATGCACATATCACATTGTCACATGCCTTGTAAAAAAAAAAAAAACATAAAAGTGTTACTGAGCAACTGATGAGTAACAGTTTCAGCGTAGATTTCCCTCGCGGTTTGGACTTTGAACCCTGGCTAATGAGACAGCGCCGCACAGTTTGAATGCAATTCATGTGTGCATTAGAAAACATAACGTTCTGCAGTGTATTTAATTGTTTAAGGCCATTTCCCGATTTTAATCATCATACAGTAACCAGCAACAACCACCCCTTCCTCTTTTCATGGAAGACGTGCGATGCAGTACTAAACGGTCGCGGTACTAAAACTGTCGGTGCTTGTAATGATTTTTGCACCTTTCTCTTAACAGTTTTAAATGCTTCCTCACTGCAGACACGTTTGCTGCATTAAGGCTGATTTATACTTCTGCGTCGGACGTACGTCGTAGCCTTTACGCTGTAGGTTATGCGTCACTTTTCATTTACACTTCTGCGTCGTCGTCCGCGTCGACTTGCAGTACACATTAGGGTTGTAACGATTACCAGTTTGACGATAAATCATGATAAAATTCACCACGGTTAGTATTACCGTTTAATTTTTTTAATTATCATTAAAACCGTATTCGATTACCGCGATTTGAACATCTCACGATAAATTAATACTGTCCAACATAAATCACAGTTTTCAGTAACAGTCTCACGTGCGCACAGCAGCAGAGTAACTTAGCAGAGTAAGTTTGAGTGAGAGGAGAGACATGTTTTAAGTGTGCGCACTCACTGGGCGAGAGCAGCGTGTATCTGAGCGCGCGTGTCCGTTTTTGTGCGAGAGCAAAGGAAATCCGCGTGCGAGCGCAGAGATTCGCACTCGCGCATTATATTAATGTGCTTTCGCTCTATAATAATGCGCTCTCAACATTTGTCATTAAAATAACGCCATAAACTTAGTTTCATTTTGAGTGAAAACACGGCGGAAAAGCTGGGAGGTTTTAAAAGAGTGCTGAGGGAATTATACAAATGAATATATGAATGAATTAATTATATGAATGTACCTCTGAAGGTTCTTACTGTCTTCAGAAACGATTCAGTGGCATTTTGTTTTCATCTTTGCTCCATGTAATACCTGAAGGAAGTGTTCTTAATCGCAATACTGCTTTGTGCACGGAGTTTACGGGAAACAGCTGTATTCAGCTTTTCCATCAGCGCCACCTGCTGTCTTAGAGTGGATTTACAGAGACTTATATTTACATTCAGCCTGTGTGCAGTTTCTGTCTGGCCAAAAACGGACCGAATTTGCATGCCCTGCTGTAAATTTTGACCAGTTGAAGGAAAAACAAGCTTATGTGGATTCTACACATTTAAACAATTCAGATAAATTATGTAGAATTATTTATGGAGCAGATAAAATACATATAACCATTTATTAATCAATTATCATTTTGACTTAACTCTTTTCTTTATTTAAAGGCTGAAATGTGAGGTTTAGCTTTTATATGAAAGTTTTTCAAAGCTTTATTTGAACATTTACATTAGATATTTGAACATGCTATTAAACTGTTTTCAGTCAAGTTGTCATTTAAAATCTGAACATCATTGGTAATGTTATTGTTTTAGTGATTATGCAAACAAAAAGTCATTTTATTTGTTGTTTGTTGATTTTTAAATGTAAAACTTGAAGTGATTTGTGTCTGCACTTTTTGAACATCTTCAGCACATTTTAATAATAGCGTGATAATACTGATAATCGTGATCATTTTGTTCACTATAATCGTGATAAGAAATTTTCATACCGTTACATCCCTAGTACACATGCAGACCGCTAGTCTGCAGTGTCCACGGGCATGTTGCATGTTGCAGAATTATAGCCATGACAGCAGCAAATCAAATCATTAAATAATTATTTAAATCTACAAAAACAAGACAACAACGGAACAGGAGATGACGACATTCTTTCAATCTACCACGGCAGATTAACATTGTTTGTCGCGGACAACTAGTGATGTATAATGCTATGTAGTATAATAAATAAGACACTTATTCTTTGCTTTGTTTTATTTTAAATAATAAGGTGTAACATTAAAGTGCACAAACACACACAAAACTCAAGTACATACGGAGGGAGGGGTTCTAGCAGACCAATCACAGCGCTTGCGTTCCACGTAGAGTTGACGCGCTGTTAGATTTTTGGAGAGGTGCACGTCAGGCTACGGCATAGGCTACGCCGTACCACACATAGCCTACGGCGTAGGTTCGACGCAGAAGTATAAAATTGGGCTTTAGTGCACGGCTGCGCACCTCTATTTAATCCTGTCACGTCATTGTTCGGTACAATTTATTTGGTCTTTTTGCTTATTCGGCCACCGAACAATCGGTGCATCCCTAGTAAATATGTCATCAAGTCGCTATATCATTGATATCGCAATATGACACTTTTTTTATCATGTAAAAATGTATACCGGTATTATCGTGGATGGTTTGATATGGCACGTCCCTAGTCCTTTGTGTACGAAAGTATTAAAAAAAAGTACTCACCACAACGTTTTGTGTATACTGTACTCAAGGCTCAACAATAAGGATGGCCAAAAAAAAAAAAAAACATTGTTCATGTGCATAATATAAATTTTCCTGGGAAAAGTGCAAAAAATTGACACCCTCCACTGCACAGGTTTTTGGCCAATCAAATGCTCTCTAGAATGTCCCTCCCCTGCTTAAAACAGGAACTACAAATATAAGGCTAATATCATAAAATCTGGTTGTTCCCTTATAGTTTATAAGACAGGGCTATTCAATTAGATTCATTTGAGGGCCAGATAATCGGACTGAAAATTTGAAGGGGGCCAATGGGGTGGGGGCCGTCCCGATCGCTTTCTGAGGGGGCCTATAAAATTAGAAATTCAATTGAAATGCATATTTAGCAGTAAAATAAACTATTACCAACACCAACATCTATAAAAGGTTAACATTAGTGCTGTCTAGCAATCAATTAAAAAAAAAAAATCACATTTTTCTGTAATTAATCATGATTAATCGCACATTTATATATTGATATTGTCACAATTTCACATTGAACCTCCAAAATGAATGTAGAAACAACATAAAGATGGTATATTTTAAATGTTTAATGGCATCTTTTTACCAAGTAGCCTATTATTAATGAAGTATTGATTCCAATATTGCTACTAGTGTCTCTGTTAAATGCATTTTACCTATTAATTATAGCCATTCAACACCACAGTATAATTAAAAGCCATTATTTTTTTAACATTTAATAGGCTCTGAAATATATAACAACTTTTAATGTAAGTGATTTTAAAACTGTCTTCACATAAACTATAAATTGTATATGCATAAACTAAACAGATTATTCTTATTCAAGCTTCAAAAGTTAATCCGCGACTAGAGCAGTCAGTGACTATTTCTGTTTTTCTTTTATTCTTTGATTTCCATCAAAGACAGACTTCAGCATATTTCACTTTAAAATCACCGCTGTCTCTTTAAAACCTGATGCACATGACACAGAACTGACAGTATTCGATTCTCCCAACTCTTTACGGTCATTTAAGACTATCTAACTCATTTAAGATATAACTCATTTAAGAACACGTTTATGAGGTAACTCGCCAAAACCGCGCATTTGTCATAATTGTGTGTGTTTTTGTCCGTTGAAATTTTATGGTTCTATGGTTCTGTAATGTTTTTTGCCATTTCGTTTAAAGAGATCCTATTATGCTGTTTTACAAAGTCTTGATTTTGTTTTGGGGGTGTACTAGAACATGCTCTCATGCTTGGTGGTTCGAATTATTTTTCACATAATTTACATTACAATATCTTTCTCCCCAGCCTGGCACAAACGGCTCGATTAGATCAGGGTTTTATGAAGGCCTGCCTTCCGAAAAACTAAATGTGTTGTGATTGGTTAGCTGTTCCAGTGCGTTGTGATCGGCGAACAGTTTAGACGGTGTTTCAGTACTGCCAAAGCAGCAAGTTCCGTCTGCTCCGGTATAGTTAAGGATGGCGTCAATATCGTCATATCAATTTGGGCCAGATTTAGACTCCGAGAATATTGAACAAGAGGATCGCACAGAACCTTTGCACGCACGGATATTGCAAATTGGGGTTATAATGCTCAGGAACAGAGTTAAAAATAAATTGCAACCACTGTTTCCTGACATCGTCTGCTTTAAGAAGGAAAAAGACATTTGGGCACGGGGGTGAAAAAAACAGCGTGTCTTCGACATAGCGAAAACTTGATGCTACAGCAGTACTACTTCGTCGTTGTCTTGTCTGAAGCATTCAACCAAGCGTTCTAACCACGACCTCGCTCCTCCCCACCCCCCAACCATTCGAATTTCTGTAGGTGGGATTTATTTTAATGATATTCTAATGGGCCGCTTTGTGATATTACAACACCTGGAAAAAAGTCTGCAGTCCAAACGAGCCGTTCGTTGTAGTTCTTGAAAAGGGATATTTTTTAAAAACGAAATATCTCCCTTTGGAGTGGACTTGTAAGATTTGTAACTTTGTAGATCTTTTTTATGCACAAACATACACACTACACACTGACTAAAATTCAAAAAGTGATAGGACCCCTTTAATGTGACACAGATGAGTCACTCCATGGAAGCTTCATATTCTGGTTTGTTTGGTAATGCACACTAGGCTGTCCTTTATTTGTTCCCATTTAGGAACTTCGTTCAGACCATTGTTTGATAAATGAACCTCCTGGGGAAGTGACACTAAGGAACGAAACTGTCTTGGACAAACTTGTATTTGTGCTCTTCCATGTTGTTTATTCAGATGGGTTTCAGTACTACTGCAGATGACACTAAATCAGAATGTGACAACACATGGACCAAAAGAAAACCGATTTCCACGAAGACGTAAATTAGCTTGTATTAGCCCTGTTATCTCGCCCCCTGCTAAATTAAATGAATTAAACCTCATTTTTTCTGGGGTTTTTTTTTGGGGGGGGTTCAGTAGGCTTTTAAATGAAGATGCTAGCAGTCACATTCCTTCCCAATAACCCCACAGAGACATCATATTGCTTTTCAGCCAATGCATCCTTCATTTGAGATGCAAACCTTGTCATGAGCCCACGGATCTGTGTTCCATATGAGGGTCCAAAACCTTATTTTCTGTAATTGCTGAATTTGCACCTACACACTTAGACAGCTAGTTCACTGGATGATCCCTAGAGGATACGCATACTTGTTATTGAAACTGTTGCAATTGCTTGTGTGGGTGTTTGGGCTTGTCGATTCCAATTATGCCTTCAATTCTTCTCTTGATTTGAGTTTTAAACTCCTCCCACACACACACACACACTCTTACTAGTAGCAGTCTCATTATTGGCTCTCTGTTGCAACCTCTAGTGTGCTTTGAGACTATTTGAGTGATATAAGCCTAATTCTGTCTCGCATCATTTTTGTAGATATTGGCTGCATTTTTAAATCTAGAAGCTTTGTTTGTTTGACAATTTTTGGCATTTAAAAACAAATAAAACATTATTTTTTTATTACAATTATATAAGAAATGCTTAAACTTATTAAAAACTTTTATATTCATATTAAAATATTTTTAAAAATAGCATTCAAAACTAAATTTAAAACACACAAAAAATAATAATATTTTTTTTTCCTCATCAGCTCTGCCTCTAAACTGTGAGAACACCCCACTCTTTTCTCCGCGCCGTGCCATAGGATGTCCCGCAGCCCTGAGGTGAAGGAGGACCCCATGGAGTGCCCACTGTGCATGGAACCATTGGAAATTGACGACGTCAACTTCTTCCCTTGCACCTGCGGCTATCAGATCTGCCGCTTCTGCTGGCATCGCATACGCACAGACGAGAACGGCCTCTGCCCGGCCTGCAGAAAGGTAACCAATGAGCCAGTACAGCACACAAACCAATTTGGGTAGAATCATCCTTGACTACTTATATTAAACTATGCAAGTTATTAAACCTGCAAACTAAAATGAGATCTAGTTTACATGTTGCAATTTGGGCTTTACCACTTGATTGCATTTATAAAGTTTTAACCCAAGGAACCTTTGACACTTGAATTTATTTCTAAGAAACTGCTCTATTGGGGAGCTCCAGGAGATGAGTTTTAATGGCTAGCTTTCAGTATCCCTCCTCCTGTTGCCTCAGGGTCTGCGTGATTTTTATCGTTGCTGTACAGCTGTGTGGAGGGAACATGTGCAGCACAACAGGCTTCCAGTTCTTGTATTCTTTTTCTAAACACTCCCAGACAATCACTTAAATCAGTCCCTGTAGTGTCCAGTTTACCGCTGCTTCTTAGCCTTTATTTGCAGGATGCATGTTATTCTTTCCAGTTTTATTGCAGCATATGCCATACAATATCATGCTCTTCATTCCAGTTGTTGATCTTAAAGATAATCCCAGGGTATCCACTGATCCTTAGTCAGTATCATATTAAAATTTCTTTTTAAAATGAAAGCCTGCATAGTCATAAACAGCATATAAAAACATTTTATTCAATGTGGGAATTCGGGAGAATGCATTTGACAGCTCTTTATGTGAGTTTTAGTGTATTTATGTGTTTAAATATTGCTGTTTATTAAAATGCATCAGTATATTGTTACATATAATATGTAACAATATATTGATGCAAAAAATTATTCACTTGGGAAAATTATTTTGCATTGCTATAAAATATTAAATGAAAAGGTTTTGATTAAAAAATTTCAGACGTTTATTTGAGTATTTTATTTAATTGATTTTTACCATTTGATGCTGATATGATCAAATTATTTAAATGTAATTTTGTCATTAATCATTTAGTGAAGCACAATCTTCAAGAATGAATTCATCTAACATTTAAGATCTTGTGTTTGGTTTAGCCCTATCCAGAAGACCCTGCGGTCTACAAACCTCTCTCTCAAGAGGAACTTCAGAGGATAAAGAATGAGAAGAAGCAGAAGCAGAATGAGCGGAAGCAGAAGATCACAGAGAACCGCAAGCACCTCTCCAGTGTGCGAGTCGTCCAGAGAAACCTGGTGTTTGTGGTGGGCCTTTCACAAAGACTCGCCGATCCCGAGGTGATACAGCAAAATACACTGACCTCTGTGTAACTGATGTTCCTCTCACTCAGGATAAATGACTCCATTGCACTAAAGCTTGATATTTATCTTGGTGGTATTTGGTAGTAAGCTCTCAAAATTCACCCACAGTTGGTTTCTGTGCTTTATAAAAGTTTCAGTGCAAGCAAGATATGAAAAAGTACGCATTTTTCTGTCCCATCAAGGTCTTATCTGTTTTTTTAACTGTTAAAAAATGAAGGTTAAGGTAAGGAGGATTTGTCCCAGCTCCTAAAACATTCCTGATCAGGTGAAAAGAACATTTAAAGTACTTTTTTGAGTTCATATCCTTTTGTGTAAAAAGACCCACCTGACTCACAGGATTTATAATCTTATTCTGACTCCAATCAAGTAGTTACTAGTGGTTGACCCATATAGGTATCATAATTTCATTTAAAGTTAGTAAATAACAGCCATCAAGCTTTCTGTAATTAAAACTGCATTTTACATAATATCCAAAATAAATAATTTGAAAATGAATAAATTAGAAAGAATAAATTGAACTAAATAAATGGATTTATACACTTTTTGATTTTGTAATCCTGTTATAGTTTTTATTTTTTTTATTCTTTTTTTTTTTTTTTTAAATATAAAGAAATTGTGAGTCTGTGTGCACTGGTAATCATATTAATGATAATTTTGCACACAGTGAATATGATGTATAAATACATATTTTCTGAATGCTGACAGTTTATTTAGAAGCATTATAGCTATTATTGACAAAACTAAGGAGCTCCTGTGCTCTCAGTCCTGCTTATGATAAAAGTCCTCCTTATGACTTATAAAAGTCCTGCTTATTGATTTATGCTGAGAAGTAAAAAAAAAAAAAAAAGAAAAAAAAGGACAAATATCGACTGCAATATTGGTGATATACTGGTAAACTGCTTGTAGTTACTGGTGTCAATGTAAAAATATGCATTGTGGAATCACACTGACTGCATTGTTTTTCAGATATGAAAAAGCATAATTTTTGATGCTACTATTCTCCATTATTATGGTATTTCTTTTGGCATATTGTACAGGATCACTTCCATCTGGCTGCATGAAACTCCTTGAAGATGTGTAGATTTGATTTTATGCCACATATCATCAAATGGAAAAAAGAGACCATAAATGGTTTCCTGGGAACTGAAAGCTACCTGCCCACCAGCTGCACTTAGCCTGCATAACCAGCCCACGAAAACAGCTTTCACTCTCTTTTCGCTCCCTTCTCTCTGACACTCTTTCTCTCCCTCTATTTGCCATCACAGCTGACGTCATGTACCCTGAATAGATCTCAGCAGAGAACAAGTTATTCAGTGTGAAAAACTGAGAGAGTGAGAACATGCCTTCTAAATTCAAGAGCGTTCGAATGAGATAAGGAGAACAAAGCTTTAAAAACATCAAATCTACATTGTGACGATGTTTTTATGCGGTTTGTCTGCCTGAATGTTCTTTCTATACCAATCATCCCTTCACTTTTCAGTCTCTGTGCCTTCATTTATTTCACACTGAGGGTGTGAAAAAGAACAAAAAACTGAAAGCGAGTGAGGCCGCTACACTCGAACAAAGACTGCAAAGAAACATCCGGGCTGCTTTCACAGTTCAAGAGTGACCAGAATCTCAAAAGCACCATGCCGTCGAGGCGAAGCCCTCCGCCAATGAACTGTCAGTCACCCGCCAGAGACCTACTTGTGTGCCACACTTCATTTTCACTGTTGATTTGGCTGAACATTGTGGACATCCTGTTGGTAGTGTTTAGGTCATCGGTTCTCAATACAGTACGTCATTCACGCAAATCCTGTTTTTTATTTCATCCTCAAAAGCCTTGTGTAAAATGGTTTACTTATGTAAGGTTTTATAAGTAGAAACAATCTTTGTTGGTGTAAAAACAGAGTTTAAATTGTTAAATGATATTTGCCACAGTGCTGATGGGGTATATTTAGTTCCTAACCTAGATTTTATATGCCTTTCTCATATAATAAAAGGTGATTGAGTCATATCCTTCCGATGAATCATGATAATCAGGTGTGCTCTCTCCCTGTGTGACTCAACTAATCAAACTGCATTTGCATGAGCTGTTGATGATCTGCAAACAGCAATCAGGTGTTTTTAAATATATAACTGATGTCTGATTGCAGGTCTTAAAAAGGCCGGAGTACTTCGGGAAGTTTGGGAAGATCCATAAGGTGGTCATCAATAACAGCACTTCTTATGCTGGCTCACAGGTGAGCTTTGTTTTCTTCCCAGCTAGCCTAGTGTCTGCTCAAAAGATTTAAACAAGCGAATATTTTGCATAATAAACATTTTTACAGGACCTGCCATTTGTACTGATTTGCGCGTTTTGATTTAGTCATCTAATATGCTTTAATATTTGTCCCCAGGGTCCTAGCGCCAGTGCCTACGTCACTTACATTCGATCAGAAGATGCCCTCAGAGCTATACAGTGTGTTAACAATGTTGTAGTAGACGGCAGAACACTTAAGGTAATGAAAACTTAGAACAAAAATAGTCTAATATTATGAAGAATTAGTTACTTCCAGTGTGCATTATATCTAAATATGCCATTTTTCATGCAGGCTTCTTTAGGTACAACAAAATACTGCAGTTATTTTCTAAAAAGCATGCAGTGCCCCAAACCAG
Organism: Spinibarbus caldwelli; assembly: GCA_039654775.1. Classification (NCBI taxonomy): domain Eukaryota; kingdom Metazoa; phylum Chordata; class Actinopteri; order Cypriniformes; family Cyprinidae; genus Spinibarbus; species Spinibarbus caldwelli. The sequence goes on along the minus strand of CM077228.1, from coordinate 9,715,503 downwards.
ACTGTATGTATCTTCACGAGCTGGGAGACGAAGCTGCTAGTTTCACGAAAGAAGAAATGCAGGTAATGTTGCTGCTTCCTGCTTTTTAACTTCTTTATTGACATTGACAGACTTGCATCTGAGCTCATAACATTTGACATTGCAGGCAGGGAAACATCAGGAATATGAACAGAAGCTCTTACAGGAGCTCTACAAAACAAACCCCAACTTCCTGCAGAGCTCAACAGGGGAGAAGACAAAGGGCAAATCAGGCACATCACAGAGGTTTGTACTGAATCATACCTTTCACACCAGCTCCAATTAAAAACCTATTTATTTATTCTTTCATTTAGTAATAACACTTGGAAATATGGAAGTTATTTCATATTTTTGATGACTTTATTGTTCAGAGTTATACGAAAACTATAATTATGAGTAGTGAAGTTATAATTAAAATGAATTCATTATAATTTGTTCATTTATATTTTCATTAAGCATTAAAATATCAATAATGAATATGGGAAAATTGTTTTGTCGGTGTCTTCCTCTACATTTTAATGTTTCTATCATATTTAAAGTTTCATATCATATTCCCCAGTTCCAACAGTAACAACAAAGAAGCTTGGCCTTCGTTACAAACCACAGGAAAGACGCCCAATGGGCTTCCAGAACACCATAAGACCCCACCCCTAGATGGCGGCTCCGACTCTGAAAACATGACTCCAGACGGTCTGGACACAGAGCTCGGCCTTGGATCCATCACTGGCCTGCCTCCCTTCACATCAAACTGTGACTCTGTCAGGTAGCCAGCCTGTGAACTTCTGCCTAGTGCCATATTCTGTCAGCCTTTTTTTCTTTGCCAAATTATTTGAAAAACTTCATAATCTTTTCTAAAGTACTTAAGGGCACCTTGGGTTCAAGGTATTGTTGGATAGTAATATAAACACTGAATACTCTAGAAGGACAAAATGCATTACAGTAAATTTATTTGTGAAATTACACTTCTTTTCTTTGTGATAATTAAGGACATTTTCTCCCAAACATTACCTTAATGCTGTCAGACATTTTTTAATGAAAACTTTTCATCTTTCTAAATGAGCTTAATACAGTTTAACTTGTAATACAGTAATTCATGTACTGTATGAATGTAATTGATTCAAGTTTGTATTATTTTCCTGCAGCCCAAATAACAAACCTTCAGATTCCATTGGTATAAGTAACGGAGAAACATCACAAGTAAGTTCAGGATCACACTGCTGATCATTATTTACCTTTCTGAATGGAAAGCTGTACAGATATCTAAACCACTTTTCTTTAAATAGAGCAGGTAATGTTTTAACCCAAGTTAAAAACACACATCCTGATTTAATTTTTTATTTTTTTTTATTTTCTCTCCCTTACTAAATCCTCCAGATTTCCGGCCATGACTCTCCATCGCCGCCTCCTGGCCTGTCCAAGCCATCTCTAGTGGTGCCTATCTGTGTAGCAGGGCTGACAGTACAGTCGCCTTTTGAAGGAGCAGCAGCCGAGTCACAATCACTCTTTTCAGACAACAGCAACTTCCGACACCCCAATCCCATCCCCAGCGGCATGTCCGGCTTTTCCAGTTCCCTTCACAGCAACTCCGATTGGCCCACTGCCCCAGAACCACAGAGCCTCTTCACGTCAGGTACCTAGACCCATTTACACTTTACATCTCAAGGGCCAAATATTATTTGCACCACAAAAAGCACCACATTACACATAAAATGTACAATTCTCCTTCTTCATTCCGACAGATACCATACCAGTGTCGTCCTCTACAGACTGGCAAGCAGCCTTTGGTTTCGGTTCTTCGGCCAAGCAACAGGATGACGACCTCGGCTTTGACCCATTTGACGTCACCAGTAAGGCACTGGCTGACCTTATAGAGAAAGAGCTCTCAGTTCAAGACAAAGCCTCCTTGCCCATGACCGGCACAAAATCAGCGCCAGTCTTCCCTCACGGGCCTTTACTCGGCCCGCTCCACAACGCCCCTTCCATGAAAGGCCCACTTCAGCCCCCCACATCCTCACACTTCGCCCCAAACTCCAGCTTGCCTTCACGGGGCTTCTCCCAGCTCCCACACCGCACTGTCTACAATTCCTTCAGCTTTCCCGGTCAGACGCAAACCTCTCGCCACAGTTGGATGGGCATGCCCATGCGCAATAACCTCCCTCACTTGAATCACACCAGAGCCCCTTCTTCTGCTGCACAGCACAGCAGCTTTTTGGACTTGAACTTGGTGCCACAACAGCAACATCATCACAATACGGTGCTCGGAGGTATTCATATAACAGGTAAGTGCAAACCGGTGCTGGGGATCTGTGTGTGTATATCAATACATTTTTTTTTAGATGGATAGATAGACAGACAGACAGACAGACAGATAGATATACACACATCTTTCTATCTATCTATCTATCTATCTATCTATCTATCTATCTGTCTATCTATCTATCTACAGTCATGGCCAAACATATCGGCACCCTTGGTAAATATGATCATAGAAGGCTGTGAAAGTTAATCTGCATTGTTAATCCTTTTGATCTTTTATTTTAAAAAATTCACAAAAATCTAACCTTTCATTGGATAATAAGAATTTAAAATGGGGGAAATATTATGAAATAAATGTTTTTCTCTAATACACGTTGGATACAATTATTGGTACCCATAGTAATTCTTATGAGTAAAATATCTCTGAAGTATATTCCCATTCATATTCACAATTTTGAGCACTCCAGGGTGATTATGAACATGAAATTATCCAAGCATGGCTTCCTATTTCACAGAAATATAAATAGGAGGGAAAACAAAGCCTAAATTCCCTTAATCATCCATCACAATGAGAAAAACCAAAGAATATATTTCTGATGTGCAGCAAAAGATAATTGAGCTTCACAAATTAGTGAAGTGGCTTTAAGAAAAGAGCTAGAGCAGTGAAAATTCCCATTTCCACCATCAGGACAATAATTAAGAATTTCCAATCAACATAAAATGTTACGAAACTGCCTGGAAGAGGACGTGTGTCTATATCGTCCTAATGCACGGTGAGAAGGAGAGTTTGAGTGGCTAAAGACTCTCCAAGGACCACAGCTGGAGAATTGCAGAAAAATATTTGAGTCTCGGGGTCAGAAAACCTTTAAAAAAAAAAATTGTCAAACAGCACCTACATCACCATGTGTTGTCTGTGAGGGTTTCAAGCAAAATTCTCCTCACTCATCCATATCCAGCATATTCAGTTATCAGACACGACTGGAACTTCAAATGGGACTGGCTTCTATGGTCAGATGAAACTAAAAAATGAGCTTTTTAGCAGCAAACACTCAAGATGGGTTTGGTGAACACAGGGATAAAAAGTACCCCATGTGTACAATGAAATATGCTGCTGTATTTTTGATGTTGTGGGCCTATATTTCTGCTGGAGGTCCTGGACATCTTGTTTAGACACAGCATCATGGATTCTATCAAATACCAACAGATAAAAAAAATCAATAAGTGACTGACTCTGTTAGAAATCTTATAATGGGCCATGTTTGGATCTTCCAACCATACAATAATCCAAATGTAAACCTCAAAAACAACACAAAAATGGGTCACTGAGCACAAAACCAAGCTTCTGCTATGGCCATTCCAGTCCTCTTACCTGAACCCTATAGAAAATGAGTGGGGTGAACTGAAGAGAAGAAGCACCAACATGGAGCTGGGAATCTAAAGGGTCTGGAGTGATTCTGGATGAAGGAATGGTCTCTGATCTCTTGTCAGGTGTTCTCTAACCTCATCAGGCATTATAGGAGAAAATTTAGAGCTGTTAAACTGGCAAATGGAGTATTGAATAAAAGGGTGCCGTTAATTGTGGCCAATGTGTATTAGAGAAACATTTTTCATAATGATATTTCCCCCCATTTTAAATTCTTATTATCCAATGAAAGGTTAGATTTTTGTGAATATTTTTTTTAAATAAAAGATCAAAAGGATTAACAATGCAGATTAATTTTCATAGCCTTCTTTGATCATATTTACCAAGGCCATTTTTGGCCATGACTATCTCTCTCTCTCTCTCTCTCTCTCTCTATATATGTGTGTGTGTGTGTGTGTATGTATGTATGTATGTATGTATGTGTGTGTATGTAGTTGACAAATAAAAATTGGACTGTCCTATGGTGTGACATAGCAAAGATGTAGAAAAAAAAACTAATATACAAATAACATGAGAAAAATGTATCTTCTTTCTTAGTTACAAATAGTATGAGAGAGGTTTATCTTCAATGTTAGAGGATTTTTTTTTTTTACATTTTTCCATCACACCATAGGACACATTGTCAATTACCCATATATGTACTATATGTACAGTATATATAAAAGATGTAAAAAAACAACGCGCACATGGAATGCACACACATACACACACACACACACACACACACACATATATATGTATGAACATTACGAATAAATTGATTAGACATCTAAAAAATGTAAACATTTAATAAAAATAAAAAATATGAAAATATATTCTTTATACTAGTTTAATATTGTTCTATATTTAATAAAAACTAATAATTTTTTTTTTTTTAAATGGACTTCTAAAGTTGCAGTACATGTAATTTACAGTATATGTGTTTGCATTATGGGTAACTTAAATTATGGGTCATTGCAAACTCAGTCACTGGAGGGCAGTGTGGTGCTGTTTTGATAGCATGCAGAAATGTACATAATCAGAGCTCTGTCGTAGAAGATTCTGGTGATTGCCGAGGGCTCTCTCATGGAATGAAACCTCATGATTTGAAGTATAGCAGTGAGATCGCTGTCACATTTAGTGCTGATACAAATTGTACAGAATATAATCATCATCCCCTGAGGACATCTTCGTTACAGAACTGCAATTTTGCGTAATGCATGATGGGCCAGCCCACTTTTTTTTTCTTACCTTTAGCATTTTATGTTTCTGTGATTTATGTGGTGGACCTCTGAGTGTGGGTGTCCACCTCAGGCAATAAACGCTTTTATTTAAAGTCAGTCTAGCCTAATTAATTCAGTTTGACTTGAAAAGACAGATGGTTTTCCTGACCTGAACTCTGAGCCTAAACTTAAACAAAGATTAATGTTTACAAAGATTCATCTTTGTGCTCTGAATGTGAGAACAGCCCGTAACTCTCAAGAAAATATCAAATATACTGGTATTATCCATCTGAAGAGAAAGTACTCAGACAGGGGGTAGAGGCTACAGTTTGACATTTCACTTAAGCCCTTACCTGAACCCGTCAGCGAAGAGCCAAGCTGAAAAAAAAAAAAAAAACATCCAGATATCAAATATCATAAAACAGCCCCAGTTTGGTTTGATACCATGACAACATAGACAAATATCATGCAACTGAAAAAATGCATTTAAGTCAGTAGCGTCAGTTAGTTACTCCCCAAGCACGTCCTGAATTGATCATTCAGAAATTCAGTTCATTTAAATAGAAAGTGTTTCCTTGCGGTCTAGCTTTAGGGCTTTTTATGTGAGACAATCTAATCTGCTGACACTGCTGTGGAAGTGTAGTATTTTCTAACAGGCTGTTTGTTTCTCAGCGTGCCTCCTAGTTTTTAAGATTAGATTAACTTGTATTTCAGACGGTGCAAAAATAAGGGAAGGGAAATTGGAATTGACCTGAGGGTTTCATTACTCATAGAAACAATGAATAACTGGCATGACTTATTTTTTTGAATACTACTGGCTCCATTTCTGGCTCTGTTGTGCTATGCAGTGTATTTTATGTTTGTTTCTTAAATCCATGGGTCTCAGTGAGAGAAATGGTCTTCCCTGTTTGCAGTGGTGTCCTCAAGAGGATGCAACTGCCCAGGACCTGGGAGGGGAACGTTGCATTATTTACGAAGAAGAGTCGAGATACCAAAATAGGCTGGAGGAGCCAACACATGCAGTCTCATAACTTGTTAGATGTGTTGTTTGAGTGAGAGATCGATTTCTGCTATATTGAAAATGTAGATTTTGATAATTGAGAATTTTTTGAAGTAAGCAAATGATAAATGGAAAAATATAAGCAGATTGTTCGACTTTTTTTTTTTTGAGTTGTTTGCTTGATTGTTTTGTTCTGATGATTTTTTTATATATATATATATATATATATATATATATATATATATATATATATATATATATATATATATATATATATATATATATATATATATAAATATAAATATAAAATCCTGATTTTGTGTTAATGAAATCAGTGTACAGTAATTCATTCATTTTTATTTACTATAAATGCAAAAATAACTGAAAACATACGTAGGCTATATGTAATATTTTAATCATCCAAGTTAACATGATTATCAGCCGATTCTACAACTCGAATTCCGGAAATGTTGGGACGTTTTTTTTAATTTGAATAAAATGAAAACTAAAAGACTTTCAAATCACATGAGCCAATATTTTATTCACAATAGAACATAGAGAACATAACAAATGTCTCAAAGTTGGCACGGGGGCAACAAAGGGCTGAAAAAGCAAGAAATTTTGAAAAGATTCAGCTTTGAGAACATCTAGCAACTAATTAAGTTAATTGACATCAGGTCTGTTACATGATTAGTTATAAAAGGGATGTCTTAGAGTGGCAGAGTCTCTCAGAAGTAAAGATGGGCAGAGGCTCTCCAATCTGTGAAAACAACGTTCCTCAATGTCAAATTGCAAAGACTTTGCAAATCTCATCATCTACAGTGCATAACATCATAAAAAGATTCAGAGAAACTGGAGAAATCTCTCTGCGTAAGGGACAAGGCCGAAGACCTTTGTTGGATGCCCATGGTCTTCGGGCCCTCAGACGACACTGCATCACTCATCGGCATGATTCTGTCGTTGACATTACTAAATGTGCCCAGGAATACTTCCAGAAGCCACTGTCGGTAAACACAATCCACCATGCCATCTGCAGATGCCAACTAAAGCTCTGTCATGCAAAAAAGAAGCCATATTTGAATATGGTCCAGAAGCGCCGTCTTGTCCTGTGGGCCAAGGCTCATTTAAAATGTACTGTTTCAAAGTGGAAAAGTGTTCTATGGTCAGACGAGTCCAAATTTGACATTCTTTTTGGAAATCACGGACGCCGTGTCCTCCGGGCTAAAGAGGAGGGAGACCTTCCAGCGTGTTATCAGTGTTCAGTTCAAAAGCCAGCATCTCTGATGGTATGGGGGTGCATAAGTGCATACGGTATGGGCAGCTTGCATGCTTTGGAAGGTACTATGAATGCTGAAAGTTATATAAAGGTTTTAGAGCAACATATGCTCCCCTCCAGACAACGTCTATTTCAGGGAAGGCCTTGTTTATTTCAGCAGGACAATGCAAAACCACATACTGCAGCTATTACAACAGCATGGCTTCGTAGTAGAAGAGTCGGGGTGCTGAATTGGCATGCCTGCAGTCCAGATCTTTCACCTATAGAGAACATTTGGCACATCATTAAATGAAAAATACGTCAAAGACGACCACGAACTCTTCAGCAGCTGGAAACCTACAGCATCTCACAAAAGTGAGTACACCCCTCACATTTCAGCAACAATTTCAGTATATCTTCTCAAGGGACAATACTACACAAATGAAACTTGGATACATTTTAGAGTAGTCAATGTGCAGCTTGTATAGCAGTACAAATTTACTGTTATCTAAAAATAACTCAGCATATAGCCATTATTGTCTAAATAACTGGCAACAAAAATGAGTACACCCTAAGTGAACATGTCAAAACTGTGTCCAAAGTGTCAATATTTTATAGGGGCACCATTGTTATCTAGCATTGCCTTAATCCTCCTGGGCATGGGATTGACCAGAGCTGTACAGGTTGTTGCTGGCATCCTCTTCCACTCCTCCACAATGACATCACGGAGCTGTTGAATGTTAGACATATGGTGCTTCTCCACCTTCCGCTTGAGGATGCCCTACATGTGCTCAGTAGGGTTCAGGTCTGGAGACATACTCGGCCACTCCATCACCTTCAACTTCAGCTTCATCAGCAAGGCAGTTGTCATCTTGGCGGTGTGTTTGGGGTCGTTATGTTGGAAAACTGTTGTTCGGCCCAGTTTCTTAAGGGAGGGCATCATTTTCTGCTTCAGAATGTCACAGTACAATCCATGTTTCCCTCAATGAACCGCAGCTCCCCAGTACCTCCCCAGTCCCCAGTACCACCACCATGCTTGACTGTAGGCAAGACACAATTTTCTTGGTACGCCTCACCAGGGCGTCGTCACACATGCTGGACACCATCTGAGCCAAACAAGTTTATCTGAGTCTCATCAGACCACAGGACAGGGCTTTCTTGTGAGCCAGCTTCAGAAGAGGCTTCCTTCTGGGATGACGGCCATGCAAACCGACTTGTTGCATTGTGCGGTGTATGGTCTGAGCACTGACAAGCTGACCTTCCGCTTCTGCAACCTCTAAAGCAATGCAGGCAGCACTCAGGCATCTTTTTTTTTTTTTTTTTGAAGCCAGCTTCTGCACCTGACGCACAGCACGAGGACCTAACTTCTTTGATTGACCCTTGCGAGGCCTGTTCCGAGTAGAACCATTCTTGGAAAACCTCTGTACGACACTGGCCACTGTACTGTAACTCAGTTTTAGGTTGTTTTAGGTTGTTGTCTTCTTATAGCCTAGGCCATCTATGTGGAGAGCAACAATTCTAATTCTCAAATCCTCAGAGTTCTTTGCCATGAGGTGCCATGTTGAACATCCAGTGGTCAGTATGAGAGAATTGTACTCAAAGCACCAAATTTTAACTGCTCTAATACAAGATACACAAATTTGTATAGTCCTGTCAAGCAGACAAAAACATGAACATGATGAGTAGGACATGTGGCTTTGCATGGTTAAACGACATATAGCTGTTATCACTTAGGGTGTACTCACTTTTGTTGACAGCTTTTTTGACATTAATGGCCGTATGTCGAGTTATTTTCAGAGGACAGTAAATCTTTACTGCTATACAAGCTGCACATTGACTACTCTAAAATATATGCAAGTTTAATTTCTATAGTATTGCCCCTTGAGAAGATATACTAAAATGATTGCCGAAATGTGAGGGGTGTACTCACTTTTGTGAGATACTGTATATCAGGCAAGAATGGGACCAAACTTACTGACCCCAAACTTTTGAACAGTGGTGTTTATAAAAGATTCTGAATTGAATTACAAAAATAGCTTTAATGTGATGTATACATTGCTGTGGTTACTTGTTCATTTAATGTTTTATCAATGCCCCAGTCTAACTGATATATTGTTCATCACAAAACAGAAAACTGAATGATGCAAAAAAAGACCTACTTTACACCCTCTACAGCCCTGCAAGACAAATTTAGTTTCTTCACTCTGCTGACGTGATTCTGAGTTTAACTTTTGTCCCATCTGCATAAATAAAACATGACGACACTTGTTTATCTGCGTATGCTAATGCGAACATGGGTGATTGTGTTAATGCCTGCCACACTTGGCTAGATGAGCACTTTCTAATCAGAAGTAAGAACTGTGGAGAGGTTTAAAAAGATCACCTCATTCACGTTATTCAACACCTCATTCATCTTATCTCCTCCTTCAGAGGTGTTTCATTAAAGCCCAGTCCCCCTCAAGTGTTGATATTGAGTGTCTAGATTCTCATATTGGCTCGTTCTCACACTTGACTTGTTTATCTGCACAGGTTTGACGGTATCGACTGCAGAACCAATTCAGCGTTTCCCAAGTGAATGTGTCACTTCCTCTGTGTTTGAGGCCTGATCGCTGTTATTTTGGTGGCTGAGAAAAAGAAACAGTCACTGGGAAAACATCTACTGTAAAATAATGAAATATGGTAGAATTTTGTATTCTCCATGCAGAATATGCATGTATACTCATCAATGGAGAAACATGCTTTTTGCATCAAGATGATGTATTTAGTACATCTCCCAACAGGGGCTACCTGGCCCCTGCTTACCAGCCAAACTTTAGTTGAGATCCATTATGTCTGGTTTTAACTGACTAATGGAGTAATAAACACATCGCTGACTTTGCAGCATCCATAGTTTTGACCCTTGCCCGCGCTCAGGAGAAACTCCTGTCAAATGGTGTCAGAGGGGAGCTCCAACTGCTCCTTAAATTCCCATGTTGCCAAATAATTAAATTACAACATGACCTGTTTGACAGTATCAGTGCGTCTGGTGTCTTGGCCGGATGCACCTTTATTGTCTGAAGACCTTTTAACAGCAGGCTGTCCCAGTAGACTCCCATCTTGCTGGTGGTAGTACACTTGCATTTGTTAGTACAGTTACAGTGAGGGATAGAGTTGGACTGTAATACTAAAAAAAAAATTCAGTAACACTTAACTTAAGGCTTTTGTGTAATGCATTAATAGGTCAGTTATTAATAGGTATAATGCATTATAATTATTCATGAGTATTTTAATACATTATATCTTATATTAAATAATAACCAAATTTTAAAATGCATAGTGTAACAATGAATTGATAAGTGTTATAATGTATTAAATGTGGTTATTCATTAGGTGTTACAAGGCATAATTAATGCATTAAAACTACTTTTATAATGCATCATACATAAAGGCTTTGTGTTACCAAAATTTCATAACTTTTTTTTTTTTGATATTTTGTCTATTTTTTTCCTGATATACGTTTGCTTTGAAGTCTTCTGAAATTATTTTTTGACAATTTTTATTTTTTATTTTTTTTAAAAATCTCACAGATTATTTTGCGCAATTAGACTGTATTTATTAAAATATTCAAATAGAAAAGTACCATGTTTATTCAAAATGTTTATTGCAAGAAATGTAATTTAATTGAAAATGCTTAACTAAAGAAACAGGGAAATTAAAAAAAAATGTAAGTGTAATTTAATTTGTGTTCTATTTAATTTTAATTTTAATAAATTTTTAATGAATACTCCAATACGGTGAAATGAAATGTATATTTGTAATAGTTACCTAACTGTAATTATGCTAAAACATTTGTATTGCCAACTGTAATGCCTTGCAAGGACTTGGAAATTTCGGTGATGCAAACAAATTGTTGAAACAATGTTTTTAACAGATGAAAAGGACAATTTATAGATTTGTGAAAATGAATCCAACTTCCCAACCTCTCTGCTTTATTCTAATGAGGTCATAATCAGAGATTATATAAAAATTAATATTTGTCTTATTAGACAACTTTCTGGAATGCTTGATTCTGATTAGTTAATTGTATTTTATTTTATGATGTGTCAGGTAATCAGTTTCCTTTATTGCTGTGCTAGTTTCACATCTGTCATAGTACTCTGCAATCAATTTCTTCTCACATATTAAATTAATTTGCACTCAAATTGATACAACAGTCAGTAATAAATCTATCAGCCAACCTTAATATTGATTTTTTTTTTTTTTTTTTTTTTTTTTCCTGTTTTCATCTCTTTATACAATTTATTGTCCAGGCTTTGAGGAAAGCTGATGTTGGAGGGAGGTGCCTAGAGAAGTCTGCTGAGTCTTAAGTCAAGCTCAGAGTCTAAAGACTTGTTTTTTCCCTGCCAGGGTTGTTACCTCGTTCACTCCATACCCCTGTCTTTGCAATTCTTCCTTGTTTGTCCCTCTCTCTCTTTCTCTCCATTCCCTCCTTCATCATCTTTGCTGCCTGGTTTCTCCCTCCCTGTGGGCAGAAGCAAACCTTAGGAGAATACTGGCCTGATTAGAGAAGAAAAGGTTTATTTTGGCCTGAGTCCAGCCGAAAGAAGCTCTGCGTTATTGAAGCCGCACGTCTCTCCTCCAGTGTGACAGAGAAAAAAATAAATGAGAAACTAATTGAATAATAACGGGACTGTAAAAAGCTTTATAATGATTGTTCCTCCATTAGTAAGGGCAAGTAGACTCAGAAGGGAGCCAAAGATCACCTGTTGTTTTTGCTGAATCAAGTATAAATCATCATTACTGTAGCTGCTATTAATCCGCAGTCCGGCTTTGATTAATGCTGTTTCTTGATGTGATATCCTGAATGAAAATTCAATTTTTAGGGAATTCAATTAAATTGTGTTTTTGTTAGGGCTATCAATCGATCTTCAGCCATTATATGCCAAATAATAAATCAAATTAATCATTTGATTTGATTGCGTCACATTGCGTCATTTTCACCATAAAGCGTTGCATTTTTAAGGCATTATCAGACTAAAAGCTGTCCCAGTTTTCTGTTGCACTTTATTCAGCTGCTTTTGAATGTTTGTTTGGTTTTGTCACAATTATAAAATTAATCATACCAAATTAACACTTGAAATTGGCAGTTTTTTAATGTTGTGCAAATAAAATGTTGAAACTGATAATTGCTTTTTTTTTCTCTCTCTCTTTCTCCATCTCCATCGTCTTTTGTGGTGTATTTGTGCACATGGGCATTTGGATACCCCACCATCACCTTCCCAAACAGAAAACAGCACCTCAGTAGAAAGTCTAAATGTGAAGGAGTGGCAGGATGGGCTCAGAGCGCTTTTACCCAACATCAACATCAACTTTGGTGGACTTCCCAGCTCCTCCTCATCTTCGTCTTCCTCCTCCTCCTCCTCATCCAGCGTGAACCACACAGGCGGCATCTCACACAGCCTTAGCTGGGACGGCACAGCCAGCTGGATGGACCCTGCCATCATCACAGGTACAGCCTGAATTACCTTGTTAAAAAAATTAATTGTGAATAATTCCTTCCCTTTTTCTCCTGTTTTTCTCATTGGACCCACTTTATATTAAGTGTCTTTACTACTATGTCCTTACATCTAAATGAATCAATGGATATGATGTACTTATTGTGCACATACATGTTTTTACATTGTAATATAAAAAATACATTCATGTAGTTATGTATGTAACTAATGTCTGTAGTTACATCTCTACAATTACACTAAACCCTACCTCAACCCCTTAAACTTAATCAAATCACCAAACCTATCCATAATATTAACCGTATCCCACCCCAATAACTGTAAAAGTTTTTTGCAACACAGCATGAACACATTTACATTGTACCTGACATTTCATTTTTTACACAAGTACATAATTAAAAACCTAATAAAGTAGGACTTAAAATGATCTATATTATGTACAAAAAAATACAAAAATATTAAATTTGAGCATTTAATATTTCATTATTATTTATTATTAAGTATATATATTATTAAATGTTAATATTAGCGTGATTAATATTGAATAATTTTCTCAATCTTTTTGGTTTTGTGAGAATAAAATAGAATAACATGTTCGGTTCTGATGGGCTTAAAATCACAAAACACATTTGTGAAACAAATTTACCTGACCTCAGGAAAAACCAAGCCCGTTCAAATTGTGCATTTGGGAGCTAAAATGAATAATGCATTTAGGCCTTTTAAACATTTATTCTGTAACCTTTTCACTAAAAATGTCAGCGATGTAAAGCCATTTTAAGGGCCATAGAAGAGGGCACACGTTTCAGATCAATTTGGTCTCCTGCACTTTCAGACAGTCTAAAGCATCCATGTGGACTACATCAGATATCATGCAAGAATACTACACAGTGCCAACAATCAGTATACAAAGTGGTTAAATATGCAATGAACATTTACAGCATTCTTCTGTATCTTATTGTTAGAGCTACATTTTTATCTACTGTTTGATAGACAAAAACTGAATTGTGTAGCTATTTTTGTAATCAATACTTCAAGCAAAGTTTAGCCATTTTTCTCACCTGGGTTGAAGGGAAATAGCAATGTCTTATCTGTTGTTCTCTAAGGTTGAAGTTGCAATCTGTATGAATGTCACGGATATTGTCTGGGTGCTCTCAGCGGCTGCCTGCAGCATCCATCATCCACAGGGGGTTTGGAATTAATATCTCGCAGCAGGCCAGCATGTTTTAAGTGGTGCAAAAGCACCCAAAATTGCCCTGTTTCCTTATGTAATTAATCCCATTATTGCAAATTATTTAAAAATGTCCTCAATGTCGCCTACATGATAAATGGATTCCAGTGGATTTGTTGACAAAGCAAACTGTTGCTCAGTTTGTACAGTATGCGGTTAGGTTTAAAGTGATTTAATTCCATCTGTCAATAGATATTTACTAATTATTTTTTCATAACTTTGAAACTGTTTGAATCACTTGATGCTCCTTTTATGTGGTTCATGCCTATAATGACTTGATACACTTCTATGATAATCATGTCTTTAATTTCTGACATAATATTAATTTTAATTTTTTTTCTGCAATGCTGAACATAAAAATGTCGGGGTGTCCATATTTCATAATGAAGGGGGGAGGGGATCTTCATTAAAGAAAAAATCTTAAAATAAGCAGGGAAGCAGTTTTGTTAATGTAAATTTTGTTAAAAAATCACACTGAAAATTATATTGTTGAGATAACTGTCAAGCTTAAGTCTCCAAAAAATTAGATAATTTGATCTTTTTATAAATAACATGGCAAGGTTAGTCCATATTGTAAAATGTTATGTATTATGCCTCCCTTAAAACATATATATTGTTTAATTATCATTCATAAATATTTAGATGTGCACACTCTAAGGAAATTATTTTCTAATTAAGATTTAATTTGAAAAATTTTAAAACCATATGGATCCACCATTTATAAAAAATAAATAAATAAATAAATAACCTGGCACATGAATTTTAAAGTAGAATATTTTAAATATTTAAAATTTTAAATCAAATCAAAGTTAATAATTTTTTCCCCTATCACTTTCAGGTATCCCAGCATCCTCAGGCAACAGTCTGGACTCTCTGCAGGATGACAATCCTCCCCACTGGCTCAATTCCTTGCAGGCACTCACAGAGATGGATGTCCCTATTGGCTCCACAGTGCCCCCTCAGCCCCCACACAGTGGCCCCTTCGGAGCCCAGTTCCCCCACAGAGCCGGCTGGACCCCTTATCCAACCACATCCACGGCCAACCCCGCCACCCAGTTCCACTCACCTCCCCCTGGCTTCCAGACCGCCTTCAGAGCCTCAGCCCAGGCCTCCACAGATCTGCTACAGAGTGCCGGCATGGACCGCCATTAGGAACTGTGAAATCCTATTCCCCTTATCTAAAGAACAGCCGACAAACACGGCAGACGAATCAGTACAAAGCTATTAACAAAATAACAAGATTATGTATTGTTTTCTCTCTTCATCTTGCGCTCATTTTTATCCCGGATTTGTGTTTCCCTTGGTTTAGTCTTTCTTTTTCCTTGTTGCCCAAGTGCTCTGTTCCAGCTTTCCCAATTCAAACGGTCATACAAATAAGCCAGTTCTTGCAGAAAACAGGTATGAGGCCTAAACAAGCTCCCTAGTAATATTAACGTCACTACATAATTTTTGGAACTCTACATACCAGTACGCATCATCAATGATGTACGTTACTGAAATTCCATTGGAACCAAATGGAAAGAATCAAACGAAAAGTGTCTTGATTTAGAAACAAGAGTCTGCCTTCAAAGCTACACCAAAAAGAACAGCACCTGTTCATCCATCTGCACAACAGAGGAGCTACTTCCTGTGAGAGTCCTTAAAGCCATGCAGCTGAGCAATCAAGTAGATGTCCAAAATCAAAACAGGGCTTCAGTTTTTGTGTTTGATCAAAAGGGTACTTGGCTTCCATTATTCTGATGGATCAAAGGCATAATAATGGCGAAGCAAAAAGCACTTTTACCGAGGATCTTTGGCCTTTAACTTTGTTCTACCTTTCTGTGCCCTTGTTGAAAGGGAGATGCATTTTTGGGGTCAAAAACGTGGTGCCCGTTCTCGATGTGGCATTTAGCTATAGATGGATGCAGGCCTTTGCCTTTGACCCTTCCGCCAAATTATCTGGTTGGTCGGGGGGGTCTTCCGCTTTCGATCACAACACCGCAATTAACCTCTGTATCAGAGGGCGGCGCATTGCGAAATTAAGAGGAATCGAGAGCTGGGTACCACCGACCCCTTTCAAGCGCAGGGCTCGTGTAGCACAAGGGATGCCACCGTGTGGCGTCTCTCATAGCTGCCTCGGCGTACGTGGCCTAATCAGTGTTTACACTCTGACTATGCTCCCTGAAGAAACTTGAAGGTGTGTGAGGTGTACAGAGTTTTAGGAACTAGATCTAGAGTCGGAGTGCGGTGACGTGTGAATGTGTGGCGTGAAACTTGTGATTGGTGGGTGCGTGAAGAAACTAATCGGGGTTAAAGGGCTTTTCGAATGATTCCGGCGGAGGGAAATTCATGAGGATATGATCATAACATTTGTGTCTGTAGCAGTTACTTTGCACTTTTTTTTTTTTTTTTCCCCACAAAAGGGAAAGCTGGGATAGCGACACTACTGGGCAACTGATGTTTTGGCAATACACAGGGGGCTCGTCCGGGATGGTTAACACTGTTCATCACTCCTACTCGCCCCCATCTCAGTTTTCTTTTAACGGTCTTAATCCTGTATCAGCTGTGTAGGTTCCTGCCGAGAGTTCGGTATTCAACAGTATTCAAGAGGAATGAATAAATTAAATCGACGAAACCAGTACTGTTTAACTTGGGTTTTACACAGTGCTAAAATGTAAGAAAAATTAAGAGCTGAAGGAAATTGTACCTCTCTAAAGGTCTGGAGGAAAATAAAAACTAAATCTTAAATAAAAGACGAAATGTCATGCTTGAATCGAAGTGATCTTTCTCGTTTTTTGTCTGTCAAACTTCAACTTTCTTTCAGCGCCTCGAGACGTGATGAAAGGCAGTGATGGGCTCACGTTCGCACGTTCTTGCTCAGCGCTCAGACACGTCCTCCTCATTTGCGTCAGCGCTCGTCGACAATTGCTTCGAGCGATCAGGTCTGGAGGAGGGTTTGTGGCACTTAATTTTTTTTTGTTCGTTCTAGTGGGTGTCAGTACCAACTTCCGGTGCACGAGCCTTCAAATACTTTCGGTGCGGCCCAATTAACTTTATCTCAGTAAAGACAGAGGCAGCGGCTCCCAGATAATGTCAAGAGTGCATTAGGCGTTCGCAGCGAGCTTACAGAGTGCTCTGCTTTCAAACGCTCAGCAGAGCCACTCTGTCATGCTCTCGTGCTTAAATTACTGCAGTGCTGATCTAATTGGCAATGGAAGCTGCCAGCAAATATGCAATACTGAAACTGCTGTGACTGGGCATGTGTTTTCTCTAGGGCCTCAGTTATAATGACCCAAATACGTAATGTATTCCTTCGTAGAGTGATTGAGTCAATATATATAGAGACTGAATGATCGAGTGCCTCATTTCCGTTTTATCACCTAAAATTATTTGCATATGTATAACAGCATTATTTAATGGTGTAATTAGTTCAATGAGGCAGGACCTGAAATCGCTCTTGTCTAGGTCAGTGGTTCTCAACAGTTTTATTTTTTTTTTTTAAATACTTTACTTTAAACGTGCAGATGAATTGCTGAGCTGAAATGCTCTGACAGTTTCCTGCACAACTTATTCAGCAGCACAATACTGAAACTTAACTGACAGCATGAACAGTGTAGTCCAAAGTCCAAATGAATGATTCTGTTCGAATGAGTCAGTTCTTTTTATTGAAAGCCATACAGCTTACAGCTTGCAGCTGACTGTGACACTTGATTGTGGTTAGTGACTAGTTGAACTTCATGACAATGCGCTTTTACAGATCATGCCTTTGGTCAGTAATATTTTATAAAAATCAGTGAAATATGCTTAAATGTTATTTGTTATTTAATATATATTGTAATATTAATATGTGATTATTCAGTTGCATTTGTGCTGCCCCTAAAAAGACATTAAATCCCATCCTTTGGCAATAGAATGATATTTTTTCCTGAATATTTTCCGAATATTGTACTTTTAAAAATACTAAAATAATTCAGAGAACTGTAAAGTTCTAAATTCTATTCTAAGTTTTATTGATAGCTAAAGCTAAATCTATTTAAAAAATAAAATAAAATAAAAATGTCATTAATTCAAAATATAGCTTAAATAAAATATAAATATTAGATGGAAAAAGAAAAAATAGAAATGATGTAAATTCAAGTAAATAGAAAAATAAACATTTAAATAAATGACAATTTAGAATTAGAACAATTAGAATTTAGTTTTAGTAATTTAAAAAAATGAAAACTGAAAATATAAATACTTTCAGTTGTCTGTTTTATTTATTTATTTATTTTATTTTTATTTATTTTTTTATTTATTTATTTTTTATTTTTTTGATGGTTTCATGCTCTCTGCATCCAATTATAGACTTCACTGTGCATGTTTATCTTTATCTTTGGACTGTGTGGATCTCAAACTGTCCATGTTGTTGTGAACTGGCGAGTTCACCCAGACTTTTATGCAGTCAGTAAACGATATGGGAAGTGTTTCCTCTTCACAAAAGCCTGTTTATTTTTATATGGTTAGTTGCATTTTATAATTTGCATTTTGCATTGTATTTCCCCTTTAGAACATGCCCCTGACCCATTTTTGGGTCTCTCCCCACCAGTTGAGAATCAATGGTTTGGGCGTCTCGGAGCAGTGATCTAAATGCTCTCAAGTTAAAGCGCTTGTGTTTCTGTCGCCCGTCATCAACAGCAGGGTCAATACTCATTGTCTCAAGAGGCCTGATGGAGAACACACAGACCCATCCTAATCAGAGGTGGTTATTCATAGCAGCGCACTCACTCTAAAAGCATTAATGAAGTATTCATCAAGCCTCAAACACAGGCTTTTTATCTCTTTAAATCAGCCTGTAAGATGTTTTTGTTTTGTACTTTTTTTTTTTTTTTTTTTTTTTTTTTTTTTTTAGCCAGCATATCTAGTACGAGAGCTTGTTAGTTATTGGCTCCGTCATGTCGGCTTCCCTCAGACTCGGCTCGCTGTTATCATGTTTGATGAGTTTGCCCTCTATTTTTCATCCTTGTACTTTTCTCTCTCCACTTTCTCTGGATCTGTTTCAGTGGTTTGCACAGTTGATCAGATAATAACCTCATCATATTTGTTGCCATGGTGATTTTACTTGCCTTAAATGTCAGCAAGTGAACTTCACTGATCTTTATGTCTTGCTAGACTGCCGTCCTGTCATTTTTTTTTTCCTTCCTAGTTAAACATTTTTATTATGTTTTTTTGAAACCCTTTACAGTAATGTTCAATTTTTTAACATTAGTTAATGCATTAGGTATCAGGAATTAAAAACAAACAATACTTTTGCAGAATTTGTTAAATCTAGTTTGTTAAATAAAATAGTATAAATTAACACATGTACAAAAATGAATTAATGCACAATTTATTTATAAATTACCATTAAAATTCTTTATAATTTTTCATGATACCTAATGCTTTAATGTTAACAAATTGAACAATGTTGTATTTATTTTTTACCTTGAAATAAGGTAAGTACAACACACAGGTAAATATACAATACAAATAAACACAACAATGAGATTTTATTTTTGTAATGATATTACATTCCACAGTTTTAACACTTTTTTTTTTCCAGAATTTATTTTCTCTTTTTTTTTCTTAAACATTTTTACAGTTTTATTCATTTTTTTTTCAGGTACTCAACAGACACATTACTGATGGAAAAAGATCCGGTAAACCTTTAGGCTTCAGTGTCCCATTAAAAAGCTGCAGTTTCACAGATTCTGCTACTTTTCATTTTTATTTTTACATTTTAAAGACAAAAATATTCCTGCTCATGTTTCTCATCCCACCCCGCTCAACAAATAACTGAACAAAGGCTGACAACTGTTGGCTGTGATGTAAACACATTTGTATGAATGTAATGTGTAGATTGTGTAAATGAATCTGATCCTGAGCCCATATTACCTACATGCCCAACGCTTCATGATCTTCCTTTAAGGAGTCCTTAAACGTCCACGAAGTGACAGGCTGTTAGTTTTTATTCATATCCACAGATTCTATAAGACCGACTGAAGTATTTCACTATAAGCATCACAATGATCCATACAAAACTTATGAGATAGTTCACTTCCTGTTTTCAGTCTGGGACTCTGTCTAGGACGGATGCCAATTAAGCCATAATTGAAAGTGTTTATTCTTTGCGTCTGAGGCGAGCATCTGCCCTTCGGTGCTCTTTGATGTCTTTATACTGTGATTGAACTCTTTGTCTTGTTGAAGAAAGAAAGGAGTGAATTTGAGTACGTTTTTAAATATTACGTTATTCGCAAATAGGACTGTGGAACTGGTTTTATTTGAAAAGTGTTGTGGTCAACCAGCGACTGACCCCATTTATGTCTTTGCCTAGGAGCGTAATCTGTGGACTGAAATACATATTTTCCTCTTAAGTGTGTCAAGGAACACTATCTTATATAAGGCCAGATGGGCTTGTTGCAAGATGCCCCTAAAACAGATTGTTTATTGTGTATTTATGCAGGTTTTCTGTTGCATGCACGTTGTAATCAAGCACTGTGCAGTTTGTGGGCTTTGTTTGGTCGATTTGTTGCTTCTGGAAAGTGTGAAGAAGTCTTATGGAGTTCTGGATGTTTATGTAATTTCATGGCCAATTGCATTGTCAGCATGCAACAAAGTCTTTTTACTTAAATGCTGCCACACAAATCACCCAAAGCACCCATAAATATGTCAGAAACCTCTTCTGAATGCTTCCCATGAAGACTGCTGGACCCACATTTCATCAATGCAGAGCTGAGAAGGAGAATTTTCAGTGAACCGTTGGCTGTTTATGGTGAAAGATCCCATGAAATGATTTTGGAAGCAGTGTTGGGAAGGATCATTTTGAAATGGCCTTTAGAAACAGCTTTTAGTTTGTCACAGCTCTGCAAAACTTCACTTGGCAGTTTGTTTCATAAACGAACGCAATGAAAACTCTCAAAATGAATGAAGTTCAGCTGTTTCTTTCGCAACCAATTAATGGTTGTTAAAGAACTAAAGTATGAGCATCAGCGCAACCAGTAATGCTATTGCTATTTGGAAGCAGGTGATATTTATGATTTAAGTTGTTTAGCGTCAAGTAAAATGAAATACCCCTGAAACAGTTAAAGGGATAGTTCACCCAAAAACCAAACCTGTATGAGTTTTTCTTCTGTTGAACGCAAAGAAGACATTTTTAAGGATCTAGGTAACCAAACAATTGCTGGTAGCCATTGATTTCCATTATTTTCCCTGCCATTTCTTTCAGAATTTAAATTTTTGGGTGAGTTATCCCTTGAATCAAATCGGGGTCGGGAAGGGAAGGATTATACATGGGTTTTCCCATGACTTTAGAAATGTTCATGACTTTATTTTTTGGTCCTTAGTGACTTAAGGATTTAACAAACAAAAAAAAAAAGAAAAGAAAAGGAATGCACTCATGAAGAGCAATTAATAGGCAATGAAATATTTTTGAGCAGAGCCTTACTATACATCCACTATAGAAATTTTTGACATTTCATGATTTATTTCATGACTTTTCCACGGATGGAAATCACAATTCCCTGATCTGCGAATCTTTCAATGATCCGTTAAATCTGCTAAAAGTTGGTTTTGTCAATGTTTAGGAGTACACATATACGGCTTCAAAGTCAATAAACGAATATTTAATGGAGTCTTTAAATATGTAAGCGCCCATTCTTAGCACAGCAGTAACCTGACAGACTTAAATGGACACCAGGCTAACTGCTAGTTGAGCCTCTGGCCGTCATGCTAATGTGTGGAACCGAGAAAGTCTATGAAAGAAATCTGGCAGGTATTTTCTTTTTTTTTGGCAAATCCCCCTTCTAGAAATCTGTAAACATGGTCTTGCAGCAAAGCTAAATCTCCTAGAGTAGGTTTTTGGCATGGATGAATGAGTGTGCCGATTCGCCAATGACCCTTAACACGTGTGTCCCATCATAGCACGCTGTTTTATGGCTGCTCAAGAAAAAGTCATTTTTTTTAATGCATTTATAGCATGTGAAATGGATAATAAAAAGTTTCAGATTGTGAAATGAATGCGTGAGGAGAAATTATGAAAACAGCTTGAGGGAACCAATCGCATGTCGGCTTAGAGATTGTGTTAAGCTTGTGCTTCCCGCCCGTCCTCCATTTTGAGGTCATGAATCCACAGATGTACCTCTTTTGTGCACCACTGCTGTCTCATGTGATCACGAGGCACTTACATACCACATCCTGTTTTGGGAGTTCCCTTTAAGTAAAGAGACACATGGTTAAACAGAGCAAGAAGTTGGATTCAAATAAGGATTTCTTTTGTCAGCGCATAGATGCTTTCAGAAGAGAAGTCAGCATGCATTCCCATCAAATGGCATAAATGCCTCCTTCCAGACAAGCTTAAGGCAGTAACAGTGTGATGTTGAGTTGTCTTTCTGTCTACGTCAGTCGTGTCTACAGGGACTAAGTGTTCACTGTCTAAAACAGGATATGGCATCTTTCCTTTCCAGTAATTCTTGGTTCAACAAAAGCCTACCTGATTTCCCCCAAGGCAGGTTTTTGATTTTATGAATTATTCTTTTTATGTTTCCTTTTTTTTTCGTATGGAGACCACAAAACTCTCTCACACATACTATATTGATAGTAGCTAAAAAATTTGGACACTTCCTACACACTCATTCACACTCATGATGACTGTAATTACTAAAAAACAAAGAAAGAAGCACATAATAAAATCGAAAGCATGTTAGAAATGTCCGTTGATACCATTTGGACATAGAAATAAGAAATGAAACATGGAAAATGCTCAAAAAAAATGTCCTTCCCGTTAGGATTTGTTTGTTTTCTCTTCTGGAATATTATAGGTGTTATTTTCTCTTTACAATTTGCTGTACAGCGATAGCAACATAACGTCACAAGCAGGCATCTCCCAATTCCTGAAATTTTCCTCGTTTATGCACGAATGGATCCTTTAGATGCATCCCAAGAGGCATTGCGATAGTCTCCAGGGTCCGAGACAAATCGGCGGATTTAGCCACAACAGATCCAAATCGCGTCAAAGATGTTGTCCTCTCATGTGAAAGAGCCTCATGGTCGTGGTGCTCCAGATTTGTCTGAACTCCTAGGCTTCAAACATTGGCAACAATACAAATACCATAGTCTCCAGGTTTGGCAGTTTTTGGACGTCAATATCTATCCTTGCAGTATCAGAATGAGCAATACAGTATGTTTTTTTGCTTCATTCGTCACCATTTTCTTGCGCTCACCAAAGTCACAACTTTGAAAGAACGACTATTTTCCTGTGTAGGATCTTGAGGACGCAAAGTCCCATTGATAATATCTTTACAATTATCCGTGATATTTTTTTTTTTTTTTTTTTTTTTTTTTTTTTTAATTTTTGTCTTTGTTTTCTTTTAAACGATCAGGACACTCAGTTGTAGATTCACACGCGTGGTTAAAAAATGGCCTGGTTGGTGAGATTAGAAATGATTCTAAATGAACATGATTTTAATCTTCAGTTATGGTCTTTTTTTAAATGTGTTTTGTCCCCCATTGTCCAGCTGCACACGTAGGCTCTGGGATTTTCAGAGGCCGTCCCTTAACACACGGTGCCGTTTTCTTGGCGGGATTTGGGGCACGTGGAGCGAGGGATGGGCTGTACGGAGGGTGCCAGCGTGCAGAAGAAGCCGGCAATGAGGGACAGGCCCAAACCGCCCCAGGCGCAGAACATTGACCAGCCGTAACCGTGACTGATGTCGTCTGGGAGGCCGTATATATAGCGAGGGTAACGGGACAGCTCAAAGTTGATGCCTGCTACACAGGTGCACAAGGAAATGATGCAAAATGTGCCTGAAAAAGAGAGAGACAATCATCAGAATATTCATCCAACTGAAGTTTCATACATGTACTGTGCTGATTTTGAGTTCCAGTCCAGTGGAAAGGTCTACATTAGAAGTGAATCATACAAATAGTGGTCTTTGCGCAAAGTAAACCTAACATTGCGGAGCAAAGAGGAAACTGACAACATGCCGACGGACAAGACAGAGCAGGTTACTTTAGGTATGAAACAAAGTCTCAACAAATTTTGTAAATTTTCAAGTAATTCAAACAATAAATACTGTTTTATGGTTCTTTAATGTGTCGTGACAGATCGCTGTAGTGCCTCAGTTCAAGCGGCACGTAAACCAATTTACTAGTTATAGCATGAAATAAACATGAATGAACATCAGAAGATATTGTTTCAACTGCGGAAAGACGTCAGTACACAGCATTTTTCAAGTCAACCATTTATCTACTCTCCTGTCTAGTTCGCAGATTCAGATGGCAGATTCAGCATTATAATTGGTCAGATCGTCTGTCAATCAAACTCCCGGTGAATTAATTCCAAAAGAGTTGGAAGTTAACACATGCTAAGCTAATACTTTAATAAGCAGCAAAGAATATTAAGTAAAAACAGCAAACACAAATATTGGGGAATTGACCAATATGTAATAAAGAGAATTCTTTTTATATAACTTTTTTTTTTTTTTTTTTTAATGGATAAGTTTTAGTTGACTCACTGTTCACTGACCATTTAGATGTGAGCTTAATGTTACACTTTTAGCAATGCTAATAGGTGAATAATATGTGACCCTGGACCACAAAACCAGTCATAAGTCACACAGGTATATTTATAGCAATAGCCAACAACAAACTGTATGGGTCAAAATTATTGATTTTTTTTCTTATGCCAAAAATCATTAGGATATTAAGTAAAGATCATGTTCCATGAAGATATTTTGTAAATTTCCTACCATAAATATATCAAAACTTAATTTTTGATTAGTGATATGCATTGCTAAGAACTTCATTTGGACAATTTTAAAGGTGATTTTCTCAATATTTTTAATTTTTTTAATTTGTTAAATGTTGTTTTTTTTGTTTTGTTTTGTTTTGCACTCAGATTCCAGATTTTCAATAGTTGTATCTCAGCCAAATGTTGTCCTATCCTAACAAACCATCCATCAATGGAAAGCTTATTTATTCAGCTTTCAGATGAAGTATAAATCTCAATTTCAGAAAATGGACCCTTACGACTGGGTTTGTGGTCCAGGGTCACATGTGTCTTACACATATGGTCTCTATTGACTTTGCTGATTATATAATTGTGATCATTTTAGAATTGCTGGGACTGCATTTACATGCAAATAAATATGACTGAAATTAGAGAACTGGAGAACAAAAATATCACAAGCTGGCATTGATGAGATGGTCAGAAGTTATTTAAATATAGCTACCAAACCAAATCATCATTTTAGAATGATTTCCAAAGAGAAATCTATAGATAATTGTAAGTTAATTTGCAGTGGCAGCTTTCCGTCTATACACTGTCATTAATTGCAATTAATTGTATTTTCAATGTGCTGCATTGGCTGTGTTATAGGCCTACTACAAGCTGCGGTTGTTATATGTTATTACATAACATTGCAGTGACATTCCATCGTGCATTTGCAGACTCGGCATATTCACAAACTCCTCTTTCTCAAGTCTTGTTACAAGCTTTATCTGCAAGTCGAGCCCTGTATAGACAATGTTGTCGTAACATACTAGTTGATAAAGAGCTCTAACAAACTCATTTTCCCGCACCATGTGACCGAGCGAACATTCAGAGGGGATTCATCCTGCCATAATCTGACCCTCAGCGCTCCTTTTGCCTTTATAATTTAGCATCTTAATTGGCTTTTTAATTGCCATCTCATTATTCAGGCACAGGGCATCGCATTAATCCAGCACACATCTTAATTGCGTCTCCGCTTCGCTCTCTATGGCGCCACCGCCGCACTTATGGGAGCGAGGAGAGTGACGTAAAACAAGTGAGCCACTTCCTCTGCTCGACGGGCGTTAACAGAACATCAAAATGCACAGTAACGAGGCCACAGGCTGTGCTGATTGGTGTGAGCATCTGTGTTGTGAGAGGATGAGCTCGTGGGTGCGTTCAAAAGACAGAGCGATGCTCGCCGTCGAGAGCCTCGATATTGGATGGCGTAAAGTGAGATAAGAGATCAGGAGATAATTGATATTACGTAATTGCTTTAATGCCGGCTTCCTGGCTGTCACTCATTAATTAATGCAGTCTTGGGGTGACTTGCGTAAGAATTATTTACTACCACACCGAGCTCAGCACACAGTATTCTATCTATCTATTATCTGTAATAAATTCAGTTTATTTATATAATTAATATATTCATTAATTCTTATAATGTAATTTTCTTTCATTTTTGAATGAATTTTATTATACTAAATATAATACTGTATATAATATAATAAAATATATATGTACATGTGTATTTATATATAATGTATTTATATGTGGTTTTATTATTAAATGATTCTTAAATTAAAAATATATCCATTTATATTTTATTTTAGTTTTTCATTTATATTATATTATATTATATTATATTATATTATATTCACAGACACGCAACATTTTGGAGAAATTTTTGTAAAATGAATATTCTTTGTAGGTTTCCAAAAATATTTAAAATAATTTGCTTGTTTTTTACTAAAGTTTGTTCTTTTCATTATGTAGATATTTTGTTTAATGGGACTTTATGGGATCCATTTTTTAGTCAAAATAGCCTGGATGGAAACACATTTGAGAGAAGTTTACACATTCAGGTAAATTAGCACAGTGTTTCCCAAACCTTTTCCTGGAGGCACATCAACACTACACTTTTTGTTTTTTTTTTTTTGTTTTTTTTCAAAATCTTCCTAATCAAACACACCTGATTCAACTCATCAGCAGCTCGTTAATAGAGACTCCAAGACCTAAAGTCAATGGGTCAGATAAGTCAGACATCAAAAATGTGTGCCTTCACGAACACGTTTTTGAAACCATGCGAAAATGCATGCATTGTAAACATTTTTTTTTTTTTAAATGTATCAAGTCAATGAATACAGAAGTTTTAATAATAATAATAATAATAATAATAATAATAATAATAATAATAATAATAATAATAATTGTATTTAAACATTCATTTATTATCCAAAAACATGTCTTAATTTTTGTCTCAAAATCACTTATCATACATTCCAAATCTACTTCCAGCTTGGACAAGTTCAATGGAGCAGGAGATACAAGTGATACAGAAGTGTTTTCAAGGTGAAAACTTTTTAATTCACTTTCTATATTATATTATATTATATTATATTATATTTTATTGTTCCAAAATAATCTAAGCAATTGTTGAATTTTGACCAAATTTCATTCATTCATGAAGCATAATTAATTAATTTATAATAATTAGCTCATCAGGGAAAATGTTAACATCCTCACATTATTTATACTTGCATAGATTTTATTTATTCTTATATAGATATATATACTTATACAGATTATGCAATATAATTTAAGTATAATCAAATCTGTGTACATACTGTAAACAGCATATACTGTCCATGTAGGCTTGTTTTGATTTGACTTACCGCCCATGAGGAAGAGCAGACCTGCCACATACTGCATGAGGCCACGGTCCCAGCAACATCCCAGCATCCCAATGATCCAGCCGAAGAGGATGATGGCCACCGCCATTCCCATAAATCCTGCTGTCATCCTCCGCAGATCTGTGGGCGACACATGACAAGTCAAACACATGACTCAGAGCTGATAAGGGCACAGCGTGGACACGCTCGGCAAAATGACGCATTTCAATGAGCGCTTCTATAAGAACTGTACTATGTTCTATATTATTACGTTATATTCTTATATATTCATAGTTTGTTTTTGTTTTTTTTTGTTTTTTTGTTTTTGTTTTTTTTTCACCAGCTTCATCAGTGATCCATGAAATTCTTTTTTGAACTATTAAAGGAGTTCTTGGGCTGGCCAATCTAGCATTTGAGTAGTTTGTTAGCAGAATTCAAAATTGCAATTGAAAATGAATATAACTGCTTACACAAAGTTCATAAACTTTGTAAATCCTGCAATAATGCACTGCACTTGCCCTGCTGTGAGTGTTTGAGTGTGTGGTCACACGCTGAGTGTGTGACAGGGTTGACTCTGTGTTAGCTAGAGGGTAGGTCACAACATTTGTGTTCGTTAGCTCTTTTTAATCTCACAGTTGAATTCTCACAGTATACAGGAAAGGTGGCAGGCCCAAAACGCTGGGCACGGTGGTTTATGCCAGCCAACTGTGAAAGGGTCACAGAGTTCACCTCCGGGGCAGACATGCCACTTAGATGAGCATGCTGTAAGAGAGCTTTTATTACTTTCTGATAGAGATGAGCTGTTAAAAGCTTCTTTTTTTTTTTCATCAAAGTCATATCAAAACGAAAATGTCAGATATTTATGAAACAGCAATTCATCATTCCCACATCTCTATGGCAGGATATTCAGCAGATGCTTGTTTGTTATTACTTAAATTGAAAGTGCCAGATTTTATGAGTGTATGGAAGCCTGTTTCATCTTCAAAGAATAAATGGTAATTGCGATGTTTGCTTTTGGCACTTGTGACTTCATATTCTTAACTTTCTTTAATTTTCAACTTTAAATCTGTGTAATTTTAATTGCAATTGCAACCTTTTCTGTTAACTTCGACTTTGTCACTGTACTTGTTTGCAATGTTATATCTCACAATATGACTGGTTCCCATATTTTTACATTTATTTTTCACAATATGATTTAATTTGTTGTAATTACAGCTGTTTTCAGTAATTGTAACGTTACGGGACATTAGTGTAGTTTTATTTCTAGTAACTGCAACTTTTACCTTTAACTGCAGGTTTATGTCTCACAATGTTATTATTTCCAGTATTTGCAGCTTTATTTTTCACAATATAACTTCATTTCTCACAATTGCAACTGTTTTCAGTAATTGTAACTAATTCTTGCAGTTACAACTTTGCTTCTCATAACTGATTTTATCTCACAATGTTACTTCATTTCTCACAATTGCCGCTAATTTTGGTAATTGTGGCTTTTTATCTTACAATGTGACTTTCTCATATTTGCACTTTTTTCCTGTAGTTGCAAATGTGTTTTTCATAACTGTGACTTAATCTCATAATGTGACTTTCTGGCAATTGCAACTGCTTTGGGGTAATTGCGAATTTATTGTAACATTTTTTTTAACATTTTTTCGCAATGCAACTTTATTTCTTGTAGTTGTAACTTGTAACTTGTTTCTTGTAATTACGATTTAATCTTACACCATGACTCTCACAATTAAACAGTTTTTTTGTGGGGTGGGTGTTGTGACTTCACTTCTCACAATGTGAATTTCTAGTATTTGCAACTGAATTTTTCACAATGCAACTATTTCTTGTAGTTGCAACTTTGTTTCTTGTAACAGTCTGGGGGCAGTCGTGGCCTAATGGATCGAGAGTTGGACTTGTAACCTGAAGATCGTGGGTTTGAGTCTCAGGTCCAGCAGGAATTGTCGGTGGGGGGAGTGAATAACCAGCGCTTTCTCCATCTTCAGTACCACGACTGAGGTGAGACCCTTGAGCAAGGCACCGAACCCCCAACTGCTGGCTGCCCACTGCTCCGTGTGTGTGTGTTCACTACTGTGTGTGTGCACTTGGATGGATTAAATGCAGAGCACAAATTCTGAGTATGGGTCACCATACTTGGCCACACTTCACTTTCACTTTGTAACTGTGACTTTCACAATTAAACGGTTTTTGGGGAAATTGCAACTTTACATCTCACAATGTGACTTTCTAGTATTTGCAACTTAATTTTTCACAATGCAATCTTATTTCTTGTAGTTGCAACTTTGTTTCTTGTAACTGGCATTTAATCTTACACTGTGACTCTTGCAGTTAAACAATTGTTTAGGTAATTGCAACTTTTTCATAATGTGACTCTTTAGTCTTTGCAACTTCAACTTATTTGCAACTTCCCAATTGCAGCTTTATATCTCGGTGTGACTTTTTATACATCATAATATTTATTTATTTTTGTTTACATTCTCACAATTACCATTGTGATTTACTCTGAGGTGGAAACGATCATAGAAGTACCATTTGTGTCTCATAAAACTCTTTACAGAATGTTTGATAGACCTGTGCCATCTGAACTTTCATGTTTGGATGTATTTCTCTCCTTATATGTTGTCTTGGAACTGTTTTACTTTTCTGTCCTTTGAGAGAGCTCAGTTATGACCCTTAGATATGGTTTACTGCAATATTGCTTCAATAAAATAGCAGAGCCTTCACAACACCAGAACAGTTGGTGTGAAATAAGCAAGGTTACGTTATAAATTGATCCTTTCTTAAAAAGAGTTTAAAGAGAAGTTGGCCAAGTCATGTACTATCAAACACATTGTGGTTTAAAAAAGCTCACAAAAGTGTTATTTAAACATTGAGTCAAACTACAAACACTTTACCACACATCTCATGGAAAGCTTACTTGGGAACAGCCTTATTTTAGTTCTTACGTTGGAGCCCACATAATATTTGTTACATAATAATAGACTTTGTTGTTGTAGAAATGGGTAGTGTCAGTCAGCATGTAGGCAACAGCATGCATTCTGAAACAATAGGTGCTCAGGTATAGTCATATAAATTGCTATGGATTATACGAGAGTTATATCCATGCAATGTTTTTTCGCTTTGTGGTCGTCTGTGACTTTATCTGTCAAGAGAAATGCAAGAGGGAAAGCGGTTTACATGAAGTTGGGAGCCTTTCTCAGGAGCAAATTATAAAACATTGTTTGCTACCTGAATGGCAGCTTTGGTCTCTCATGTTGAGAGAAAAATGTTATGCCTCAGAGAGCAAAGTATCAAATTTCTCTTCCCTTCAATGTTTTTAGGGAGCCACTGGTTATAAAAATCATGCAGTTTTTCATGAGTGTTGCACAACTTTATTCTGTAATAAGTGCAGCATACCAGTATGGTTTGATTTTAGTCAACAATTTTATTTCTATTTATTATAGTAAATGGGCTCTGCTGTATGAATATTTACTAAAAATGTACTCATTTTTTTAAATTGCTTTAAATGTGTTGCTGTTTTGCAACAGTGGTTCTCTGCTTCGCATACTGAGTGTAACTTTCCATTGTACTTTTTCCGAAATATTTATCTACCTAGCGGATGTGAAAGAATGAGTGATTGTGTGTAGATTGCGGAAGGGTTTCTTAAAGGTTCTTATGCAATCTGCAGACTGATGCTAAACCAGACTGTCAGCATCGTTCAAAATGTGTGCTAACTAGAAGAGGACGTCAACGAGAGTACAAGAGCGCAGAACACAAGACAGGCAGCTCTTCTGGAAACAGGCCAGGAGAAGTCTCTGTAGTTGGCCCTCTTCATTTGTTTGATATTCTTGTCATTTTTGTATCTCTGTATTTCGTAACCTGCTGGGCTTCCAGATGTGTCAGGTTCTGCCAGATCTTTGTTCCCCTCGCTCTCGAGCGCTGAATGAGAAAGCAAACCGTAAATGCTGTACTGCAAGTAAATGTGTGCTTTCAAAGTCTCTAAAGGGAAGGGGTGTATAATTATGTGTGGCACAGGATCTTCGCCAATTAGATACTTTTTAATCAAAGAGAGGGAAATATATAGACTGTGCTGAAGCTTGATTTCTCTGAATTCATGACTTGAAATGTCAGATCTTTTAAATTTAATTTTTCCACCTTGGAAAATGCCATGAATGCCTGAAATGATAGACTGCTCCCTTAGGGCTGGACCTGACAAGATTATGCTTCCTCAAAATGAAATGTATAGTCAGGGTTTGAAACTGTTCCATGCGATCACCCACTGTTTTAGCGATGAATACTATAAGGATATACTTAAAGGGTTCATTTACTCTCCTTCCAAACCTCTGACTTTTTTTTTTTTTTTTTTTTTTTTTTTTTTTTTTCTGTTGACATAACATATTGGAAGATATTTAAAAAAAAAAAAAAAAAAAAAAAATGCTGGGATGCAAATATTGAAACCCACTGATTTCATTGTATGGACCAAATAAAAAACACTGAGGCTGCATCAGAAAACGAACACTCTGAGTCAGTACTTCTTTTGAATATGTAATTACTTAAAGACCGTTTAAAAATTAGTTTGAATGTAATTCGGAAGTATTACATTGGCCATGTTGTCATTGTCATGTGAACTACCAGCGTCAGTTGTGGCTCTTCACAAGTCCTCTCTTATGGACTCATGGGATAGTGAAGTCTTCAACAGACGAGAATCTCGTTGAAAATAGTAGGTTTTCCGAGGACTTGTTGCCTACTGTTTTTTGAATACTGTGAATCTGGACATACTATTCTGCTCACATACTGTTAGTGGGCAAGTATGTAATTTTGGATGCAGCCCGAGACATTTTTTTCAAATATTTTCCTTTATGTTTCACTGAAAGAATGTAATTTTGTTTGGAAAGAGTAAATGATGACAATTTTTGGGTGCACCCCTTTAAATCATACCAAATCACCAAAATACCATTATAGTCAACACGAAATAGCTTTCGCACCACATTATTTCCATAATGTGACATGATTTGAGTGAAACAGATTTGAATAACGGAGTATTAAACAATAAAAATACTTAAAAAAGTGAAAAGTTTCATATCCGAATGAAGCCATGCAGGAATTGTTTCAGAGTTATTACATTTTGATGAAAGCTTATTAAAACAAACATTTTTTCCCCTCTTTGTACAACTGTGCATTGATGAATTGTGCACATAAAGACTGAGGCAGCACATAAAGTAAGTAAATAGGGTTGATTATGATTTAATGTCAACTTTAAGCCTTAATTTATGATTCAAATATTGCAGAGCTAATTTTTTAACCCAAATATTCCACTCGGGATCACCTTGAAGATTAAGTTTCTTTCTTTTCCCACTCCTTTCCCAAAATTGAGCTGTTAGCAGCGAGGTTCTTGTTCAAATTTGTACACAATTCCCTGAATGATCCATAGACCTCATGCATAATTGCACATCCGTTCCGACATCTAAATCAGACTCCCAGACTGCCTGTAAACATCCTGTGATAAATCACATAGCCTTCTTGACTTCAACTTTATAATCCCTCTAACAGAAGTAAATATAGTCTAACCACATGATCTAACCACATAATGACCGTACCATCGAAAGCTAATGGGAAACGTGATTGATGCAGGATGGTTTATGGTGGATGACAGCATAATCGAATTGGGAATCAAATTGTGATATAATCAAGTTAGGATTATGCAGCACTCGAAGCCTTGTAGTCCAGTATGTACAAACCTGGAGTCTTACAAACATATGCTAACTGAATGATAGTAAATGAAGCTCCACCTTATGAACAGGAGGTCGAGTAGAAAACGGCCATGTGCTCCCTCCTGACAGGGAACTAATGGCCGCACCTGCTCAAAAGAAACTGATTTGCATGCCAACCATCTATAGCGTCTCGTGTGACAGAAAGGCTGAATCTGTGTTTCGTCTCAGCCAATCCTTGTTGGCGTCCCATTCAGATGATGTCAAACGTGTCTCGAGTCATACAGCAACATTGTTTACAGGTAATCGAATCAAAGCGGGAAACACAAGCCTCTTTTCATCTCTGACCTTTTCAAGAGGGTGCTTCAGAGAGTTGCATCATTGTTAAAGGAAGGCCTTTGTCTGAAAATGAGATGTGTTACAGGGAGCACATGCAAATTTGAGTGCTGACTGAGGAACAAATGAAATGATAGCAGGGATATTGCTTGAGGAATAATGCGCATCAGCTTTATTTGCACTGCTTTGACAATTGCCTTTTTTTTCCTAGAATGACAATAGCAATACATGAGTCAGAGCGGACAGTTTAGAGATTCATCTAGTGAAAATGAAAATACAGAAACTGATTAGGACATAATGTAGAATCAAACCTGCAATTCTCACATGAGCACCATGGCTTAATAATCTGCGCAAGCTACTAAGCCAAAGCACCGTCTCTGATTTTCTTTTTTCCTTCAGTAGCTTATTAGAAATAGCCAAAACTATAATTCTGGCAACAGCTGCACAGAATGACACCATGACACTATGTTGTTTATGTTCACTTTTACAATAACAAAAAAGTAGTCAAGTTTTGCCGTCAGACACAATCTTTGTGTCTCTGTTTTTGTACCTAATCTTTCTGGACAGGATTTCCCCTCCAGTATTTATTGGAAATAAGCTTCTGTTATCCTCAAAAGTGGTTGTATTTTGCTGAATCTAATGTCAAAATGATTCCTAACGTCTATAAAAGCATGTCATGTTCTTCACTGAAATGAGTCAGCATGTTTTAGTGCAGCATGTGGTCGGTTTTCTCTCCTGGCTTTGGGAGAGGATGAAATTTTTTTTTAAATTTTTTTAATTTATTTATTTATATATATATTTTTTTTGTTTCTCTTTTTTCCCTCTCTGTGTGGAATGGCCCCTGAAGGTAATAGAGCTTAATTTCATTACCCTATGTCAACCGCCACTAGAGAGAAAACAATTGCAAACTAAAATTAGATGCGATGGGAGAAGCTGGAGGAACATCATACTTGTATGCTCAAGAGAAGCATGTGTGTGACTGGTTACAAGGTAAAGGTGATGTAACACTGCATGTAGTTGGCACGACTTATAAGTGTTGGACTATGTTGGGAATAGCATGTTAATATATGTACTATTTCTGCATTATGCAATGTGAGCAGTATGCAGATTTAAAATATGCAGTATACCCATTTTGTGCTGGGATATTGTAACTTTCAATGCAATGTACATTATTTGACCTTTAATTTTCTGTTTAATGAATGAACCAGAAGTAATCGCAGCCTTGATTTTTAGGTTTGATTAATTCATTACCAAGATGTTTTGTTTTTTTTTGTTTTTTTTTTTGTGTGTGTGCAAAATTAGATTGAAAATGCAAAATAACCATTTCATTTTTGAGATAACTGGGTCAACTGAATAAAAAATGCTATATAATGAGGTCATGTGACAACAATATTGCATGCTACTTGAAACGTATTGTTTATGTATTTTCACATTGACACTTTTTTTTTTTTTTTTTTAAGGCAGGCAACAAAAATGTATACTACATGGTATTTTTGCTATTTTTATAATTCCATCTTATGACTTTAATGTATACATTAAAGTATAATTTAATTATACTTAATTTATAAATTCCTCCTAAAACTTTCATATTTAAGGCTCAGCAGGACAGCTTGTTTTAAACAGTTATCTTTGCGTAATATATATTTTCACATACTATTTGTAAAAAAAACAGTAGGCAACATACACTTAAAAAATTCCAAGTTGAAAATAAAACAAAGATTGTTGGAGAGTATTTTACAATAAAATACTATGTCAGTCTTTCTTCTTCAAATTTTCACATTTAATTTAATGTTACTTGCTGTTTCTTTGTAGCTATTTGTAAAATTTACTAGCAATTTCTGAGTAAAAATTATTTCTACTCCAATTTTTTCCAAGTGTACAGTATACAGTATTTTATTTTTAAATTTCGTCTTATGCCTTTATTAATTTAATTTAATATCTCCTAAAACTTTCATATTTAAAGCTAAGTGGGACAGCTTGTTTGAAACATTTATCTTTGAGCAATACATAGGCAAAAGTTGTCAACAAAGATCGTTTGAGCATATTTTATAAGAAAATACTATTTCAGTCTATCTACTTTAAAATTTCACATTTAATTTTGTTACTTGTTTCTTTGTAATTATTTCTAAAGTTTACTAGCAATTTCTGAGTAAAAATTTTCTACTTAAAAAACAATTGTGTACAGTATTTTGTTACTTTCTAAATTTTGTCTTATGCCTTAAATTCATTAAATTTAAATTAAATTATCCAATTTTTGTCACACTTTATTTTAAGTTAACTATTTTAAGTTACTGTAATACTGTAACACCGTGTCTACACCGGACGCGCAACAGCTCAAGTCTGTCTACACTGGACGCAACAAAGCGACCGTTGAAAATCATTTGAAATTTCATAAATAGTACACAGCAGCAGTTTACTGTTGGGGATTTGTCATGTCACGCTGCATCGCTTCCAGTGTAGACAGCATCACTGATTATAATGAGTTCTATTGTTCTTTGTCGCGCCGCACCACGCCTCGCCGCTCGCGTCCGGTGTAGACATGGTGTAAAGCTGCTTTGACACAATCTGCATTGAAAAAAGCACTATATAAATAATGGTGGTAGTGAGATTGAATTGGTCCCTATACTCAAGTGTTATCCTAATTTTTTCATTAAACTTTTATTTAAAGCTCATCAGGACAGCTTGTTTGTGAAAAAGTGCACTTGCAAAGAGTTGACTGAAGTTGTCTCTCTGCTCCCCGTTGACCAGAGTCGCTGTCAATCCTGTGGGATCTGCCAATCCGGCCGTGTAAAGGGATAGTGTCAGTGATAGGGGATGGACTGAGGCTGTATAGGTTGAGGGAGGTTACAGCTGGACATGGCAATGTCAATAAGAGCTCACTTAGTGACCCACTGAGGGAATTGTTGAGTGACGGACAGCTGGCACTTCAGTCAAGCACTGCGCTGACGTGACGCTATCGACTGGCCATCAGCAGCATTGCCGTGCTGAGCACAAGTCAACATGTCCTTGCAGACGACGGCTTGTGTCTGTGTATTTTGGTGTCAGATAAGTGCAAATAAAATGTTGACACTGAAGGTAAATGTTCAATTCAGAAACCGATATCAATACTTTTTAGTTTTCAGGTAGCAGGCATCATATTTTATGTTAAGTGCAGAGTTTCATGTGTTTTTAATAATGTGTGTATTTCCTGAAGTAGAAATGCATCAGAACCATTAGCAGTGCACCATTATGACAGATTATCAATTCCAGCTGAGGGCAAGTTCTGCATTTAATGATACGCTAATGCTTCCTGGCTGCTTTACGTGATGCTTTAGCTCAGTGTTTCCAAGGCCAGAGACTGCATAAGTCTGAAGAAGTCTGCATAAGTATTCTTAATATACCATTCATAGTCCTGTCTTACAGTTAAAGGAGCCAGTATTTTCCATTTATATGCACCAGCCTGAGAATGTTTTATATAATTTATGATTATATTGTTGTCAGACTTTATTTCTGCTTTGAAAAATGTTACTGAAATGTATTTTCGATAAATAAAGTAGACAATAACTACTCAGTAATGTTACAAATATGGCTGCCAAGTGCACTGACCTGCCTTACTTTACTTTGGTAAAGTTCAAGTACCCTTCATTGATACCAGAATTTTGGTGCAAAATCATTTTTACAACAATTTGTGTGTAAATTGTTACATTTAATACAGCATTTAAAAAAAAATCAATTAACGATTTACAGAGAAATTCAGCTTGTTTTCATTATTAAGGCCTATTTTTTTCTTTAAAATAAAAAACTGAAAAATCATGAATTTATCAGTGAATTTTAATAATTAAATTTAAATACACCTGCCTGGGAATAATATGTAAGCTTGTTTGTGCCATAAAAATAATAATAATAATAATAAAAAGGGTAGTTGCAACTTTTTCTCTCATTATTCTGACTGTTTTTATATTTTTATTCCATAGTGGAAACAAGCTTCCATAGAGTTACACTGAAGTTTAGTGTTTTTTAACATACTAAAAATATTGAATTGCACTGTAAATCACTTTAGATAAACACATCTGCCCAATGAATCAATGTGAATGGCAAAACACATTGTTTTGATCAATTTCCAGCCTAGAAAATAAGGTTAGTTAACTTTATCCTCCAGTATGCTTTATAATCTCCTTCTGTTTGGCTCAGAGATAAAGATGGTATCAGCAAATAAGATCAGCTTGTTTCAGAGAAGAAAGCAGCATCTGAATTTATGCATGCTGGCAGTGTACTTTGATAAATCAGGGGTCAAATCTTACAGACCAGAAGGTTAAACTGAACAACCACAAACAAGCCGTTCTGGGAGCGCTGTAAAATTATCTATCTAAATCCATATCTCCACCATCATAAAGCGTGCATATACGGTCACCGCCGGAATAAGTAGGCGTAAAAATTCTGTCTGGACTTAACGTCCTTTCTGACCTCAGGACTTTATGCTGCTTAAAAAGAAAATGATAATGCAGGAAATGCATTATAGGGCAGATAAAAGGACATGAATGTACGATTAGATGAGTCGTCTGTTGAAACTAGCCTTGTGAATAACTCCCACCAATCGCCATTCGCAGAGAATAGAGTATTGAAAGCACGACTGAAAAAAATAAAAATGTTTTTTTTAATGAAGTGTCAAGGTTGAGCGGTTTTATGGAGTCTGTAGCAGTGCTGATGGCGGGGGCTCGATGACAGCCTATCGTTCAAGCTGCGCCGCAGTCCTGTGCATTACATCAATAAAGTGTCGATTTGCGTGACGCCACATGAAGACTCTGGTGAAGAAGCGTCACAGGTGCTGACGGGCATTGAACATGAGGAGAGGCATGTAACTCAAAAGACGCGCTGTGGTTTTTTATGCACTGGCTGCTTTCAGCATAGCTTGAATTTCAATCTGATTAAGGATGCCGCTTCATAAATCGTGCACCACTGGTTTAAAATTAACATCTGGAGCATCAACTTTTTACTCCTGTCACACAGCATGATTTTTGATGCTCACAGTCCAATGCGGAAACATACTCTATTTTTAATTACACAACAGTTAGTGCTGGTTCCAAGAGTGCAACTGCACTGGGACATTTTTTTTTTTTTTCTCGTGGTGTTCCAGACTAGAAAACGGAACCAAATTTTGACTGATGCTGGTTTTTCCAATCTGTCATTTTTCTCTCTTTCCTGAAGCATTTACAGCTGGTTTCTCAGGGTAAAATGTAAAACCTGGATTGGAGCTGAAGCAAAATGAGATAGATAAAGCTTTCTGTTTCAGACCAGCTTAAACTTTTCATTAAAAGATGAAAAATATATTAACTGCCAAATTTTGCCTAAAAAATAAAAAATACTTACTTAATTTATATAATGTTTTTATGAAACTGTCAATCATCACAATCAGGATTATTATAGTTCTGAATTTAATTTAATTTAATTTAATTTAATTTAATTTAATTTAATTTAATTTAATTTAATTTAATTTAATTTAATTTAATTTAATTTTTCTTTTCTATTTATTATACTATATATACTATATAATGCCATATATATTATTTACTCATGTTAGAGGTCTTTGTCACAAACACATTGATTGTGTGTGTGTATATACATATATATATATATATATATATATATATGTGTGTGTGTGTGTGTGTGTGTGTGTGTGTGTATATGAATATATATATATTATTTTTCTTAAATTTAAATTTGGTTTCAATGTCTTTTTTTCATTTTTTCTAATTTTCTAGTTTCACATTATTTTATTTTTATTATAGTTTTTGTATTTTACTCTACTTGCCAACTGGTATAATTTACAAATGTGCAATTATAGTTTAATGTCATTTAGTGTCATTTTAATTTTTAATTCAGATGAGTTTGAGTATGATTTCTAGTTTTATAATATGCCATATATCTAAAACTAAAATTTATTTCTGTCCAATTTAATATTATTTTAGGTCATTTTGGAGTGTAAAAACAGCATAAAAACCCATTTCAGTTCAGGTTCAGTTCCAAATTATGTTAGTTATTTTTACTTCGTTTAGTTTTCTGCTTAATTTAGTTTTAGTTTTCATTCAGAATAATAACACAATTGCTTACAATTGTGATGTTATTCTAAATGTTAATTTTAACAGATTTTACTTATGTGCTCGAACCGCAGTCATGCTGTTATTCAGTACAACAGCACTCTTGCTTATGTGATATTGCTTAATCATCCAAACCTCATCATGAGTGAGTCTGACAGCAGAATGGCACAACTATGGAAAATGCTGAGTGGAACGGAGAAGCCTCTGCCAGCTGTCAATCACCGCATCCGTCCCTTATGTGCTTTTTCCACACAGTCATCACAAAATCAACAACAGGGGACAGAACAGGCAAACACACAGCCGTTTGACATTGTTTATGTAGATATGAAAGCTCTGCCGCGCTCGCGTGAGCAAGGCTACGTGCTGCGACGCGCTCGCAACCACAAACGTGTTTGCCACTAAGGGTTTAAAGGCAAATGCATCCTGGTCAGTCACCTCTCCTCCTCTGTACTACAACTCATTCCCGTTTGAGTCCCATGAGGACGGGTGAGGGAGCTGCGTCCTCTTTGTTTCATGTTAGGATTAAGGGACGACACATTTGCATGCTGCTGTCAACTGGATGGACACGTGAGCGCTTGCACACGGCAGTGGATTTGCATACTGAACATCAGGCTAAGCCAAAAGAAATGATGGGAGGGAGAAAATTTTGGCAACAGAGAGATTGCTAATATCTGCACTGCTTCTATTTAACCCTATGTTGCTTTCTGTAACAACCACCAGCACCTAGTTTTTTTTTAAAGGTGACACCAGTGACTGTTCTGACACTTCTTCATAAGACTGTGAGTCATGATAGTCTAGTGGTGTAATTTATATATATGTATATTATGGTATTTTTTGTATATTTTTTATAATGAACCGACAATTAATTCAAATGAATGCTATAATTCATTTAAATAAATGTGATATTACTGCACTATTTCATTTCTGTGTCTGATTTGAAGCGGGCAGAATGCTAGCGCTAATGAGTCGTAACTGACCAAAAAACTGTCATTTTTATCCTTCTGGTCAAATATTGTG
This sequence comes from Spinibarbus caldwelli, assembly GCA_039654775.1. NCBI lineage: Eukaryota > Metazoa > Chordata > Actinopteri > Cypriniformes > Cyprinidae > Spinibarbus > Spinibarbus caldwelli. The sequence continues at coordinate 9,675,090 of CM077228.1, read as the reverse complement.
CTGCAAACATCATTAACAGTTTTAACTTTTAACTTAACAAATGACCATGGTATAAGCAGGATAAAGCACGGCTAGCTGTGCATTAAACTATTTTAATGCATTTCACAGAGGCATCCACCCTCAACTTAAATTTGTTTAATGCACAGCTAGCCGTGCATTATCCCTTACATATTATATTATATTATATTATATTATATTACATTATATTGTAAATATTGTAATTGATTGATATTTACCTTATTGTGGTGATAAGTCTTTTTTTGTACAAAAATATAATAACACTTGAATAACAACAACAACAAAAAAAAAAACGTCATGCAATAGAGGGTTAAACCTTTTAAAAAAGGCCAGATCTAAAGTGAGAGAAATATACATTAAGCTTTTACAGGTCATCTAGTCTGATCTGAAGTTTAATGTCATGACGTAGGACAGTAGACTCTGTATTCACCATCTGTGGTGTTTCTTTTCCTCTGCATATGAATGGGGTTAAGCATCATGCTTAGATTTAAATCCTGTTGTAGGCATTTACTGTACTTCATGCTAAACGCTTGTTTAACTCACAGATCTTGTCTTGTGTGCACTGAAGCTCTGCAGCAATCGAACGTGCAAATCTGAAGCAACTGACTGTGCACGTGTTTACTAATCATTCCAGGGTAATTGTTAGGTTAAGATGTCTGAGATATTCAAATGCACAGTGCAGAAAGCTCACTGAGCTCATGCAGAAACAATTTCTAGGTACAAACAACGCAATGCTTTGAAACTAGATAGGCTTTATCTGTCATTCAGGCAAATGGCAGATGAACACGCACACACTCACACCGTAAATGAGCTAAAAGCCCAAAGGACGATCTGCCCTGCGGTGTGTTTGGATGGCTTTGTCCCTCTCCTGTCTGTGTGCTAAACTGTCACCTCTTCTCTCAGTCAGCATCCCCCATAGTGCAATCTGGCTCCATACACATCACAGCACAGCTTTGGAGCAGGATGGCCAAAGCCCACAGGACCGACAGACACGAAAGGAGCGAGATGGGAGGGAGGGAGGGAAGGTGGATTCAGAGAGACAGAGCAGCTTTTACATTCAAACTCTTGCATGAATTAGCATGGCGCCTTGGTTTCTGCGAGCACAGTGTGACTGTTGACCAGTCGAGGGAATCTGGTTGAGAGGCAGACGGTTTCATGCATTCACAGCTGTCAGGTGGCTCGTCTCCTTTTCTTGTGTGATCTTTCAAAATGAAAACTGAAAGTCAATTGAACCCGCATTCCCAGAGGAACATTTTGTTTGCACACAAACTGCTCTTTCATAGCTCAGTAGACTTAAAAGATTAGTTCACCTAAAAATGAGAAGTCTTTATTTAGTCACACTCCTGCCACTCTTCACTTTGTCTTTTTCAGAACAGAACCTAAAATGTTGTTTTTGTGATTGTATGTGTGTGTGTTTTTAAGAATCATCTTAAGAATCAATTATGAATCTTTATGCAGTTCAATCCATACAACACCAGATCATGGGGATGGGGGGGTATCTTGTTTTGTTTTTTGTTTTGTTTTGTTTTGTTTTGTTTTGTTCAGAACCATTGCACAGTTCTTTCCATGCAACACCAGTTCATGCTGACCTGGGGCCTGTTTCATAAAACATGTTTACCAAATAAGCCAGATTTATTTCAGTTAGTCTGACTTATTGTCAATTGATTGGATTCAAAATAAGTCAGACTAACTGAAATAAGCCTGGCTTGTTTGGTAAACTTGTTTTATGAAACAGCCCCCAGGGGTTGTTTTGTTTTGTTTTGTTTTGTTTTGTTTTGTTTTGTTTTGTTTTGTTTTGTTTTGTTTTGTTTTGTTTTGTTTTGTTTTGTTTTGTTTTGTTTTGTTTTGTTTTGTTTTGTTTTGTTTTGTTTTGTTTTGAACCATTATGGAGTTCTTTCCATGCAACACCATTTCATGGTGACCAGGGTTTATTTTATTTAATTTTGCATTTATTCACTGCTGTTTTTTTTAACTTTTATTTTATTCATTCCTGTTTTGCTTGCAGTAAAATCACTAAAATGAAATCCATGGAAATTCTCCTCACAAAATAACTTGGCTGTTTGATTAACGGATAACCACTTACATGGGAACCTCTTTGTCACCCCTCTCACCTCTTAACTCTTACTCTGAACCGTCTCCAAAGACCACTTGACTTAGTCAACTATTCACCTTTTGCTAATCTTCGAAAGACCTGAGTGTCCATTGACGTCTTTGATGCTGTTTTATTAGCTGACTAGGCTTTGCAAATGGATTCAGGTCATGACACAGAGAGAGAGAGCGAGAGAGAGAGAGAGTGAGCGAGAGAGAGAGAGATGGAGACACAGAAAGAGAAAGTAATTACATTTTAAGTTTTATAAAAGAGATTAATGGAACCAAAGTCAAGGAATTCATCTCTCTGCATTCATGCGGTCTAGATGTTTACAAAAAATTGGCAAACCACATGAGTTAGTTGTTTTGATTGTCATTAAAGGAAACGATTAACATCCTGTTGTGGTGCTGTATCTGCCTCCCACATATTTGATGATAAATTACAAGAACTAATAAACAGTATTAAATGCAAATATAATTTTACATTACATTTACATGTACATTTAGTCATTTAGCAGACACTTTTATCCAAAGCGACTTACAAAATTTATGTACGGAGTATTGGAAAAGTTTTATTAAATGGGCTGGAAGGAATATGTTGACAAAATTATTTTGATTATTATCTTGGTTATACGGGGGAAAAAACACATCTACACTTTTCCTGACATAGTCTCAATAATGATCTAATTTTGATATTGTGATGCATTGCACTGTACTGAATTATGACATTTATTTCAGAATATTTATTGTATCATATAACAAAGTAGTTGGCGGTACCCAGTCCTAATTTTGGCAAATGCAATTCAGCAACAGGGCACAGACACTTATTTTGTACTATATCCAAAATATTCCTTTAAATTCCCTTGTTCAATTCCATTTAAATACCCATCTGTACCTCTTATTCCTCATATCTGTATTATTTTAACTTGCCTGTGCCTTATCTAACCACATTTTCGTTGGGCACTGCTTTACCTGTTTGGCTAAACCATGCAGAGGATCTGTGGGTTGCTATTATGCTGTCATCTGATGCAGAGAGAGGAACTGTGTGAAGAGTGCAGGGGGTAGTGTCACTCCACTTGTCATATGTCAAAACAGAGGTGAGAGACACTGACACCGGTGTGAAAGATTTGTCACCGGCTGCGCTGGTGTGAAAACCCACTAGCGTCCCACGATAAGAGCTGTGTGGAGAAACGTCCCTCAACTCTGTAGCCGAACGGTTCTGAATTACTAGCAATAAGACAAGACTCATTACACTACAGGTGCATCTCTATAAATTAGAATGTCGTGGAAAAGTTCATTTATTTCAGTAATTCAACTCAAATTGTGAAACTCGTGTATTAAATAAATTCAATGCACACAGACTGAAGTAGTTTAAGTCTTTGGTTCTTTTAATTGTGATGATTTTGGCTCACATTTAACAAAAACCCACCAATTCACTTTCTCAACTAATTAGAATACTTCATAAGACCAATAAAAAAATAAAAAAAAAACATTTTTAGTGAATTGTTGGCCTTCTGGAAAGTATGTTCATTTACTGTATATGTACTCAATACTTGGTAGGGGCTCCTTTTGCTTTAATTACTGCCTCAATTCGGCGTGGCATGGAGGTGATCAGTTTGTGGTACTGCTGAGGTGGTATGGAAGCCCAGGTTTCTTTGACAGTGGCCTTCAGCTCATCTGCATTTTTTGGACTCTTGTTTCTCATTTTCCTCTTGACAATACCCCATAGATTCTCTATGGGGTTCAGGTCTGGTGAGTTTGCTGGCCAGTCAAGCACACCAACACCATGGTCATTTAACCAACTTTTGGTGCTTTTGGCAGTGTGGGCAGGTGCCAAATCCTGCTGGAAAATGAAATCAGCATCTTTAAAAAGCTGGTCAGCAGAAGGAAGCATGAAGTGCTCCAAAATTTCTTGGTAAACGGGTGCAGTGACTTTGGTTTTCAAAAAACACAATGGACCAACACCAGCAGATGACATTGCACCCCAAATCATCACAGACTGTGGAAACTTAACACTGGACTTCAAGCAACTTGGGCTATGAGCTTCTCCACCCTTCCTCCAGACTCTAGGACCTTGGTTTCCAAATGAAATACAAAACTTGCTCTCATCTGAAAAGAGGACTTTGGACCACTGGGCAACAGTCCAGTTCTTCTCCTTAGCTCAGGTAAGACGCCTCTGACGTTGTCTGTGTTTCAGGAGCGGCTTAACAAGAAGAATACGACAACTGTAGCCAAATTCCTTGACACGTCTGTGTGTGGTGGCTCTTGATACCTTGACCCCAGCCTCAGTCCATTCCTGGTGAAGTTCACCCAAATTCTTGAATCGATTTTGCTTGACAATCCTCATAAGACTGCGGTTCTCACGGTTGGTTGTGCATCTTTTTCTTCCACACTTTTTCCTTCCACTCAACTTTCTGTTAACATGCTTGGATACAGCACTCTGTGAACAGCCAGCTTCTTTGGCAATGAATGTTTGTGGCTTACCCTCCTTGTGAAGGGTGTCAATGATTGTCTTCTGGACATCTGTCGAATCAGCAGTCTTCCCCATGATTGTGTAGCCTAGTGAACCAAACTGAGAGACCATTTTGAAGGCTCAGGAAACCTTTGCAGGTGTTTTGAGTTGATTAGCTGATTAGCATGTCACCATATTCTAATTTGTTGAGATTGGTGGGTTTTTGTTAAATGTGAGCCAAAATCATCACAATTAAAAGAACCAAAGACTTAAACTACTTCAGTCTGTGTGCATTGAATTTATTTAATACACGAGTTTCACAATTTGAGTTGAATTACTGACATTCTAATTTATTGAGATGCACCTGTATGCTTGTGGGTGGGCCTAGTCACAGGACTCCGCCCACAAGCAGTGACGTCATGCATGCAAGTGTTTATATAAGGTAGTGGAACAAGATTTCTGATGAAGATGGGCAGTGATGTTATTTTGGCTGTTTTAATCATTACTTAAACACTTTCATTTATTACATTTTATTTATGATTTTGTTTAAGCTGTGTGTAGGGAATGCTATGTATCGCATAAACAGACACATTCAGTCCTCATCTTGCCTGCAACATCTTTATGTTCATAAACAAGCAATACCAAAGAAAGCTGGGTTGAATTTTAAACGGAAACTTAAAACACATTCCTCAAACGATGGTGGTGCTATCAATAAAAGAAAAGGAGCATCCAAAACGCAGTTTTCTGCTGTTTTCTGTTCTTTCTGAGATGCGAGGCAGCGGTGACCTTGGGCGTTCCAGACTGTCCCTCGACTGTGTGCACTGAGCTGATAAGACGCCAACCGCTGATGCTCATGCCTCCAAAAACCAGCTACAAGCTCCGGCAGAGTAAGGATATTTCCATCTCAGAAGGAAAAAGCAAGAGAGAGATGATGAAGCTGTAATACTTCTCAACGAGATGCCAGTGGAGGCCAGACAACCGTGTCCAGCCGAAATGACTTTGTTTGGTGTCTTGCTGTTTTAACTAGGAAACTGTTCCTTATCTTCAGCTCACTACATTGAGTTTATGCTTGAAACAACCTCTGTCTGGATCTAAGTGGTCTATAATACCTGGTGAAAGAGATCTGTTAACATTCCCATTCATCTCAATGGCAGTTCCCTATCTATCAGCTATATATATCTGTCAGCAGGGGTTTACTTGGCTATGCGAACAAGCCTAACCTTAACCTTTTGATCAGGACATACAATAATATCAGTGATTAGATTAGGGGGGGATGTTTTTTTCAGTTGTCCAAATGTGTTCTCTGTTGAATTCATCTGGGAATGACATGTAGGTCAGAAAGCCTACAGGGTTTGTCGTCTGTGTCATCTGCGTTTCCGTAGTCATATTCGCCAAGCTTAAGTCTAATAAAGACTGTGGCTTTACCATATACTGATTACCAAGAGGGATGAATCTGTAGTATGTAGACATGTCTTTATTCTTGTCTCCTATATAGCCTCAGAAACCCTCATCAGCTACCAAACGTAATCTGATTAAAATCAGACAAGTCTGTATCTACTATACCAATGCAAAAGACGGATGCTTTGTGTTTAATGTTGAGTCTCTGTGGCCTAAATCAAGCAGTCATAATCCCTAATCCAAAGATCGCTTTCTGCCAGCTATATGAGCAAACAGTTTCTTCACATATAATAGCAGAGCATGAGGGAAGGGGTTTGATGACTCATGTGGTCCAAGTGTGTTTATAGAAATAGGCACAGAGGACAAACACTAAATACACAACACATGCACCATGTTTATCGCTTCAAAGTGAAAGAGTCTTTTGTTTGTGTTTTTGTTTTTGTTTGCACATTAGCCATGTTTTGTCTGTTAGGGTCTGTTCAAACAGCGAGTCCTTTGGTGTCTAAAAAACAGCACGTGGTGCAGTCAAGACCATGAAAAACAGCATCAAAGGCATCAGTTTTGCATGTTCACATACACCATCAATTAAAGAAATGCAAAGAATGCATCTTTTGTGAACGACCCTTTATTTTTGTTTCAGTTTGTTTGAATATATTGTTGTGTCTGTACTGCACTGGGTGTTTTGAAACACCAAAGAACTGAAGTTTGAACACAGATGCTCAGTTCCAGCTCTGGAAGAATAGTTTTTTTGTTTCTAAACCAGCCAACAAGAGTCTCATAGGATTTAGGTGCATATTTATTTTTGAAACAGCATCATAATATTTGTCTAGTAAATGTGTTGTCTTGAGTAAAATGCTTGCATGCAGATTTGCAGACACAAGCTCACGTCAAACTGGGTTTGTCTGACAAATGCTTAGTGACCCATTTCGCTTAGTGACCCATTTCTGTTTCAATGCTGTTCAATAGACAGATGATGTGGGGAGGGGTGTGAAATATAAAAACAAGGATTTTGGGGATAACTGTTGTGGTAAATCCTCTCTCTTTTCAGCTCTTTACTGAGCCAGTCCGCTGCGGTCTCACCCCAGTGGCTGCTGTGAGTTCCTGTAACAAGCTTTTAGTGGCAGGGGGCCAGAAGGTGGTCTCACACAATGACCTTTGACAAGTGGGAAAAGGTGGTAGAAATCAGCTACCATGACAATATTTCTAAGCCTGGAGGTTGTTAAGCTGAATAGGCTTTTTTAAGCTGCTTATGGAACGCTTGTTTCCACCGCAGGATTAATAAAAAAGAAAAAAGGTCATTGCGACTTTTTGTCTCACAAATTTATTTTTTTTTACAATTCAAATTTTTTATCTCACAATTCTAACTTTTTTTTATTTTTTTTCTCAGAGATCTAAACTTGCAATTCTGAGAAAAAAAAGTCAGATTTGTGGGATATAAATTCCAACTTTCTTGCAATTCAGAGTTTGCATCTTTTTTCTCTGAATTCAGCGTTTACATTTCACAGTTATTGTTTTACAACAAAATAAAAAAATGAAAAAGGTAAATATGACTTTATTCACAATTCTAACACTCACATTTGTAAGTTTATATCTCACAATTCTGTTTATACTTTGCAATTGTGGGAATTCTCATTATTGCAAGAAAAAAAAGTCTTAATTGTGAGATAAAAAGTCACAATTACCATTATTTTTATTACGGAAACAAGCTTCCATTTCCTGCTTTCGCTGCTATTTTATTTGATTAAAATCAATTTAATTTTATCATTTCAAAAACATTTTTTTTTTTGTTATTGTTTTTTTTACAACCCCTAGGTCACACAATTTCCGAAATAATTCTCTTGAATTGTCAATTTTCAGATTAATTCAACTGAATCATTTCATAAACAGCAATAGTAACAGACCAGTGCTGAATTGTTTTACTGTTTGCATTACTTTGCTTGTCTGTGTTTGTGTTGTTCCAGACCAGAATATGTGAGTGGTACAAAGTCAATTTTGTGAATTTATTTCTTTATTTATTTATGCCTCTCCATTATTATGTGTATTTTCAGTAATAGCGGAAAAATTAGCAATTTGCTGATAACTCTTGCTTGTTATATATTTTAATTAAAGAGCCTCTTTCCCTCCATAGCTGTCACAGCAGATATTTCTCAAATTAAGAAAGTCACAGCAGACACTTAAACAATGCAGTTTAGTTAAATACAACACATTGAAATATTGGTAAGCCAACTCTGAGTATTCATGTTTAACAAAGCTTTTCATCTATATATTCATTGCATCATATGATTATGACAGCCTTTGCTCCTAGGCTAAAGGTTGTTGAATTTTAATGAGAATTAATATCAGATTAAGTAGGGTGTTGAAGTGGGTGTTTTGCACCCTGTTTAAACCTTTCAACACCGTGGCGAGTCTTCAGCAGGCGCAAGCTAGCGACGGTATTTGATCTAATGACAGTAAACAGTGGAGCATTACAAAACACACTGGTGTGAAAATCTATGTGGCAGCCAGTCATGGCAACGTAAACCACCACCTCTTCTTTTAAGTCTAAATTACTTCGGGATTTGCAAGCAGTGGACAGAGAGTCTGTGCAATGTGACTAACCAGATTACTGCTGCACTTTAGGGGGGAAGATGGAGCCGCTGGTATTGCTGGAGAAAGCACTAAGTGAGAGTCAGTATTGAGAGTTGGGTCATAATAAGGCAGGAAGGGAATTTATGTTCACTTTTGGGAAAGAAACCAAGCTTTATTAGACATTCCAGGGACTTGTTAGTCCACTCAATCAGTGAATCCTTGAAGCCAAGGATCATATTTGTGACAGATGTTTATTTTTCTTATTTTTTAACCACCTATTTAAGAATACAAAGTTCCCTATGATTCTTGCTGTTTTCCAATTGGAGAGGTTAAACTTTTACATTGTTTCATGTCCTATTAGCCGATAAAAGTGAAAGTCTGTAATTTTTTATAAAAATCTGCTTTAAGCGTCTAATAGGGAAGCACATTAAATCAGTATCAATTTTTTTTTTTTTTTTTGTAAAATTTCTTTGTACATATTTCCTCCATTTTTACATTTATCATCTATCGTTCAATAAAAGTTATTTTCAATTATATATATATATATATATATATATATATATATATATATGTATATATATATATATGTATATATATATATGTGTGTGTGTGTGTGTGTATATGTGTATATATATAAATATATTCACACACTGCCGCTCAAAAGTTTGGGATCAGTAGGATTTTTATTGTTTTTTAAAGAAGTTTCTTCTGTTCATCAAGGCTGAATTTATTTGATCAAAAATACAGAAAAAACAGTAATATTGTGAAATATTATTGCAATTTAAAATAACAGTTTTCTATCTTAATATACTTGTGATGCAAAGCTGAATTTTCAGCATCATTACTCCAGTCTTCAGTGTCACATGGTCCTATAGAAATCATTCTAATATGCTGATTTATTATCAATGTTGGAAACAGTTGTGCTGCTTAATATATTATTATTATTTTTTTTTTTTTTTTTGGAACCTGTGATACTTTTTTCAGAATTTGTTTGATTAATATAAAGTTAAAAAGAACAGCATTTAAAAAAAATGGAAATCTTTTCTAACAATCTAAGTCTTTACTATCACTTTGTGTCAATTTAGCACATCCTTGCTGAATAAAAGTATTAATTTATTTTAAAAAATATATATTTTTTTTTTACTGACCACAAACTTTTGAACAGTATATAATATACACACACATTAAATTATTTTTATTTTAAAAACTCATAATTTCTTAACTATATAACATGTAATGTTTTGAAATCAAATGAAATCATTTCAAATTAAACATCCATTTTTCATACTGTGCACTGTAATGTTGTGATGTCTAAAAGATTTTTTAAAAAGTGTGTATATATATATATATATATACACACACACACACACACACACACACACACACACACACACACACAATTTATTTAAACAAAATAACACAGAATTTCAATATTGGCCATAGCATGAAAATTATGTTTAATTAAACATTATTACAATGTGGATGGGCGTATTATATAGTGATGATAGGAAATCATGTAGAGAAGAGGGCAGGAACGGAATCGGTAAAGATTTAAACCTGCCTCATTTACATGTGCACCATGGCTGATTGAGCTATCCAACAAAACTTTCTATTAGAAATGTGTCACACTGGCATGGTCACTTAGTCAAGCTGTCTTCCATCAAACGCTTGAGTTTGAACCTTAAATATCAAAATAAGTAACATTTGTTAATAGATAAACATTTAAAATCAAAAGTTTTTAATAGCCAATGCAGGTAGAAAGCAGTGGGGTCGTTTAGAAGGACTCTCTGACAAGTGTGACATTTATTGATGAAGATGATCAATAAGCGGAGATGGCCGCAGCAGGATCACAACAACTGCCATCAAATATCTCACACTCAGTGTCAAACTTCTCCAAAGAGTTCCTTCACAGCCTGAACACTGTGTTCTACCAGCCATATTCATCTCTTGAATGAAAGTCATGAAGTTCAGCGAGTGAAACACATTTTGAGAGTTGGGGCTGATTCTCATAATTACCATGACAGCGTAATGGCCCTCATCTATGCTCAATTTATAATATACTCCTATATACTATAATCAGCCTCAGTCGCAGCACCGAAATGCATCATTAGCACCTATTTCTGTGATGGTTTACCCACAGCGTTTCAGTGCAGAACTGAACACGACCCCGTCATGATGAAAATTCTGATATTATCAATTAAAACCCCTTTATAGTACACACTGCTGCTCTTGTGCAAACACGCATCTCATTTCTAGAAAGCACACGTTCTAGAGTTGTGAGAGTGCATGAACTCTTGCTATGCCATTAGAGATAATGCCAGCCATGAGAGCACTGTTTGCTTTACATACATTTACATTCACAGCATCAATGAAGTACAGCACTCAAAAGGATTTTTATTAACCCTGCTGATGGTACGCTGAATACTGAATGTGTTTTTACAAGGCCATTTTGAGATTTTTTTTTTTACCGTTAAATTGAAATAAGATTTTTATTTTATGAAGAAAATATATGAAATATATCACATATATGATATATGCCTGCAACATCTTATATAAAATATAAAATATATGTGATTGCTCTTTTTTTTTTTTTTTGAAGGTTTCTAGGATATTTTGAGTGATTGCTTACCAACCCAAGTCCTTGATATTTTGGTATTTTGATACGATTTGGATCCCTCCCTCAGTGTTTTTTTTTTTTTTTTTTTTTTTTTCACTTATTTTTTCACCTGCCAGGCATACAATCTTAAATCATTTAGAATTTTTTTTTTTTTTTTGAGGTCATAAGGTCTGTAGTACAAACAGGAGGATAGGTTACATGCCAAAGTTTGATATTAAGGCTTGTGGGTTTGTTCACTAAATAACTACTTAACTAAATAACGTTTGTATTATTATTTTAGATTAGTTAAGTGTACATTCAAATAGTATCTGCAACAAACATTTACATGCACCATGCAGGGTTATTATAGTTAACTACAACTATAAACATTACTTTTGATAAAATAAACTTTAACTGAAATAAAATATATTAATATAAAAATTTAACTTTTTTTAGCTAGTTGCCAAGCTGAAACATTGTCATTTTCATTGTTTATCTTGATGTAGTACTAACATAACCAATACTAAAACCGAAATAAAAATGACTACTGCAGTTTTATTTTTATTACTATAGTACTTTTTACTAACTATATATAGACATATTAAAAAGAACAATAGCTGAGAAACACACATACACACACACACACACACACACACACACAAAAACAATATTAAATCTGAAAAAAAAAACTAATTCATAATATAAAAATGTTTTGTTTTAAAAATGTAATTCCTTACAAATGTAATGTTTTAAGAAAGGTGGATTAGAAGTGGATAGAAATGTTTACTTATTTATTTATTTGTTTACTATAAAATAATTATTTCTTTTTGTTTCATCTTAATACTTAGAGTGATATTATGAAATAATTTGATGACCTTGCTTTCTTTCTTTCTTTACTCTTATTTTAAATATACTATAAATATAATTATTGGGGGGGGGGGGGGATTACATGACCACAGTGTTGTTTATTATATATTTATGTATGTGTTTATTTATTTATATATTTATATTCTTAATTTATTAGAATTTGAAATATACTATAAATGCTAAACTTTTTAATGTATTCAGTAATACTTTATTATGAAATAATTAGCTTACTATTTATTGATTGATTGATTGATTGATTTATATAAATAGATATTTATTTTAAATATACTGTAATTATATAATTTCTTCTTTTTTTTTTACTTTTTCCGCATACGTAGAGAAGCCTATAATTTCATAAATTATAATCATATTTTTGTAATTAAATGTATTATTAATAATTTGATGACTATTTCTTTTCTTCTTTTTTTTCTTTTCTTATTTCTTTATTTTAATTGACCTTTGTATGCATAAATACAGTGTGGTTTAAAAGACCAAACTGCAGGATTTCAAAACAAATTTACACCTGGAGATGTTTGGGAATAAAACCTATTTTAATTGTATTATGGTGGAAAATGCTGGTAACTGATTAATAATAATATTGTTTAGTTAAGATAATTTTTCATTAAATAAAAAACAAATATCGATATTGTCTTTCTCTTTTGCCAGTATATAGTATTTCTTCCAAGTAATGTTTGAGAAGAATTTTATTTTTGTTTTAGTTACTGTTTTATATGTAAAAATACAGTTTCAAATTCCTGAAAGAAAGTTATTATAAAGTTAAAGTCAGGATAATTACTAATAATATTTAATAACTTCAGATATTGTGACTATTAGCACCATGGTTCATGCAAGAAGATTTCAAATAAAGCATTAAAGTTGATTAATGATGTCTATAATAATGCCATTAGTATTCATTGGCCCGCAGACATCTCTGTGCTGTGGGTTGTTTGGTGAGTACAGTAATGCTTGTGTATCTTCTCTCTCTCTCTCTTCAGTGCTTTAAGAGAACAAGCAGTGTGGGGGTTGCTGAGCCAACACATGGCACACCTCCAGCTCCCTTCTCTTACTCAGACAGTTTCAGGCAATGTACACACACACAATACACACGCCGCTTTCTCGTCCTGCCTTTCCCAGGAACATTCAAATCTGTATTCTGCTTTTTTACAAAGGAACAGAACTTGTGCAGCTTTGAAAAATTCAGCTTAAACTCAGTTTTACATTTTTTAACTCAATTAATACGGCATGTCAAAATGAATAAGAGCATTCTTGATTGATTTTGCATCTGGGATGGAGTTATTTAGCAGTCTGGTCCTCTCAGGAGGGCAGAAGGCTCTATTATGTGTCACATGTAATGGATCTTGATTTATCCTGCTTTGTCTTCATGTTTTAACACTACCTTCATGTGTCAGACCTACACTTGATCAATGCCAGGCTCCAAGGTGACTAAGGACATGATGCTAGACTATAAACCACCTGATTTGTTTGCATTAAATATTCTGTTTAAACTCCATAACCAGCAGATGATAAAATGAGATAGTGCTGTTGCTAATCAGAATCAGAATGAGCTTTATTGGCCAGTTATGTTTACACATACGAGGAATTTGTTATAGTGACAGAAGCTCCACAGTGCAACAGAAAGACAGCAACAGGACAGGACACAGATAATAAAAGAATAATATACAAATATACAAATAGGCAAAGTACAAAATAGCAAAAACACAATATATATTATAGACACTTATGTATGTACAGTTATGATATGTGCAAATTTGAAATGAAAAAATAAGTATGTGTGGTGAATAAATAATGTATTATAGTGTTGTGTGTTCTGCATTTAATGTCAAGTTTTCATGAGATAGATTGCCTGAGGGAAGAAACTGTTCCTGTGTCTGGTCGTTCTGGTGCTCAGAGCTCTGTAGCGTCGACTAGACGGCAACAGTTCAAAGAGGGAGTGTGCTGGATGTGAGGGGTCCAGAGTGATTTTGCCAGCCCTTTTGCTCACTCTGGATGAGTACAGTTCTTGGAGACTGGGGAGGGTTGTACCAATGATTCACTCAGCAGTCCGGACTACCCTCTGTAGTCTTCTGAGGTCAGATTTGGTAGCTGAGCTGAACCAGACAGTTATTGAAGTGCAGAGGATGAATTCAATGATGAATTCAGTAGAACTGTTTCAGCAGCTCCTGTGGCAGGTTGAACTTCCTCAGCTGGCGAAGGAAGTACAGCCTCTGCTGGGCCTTTTTCACAATGGACTCAATGTGATTGTCCCACTTCAGGTCCTGAGAAATTGTGATGCCCAGGAATCTGAATGACTCCACTGCAGTCACAGTGCTGTTCGTGATGGTGAGTGGGGGGAGAGCAGGGAGGTTTCTCCTGAAGTCCACGATCATCTCCACAGTTTTGAGCGTGTTAAGCTCCAGGTTGTTAAGACTGCACCAGACAGCAAGCTCCTTAACCTCCTGTCTGTAGGCAGACTCGTCACCGTCCTGGATGAGGCCGATCAGTGTGGTGTCGTCTGCAAACTTCAGGAGCTTGACAGAGGGGTCTTTAGATGTGCAGTCGCTGGTGTACAGGGAGAAGAGCAGTGGGGAGAGAACACAACCCTGAGGAGCTCCAGTGCTGATGGTGCGGGTGCTGGATGAGAATTTTCCCAGCCTCACTAGCTGCTGCCTGTCTGTCAGGAAGCTGGTAATCCACTGACAAACGGAGGTGGGTACAGAGAGCTGAGTTCGTTTATTCTGAAAGGTGTCCGGGATGATGGTGTTAAAAGCAGAGCTGAAGTCTAAACACAGGATCCTCACATAAGTCCCTGGTCTGTCCAGATGTTGCAGGATGAAGTGCAGTCCCATGTTGACTGCATCATCCACAGACCTGTTTGCTCTGTAGGAAAACTGCAGGGGGTCCAGTAAGGGTAAGTAAGTTAGTAAGTTAGTTAATTAGTTAAATTTTTCACAAAAAAAAAAGGGGGAAGCCGTGGCCTAATGGTTAGAGAGTCGGCCTCGTAACCTCAAGGTTGCGAGTTCAAGTCTCAGGTTCGGCAGGAATTGTAGGAGGGGGGAGTGAATGTACAGCGCTCTCTCCACCCTCAATACCACGACTGAGGTGCCCTTGAGCAAGGCACCGAACCCCCAACTGCTCCCCAGGCGCCGCAGCATAAATGGCTGCCCACTGCTCACGGTGTGTGTGTGTGTGTGTGTGTGTGTGTGTGTGTGTGCGTGCGCGCACACACACACTTTGGATGGGTTAAATGCAGAGCACAAATTCCAAGTATGGGTAACCATACTTGGCCTCACTTTCAAATATTTATTTTAAATATACTATACTTACATATAATTTCTTCATTTTTTTAAAGGGGTCATATGATGCAATTTCAAGTTTTCCTTT
The DNA here is from genome assembly GCA_039654775.1 of Spinibarbus caldwelli. Lineage (NCBI taxonomy): Eukaryota > Metazoa > Chordata > Actinopteri > Cypriniformes > Cyprinidae > Spinibarbus > Spinibarbus caldwelli. Next base: position 9,659,722 of record CM077228.1, on the reverse strand, counting down.
CTCTTTGGAGTGTTACAAGCTGTTTGTGCATAGATAAGATCCCAAGACTAAAGTCGCAAAGACTAAAGTCTCAAACCCAAAGAGATATTCTTTATAAAAGTTAAGACTCGACCACGCCCTCCTAAAACGGCTCATTCAAACACGCCCCCACATGTCTACGTCACAGTGTGGGAAGATTTGCATAACACCGCCCAAATATATATGCAAAGAAAGAGGCCGTGATTTTTATTCTCGCTGTAGTATTGTTGCTGCCGCTGGCACCATGTCCTGGAGACGCTGTGTTTAGTTGTGAAAGCGATACTACTTTGTTTGGGCTTCCAAAAGAGGACACAAAGAGGACACAACTAGAAATCAATGGTTAATCAGTTGTATTTACAACACTGTTCCAGAACAGTTCAACCCAAATATTCGAGCGTGTCATTTTACGAACGACTGTTTCCTGAACCTGGGAGTAGCCTCTAGGTGGGACATAGAGGAGCAACAATAATGTACAGTATGTGAAAGATAATGTGTTTTCTAAACCTTAAACCGCATGAACACATTGCATTACACCAAATACGCAAAATAATGTTCTTTTTAGCAACGTCATATGACCCCTTTAAATTTACTTTTTATGCATACATTCAGTGCAATTCCTTAAATTGTAATAATATTTTGTAATTAAATTTATTATCAATAAGTTGATGATATTTATATACTTTTTAAAATAAACTATAAATATAATTATTTCTTCATTTTTATTTACCTCTTTATGCATGAATACAGTGTGGTTTAAAAGACCAAACCACCCAATTTTAAAAACAAATTTACCCCTGGAGATATTTTAGGATTTCCAAAAATGAAATATGTAAAATAAAGAAAAATGGTGACATAACAGGACTAAGAAATGCTAGATTGAGTACAACTGTCATTAAAGCAAAAATTGGACTTTCCAAATACTAAAATAATAAAATTCACATTTCAGTTTTCTTCATCTTTTCACTCAAACTTATTATTTGATATTATTAGCATAATGTTAGCTTAATCTATTAATACGGGCATCATAAACACATCTTTTTTTAGCAAGTATATGGGTGTATTTAACTTGATCACAATTTAATAAACACCTTGTAAGTTAATAATTGTAACAATTATTCAAACAGCAAATAAAATGTATATAGAGAAAATGCAAATAGATAACATTTTTACTAGCTGTCTTTGACATTTGGACCCTTCTATGGCGTGCTCAGTTCTGAATTATTAATTTAGGTGACTGGGTGCCCCATAGTTACTTACTCATGCTTACTAATATGTTGATTGTGATAGACAGTGTTGCTTCAGGGAGAACAGCTTTTACTTTAAAGCAGCGCTGTAAGCCATTGTGAGTTTGCCTGGCAAAATGGGGGTCGAAATGTAATTCTAATGTCGGAATGTAAAGTAGGGATTGGCTTTCCAATGAACTGTTTGCAACAGGGATCTGTAAAGATTGGATTCTAGGGCTAGTTAGTCATTATCGTCACTACATGCTGGGAGAAATGTAGTTGGTTTCTTGCTCAGTCCCTCCGAGGCAAAGCTGAAGAGAATGAAGCTATTTCTGAGGCAGAGAGAAACGTTCATGCATAGCAAAAAGATGGATTATCCATACAGACAAATATAGAGATGTATCAGGTGGATTAACGACAGTGATTATGCTGAAAATGGCCTGCCAAGCACGCTGATTTGGTGAAACACGTTTTTCAATCACTGCTTTCTGTTTAACAAGCATCTCTCTTTTAGTCTTTTGAATGTTCTGTATTTTCAGCCTTTGTTTGTTTACTTGATGTATTTGGTCCTTGGAGTAAGAATGGCTACAAAAACGAGAAGGATGTAGCTGAAGAAAACTGTCAAGAACATATTTCATTACAAAATCAAAATAAAACGTGCATTTTTACTGAAAGCAGTCATTAAGTTTTTTTTTTTTAATACATTGTGATTAGATTTCTATGACAATTAAGCATTAAATAGTTATTACAGTAAAAAAATGGAATTAAAACCAATTACAGTAATATTTTTATTATACTGGAATTTTTATGTATGTAATGCCTTGAAATAATGAGAATTTGGAAGAAAAATGAAAATAAAATTATTTTAATGTGGGGGTGAAATATGACCTGGACATCAAAAATTGGATGACAATTTATCTTTTTTATTATAAATTTATAACATTATTTTGTAATTAAATTTATTATTAAAACGTTGACTTTATTTATGTTTTTTTTTTAAGTATATTCTTTTTTAAAATATACTATAAATATATTTTTTCTTTTTTATTTATCTTTTTATCCATGCATTTTAGTATAATGTAAAAGTCTGAGACTACACTGAAATTTGAGATTTGAAATATAAACCTGGAGATGTTTTAGGATTTCCAAAAATGAAATATGTAAAACATTGACACAACAGGGGAAAAAAAAAAGTCATCTTGTGTGTGGTTGTCATTAAAGGAAAAGCTGGACTTTACTAAGTCCAAAAACTAAGAAATTATGAAATTCACATTTCAGTTTCCTCAATTCATCTTTTCACATAATGTGTTTTTCACGAGATTCACTTAGAAATAAAAATCTAATCTAACTAATTTTACCAAAATACCATGTGCTCAAATTCAAAGTAAAATGCCAAGAATTTGGGAAAACAATGCTGAAATGCACTAAAAGATGTGAATGGATTTTATTCAAGCCATTAACGCTGTGTATGTGCACACCTATTTTTAGGTCAGACTTCAAGGGAGAAAATATTCTCTCAGGCCTCTGAAGTGCTCAATACATTCCTTGTTTTCCACTGCGTCAGTTATGGAAGGACCATTAGAGCGTTTGCCATTAAACTTCTCCCAGTGAAGCGCTTAATGAACTGAGAGCTGCAGCTCCAGTCCAGCAGTTCAACTAATCCAGGACAGTCTCTATGGATGCCATCACCTACAGCAACAAAGCCAGAGGCTGTTCTCTTGTGGGACAGAGCAGGCATATTCATGCTCGGTTATAATGTCCTCACCCATCCCTCCCCTTTTTTAATTGGCTACGGTCCTCTGTTCTCCTGTGTGTGCTAATCTAGAGGACAGGAAGTTCTCCCTATAGAACAAGGGGGATTCAGAGACGGTTCCTGGATCAGTTGAGGACATCAGCAGCAGATGTAGAGCCAGTAGAGTTTAACAGTGCTCACCCAAATTATATTGGTACTTGTTACAGATGTATTTTTCCCATTCATATTTTTCATTCCACTAGGAGTACCAGAACCAATCCAACCAGCTGTGAGATTAATCACAATATTACAGCATTTAATTTAAATCTAAAAAAGTATTTCCAAATCTGAAGAAAAAAACACGCTTTTATGAGCTAATGACTTATGAATGGCAATCAAATTAAAAAGTCATTGGTAATTTTTTAGTCATCTGTATACAATATAATCAAGGATATACTATATAATGCAATATTTTAAAAGTTCATTGCTAAATATTTGAATGTCACGGTGCTGCTTAATAGTAGTCAGTTGTTGTTTCTGTGGAAACAGTGATTTCTGATTGGTTAATCATTGGTTGATTCATTTTTCCCATAGGGATTTTTAAAAAAGTCTTTTTTAAAGCATTATAAGCCATGAACCAAACCAATCAACTACAATTGTAAATTTTGATTTGAAGCAAAAGATTATTTGAAAATTGGACAAAGGTACAAGACTATGTACGTAACGGCTTTAATGAGGAAAATAACTACAATTCCATTGCGAATGACATACTCAAATTAAATTGATGAAATATAACACATAAAGCTAAAAATTTAGAGTTCTTAGTTGTATCTATAGAAACAATATTTTAAGTTTGTTGTTTAATATTTAAGTATTTTGAGAGTATATTGAGACAGGCTTGATTGCAAAGTTTGCGGTGCTTCATTGAAATGGGTGGAGCTTAAGATCTCTTGGCACAGTTTGTTCGTTGCGACTCTCTGATTGGTGGAATTTTTTGTACAGCATCATGGGTAGTTTTCACAACAAATTCTGCTATTAAACATGATTATTTTAAAAGTAAAAGTCAAATTAGCGTGAACAAATGGGTGCAACAAAAGCATATACAATTGATTAGTCCAAAACATACTTTTAACATATATATATGAACTATGAATTGATACTTTTAGTTTTTAAATAATCTTTGTCTTCTGGGAAACGGACAAAAAAATATTGATGACTCGTCCTGCACCTCAGACTTTTTCGTCCAATCAAATGTTCACAAAATCTCCCTTCATTATGGCTATGATGTAAAGCCAATGGGCTTTTTCAAACAACAGAAAATATGTCTTACCATTTCATGGAGACTTAAAACACTAACTTGTGGCTTATACAAAAGCATATATCATCTCAAATCTCATGGCAGATCTATCTACACTCTTAAAAATAAAGGTGCTTAATGATGCCATAGAAGAACCTTTTTGTCTAAATGGTTCCATAAAGAACCTTTAACATCTGAAGAATCTTTCTGTTTCACAAAAGGTTCTTTGTGGCGAAAGAAGGTTCTTCAGATTATAAAAAGGTAAGCAAGAGATGGTTCTTTAAAGAACCTTTGACTGAATGGTTCTTTGTGGAACCAAAAATGGTTCTTCTATGGCATTGCTGTGAAGAACCTTTTAAGCACCTTTATTTTTAAGAGTGTAGTTTTAAATATTATTGTTAAAAATCAATTTCTTTATCTAGGCCACTACTGTAACCCTACAATGGGGCTGTATTGTTGGAGCAATGAGAAACTCAAGAATACAGCTTTTGTTTGCATTTGAGTTGAAAAGCATGGTGTTGCAAGCTAAAGAAACACATGGCCACCAAGACACCGTGCAGAGTTCAAATTCTTGACCTTGACAGCCTACTCCTACCTGGCAAAATAATAATATGTTTAATTTATATAGCGCCTTTCCCAAGCTCAAGGACGCTGTACAAAAGTAGAAACACAATAGACAGTCGATTCACATAATCGTAAACAGTCATTTCACAATCAATTAATCAGTTAAGTGAACAGTAGACATTTGCCCATTGCAGTTGCATATCATGGTACAATTATGTACAGAAGACAGAGATACATAACATAGTATAAGTAACAATAGAAAAAAGATAATATCAGTAGAGTCAAAAGAGAAACAGACGTGCCCTGCAGTGTGACCCTGTTTTTATCTCGTCATGTTTTTTGTGCCAAAGGCCTTCGTGATGAATTCATGGCCTAATTTAATCTGCAAGTACTAAATGCTACAGCTTAGAGCAGCCAGAGAGAGATTCAGTGGCCTCTGTACGACTGAAGGGGAAAAAAGAGCTCAATTTATTTGAAAACCCTGTAATCTGGCCAACATTTTTCACTGAAATAGACAGTAGCTTTGTGTGTCTGGAACATGCAACCATTGTATACGTTATGCAGGCTTAGTGCATAGAGAGTTTAATGGTGAAGTGTGCCATTTTTAATGCTAATATTTAGGTTAGAAATTCTGTATGTTATATTTTTTATATGAATTGCATGATGAATTTTTGGGCAGTACAAGCATATTACCTATACTTCAGTATGGAGATTATTCGCTGTTTTTAAACCATGTTATTGATCTGATTCAGCACCATATTTCGGCACAGCAAGTGTAAACAGCACTTGCAAGAGTATGGCAGTTTTCTCTCCATCCGAGCTCCGAGATCAAAGTAAGCCACTGATTCGTGGCCACTGGGCAACTTCCGCTCGGCCATCCGCAGACTAATCACTAGGCGGCCGTCTGACAGATTACAGCCCTTCTGGACGTGGCGGTCACAGCCAAACCCACAGGGAACTCTGGCTAATCTGAAATGCCCCGTGAGCATATGTGTAAAGTCCATCGATCCACAGCTCTAAGCTTTGCTCTTGTTTTATATTTTCCTGTTCATTTATAGTCTGTTGATTGTATTACCCATCAATCATCCAGAAACGGGGTGTTGATGCGGTGTGTTCTGCCATTCAGTTGTCTGTTAAGGATGTGGTGCGTGAATGTGGATAATTGCAAGTCAAAATGGTGCAATCTATAAACTGCCGGGACAAAGAACTCGCAGTTTGTAATTAATAGCAAAGGGATTAGCAAACTCAAGCTACATAAATGGGCTTGTGGATTTCTCAGCTGAAATGTTAATTTTTAGGAGGCAGTTTTGTCTTGTTGGTAATAAAAATAAACTGCATTGTTCAGGTTTCTATAAACAACTCCAAAATGACCAAGGTCTTTATACATGTTTATGCAGACAAGGTTATGTGGTACAGAGAAGATTATAGTTGTAAATAAGGATTTGAATAATGTGAATAGTACGATGGGATGTTTGGCGCCTGATAACGCCACATTTATTTACCGCTTTCTCACATGTTGGTTTTCATCCATGTAACACGTCTTCAAGTTTGCAAGGTGACATTTCCACTACTAATGGACTTCTTATTCTCATTAGCCAAGGATTTGGGTATTATTTTGTTTCAGGTGGAATTAGTGTTTCCAAAAACTGGGAACCAATTCTCATTCTACAACATTTACAATAATGTTTCATGTACCAAAATAAATCAAAATAAAATAATCTCAACCCAGGCTCACTGGAAATATGTGCCTCTACTAACATTTTTTGCAAACTCCAGATACATACCTATACATACTGTACAATTCACTGCAGTTTCCAGCTCAAATTATCACTAGAGACAGTAAAACAGCAACATTTTTTTATTCCTTTTCACATAAATTATGAAAACAGGGCAAATTATCAATGAAGAAATGTCCTGACCTCAACATAGCGCATGATTTGTAAACTAATGAATTTTGATATTTGCATCACATAACCAGTTCCATATGTATGGCTTTTCTAACATAGTAAACTTGTTCAGTAGCTCACCCAGTACAGCATTGCAATTGCGATACAAAACGCAAAGTCACAACAAAAGAGTTCAAAAGACAAGTAAGCTAAAATGGCTTGGTTGCTTTAGCAAATGCATTTTAATCTCAATTTTGCATTTGTTAACACTATCGGTTAGGATTACAGTAGGGTTTAGTGTGGGTGGTATGGTATTTTTAAATGCGAGCATTAACCTTTTAGCACCACTCGCCAGACATTTAATTCTCAACTGCCACAATATGTACAATTTTACATAAAACTGACAATTTCCACTCCCTGAACATTTCACTTTGATGCAAACCGTGCAAAAAGCAGTGTAATGTCATTTTACAGAAATGTCTCCACAGGTACATATTTCCAATGACCCTAGGATTGAATAATCTTATAATTAAGACTTTTTTTAAGTAAATTTTTAAAGTAATTTGCTTTTGTGTACGTTCCTGGTCTTAAAAGAAAAACGTCTGAAGCCCTCTTGCATTTAAAGCCCTCTTGTCATATAGAGACCACTTTTCACAATATTAATTCCTGATGGACAAAAAGTCCTGTCCCACATTTTTTTCCATTGAACATCTTGTTTACAACACACTACAAAGTGAAATATGTCACAGATTCTGTTTCATGTTGACTTCACCCTCTGCTCTGTCAACATGCAATTACATATACTGTCATTTGTTATATCTCAGCTCCTTGACTGCTGAATGAAAGAGGTCAAAAAAAGATCAGAGTCTCTAACTGTCAGAATGGCTATTGATGGCTCACCTACCATGGAGGAAAAGGTCTCTCAGCTTTTGAAAGAAAATATAATGATCATGGATGTCAAAATGCCAAATCGCAGTTGAGAGATTTCTCAACTGCTCCCTCCGCTCCTGTAATGGAGTGCTTGTTCATGTCAAGCCCAGATGGTTTGCATGATGACACCATTTCCAATTTCCATTTATTATTGCCTAGACACATGGAAATGTCTTATCTAGAGATTACATCAGTAGTGTACAGAGAGTGAACGCTGTGTTGTGGTCACATTCAAAGTCCACTTAGTACAATAAACACAACGAAGGTTAATGCTCAAGCAGTTTAAATGTAAGTACAGAGATGATACAAATTGCTCCATCCCACCTTAATAGTGTCTGATTACAGCAGTGACAGTTAATTACTCTTAACAATTCATTTCCTCTGCGTATCCCACTCTGGGGTAAAGACTAAATTACCGCTTAGGATGTTAGTATGTCATTACAGGTCCTGTTTTTAGCAGAGTCCCAAGACAACAATCATCAAGCTATCAAACTAACATTTTGCATAAGAAGTAGCTTCAGAAAAATATGTAGCTTTAAAGGGATAGTTCACCCAAAAATGAAAATTCTGTCATTAATTACTCACCCTCATGTCATTCCAAACACTTAAGACCTTTGTTCATCTTCAGTACACAAATTAAGATATGTTCGATGAAATCCGAGAGCTTTCTGGCACTGAAGACTGACACAGAAGAGAAGAAATGGTTGAATAAAGTTGTTAATTTTGTTTTCTTTGCACACAAAAACTATTCTCTTAGCTTCATAAAATTAAGGTTTAACCACTGATGTCACATGGACTATTTTAACGATGTCCTTCTACCTATCTGGGCCTTGAATTAATGACAGAATTTTAATTTTTGGGTGAACTATCTCTTTAAAGTAATATAAGCTGTCAAGTTTTAAAATACCTTTGTCTGCCACTATAATATAATATCATTTTATAATATCAAATTATTATTTATTAAATGAACTGCAATATCAATATTTAACTGCATATGATTTAATAAATTTGATCATTTTTTTAATTAATTTTATTTAAATTAAATACAATTCGATCTGATTTATGTGATTATTTATGTGATATGTGACTTATTGTGTTTTAATGAATTACCTGGCATGTAATGTAATTAATTCACTTACAATAATATTTTGATTCATGTTTTCATTTTTATATTTAAAAGTATTGAAGTGATTAATTGAACTTAATTAAATTGATATGTAAATATTTTAAATACATGAATACATTTTTAATTTTAATTTAAAATTATTGATATGTGATTAGTTTAGTGATATTTAGTTCTCATTTAATTAAAAACATTACATGAATACATTAATTTACTCATGTAATTAAAATCTATGTCATTTAATACATTACTCATGCAATTAAAATCATATATATGACTGATATATGCGATTAACTGCATGATGTGTGTTATATGCAATTAATTTAAGCATATCATATTAAGTATGTCATGTAATTGATTTGATTACATGAATACATTTTTAATTGATTGACCCTAATAATAGTGACTAGCTTTATAATCTTCTTCTTCTTCTTTTATTTTGCTTTTTAAATCCAATGCTTGACTCCCTTTGGTCTCTGAAGCACTAAGCAGTTTCTGAGCTGAGTGCACCGAGATCTGGAGGATTTGGAAACCAAGATCATAATTCGCCTCTTTGGGCACCTTTACGCATCACGGCAGATTATTTCCTGTCATGTTCATTGACAGCTTCCTGCTGCTCATTTTTGGTGCTTCCTTTTGATCTTACAAAATCCCTAAGCTGCTGAAGTTACTGAACCAGGCCATCTTCATCCAAAGCCGAAACGTCAAAAGCATTTTCAGTTTTGAGCTGAATATGCCGTCCATCGCTAAAAACAAGTGATTTTGGCTTCGGCGAAGTCTCATCTTTTGCTTTCATATTCCGTATAATAGAAGTTGCGTCGTCTTTTGTGACTTTCTTGCTGTTATAGTCGGTTTCCTGGTGTGTTGACTGACAAGTACAAATGAGTGTTGTGTATATCCCACAGCTTTCTGAAGTTTTGCTGTTGTCACTCGCGAGCAGATAAGCATTATGAGAGCGCAGGAAATGTTCTAACCTTAAGAAATCCTTATGAAATGTCAGGTCTCGGTTCTCATCCGAGCGAGACAAAAGCAAAAACAACAGAAGCTGCCGTGACGCTTGAGCGTTACCTGTTCTGTTGATTCTAGACATCACAACAAAACACGAGCTTTGATCTCACGCCTTCACCAGTGGCCGGTTGAGACATCTAGGGATTCTTTTGGAGCCTTTTTTGGCATTGTTACCCAGGTTCAGACACATTTCCCAGACAGTACTAGAGTAATTTACTTCTCAATGTCCACTAATGGAGAGTTCTTGATCTCCTGACCTCTCTTGGCATCCCTAAAATCAATATGGCACTCAATGGAGTCAAAGCCTTAAAGGCCATGTCTTCTTTTTTTCTGTTTTACATTTAAGGTTCTCTCACCACAGGAAGGGGTTTCATCAGACTGTTTGATTTGTTGGAGCTGCTGTGTAAGCCGTAATAAGAACATTAAACATCTCAGCCTGACCTTACCCAAGAAATTGACACTTCCATGTCTTTCTTTACAGTACAGGTCAGAATGCTTGGATTACATGACAGACACACTGGAAGATTCTAAATACCATGTGAACATGTTGTAATCTAAGCTCAAGTGTGTATGAGAAGTATTTTAACTAGAGATACACAATATACCAACTCCAAACTTTTGAACTGTAATGTATAGTCAATCATTCATTCAAAATTAAAACAACTGATTTTGGTTTTTAGTATTTTATTTTCAGTTCAATTAGAGAAAATAGAATAGAATTTGAATATCAGCCATTTATTAGTTATATTATGGCTCATAACTGTTAAATGGCTCATATAATATTTTGTTGGCTTAGATTTTAACTTTTGACATAAACTCTAACTCCATCTGCAAGATTTCTTGCTGGGGTCTGGGGTCAATTTTTGATATCAAAAAGTAAATTTACAGGATTACAGGTTCACGTGAACCAGATACTGTGCACAAAATAGAAACTGTAAGAAATGTTGGGTTCCACAGAGATCTTTCATCTGTTGCACTCGACTGCACTGAGAGCTGTCTCTTTCTTGCAGTGTCATTTATTTATTTACTTTCATAACCCTCCATGTTGAAGCTTTGGAAAATGAGGAAAAAGAGAGATGGAGGTGTAGATACTGGTGGGTTTTGGGGTTAAAGGAGAGGTGTCTCTTCAGTCACCTGACAGAGGCTGATCTCCGCAGCGCATTGGAGTGTGACCACATGACAGTTTGAGGGCATGCTGTATCCTGCTCGCTCTTCTGTCTGTGATACACAGCAGCTCCAAACCACAATCTCATCCCTTAAGAGGGTTTCAAACAAGCCAATACCCTCCAAGGAGAAGGCCTTTTGTGTAGATTTACACGCTCCCCACTCAGTGTAAATTTTGTAAACTGTAGTGAAAACCAGTGTCACAACTGTGGACGTCAGCCAGAAAGGAGAAGCTCTGTTGTTGTGTGATTCACACAGAAGAGCCATATTTAGACAACCTTGTTGTATTGCATGCTTCCTCAGCCCTGTTTTTAATGAAAATTTGTTTTCCAAGCTAAACTGTAAGTTGCTTTTATTTAGCAAGGACACATTAAATGTATCAAAAGTGACAGTAAAGACGTTATAATGTTACAAAATATCTCTATTTTATATACATGCCATTCTTTTGAACTTTCTATTCATCAGGAAAAAACTGTTGCCACAAAGATACTAAACAGCACAAACGTTTTCAACGCTGCTAATAATAAGAAATGTTTCTTCACCAAATCAGTATATTACAATGATTTCTGAAGCATCATATGACACTGAAGACTGGAGTAACCAGCACAATCTGGCAAGATAAATGCAAAATAGAACTAAAGTAAATGCATTTAATGCATGTAATATCGTGTAAATAATATATTATATATGCTCACTTTATTTTATTTTTACCGGCAAAATGGATTTATAAATAGTACATATAGCATATATTTAATAAACAAACCCTCAAGAGGAGGCATGTGTAAAAATGTTTGAATAATGGGCTTTACAGTTTTGCTGAGCTTTTTGCAGGTCAGGTTGCACACTAATGCTCCTCTCTCTGTATTTGCACATTTTTTCCACCACTTCTCTACAAGCATCTTCATAATTTCCTTTTTATATGGGGAGGGTGGGAACCAAGCAAAAGTGGGTCAACGAGGTACATCTGACTTTGAGATATGTACCCTACTTCCTCCTTCCACAAACCGACAACAAATCACCTCATCTTTAGGTCTACTGAGAGCTTGCCCGAAATAAATTAATGAAATTACAACATGTTGTGCTACCACTTCCATATCTGGCTTTGACTTGACCTTAGCAAGTAATATGTCTGAGTAAATGAGATCACTAGGTCAGGGATGATTACTGTTTGTATGGTTTACAAAGTGCTTGTCTCAGCACTAAAGGTTAAAATATACACTGATTCGTACTATAAATGTAACTTAGTCAAGCTAGCATGGCAGTTTGAGATATTAATGCTTTAGTTGTTTAAAGCAAGGAATGTTGAGGTCCCACTTTATTATTATGAATGAAAGTTACTCACGCAGAGAGTGCCACTCATCCTGACGAATGGTCTTGGTGATGTTGTAAGAGAGATTCTTGGGTATTGTGGCCGAGGAGTAGTGGTACTTGATATAGGAGCATCTTGCAATGGACCCTGCAAGTAGAGAAGGAAAAAATAGTTTATGTACTAGTAAAACCAGAAATCGTGTTCATAATGAAATGTTAAAAGAATAATTCACCCAAAAGTGAAAATTTGCTAGCAGTGTTAATACCCTCAGATCATCCAAGTCAAATTAGTTTGTTTCTTCATCAGAACAGATTAAGAGAAATTTAGCATTATATCACTTGTTAACCAATAGATCCTCTGCAGTGAATGGGTGCTGTCAGAATGAGAGACAAACTGCTGATAAAAGCACAGTAATCCACAAATAATCAACATGACTCCAGTCCATCAGTGAACCTCTCGTGAAGTGAAAAACTCAGTACTTGAAAGAAAAAAAATCTATAATTTAAATCTATAAATCTATAATTCATTGCTTCAGGCCAAAATACAAGAATAATGCTTCCTTCAGTGAAAAAGTCCATCCCCTGTTGTCCTCTCACATCAAAATCCTGATATATAATTGTTTTCAACTGCTTTCACTTATAAACAGTGCTTGATCTGTGCATTTTTCTCCTGGAGAAAGCAATATTATGGATAGCAATACTATGGACTCATATTTTACTCATATTTTACCCGGAAGCAATGGTTTAAAGTTGAAAATGCAGGCGTAAATTGATAGACTGGAGTCCTGTGGATTATTTGATTACCTGATGTTTTTAACAGCTGTTTGGACTCTCATTCTGACGGCACCCATTCACTGCAGAGGATCCACTGGTGAGCTGGTGATGTAATATTAAATTTCTCTAAATCTGTTCTGATGAAGAAACAAACACATCTACATCTTGGATGGCCTTAGGGTGAGTTAATTTTCTGGGTGAGCTATTCTTTTAAGTGAATTGTGTCTATAATGCTAACAAATGTAATGATCAATCAGCATATTTCAATGAAAAGTACAACAACAGTCTTGATTTAAATGGAGATTTACACTGTCTTCATTTTCTCGTCATATATTCCACTACACGCTCCTGCTAGAGATTTTCACTTCACTGTATTTAGCATGATCATGCGATTGTGTTTCTCTTTGTTTCTAACATGGGCGGACTGGCCAACGGGAGCACCGGGAGAATTCCCGGTGGCTTGGCAGCCAATTTGGCCTGCTGCCCTACATTTATTTATTATTATTATTATTATTATTATTATTATTATTATTATTATTTTAATATTGTTGTTGCTGCCTGCCGAACGTACTAAAGTGATTATTTCCGAATTCACCATTCAATAATAAAACTCTAATAAATCATGAATCGGTTAGTCTTGACTGGCAACGTGATTCGCCTCGCGCATTGTCCACGCATCCGCCAAAGAAATGCGAGACTAGAGAATGGAGTGGAAGTGCCCAGGTGGAGCAGAGAGGCAAAACTGTCCTGTTCAGGACTTCAAGTGCAGGTTACTTACATCTGTAAATAGACTTTTGTAGTTTTATCTTTGTGTACTTAGTTAAACATTAAACTGCTAGCCAATGTTAGCAGTAGCAGTCAATTACTGCAGTGCAAACTTAACAAAAGGACATGATTACTACTGTAAAGAGAAGGAATTTAGCAGACAAATATTCACATCGTTTTATAACAGGTTTAGGGGGAGTTATGGCAGACAACAACACAACCCTTACGAAAATTAACCGTGGTTTTACTAAAAAATAAAACCAAAAACCATGGTTACTATAGTTAAAGCATGGTAACCACAAATGAACAATAGTTTTGCTACACTATACAGTTTCACCATGGTATTTGTAGTAAAACTCTGATTATACAAATGGTAATCAATCCGCCAAAAAACATGGTTACTTTTACCATAGGCCTAATAATACCATGGTTAATTTTCCTTAGGACAAAACATGACCCATGATAATGCAAAAACATGTTCAGTTTTAAGATTTTTCTATAAAAATATATTCAAGATGTAGCTATTATTGTGCTAATTTTGACAGTTAGACAAGATAAAACAATAATGTAATACTTAAATTTTTCTAAAATAAATGTATACTATGTGCAAACAAATTACAATGAGGTGGTTGTTTTGCAACAGGGTGGAGAAAAGTGACAGGTACAAGAAAATTAGTGAAAAAAGCAAACATACACTTGAGAGACATAGGGATGTCAGGGAAAAATGAAGAGACTAAAAAGGAAAATGGAAGTTCAAAAGATAACCTTTAATTATTTTGCACGGCCCCAGCCTAGGGATTTAAACTTTTTTATGCGATGATGATGGCCATACAAAAAATATTGTTGTCTGGTTTCAGAATTTGTTGTGGGTGTATGGGATGGCCTGGATGAGTGTGAGATTTCCCGGCCTGAAATTTTGTTCCAGTCCGCCCCTGGTTTCTAATCAAACGGTGGTTTCCTGTAGCGTGTGTCACATTTGAAATCCTTTGCATGCAGTGTACTTTGAGGCTTTCTGGTTGACCTATACAGCGTATCTCTCAAGCTTTGGGGAATGAGATATGTCACATAGTGTCTGAAATGATTTAATTTGGGAGCACTGTGAAGTGCGTTTGTGAATGATATGGCCTTTAGAACAAGGCCTGCACACATCCTCCCCTTTAGACAGAAATGATGTGCTCATGTGTCTTCAGAGCTCACGCACATGCACTGATCAGCAATGAAAAAGGGCTGACAAAGATAATGATACATATTTCTGTGTCCTAACGGTACACGCCAGCAATCATTCCAGCTTGCACTATTGTCCAGGATATCATTTCCTGTTGATTATGAAACTCTGCAGATAGAAAATGGCAGTCTATATCATCCAGAAAAGAGAATTATAGTCCCAGTGCTCGACTCTGTCTTCCATTATCTCTTTCTTCCAGGAACCGCTAGACCAGCTAAAATCTATGTTGTGTTACCAGTGGAAGGTCTAGTGTCACATTGGTTACCAAATCATTAGTGTCACAAGTTGAAAATGGATATAATAGCAGTGGATCTCGACTAGTGCAACTGTAACTAGATTTACTTTACGGAAAAAAAAAAAAATGTTTGTGAACGTGTGGTAACACTTTAGCTTAGGGTCCAATTCTCATTAAGTAGTTGTTTATTAGCATGCATATTACTATGATTTTTTTAATACTTACAAAGCACATATTAATGCCTTATTCTGCGTGACCATATTTTAGATTCCTTAATCCTACCCCATTCCTAAACCAAATTTAACATCTTAACAACTATTAATAAGCAGCAAATTAGGAGTTTATTGAGACAAAAGCCATAGTTACTTAATAGTGTGAATTGTGCACTAAAGTGTGACCATATATATATATATATATATATATATATATATATATATATATATTTAAAGCTGCAGTCCGTAACTTTTTTTGTGTTCAAAATTTACAAAATGTATATAATAAGCGAGTACACCATGAATCCATTTTCCAAACCGTGTTTTTGGCTTGTCCTGAATCACAACGGTACACCTATAATAAGGGTTTATATTCTAACTATTTTAGACTGGTTCTGGTAAGTACTGCTGCGGAGTAGCCCAGTACCTGTGTGATTCGTCATAGACATAAACAGAGAGAAGTAGCTCTGGCTACAATGTTCTTCCAAAAGACGCATGCAGTTCTGTTTATTAACCGCTTGAGTGCCAAAAGTTACTGACTGCAGCTTTAATATAGTACAATATTTAATATAGTAATATTAAATATGAAGTGGTAAAATATACATTTATATTACAAATTTTGGTAACACTTTATTTTAGGGTCTCTTATCTAGTTGCTTATTAGCATGCATATTACTAGAATATTAGCCAGTTATTAGAACTAATTAAACACATATTAATGCCTTATTCTACATGACATTATTCTACATCCCTAATCCTACCCAATACCTAAACTTAACAACTACCTTACTAACTATTAATAAGCAGCAAATTAGGAATTAATTGAGGGAAAAGTCGTAGTTAATAGTGAATAAGTGTTCCCTATTCTAAAGTGTTACCCAAATTTTATATTTTTATAAACTATAAAACTTTTAGTATAAACTTTTTTATACTTACAATTTTTAATATGTATACTATATAATAACGTAATTTACATGGTTTCAATGGTGTGTGTGTGTGTGTGTAAATGTGTCATTTTTAAATGTATATTTATATTTATATAATCATTTTAAGTGAATTATTGAAAGTGTAGTGTAAAATTAGTTTTTATTGTACTTTTTATGTTATTTATACCACATTCTACAATATTACAATATTACATTCTACTAATTGTTTTCCTAAGGATTTTTTTTGACTATCCAGGGCTTTTTGGGACCCTTAACATGCTTTTGTGAAAAACACGTGCTGCAGAATTTGCGATACTCCTCCTAGGGTTTTCATCCACCAAACTAGGTCAACATGATCACAAGACATAGGGCATGCTAAATTCCAAAGGGATTTTTGATATCTCGAATGGTTTGGCCGTGGCGAGGTGACGCATTTATGATGGAAAATAGGAAAGAGGAAGTGTCTAATAAATTTGCATACATTGTCTAATTTTGATCAAACTTCAGCATCTCTTCTGCTGTGCACAGTTTTCCTAATGCCACAAGGGTGACGATTGCGCTGATGGCTTGGGCCCATCATCGCTGATTGCAGCTCTGTTCACATGTATATTAATTTGAAATAAATTATGGCAACATTTTCTGTGTGTGGTGCCACAATATTTAAATTTTTTGGATTTTAGAATATCTACTATTCAATTGCTTTCGATTGCTTGTAGTCTCTGCATGTTAAGCTGGTACAGAAGATTGTTGTTTCAACATTAATACAAAATTACAAATTTCATCATCAAACATGGCTTACGCTGAGTTTAACGAGCAACTCTGCAAACATTTCCCATTACACTGGCTTGTAAGACAGATTGTTCTTGGCCCTGTGTATCCCTGTGGAGCAGAAGCTGATCGGGCCAGTGACCGAGTGTAAACCAAAACATCTTTCTTCCAGGCTGACCAGACAGCAGTGTTCCTTGGTATAGATTTTTTTAATGGCCAGCAATGCCTGGGAGAGTTGAATAGATTTTAAATACGCCAAAGAATGCTAAAGGCATCACAGGTTTTAAAGTGTCACTGGGACCGTGGCACTTACTTTAGTTTGTATGTGTGACTCAAATACAGAGCTGTTCAGTTCAGTTAGGGCCACTGACTTTCATATCGTTTTAACATTGCAATGCTTGTGTCAAGTTGTTTTTATATGGCTTAACTGGCATAAAAATATCTATTTACAGAACAATCTGCATTAATGTTGCCAAGCTACACTCCCAGCATTCTCTGCAGTCCTGCTATGAGCCAGTCAATGAAAGGTCACTTGGCTTCCCTTGATGCCTTGCGCTGTTAGCACAGGGACTGTTTTTGATCATTTTTGAGTGAGTTATTTTTTTATTTGTTTTTTAGTTTTTTGACAGCCTGCCTGATTTAATTTTTTTCCTCTTGCTTATCAAAGAGTACTTGCTGTCTCTTTTCCTCTTTGTAATATTGGGGCTGTCATTCAATTATTTAAATAAATAATTAAAGTGACTGCATAATATGCAGAATAATTAGTCTATTTAATATAAAATAATCATTCAAATAATTTTACAAAAAGTGACTTTAGACGCGCGCGTATACATATGTGTATACATATAAATAAGCTAAATTATTTTTAAAATCGTAATAAATAATAATATATATTTTATTACCATGTGCTGTACTAATTAATTTTCCTAATTTAATATTAAACGGATAGTTGTAATATGTATGTGTATATACACTCACCAGCCACTTTATTCGGTACACCTGTTCAACTGCTTGTTAACGCAAATTTATAATCAGCCAATCACATGGCTGCAACTCAGTGCATTTAGGCATAGACATGGTTAAGACAATCTGCCAAAGTTCAAACCCAGCATCAGAATGAAGAAGAAAGGTGATTTAAATGACTTTAAACGTGACGGGCTGGTCTGAGTTTTTCAGAAACTGCTGATCTGCTGCAATTTTTTTTTTTGTGCAACCATCTCTAGGGTTTACAGAGAATGGTCTGAAAAAGAGAACATATCCAGTGAGTGGCAGTTCTGTGGATGAAAATGCAATGTTGATGCCAGAGATCAGAGGAGAATGGACAGACTAGTTCAAACTGATAGAAAGGCAAGAGTAACTCAACAACCACTTGTTACAACCGAGGCATGCAGAAGAGCATCTTTGAACGCACAACATGTTGAACCTTGAAAGAGATGGGCTACAGCAACAGAAGACCACACCAGGTGCCACTCCAGTCAGCTAAGAACAGAAGACTGAGGCTACAATTTGCCTGGACTCACTAAAATTGAACAATAGAACACTGGAAAAAGGTTGCCTGGTCTGATGTGTCTGGTTTCTGCTGAGACATTCAGATGGCAGGGTCAGAATTTGGCGTAAATAACATGAAAGCATGGATCCATCCTGCCATGATGCTTTCATGTTAATATGGACCAAAATCTCTGATTAAGACAGTTCTGAAGGCAAAAGGGATATATATATATATATATATATAGAGAGAGAGAGAGAGAGAGAGAGAGAGAGAGAGAGAGAGGGAGAGAGACTCAGCAAGTACTATTTCTTTGGCAGACTCTCCTGTACTGTCTGCTTTACTGCTCATTGTACTAATCTAAAGTCTGCAGACAGGGATTTGGCAGACTGGAAGAGTCTTTTACTTATTTATGAATCTCCAGCCTGTCTTACTTTACTTTAACTATCACAGAGAGAGAAAGGACATTTTATATTTCATTTATTTTTTCCTGAAGGTTGAATTAGATGATTTTTTTTTTTCCGCAAGGGCATTTTCAGCTGTTTACTCCAGGATTAATCACTGCCATTATCCGCAGCTAATGTGTCTGCTCAGCCGAATTTCAAAATAAATAATTAAGTGAATTTTAAATAATCCATTTGCGACACGTTCCACACATTGCCGACCAAGGTGCGAAGGCACTGTCACAAAATTAATCACCCTTGAACCTCATCTTTGAATTTCCTCTGGATTCTCAGGAATGTAACTTTGCCATTTTTCCAATGTCTTTGTCAATAATTCATGAGCCCTTTGCTTCACTTTTCCCCTCCTCTGGCCTAGTAATGAGTGAAACCTTTCTAAGAAAAACCTATATCGATAACAACAGCACTGCTCATCTTGAGGAAGGACTGCATGTCAATAAGGTAACAGATTACAAATACTATAGCCTGATATCTGACTGGGCCTGGATCAATGATATGTGTCCAGTGTCCTCATTACATGTAATCTGGATCAATGTTGTGTGGTGTACTGTAGCATAATACCACTGACGTATACGCAAAGTCACTACTGTTGCCGCTTTAATATTGCAAAGGGGATTAACTTTATCTCCTCTTCTCTCTGCAAAATATACCAATTTGAAAGTGGCACAGAGAGATTAATGTAACACATTAATTTTGAGGTA
The DNA here is from genome assembly GCA_039654775.1 of Spinibarbus caldwelli. Classification (NCBI taxonomy): domain Eukaryota; kingdom Metazoa; phylum Chordata; class Actinopteri; order Cypriniformes; family Cyprinidae; genus Spinibarbus; species Spinibarbus caldwelli. Next base: position 9,639,916 of record CM077228.1, on the reverse strand, counting down.
ATATAAGAGCAGAAGTTAATATCCTCTAACAGGTCATTTTAAATTAATAATCACAACAGTAAACAACACAACCGTGTCTCATAATTAGCACAATTGTTTATATATTTAATAACTCTGGATCCTTGTAGATATCCCCTTTAGAGACTAGAAAATGAACCAAATTTAGAAATATTCAAGACTGTTTTATTTCAATTTATTTGCAATAATGGCTGGCTATTTAGCAAATAACGGCATGAAATTATTATTTGTGAAGAAAGAGACTGTGTATTAGTGCATGAGACATCCTTCAGTTTAACAGTCATACAAAAATATTCGATCATAAAAAGCAACATTTGACAAACCAGAACCATAAACGTATTTTATTTTATTTGCATATTTTCAAGATTGTTTAAATTTATTTAATTATATTATAATGTATTATATTTGTAATGTTGACAAATTCTAAAAATATTTCAAAGATAAATTTGATATCATTTTCACATTTTAACAATTTTCTCTTCAAGTAGTTTAGTTTGGTTTTCTTTCCTCTAATTACATGGTGTCTTAGATGTAGCACTTTTTATTTTTTTATGTGTTATAATAGTAATTATTTCAAATTCTGTAAATATTTAAACAATTTAATATAGTTTTCACATTTCAACAATTTACCCTTTAGCAGTTTGATTTTCTTACCTCTAATTACATGGTGTCTTAGAAAAATGTTTTATTTTATTTTATTTTATGTGATTTTATTTGATTTTATTTAAAAAAAAATTAATTTATTTTATTTTAGCAATAGTGGTTGGCTACTTGCCAGTAAGTAAATAAATGTTCATCAAATTTTATGTGGGAAAAAAGAGACATCAGCAATCACAAAAAAAAGACCGCAGAAAGCCACATTTGACCAATCAGAATCAAGTATTCCACAGATTTGTGTAATAAATTTTTATAAACTTTTGACGTACTTCAAGTAATTGTATATCCCCTTAACATGTAGGGCAGTGCAAGAATTACTTAAAGACCGCTTGATTAGAGGTCAGGCCTTCAGAGAGTCCAAATGTTTTATACAAAGCAAAAAAACGGCGTGTCAAAATGTGGAGCTGGATTAATGCTGACTTCTCTGTCAGGAGGTATTTGGCGTCATTGCCACAGACTCCAGCAGGAGTGTATTGCACACACTGTACTGAACCGAGGGCTGTATCTGTTCTAGTGATGTAGTTGTTTGCTAAGCAGTAACACAGTTGTGGAGGCGAGAGTGATCAGGTGCCGAGGCTGATGTGATGCTTTTCATATTTATTTCTATTAATCATAAACTCCACCCTGTGCTACAGGCCTGTAGCCGCACTGCTGCCATGTGCTGCAATTCCCTTTGTTCAGTGGTGAGCATTAGTCATCATTACGCTTTTCCTGTTGCCTTAGTGTTCGAATCAAATACACTGCTGAAGCTGCTTCACAGAAGAATGACAGATAGATTTGGTGTTTCTTTCTAATGATAGCCTATGTGATCTTCCCTTTTTTGGTGATACACTAAACAAAGGCTTTTCAAACTTTATGATGCTCCATAATTGCTGAAATCTCATTGTGCGGGATCCCCTTCCTTAAATATAAACGCAGATGTGTATATATTAGGGCTGTCAATCGATTAAAATATTTAATTGTGATTAATCGCGTGATTAATTGTCATGAGTTAACTCGCGATTAATCGCAATTTAATCGCACATTTTTATCTGTTCTAAATGTACCTTAAATTAATACTTTTCATGTTTTAAATACTCTAATCAACATGGGCAATGACAAATATGGATTCTTTATGCAATATATGTTTATTATTAGTGAAACCATAGTTAACAGAGCATGAAGACTAGACATGTTTCAAAGATCATAGATGTGTTTCAGAGAACTTGCTCATGTCTATTAGACACATGAAAAAAGAAATACCAGGTTCCCATTACTTCTCTTTCTTTGCACTGAGCAATTTACTTACACAAACCTGTTTACATTTCCGCATGACAGGGCAGCTCTTCTTCTGAACATGCAAACTGTACATTTATTATTTATTATTACATTTGTTTGCCCATCTGTGCCCACATACTGTATTTTGATGCAGCTAAATTCTCAATAAAACTGTTTTCATTGATATATTTTACTGTTTCTGTTGTCAGACAACAGAATGAATATGAAATAGAGACTGAAACCCGACCCATAGGACTAAATAACCAGCTCTCCCTTCCAAGATGTTAATCTGCACAAAAATCCTGATTTACAATCCAGCCATCGTCTGATAGAATCAAATAGGCTATACATAAGATTAAGACAATAGCTGTGCTGTGATTTCGGCTATACTTGCATGTTAAATTAGAGAAGCAACATAATATCTGTTTGAACTGAAAGCGCTGTTCCTTTCATCCGCTCACTGAACAGAGCAGACGCAGAAAGAGAGAGAGAGAGAGAGTGAGAGAGAGAGAGAGAGAGGTGTGTGCGCAGCGGGAAAGAGAGACCTCGCGCTCACGCGGCAGTACCGACGAGTCTCAGAAACTAAATAAGGTTTGGGCAAACCCTATAAAGAGCACTCCAGGGTGATTATGAACATGAAATTATTCAGCCATGGCTTCCTGTTTCACAGAAATATAAGTAGGAGGGAAAACAAAGCCCAAATTCCCTTAATCATCCATCACAATGAGAAAACCCAAAGAATATATTTCTGATGTGCAGCAAAAGAAAATTCTGCTATGGCCATTCCAGTCCTCTGACCTGAACCCTATAGAAAATGAGTGAGGTGAACTGACGAGAAGAAGCACCAACATGGAGCTGGGAATCTAAAGGGTCTGGAGTGATTCTGGATGAAGGAATGGTCTCTGATCTCTTGTCAGGTGTTCTCTAACCTCATCAGGCATTATAGGAGAAAATGTAGAGCTGTTAATCTGGCAAAAAAAGGTTTCAAAAAGTATTGAATAAAAGGGTGCCATTAATTGTGGCCAATGTGTAATAGAGAAAAACATTTATTTCATAATGATATTTCCCTCCATTTTAAATTCTTATTATCCAATGAAAGGTTAGATTTTTGTGATTTTTTTTTTTTAAATAAAAGATCAAAAGGATTAATAATGCAGATTAATTTTCACAGCCTTCTTTGATCATATTTACCAAGGGTCCCGATATTTTTGGCCATTACTGTATATATTTCATGTACGAGCCCTATTCATGCAAAATATTAATGTATTGGATTTTGTATTGTCAGTGTAGTGAAGCTACAAGAAACTTTTAAAATATTATAAGGAAACAGTTGTTTGGATTAAGTTTCCAGTCCTCTACTTAAGTAATGTTAGATGCATAAACTTGAAGAGCAACATTAATTGATATACTTAAAAACTCTAGATCCTTGTAGAACTCTCCTCTGCAGACTGAAATGTATGTAATTTACATATATTTCAGACTATTTATGTTATTTAATAATTAAATTTTTATTATAAATTCAACACTTAGTTTATATTTTAATTATAATTTAATTTTAATATAATTGTATAAACAATGACCAGCTACTTACCACTTAAGTAAATGATGTACATGAAATAATTGTATTATGATATATTCAACAATGTCATTTTATTTTATTTTATTTTATTTTAGCAACTGTGACCAGCTACTTCCCAAATAAGTACATTATGGAAATGAATAAATTTTATTATGTGAGAAAAATGAAACTGTAAATTGATGCAGGAGGCATTGTTCAATTTAGCAATCACTATACAAAAATATTAGACTGCAGAATGCCATGTTTGACTAATCTGATTTATTTTCAAAATAATTTATGCAGCACTTTTCACAGTAAATATTGTTCCAAACTAGCTGTACAGAGAATATTGGCTTATAAACTGCAGTGAGCAAGATAAAGTTTATGAGAACAGTTACAACATATAAGAGAAAACACTAGCTATTTGGGAAGTTATATATATATATATATATATATATATATATATATATATATATATAAATTAAACAATTAATTGTGATTAATATAATTTCCAACCAGTCTTTAGAAACGTAATTGTAATGATAGTCAATCCCGTGTTTAATAATTCTGTATCTAATAGGCTATTTAAATAATTTATTTAAATTTTTCATTTATTTATTTTTTTGCATTTTAACAATTTTCCCCACTAGTATTTAAGTTTTATTTTCTCTAATTATATGGTATTTTAAAAAATCGTGCAATTCCTAAGACATTGTGCTTGTGCAGACCTTTATGACATAGCAAAATCTCAACAGAAGGCATGATATGAGTACTTTATCAAAGCTGGAGTAAGCCATGCTTGACGCTAACAGTCCCAGAGTGGCATTATCATCTAGCTGACTCATAGTGTTTGACCCGACACTCCACAATCTAATTATAAATGTGCCTCATGGTAGTCTCTGTCCTTATGATGAAGATAAAGGCTTGTGATAAAGACTAAGAGAGGCTTTTGGCATAACTCTGTCTATGAGTCAAGATTCCACTCCACTCTGTGCTGTCACCCACATGCATATGGACATCAAAGATTCCTGTCATCATACAATCTGTTTTTTTATTCCCTTTGCCCCAGGGAGCAATAGCTGACATAATGCATGTGTGGCTTTATTATTTTTCAGTTGGGAACATTGCTTGAGAAGCACAGTGCTAATGGCTGTGTACATTCGAGTTCATTTTCATTTGTTATTTATTTTTATAGCAGTTTCTGTGCAAGCTAAGCGACACATTCAGTGCACGATCTTCTAACCATAAAACCAGTGCATAAAAGTGTACTAAAAGTGTATAAAGACAAATATGGATGTGTAATATTTTATTATGTCCACAAAAAAAAAAAAAAAATAGAACTTTAAAGAATGCGATAAATTACACAAATGCCATAATGCATTAACCACGCAGCAAATTAAAAATATAACTAAAAATGATCTGAAAACATTCATGAAATGCTGAAAATTATGACATTTACTGTTACCATATAAATTATCTACTTTCCTTCTTTATTTTTGAAATTAAATATTCAATATTGTCATGATTTATTTGTATTATTAAATAGGTTGTTTTTCCTTTTTTTTTGGACAAAAAAAATTATAGAAAAAATAATAAAGATATACAGAGAGAAAGAGAGAGATGTACAGTATATGTAGCCTATTATAAAAGTTGATATACAGTGCCGTGAAAGGTTTTTGCCCCCTTCCTGTTTTTTTTATTTTTTTGCATATTTGTCACACTTAAAAGATTCAGATCATCAAAGAAATTAATATTACACAAAGATAACCCGAGTAAATACAAAATGCAGTTTTGAAATGATGATTTCATTTATTAAGGGAAAAAAGCTGTCCAAACCTGCCTGGCAATACATGAAAAAGTAATTGCCCCCTAAATCTAATAACTGGTTGCGCCACCCTTGGCAGCAACAACTGCAATCAAGCGTTTGTGATAACTGGCAATGAGTCTTTCATATCACTGTGGAGGAATTTTGGCCCACTCTTCTTTGCAGAATTGTTTTAATTCAGCCACACTGGAGGGTTTTCCAGCATGAATGGACTGTTTAAGGTCATGCCACAGCATCTCAATAGGATTTAAGTCCGGACTTTGACTTGGCCACTCCAAAACCTTAATTTTGTTTTTCTTGAGCCATTCAGAGGTGGACTTGCTGGTGTGTTTAGGATCATTGTCCTGCTGCATGTGCTTGAGCTTGAGGTCACAAACTGACAGTCAGACATTCTCCTTCAGGATTTTCTGATAGACCGCAGAATTCATGGTTCCATCAATTATGGCAAGTCGTCCAGGTCCTGAAGCTGCAAAGCAGCCCCAGACCATCACACTACCACCACCATGTTTGACTGTTGTTATGATGTTCTTTTTATGAAATGCTCTGTTGGTTTTACGCCAGATGTAACGGGACACATACCTTCCAAAAAGTTCAACTTTTGTCTCATCAGTCCACAGAATATTTGCCCAAAATTCTTGGGGATAATCAAGATATTTTTTGGCAAATGTGAGACGAGCCTTTGTGTTCTTTTTGGTCAGCAATGGCTTTTGCCTTGGAACTCTCCCATGGATGCCGTTTTTGCCCAGTCTCTTTCTTATTGTTGAATTATGAACACTGATCTTAATTGATGCAAGTGAGGCCTGCAGTTCTTTAGATGTTGTTCTGGGTTCTTTTATGACCTCCTGGATGAATCGTCATTGCGTTTTTGGAGTAATTTTGGTAGGCCGGCCACTCCTGGGAAGGTTCACCACTGTTACAAGTTTTCTCCATTTGTGGATAATGGCTCTGACCGTGGTTCGCTGGAGTCCCAAAGCCTTAGAAATTACTTTATAACCCTTTCCAGACTTATACATGTCAACTATTTAGTTTCTCATCTGTTCTTGAATTTAGATCGCGGCATGATGTGTTGCTCTTTAAGCATGCTTCACTTTGTCAGACAGGTTCTATTTAAGTGATTTCCTGATTCAACAGGTCTGGCAGTAATCAGGCCTGGGTTTGGCTAGTGAAATTTAACTCAGCTTTCTAAAATAATGTGGTTAATCACAGTTCTTTCGTGATTTAACAGAAGGGGGCAATTCATTTTTCAAGAAGGGCCAGGTATGTTTGGACAGCATTTTTCCCTTAATAAATAAAATCATCATTTAAAAACTGCATTTTGTATTTACTTGCATTATCTTTGTGTAATATTAAAATTTGTTTGATGATCTGAATCTTTTAAGTGTGACAAATATGCAAAAAAAATTTAAAAAACAGGAAGGGGGCAAAAACATTTTCACGGCACTGTATGTACACACACACACACATACACATACATGGAGAGAGTTTAGAAAAAAAATATATTATTTTAATATGTATGTATAAAATATATTTTATACAGTGGAAAGAATATTTATTTATATTTATTTATGTATTTATTTTATATATTTATATTGAAATATATTTAAATAATTGTTTTACAAATGAAAGTGACCACAAGTACTGAGGTTAGAACAAAATATTATTTTAATATGTACAAAATATATTTTATTTCCTTAATTTTTTTATATTTTTAAATAAAAAGAATATTTATTTATTTATTTATTTAAAAAATATTTTTACAAATGAAACTAACTACAAGTAGGTTAGAAAAAATTATTTTAATATGCATGTACAAAATATATTTTATTTTTTATTTTTTGTTTTTTTAATAAAAATTTTATTTATTTATTTAAATAATTGTTTTTTACAAATGAAACTGATCACGAGTACTGAGGTTAGACTTTTTTTATTATTACTATATGTATGTACAAAGTATTTTTTAAATAAAAGTTTTATTTATTTATTTGTTTGTTTTTTACAAATGAAACTGACCTCAAGCACCAAGGTTAATATATATAATACTTATATAATACTTATAGTAGTGCACAAAAAATAGCTTAAATAATTTAGTGGCTGGCGTCTCAAGGCTAAATAAAAGAAATGATTTTGTATGTAAGTTCCAAAACCAAACAGGTTCTCACACACTTCAGTCCAGAGCCAGGTAACACGTCTCTTTGTGTGCCCGCTCTCTTTATTCCTCCAGACCTGCATATCGCTGGCAGAGACAGGCACGTGGGGCTGCCAGATGGACGCTGCGGTGCAGTACTCGCCCTGGCCTCATTAGTTGGTGACCCAGATTGCAGTCCATCCCTCTCCGAACCCAAACCAAGCTGGATTAACGGCGAGATACACCAGTTAAGTGCATTGGTAAGGGGGGTGGGGATGTTATAACAGTCATGTATTCATTGACCCAGCTGATGTGTTTCATTGTCTTCGTAATTACAACACAGCACATGAGCGGTGGGTTTGTACAGGTAGATCAGTCTGTTGCCACAGAGAACGTGAGGATAGATCGTCTCTGCTTTACAAGTGAAGTGAAATTAATTCAGAGATGCTTTGCGCAGCCGCTGAGCATGACACGATGATGAATGTAATGTGCGGTTCATTTTGCCAATGCACAGATGTCACGAAGACAATCTTGTTTACAGTTAACAGTGGATGCTGGAGACCTATGCATGTCCTTTAAACTTACATTAAGCTTGAATATAGTTGATTGTGAAGGTTTTGTGGCTAGATGTTTTGTCTTCCATGAGCAAATGATTAATAAATACATGTACTGTAAATATCTTTCAGACAAGTGAAAATAAATGAAAGTGAACCTAGTATAAGTATAAGTTTAGACAAAATTAGACAACCTTGGATTAAGTTCATCTTTTTGTTAGAATTGGTAAGTCTGATTTGTTTAGGTGAATTAGTTCATTCAGTTTATTTCAATGATTCATCTGTCATCACTCAGTTTATGATTTTTGGAATAAAATACATTTTATTAGGCTTGTTGCCAAAATACTGTCATGATTAATGAAGTAATGTTTTTCAAACGCTGTAAGAATCTTTACAAATCTTTTGTGTTTCATTTGTATAGATTTGTTTAGATGAATAAATTCATTCGAATAGGTTTCATTTCAATGATTCCTTTGAGTCATAACTCAGGAATGCCACGAGAAGTGCTTATGGTGCATTTTATGTTTATCATTTTTGGAATAAAATACATGTTATTAGTCTTATTTCTGCCAAAATACTGTCATGATTAATGTTTTTTTAAACAGTTTAAGAACTTGTTTTGTTTTGCATTTATATAGATTTGTTTAGGTGAATAAGTTCATTCAGATCGGTTTTGTTTCAACATTTCCTTCGAGTCATCACTCAGGAGTGCCACGAGAAGTGCTTATGCTGCACTTTGTTTATGATTTTTTTTTAAATAAAACACGTTATCAGGCTTGTTTCTGCCAAAATACAGTCATGATTAATGAAGTAATGTTTTTCAGACAGTTTAAGAAGTTTTGTGTTGCATTTTTATAGATTCATTTAGGTGAATAATTTCATTTGAATCAGTTTTGTTTCAACATTTCCTTCGAGTCATCACTCAGGAGTGCCACGAGAAGTGCTTATGCTGCACTTTATGTTTAGGATTTTAGAATCCACCAAATCAGCATATATTAAAATTGTAAACAATTGCAATAATATCATTGTTTTAACTGATCTTCAATCAAATAAATGTAGCCTTGGTGAAAATAAGACTTCTTTCAAAAACATAAAGAAGGGTATATGCCAAATCATAATGAATGAAAAAATTGTTGTTGAAACATTGTGAGAACTTTTGAGACAATTTGACCCTTTTATTTAATTGTGTAGTACCAATAACTTTGGTAAACTAAAGTTGTGATGGTACATTTTTTGTGGCCCACAGTTTTATTTTATACAGTCTCTACATATATAGAGTTAAGTGAATCGATTTGAACGAATCATTAAAAAGAATCAGTTCATCAGAATTGCTCATTTGCATAGGACATCTCTAGTGGTTGTGCTGTAGCACAGTATTAATGCTAAGCCCATATTCACACTGAGTGCCCAATTATCTCCTTCTATACTTTTACTATTCAGCTTTTGCAATCGAAGATCTGTCGGAAAACAGTGTGGCATGCCTTCGTGAGGTGATGACAGGGAACACTGAGTCTAGTTTGCTATGGATCATGTTGAGAGTTTTACAGTCCGCAGCATCACACTGTCTTTGAAAGGCCAGGAAGGCTTCCTTCTGGAGTGGATTGTCTCTTGTAATTCGCCAGAATCAGTATGTACATGATAGAGCCCTCAAGCCACTGTGTTAGAGAATGAAGATGGATGAATCCGGGCTGGTGTGTGGTCTGTTCGGCTCAAGCTCGCAGAGGGTGGCAGATCTCACCCTGATCCAGTGGAAAAAGAAATAAATAGCCAATCAAAGCTCTCTTCAAAGTCTGTGGGTGTGCAAAAGCCCTAAACGGTCGTACATAATATACTAGAGCAGCATTCTTCTTGTAATGGAATTCATTTTATAACCAGGCTACAACCTTGTTTATTGAGTTAATCACTACTCTTTTAAAGTCGATTTTTGGTCTTTGACAAGCTGTCAGAGGATGCCAGCCACTCTGTTTGTCTCGTTCGGTTTGCATGCTGTAAATAATGAGCTGATTATAAAGCAGCATTAGCATTATCTGCTATGTGCAGGAGATGGAAGTATAGGCAGACGTTACTGACTACTCAAAGTATCTGGACACTGGTGCAGAGCTCTTTAATTAAAGCCCTTAAAATGGCTGCCAACACACTGTCCTTCACTTCTGTAGGAGAAAACCTTGCATTGCCATTAACTATTTTTGCTGACGTGCACAGCAAATGGATAATGGCAGTCACAATGCTAACTTCAAGCTCCCGTGGGATGCATTTGGTTTGAGGAGCCTTTGTCCAGAGGTTGAATGTAAAAAGTTGTCACCTCTCTCCACACCAGATAGTGTCATTGAACAAAAAAAAGTGAGGAAAACTGGATGCTAATGACGCTAACAGATAGTACTAGCTACAAGTTACATAAGATTTATTAGCCACAAACTGTATTTCACACTGTATTATTACTTTTGTTATGTTCTTTGGGCAACTTTACTATCACTATTTACTATTACTTAACTATTACGTCTTCACTAAGGTAAAACTTGGTAATTAAATTGTGCTTAGAGTTAAAGGTACACTCAGTAACTTGTCCCTCATTACATTGTTTTACACAAGAAATGAATGCTACTTTTGAGAAATATGTTTAAAATGATGTTCACAAAAAAATAGGTCTCCAGAGTTATTAGTAGTTTAATAAAAGCTGCTTTATTTTACATAGAGCGGGTCTTTTCATGCATGCAGCCATTTTGAGATCACATGACCAGTCTATTTTTCTTGCTTTATCCTGGAAACCTGTTCTGTTAGTGAAAAATTTGATTGTGGAATAAAATAACCATGTACTACAATGTTATCAAAGATTTTAACTGAACATTTTTGTTTTGTGTGATGCCACATCTACACTTAAATACATCTGCCTCTAGGTGGCAGTATAAAGTCCTGGGAGTGCAATAATAAAAGTCATTTCCGAGTGCATAATTTAAGATTTACACCATGTTGTAATTTCCAATAATTATACCAGCCAACTAGCCAGATTGTATTTACTCGCCAAAGCCAATTATAACTCTCTGGAGATGTGTGATGAGTGTTAATTTTGTGTCCTGTTTACACGTTATGAAAGGATAAAACTGTGGAGCATATAAACGCTGGAGAAATTCTTGAGTAGTAACCTATTGACAGGAAACCCTTTATTATTGTAGAGAGAGGATAATTAATGGGTCCAAAAATGGGATTGTTTAGACAGAAAATTGTATTTTTTGCCCCCCACAGAAAAGCAAACAGAAAAGCTGCATATTGCCTGTAAATAATAAATGAGAATGTACACTAGTTCAAGATTAGCATCAGCCTAAATGAAATGATGGTGAAAGTTTTTATAAGACAGCTGCCTGGCTTTCTGCCACAGAAACAGAGGCATGATCTGCCATCGGCCTCAGAATCTATATCTTAAGTAGTCTATTGATGAAGTTCTTTACGTGGGATCTAATGATAACACCACTTTCAGGATTGCTGAGCTTTGGGTTGAGAATCAAGAGGTCATGGCGCGGTGTTTTCTTTTGCTGCTATCTACTAATTACATGATCAGACCTTTATTCCTGTGGGACTTGTTTTGTGGAGCTCTTAATTGTCGGTTTGAATGAACTCAATGTTGTGGTTGGAGATTTCAGGTTATTTTTGTGGTGTCACTCTTGTCATAAATGGATAGTCACTCAGTCTCATAGATTCCTGACATCAGTGTCATCAGTGCAAGCAGACAAAGTTTATATGTGGTGCCCTGTTGGTTTGTCGTAAAGATGAATTTTAGCTGTGGCTTATGGTATTGGGGTCTCATGTAGCCTTTGACTAAACAGCATAAAGTTTGGTCTACATTGCAGCTTATTCTGGCCAAGAATAGCCCCCTTAAAGACAAGATGCTGTGACTAACATGCATCATGAACAACCACATTTATATATATATATATTATTTGTTTGATTTTATTTCTGGGAAAAGCAGAATATACAGTTTGGATTGTTGATATCTGGTTAACTTGTTAATTTGTAAACTCTACTCTAACTAAATTAAACTCTAAGGCCTGGTTTCACAGACAGGGGTTAGACTAAACCAGGATTAGGCCATAGTTCAGTTAGGACATTTAAGTAATTTTTATAAACGTGCCTTAGAAAAAAACATTACTGGTGTGCATTTTGCGACAAAATAAAGGCACTGATATATTTTAAGATCAGTCAGAGCAAGTTTCTTTCAGTTGAAACAGCTCAGATTTAGATTTTAGTCTGGGATTAGGTTTAAACCTTGTCTGTGAAAACAGGGGGTAAGTATCTTGGGTTTGAAGCCAGTAACCTGACAACTTTGTATATACATTATTTGAGTTGCAAAAGCACTTTTTCAACCCAGTACCTTGTAAACATGATTTTGTTTCCAGATAAACTAATAAAAATTCATCTGTGCCATTCATCCTGATAGCTGTGTAAATTTAGGCAGTCAGATTAGAGCTTTCCAAATCACAAAAGTGCTTTCCGTGTACATGTGGCGGTCTAAGGTGGGACTATACAAGTGATGTTCTGCCTGTCTTTTTAGTAAGACAGTCCTCTTGAATTTCAGCTTAAACTGAAAATCCCTGCCAGGGGTGCACATTTGATTTTCCATGAATTGTTTGACCAAGAGCAGTCCCGTATTTGGCAGTGTGTAGATAAAACAGGCTCACAGGAAGTCAAGTCTAATTCCGGGCAAAACCTTTCATCTCAACTGGTCATAATAGACTTCAGGATTGCAGGACTGGCCACCCATCCAAATACATTGAGCAGACAGAAGTGGGATATTTCCTGTATTTTTGGGATGAAAATGTCAAACTTGGCCCTTAGGTAGAGACAACCTTTGCTGTATCAAACCTCAACACCACATAAACGTGAGTTTTGCTTGAGTGGAGTATATGGGAATAGGCAGGAGACTGCACTTTTGACTTTTGGCAAGGTGTGCATTAACAGCTGAATCAATCTGAGGTGTTTACTTCCCGTAACTTTCGCTGCTACTTTCCCAAACACCCACATTTTTCCTACTGTGTCTGTAAATATGTAGGATTTACTTTGAGAGCGATCAAGAGAGAATGCAGACATTAGTTTGGTCTTTCGGGATTTTTGTGCAGGCTCTGATCCAAGAGAGTTATGAAGCTGCAGAGTCAATAAACAAAGATCTTCCATTCACTAAGCACACACAGATGTCATCTGAAGCTGCAAGAGAGCTGTAGGTGTGTGTGGAGCAGCTGGGCAGGTGGGGGTGGATGCATTCGCGATAGATTCGCAAGGTTGCTGAGCTGCAATCCTGCCAGAGCGCATCTCTTTGACCAAGTTGGTCTTGAAGTTACACCGTTACTAAAGTGACGTGTCTAGAAGCCACACTTGATCTGTGCCATTGTAAGGCTGTGCCAATTTGGGAGAAATAAACACTACTGGGATCACTGAAGTGTAAACCCTCAAAAAAGGTTGACATATAAGAGAGCTGACACATTATGACTCAAACATGAGCACAGCACACCTAAATCAGGCAGTGAAATGAAAATCTGGGTTAGGGAAACTCAAAGGCCTCAGGATCCAGTGCTTTACCGTTCCATCTGCTTACTATGGATGCTGCAAAGACAGAAATACAACTCAGCTGCTCACTCTATGCTTCCATTTCACTAGCCATCTAGAAGAATGTGTCACCATCTTGAGTATATTGAAAGCCCACTCTCTGTTCCAGGCAATCACTAGTCTCGTTCCTCTAATTTAACTAACTAAAAATAGTGACAAATGGTTTTCTGCATTTTGCAGTAGCATGAAAATAGAGCTTATATAATGGCATGGACTTTTAATTTAAAGCTACTTTTCTAAAATAGTGCAACAAAATGCTACATAAAGCTTATGTATGTATGTGTGTGTGTGTGTGTATATATATATATATATATATATATATATATATATATATATATACTGTATATATAGTATATTATATATTTTTATATAATATACTATATATACAGTATATATATATATATATATATATATATATACTGTATATATAGTATATTATATATTTTTATATATATAATTGAAAAGAATATAGATTATTAAAATCATTTTTTTAAATTAAATGAAAAAATGATTTAAAAATTTAATTTAAATATTTTAATAGTTTAATGTTTTTTATTTAAATGAAAAGTATATTTATTTTTATATTAAAAAAAATTGTAAATATATATATATATATATATATATATATATATTATTTTTATTAAAGAGATTAGTCAGCATAAAATAGTACAAAATTACATCACATACATATTTTAATTTTGTACTATTAAAATATGTAATGTAACATTTAGCTCTTTAATAAAAGTAATATTTTTACTAATACTATTATTTATATATATATATATATATATATATATATATATATACAATTTTTATTTTGCACTATTATATTAATAAAAATATTTTTACTCATAAACTACAGTATCTCACTGATTTCAGTCCCTGTATAACCCTGTATTTTGCTATTCTTTATAATGCAATTATATTGCTTTTATTACATTATATTATTATTATTTATTATTTATTATATAAATTCATCAGGAATTTGATCATATTTTTAGGCGGTCTTTATAGAGTCTATCAACACCTATGTTATCACTTTGTTTTCACTGATGCAAATATAAATTTATTAGCCTCTATGCAAATACAGTTGATCATATGGCCCAGACATGAACTGACTGACTGAGAGGGAATAAGGAGCAGCATTGGGTCAAGTCTTGTCAACATGTTCTCTTAGCACGGCATCTTAGCCCCTTAGTCCCACAGACAGTTTCTTGGCGTCCTTCCTAAGCACTAATACATGCCTAACAACATGGGCTGCCTCTGCACAGCGTGCCATGCTGGTGTGCCAATATAATTGCAGAAATGCCATCATGCCATTAAAAGTGAGTTAGCCACAGGGGCCAAAATTAACTTTTTGCCATAACTGCCAAATGGTTGGTGAATTAAGAATATTTACCACCCATAAATACATTTTTGCCATCCATGAAACTGTATTTTGCATGATTTTTGTTTCGTCCAAATGACAATTCAATTTTAGACCCGTTTAAATAACCTCTTGTTCATTTCCTTTCATCAGGAGTGATGCCTTAAAAATGCTGTTTATGTAGGAAACTACTAGATTTAAAAACTGAGCGTAAATCTTGTATCTTCCAGAAAGCATGTGACCTCAGTCTACATCTGCTAGGTATAAGGATCTTTTAGAGTCATTCGAGTTTGGTAGCCAGAGAGAAATGAGGCTATCCCATATAAATCTTTTTCAGGCGTGTTGAAAAGAGCTTTAAGCCCACCGTGCTAAGGATGCATATACACGTTTTCCGATCAAGGCCCATTGACCCAAAGAGATCTTTTTAATTGATTGCTTGCCTTGCAAATTTCCAGAGCAAGGGACTCGGGGAGGCCACTCGATCAATTCCTATGCTAGAGTCACGTTACTACAAGACATGATGGTCAAGCTTGTCTCCTGGGAGGACCGCTCTCTAATTTTCTGGGTCTGATTACTTTTCAAGGAATGAGTATTCCTTTTTCTTTCTTTTTTTTTTTTTTTAAATATTAATGCAAATTAAAAAGTTATATTTACTAAAAATATTATTGAATTATTGCAATATTCAACTTTAGAAATTGTTAATATGTATATAAATTATAATTAAATATATTTATATTTAAATGTTTTTAATTGTTATTTTTTTAATTAAATGTTTTTGTTTATTTTTCAATACATATAAATGAGCTCATGTAATTAAAAAAAACATTAAACAAAATTTAATTAAAATACTGGTTAAATTAAAAATATTATTTTACTTTCTAATATTTAATTAAATTTAATTATTTTTAGAAGTTTAAATATTTATATCAATTAAAAGCATGTTTATGATTAATATTTAATTTTGTTTTAAATGTTTAATTTTTTTTTTAGGTTTATTTAGTTATTTAGTTATTTATTTTAATACATTTTTCCCGCTAGTTTGAATTTTTGGTGGCATAATTGTCATGTTGTGCTAAATACCCACTTGTCCAGAGTAAAAACAGATTCAATTTGATCAAAACATCTCATTTACAGTATACAAAGTGTACTTTGTCCAGTGGTTTTATGTGTGCTGTGTGATTTATTTGGAGCGTTTCACTTCCAAATATCTCATGTCAGGGCTCTAGACTGCGACCATTTTTTGAGAATGTGCGAGTTAAAATTTGACAAGTGCATGGTCTGCACTGCTCCAAAGCGTCTGCTTCATACAGCGCGCGCTGCAGAGTCGCAGCACATTGTAGCAGGAGTCAGATTTCACTGATCACGTGAAGAGAGGCGCTTTCAGCGCGAGTGCTTCAGGTGTAGAGCCTGGTTTATACTCGCTGCGTCAGCACGAGCGCGAAGGTGCGCCGCGGATGGAGCGCAATGGAGGATTTAGTTTCCAAACTAAAGTAAAAGACCGCTTCTTAAACCAGAGAAGGTGAACATGTTGGTATTCTTGTAGAAAAGAACATGCAAGTCCTGTCAGCAACAGCCAGTTTAGTTTTACTTTTCTTTTTGTTTTCGTTTAGAAAAGCTTGTTATCTTTGCTGTTTACCTCACGTTACGTTATGGAGGCTTTCCTTCATTTTTTTATATTATTATTTATTTGATTCCTCAGTGTTTGCTAAACATTCTGTAATTCATTAGTCGGTATATAATACAGCATGTGATGTGTCCTATGCCATGCCTCGTCTTATTCGTTTTTATAGCCTAAGCTAGTTTGTCATTGTAACCTACTGTTTTATTGTTGTTATGCTTTTTAATTAAGAATAACAATGAATCCATCATTTTTTTTTTTGTTTGTTTTGTTTTGTTTTGTTTTAGTCTTAAAAAGTGAAAGGTGTATAGATATAAGCAAAACAGACAATTATCTTTTCTTGTAAAACATGACACCAAGATCGCGAATTTGAAAGTGAAAGTGAAAGGGCACGAAAAAAGGAATTCCTGTTCACAAAATTTAAATCACAAATAATAGGCCTACTGATGAAAAAGAACGGGTTGAATGTTGAACACTTTCGTTACCATATAACTATAAACTATGATAAAAGTTCATCAGCATGCATTGATTAATCAAATGTTGTAGCAAAAAAGTAAAAATATTGCGACCAAATTGAGAAAGTTAGTCACAAAAGTCCGACCAGTGGGAAGAATGAGTCTAGAGCCCTGCATGTGGGCTGCGTGATGACAAGCAAGGATTACACCAAGTAGTTTGGCATAGCAAGAGAACTGAAGATTTCTAAATCAAATACATTTAATATTAATCTCTACATCTTATTGTTCAACGCCAGTGATTTCTCCATGAGTGTTTAAGGTTGCAGACACCTACAATACCGTAGGTGTTACACATACAGACTAAATTATGCAAAGCAAAAAGCTGTTTGTGAGTCAATAAGTATATGCATAAACCCACCCTGAGCATTTTTGCCCCACTTCCTGGAGCTTGAAAGCTTGTGTTCCCTCCTTTTTGATCTGCTCCTTTCTCACTCTTTTAGTGAGGCTGGCTCGGCCAGCCGTTTAATTAATGTGAACAGAACGTTACTCTCTCCATCCATCTTTCTCTGCGTGCCTCTCTCCGACTTTGAGTGGTACGTTATCTTCCACTTTCCCAGAGCAAACCTCGTTGTTAATTAAAAGCTGCCAAGTCCTTCTTACGGTGCAGCCATTTGAAATAAAGCCTTACTGGGAACTACATCCTCACGCTTTTCCCCCTGAAGAGGACGAATAGATCCTCGGCACATCCATCTCTATCAGAGCAGAGTGTTAGTCGCTGTAATGTAAAATAACAGCTTTAAAATGGCGGCAGGGCAAAACGCCCCATAGATTATCTTTTGACTCATTTCTGAGTGAATGGCAGCAGGGAAAATGGTGTCCGATAGCAATTAAAGCTCACAGAGCTGAATGTCACACAACGTGGTGAAACCATTGAGATCGCTTTTCTGGTTGAACTAATTTGGGTTTATAACAAGCTAAGCTGACCCTGAGCATAAAACAAGTCAATAGCAGTGAAAATCATCAATCGATGCATGTGTAAATGAGTAAAATCCAACGCCAGCCGGTCTCTCCACAAACCCAAGTCTTGGAAGCTAAAGGGAGAAACAAGAAGAAATGCTATTTGTTTTAAACACATCATAGCCGGGGGGCTTTGGCGGACAGCAGTGCCATACATTAATCAAGTTATTTCAGTCTCGGGCGTCCCTGCTGACTGCCTGAGAGGAATAGCCTCTCGCTGGTTTCCAAACATGTATGGCAGATGCTGCACAATTTTCCCATTAGATGAGAGGTACTAACTTCATTTTAGTTTTTTTTTTTAGTTGAATTATTTTAATCTTTAAATATGATGAAATGCAAGGTGTTTTATTGAAGAAAATAAACTGAAAACTTAAGTTTTCTAGATGGGATATTTAATCAAATCTTGTAAACTAGCTACTGGAATAAATATCCTCCTTTTTGGCTTAATTTTTTCATTCTTTACTTGAATCATTTTATTACTAACATTGCTAAAGTGTGTGTGTGTGTGTGTATATATATATACAGTATATGTATCATTTCTGCAGTAAATTAAATGGGTATTTCTTGGGCTCCGCTTAAATATATAGCTTTATTATCTTTAATTCGTTTTCTGAATATCACTCATTATTAAAACATTTTTTCCACCTAGGACATTAAAGTCTTTTATATTATTTTCCATTTTTGTCTGATACAGACACATTTATATTCATTCCTATCATGGAAACCACTAAAACTGAATATGATTTTCAAGAATTCTGCTTCTGCACAACTGATTATGTGTCCTTCAATCCAAATTAATGTCTTAAATTGTAAATTCTCCTTTATTCTATACAGAAACCTGAACTGTTTCTTATAATTTTTGATGACAAATCCTTTAAATTCATAATCTGAACATGCACCTCACATGTTGAATTGAGCTTAACAAGCATTAAATTTATAATTCTCATTTCATTCGTGCAAAATTGTCATATGATGGGGTTGGAGGTCTGTAATAATGTTGAAAGGACACATCAGCATCCATATTTGCAAACTTCAGCAAATTCTCGCTTTGAGATGAATCGTGTTAATGCCAAGAAAGTCATTCGATTTATGGAGATTTGTTATATTAATCTATTGACAGCCGTAGTTGTTATACACGCAGCAATATGCTCATGTTTTCTCACTCGGTCTTGGGTTTTCTGAGAAGGCAGGAAAGTGTAGGAATAGCAGACAGAAAAAATGATCCATAAATACAGTGACTTTGTAGGCTGGCACCATGGTGCGTGCCATCTTTATCCACAATCTGGTATGACTGCTTCCTTCCTGTATGTCACCTCACAGATGGGCCGATTACTACGGTGCTGTCAGTCCGTTTGTACACTGTAACTACTTCACGGATTACCATCTCACCGAAGGCAAAAGCTGCCTGCTTGTCAAACCAACATACATTTGGCTGTGTGACTAGAAATATGTGCTTTCACTATAGGTAGCAAATACTGCAGGATATTGTGTAATGGTGTTTCCAAATAAGTTTAGACAGGTTTACAGTTTTGCACTGCATTCGCATTTTTAAATTCATGTTTATGCCTTTCAAACTCATAAGGATGAGGTTTTGTTAATCAGTAAGACTGTTGAAAGCTACAAATCATTCAGTGCATGTTTTGCCTTATATGCCATCATTTTGCAAAAGTGGAGTTACATTACAACTGTATAATTTCCACATTGAAAAAAAACTTTTATGTGCTAGCATTTTACAAAAAGAATTGAAAAAAAAACTGCAAAAAATTGCAAAAAAATGCAAAAACTGAAAGTGTGTTCTTGTAAAATGTATTCTATTCATTTTCATTTTATTTAAGAAAAGTTTTCAATTTTGAAAAATCTGTTTTTACAATGCATTTGTAGCTGTTTCATATAGCTGTTTTTTGTGTAAAGAAAATAAATAATTTTAGTGTCATGACAATTTTTAATTGAAATGTAATGAATGTCTATCAAATATAAAAATACATTGCAAAAAATTAAAATGTATATTTTGTGGTGAGGCCAGTGAACAACAGAAACAGATGGCCTCAAATATTATAACATTATAAATAATTTCACTAAATGTTTGGGATGAATATGATTTTTTATATATGTTTTTGGGAAAAAGTTTCTTATGCTCATAAATAGTTAAAAACAACTATTTCTATTTTAACATCTATATTATATTTCTGTTTTAAATGTAATTTATTCCTTTTTTCAAGATTCTTGGAATAGACAAGTAAAAAGAACAGCATTTATTTGCAATAGAAATATTTTGAAACAATATTAATGCTTTTACTGTCACTTTTGATCAATTTAATGCATCCTTGCTAAATAAAAGTATTAATTCTAAAATCTTACTGACCCCAAACCTTTGAACTGCAGTGTATTTTAGTTATGTTTATAAATATGCTATTATTCATAGTTAAATCATGTTTGTTTATGGTATATAAATTAAAGAATATATAAATTATACAGCTTAAAATGCTAAAAAATATTCAAAAATTGTCATTTATAGCACCTTAAGGGTACATATTACTACTCTAAGATACTAATATGCACCTTTTAGAAGTAGATAAGATACAAAGGTGTCTCTTTAAGGGCACTGCCCTAGTGATAATTTGCAGAAATTGACAATAGTCTAAATCAGTGTGTTTCTGAGATCTACCTTCCTGCAAAGTTCAGCTCCAACCTTAATCAAACGCACCTGAAGCAGCTAATTAAGATCTTCAGGTCAGGATACACAGGTATTGGTCATTTATGCATTCATTAATGTTAACTTTGGATCTGGCTTCAGATGGTTTTATATGTCTTTTTTCACAAACTCCTGATTGAAAACTCAAGCTCTAGAGGACAACAGAAACCTCTAATGACTGGCTCAGAGAGTGACTGAGCTTTCAATAGATGACGACAATCTTCAGATAGTTAGAAACGAAGGTACAGTGCTCCTGAAACCTTGTGGGATGTTCTGTAAAAATGTAAGAATGCTTTTCCATCAAAAAACATGGCAAAAAAAAAAAAAACCAAGCCGTCCTCCTGTGAAGTTAATTATCCGCAATCATTCTGTACCAGATCTCTGAATTTGTACCCCACTGAAGAAAAGAAGACCATATTTTCTGCTCCTCTGTATCTGTCATGCGTTGTCAGTTCTGTGCTCTTCCATAACACATCTTACACACTCCAGTGTGCTTCAGCTCACAGCACACACCACATTAAATCACCCTTGTGCCCACTGTTAGAAGCAGGAATTCAATTACAGACCCAAGATGGAGAAAAAGCAGCAACCGGCTGACTTAGACTTTCTCCATCACTTCATACTGGGCTCAAATTAATGAATCTCATTCCTGGGGAAACTCAGAGGTGGAAAGAAGCATTAAACACTCAACTTTTTCAGCAAGATCGGGCTCTTAATGACTGGAGTGCTGCCGGTGGCTGCCGACAGAATGTCGAATGTGGATTCTGTTTCAGTTGCTGTTGGAAACTGTGCCAGGCTCAAGTAACCTAAAATCTATCAAGTCTGTTTTGTTGCTAGTGTAGGTCATTAACACCAGGGACCGAGGTTGGAAATAGGAAAATGAACAAAGGAATGTATAGGCTGCGCATGAAAATGTTGGTTATGGGGGATTCAGAAGCCTTCAGCTCTCTGAATATGTTGTCTGACAACTAAATAAGGTTGTTTGCTGATCATATAACTCTTTTAATGGCACACACTCTGCTAACTTAAGTGAACATTTTAGTGAATTGGTTCATTTAAGAAAACAATTCATTCTAGTTCCAACATAGAATGTGTGCAATTTAAAGTTTAAAAAAAAAAATCTTTCTTTAAATATTTTAAATATCTTTTGCCACTATTATTTTAAGTACAACAACTACTACCACTACTAATAATAATATATTTCATAAAAATAATTCGAAATATGATTATTATTATTTATATTTATTTATCTGAATATGGCTAATGCAATCACCCCAACTGAGATCCTCATTTTGTATCAGATAATTAATCTTAAGTTTATGTTTACTGCTCTGTATAAATAATAGAATGCGTGCAATTATAAATAAATGCTACTATTTGCTGCTATATATATATATATATATATATATATATATATAAAATCATAGCAAGAAATATTAGCATTTATTTAAATTTTATTTAACTTTTATAGAAATTGGTACATTTATATAGAAATTGCTACAATATTTTTAACAAAAACAACAACAACAATAATAATAAAAATAATAATTTTATATAACAAACATTTATATTACATTTATAGATCCTCATTTTGTACCAGATAAATAGTCTTAAGTTTCTGTTTATTACTCTATTAATCATAGAATGTGTGCATGTTTACATGTTAAAAAGCAATTTAAATAAATGCTACAATTTGCTGATATGATTATATCATTAAATTGGTACAGCAACAATAATACAAATATAAAAATACAAATAATAATTTGTATTAATTTATTTTGTATTATTCATTCATTCATTCATTCATTCATTCATTTTGGGCTGATGCAGTAATAGAGATCCTCATTTTGTACCAGATAAATAGTTTCAAGAATTATTTTAAAATAACTTTATTAGTGAAAAATAAACTTATTTCACACTCCTGTGCAAATATATTAAACCATCTGATTCATTTTATTTTGCTTTTTTTTATCAATTTGTTTCGCTTTAAATCTTCTTTTATCCTCTCTAAAATAGCTTCAGTGTAGTTAGCTAGTTTTAGCTAATTAAGGAAAGCTTGACTATAGTTCAACTGTTAAATTAGGACACTTTCAAAGTCACTTCTTCAGTGCAGAGAGCTTGATTTGTGTGCATCAGGTGGCCATTCAGATCACGTTCATCTCCTGCTAGCAAAAGTGAAATGAGTTGAGGGAAAAAAAATCAATGGACTGTGTCCATCAGGGACTGTCATCAAAATTTTGATCAACTCTAAGTCCCTCCTCCTCAAACCTGCAGATAATTATGTCCCCTGTCTTCCTTCGTTCGAGCCAATGTGACTTTAATAGCGTTAATCGGGTTTGTAATGTATCATTAGCGGACTGAGGGACCTTGTCTGGTTTAAAGACCAATCGCCGATTGACTGAACAGCCAAAAACCCAAACAATTGCCAATTACATGTGAAGTTTATGCCGCAAAACTCTTAATGGCCGTCCATAAATAATATCCAGATTAGATGGCCAATTGTAATCTTTGATTGTTGATAATTATGGGCCTGGCACTCAGAGGGAGAGTTTGCTCATAATATGCGAGAGATTTCCTAATGTGTTTGTGTTTTGAGTGCCTTTGCAAAATGCACTCGATGAAAGCAAAACACACAATCAGACCAAATTAGCCGAGCACTGGCAGTCTGTCGTCAGTCTGGCTCCACCTTAGCTCGAGCCGAACGTGAGTTTTTGCAGACTGGATCCAAATTCATCCTATTGAAAACAACCAGTGGGCTGCTTTCCGATTTCATCTGCACTTTGATTTTCCTGGGTTTCCGCCTACGCTGTCTCTAGAATGAATTGTCTGATTTTTCAAGTTTCCAACAGCATTTTGTAAGCTGTAATTCTTGCTGTGAACCTCATTAACATTGCGCCTATCACCCTCTGCCTTTGTTAGTTTTTGTTACTTGTCCTTGATCCGCTCTGTATTATTTTAAAACTATGAATAATGCTGCTGTTACAAGTGGCTGTGTGCCTGTTTATGCAAGTGTGTTTTTGCACACGTATATATGCATGGAGAGCCGCAGAGCCATTATAGAGCCCAGGGGAAAGGCAATTACCCAGAGGGCACCCTGCTGCAGCCAGTCTCAGAGCGATACAAGCAGTCAGACAGTTTCCAGCTTCTCCTCTTCTCTCTCTCTCTCGCATGACTCTCTCCTTTGCACTGCCTGATTTCACAGTAAGATTTACAGCTGTCACAGCGGAGGTCAAAGAGAAACGACATAAAAATCAGTTTCTATATCCGCCGTTCCCGGTTGATCTCGCTGGCGGTGTAATGACAGAGTGAAAGCTGCTGGTTTATTGGCGCAGTGCTGATTTTGTAGATGGCAGTGGGGGGAATGGTTTAATTACTAAAGCTGAAAGCCAATGGCGCTAGTAGACTTGACACATTAACACTCAAATTACAACTGTGTTTTTTTGTGCATTTTGATGTTGCTGTTGCAAAACTTCAGTGCAAAAAATACAGCCAAAAATCTGTTAAAGTATAAACATTTTTTTATTTGAAAAAACAAATGTACCATCTATAAAAATAATAATTTGCTATTATAAATTATTATTATTATTATTATTATTATTATTATTATATTAATGGAGTGTATAGTTGTAATTTTCATATATATATGTACATTAAATGATTTTATTTAATCAGTAAAAACAGTAATATTGTGAAATCTAATAACAATTTAAAATAACAGCATTTTTATTTTATTATACCTTAAAATTTATTTCTTTGGTGGCAAAGCTGAATATTCATCAGCCATTAAAGTTAAAAAGACCAACATTTATTTAAAATAGAAATCTTTTTGAACAATATACACTAGTTTAGGGTCAGAAATTAAATTTTTATTTTATTTTTTTTTCTATTGATTGATTGATTGAAAGAAATTAATATTTCTTACTTTTATTCAGCAAGGATATGATAAATTGATAAAAAAAAAAGTGATAGCCTAGTAAAGACTTAAATTGTTACAAAATATTTTTGAATAAATGCTGTTCTTTTTAACTTTTTTATTCATCAAAGAATACTGAAAAAAGTATCACAGCCCCACCACAACAAAAAAATAGTAATGGAAAAAGTAATTAGTAATGGCTGATGAACATTCAGCTTTGCCACCACAGGGATAAATGCTATTTTAAAGTATATTTAAATAGAAAAACATCATTTTATATTGTAATAATATTTCATAATATTAATGTTTTTTGCATTATTTTTGATCAAATAAATACAGCCTCAATATACCATTCTTAAGTTTAGGGTCAGATGTTTGTTTTTTATTTTTATTTTATTTTATTTATTTATTTATTTACTTATGTTATTTTTTGGAAGAAACTAATACTTTTATTCAGCAAGGATATGATAAATTGATTTTAAAAAGTGATAGTAAAGACTTACATTGTTAGAAAAGATTTCTGTTTTGAATAAATGCTTGTTCTTCAAAGAATACTGAAAGAAGCATCACAGGAATAAATGCTATTTTAAAATATATTTAAATAGAAAAACATTATTTTATAGTGTAATAATAATTCATAATATTAATGTTTTTGCATTATTTTTGATCAAATAAATGCAGCCTTGGTGAGCATAAGAGACTTCTTTAAAAAGATCTGAAGGATCTGGAGTGATTCTGGATGAAGTAATGGTCTCTGATCTCTTGTCAGGTGTTCTCCAAAATCATCAAGAATTATAGGTGAAGACTCAGAGCTGATATCTTGGAAAAAGGAGGTTGCAAAAAGTATTGAATAAAAGGGTATGATTAATTGTGGCCAGTGTGTATTAGAGAAAAACATTTATTTCATAATGAGATTTTTCTCCCATTTTAAATTCTTATTCTCCAATGAAAAGCTACATTTTTGTACATTTTTAAAATAAAAGATCAAAAGGATTAATGATACAGATTTATTTTCACAGCCTTCTTTGATCATATTTACCAAGGGTATGAATAATTTTGAGCACAACTGTATATATGCAATATATTATATATTAGCCAGGCATTGTTTACATTAACAAATTTTAATTGCATATCTGGTATTTGTTGTTAAAAGTTAATGAAACAGATCTTTTAGTTCATGTGTTTATGTGATGTGCTTATAGCAGCAAACAGCAATATCCTTAAGGTGTTCACTGCAGGTTGACTGGCAGCCTTTAAATAAGCAGTGATGAGGAGACTGCCGGCCCTCTGAGACTTCAGTTTTGGGTGTGTGGATGTCACTGTTTGCCCTTCTCACGAACTTCGTTATCGTATATTCAATTATGTATCAGCTGGGGACCCGCATAGCAAATGAGAAAGAGAGTGAGGGCATCATTTTCACTCAAAATGAGGCAACAGGAAAGGCTTGTGTGTATGTGTGCAGTGTGAACATACACTCAAATTTGAGCAGTATTTTGCCATTCTATGGAAATGCATCACTTTGCATTCAGATTACATGCTGAGAGACAATGAGGTTAACAATAAATCGTATAAGATGTTTTTTTTTCTTGCAATATGGATTAAGCTATTCAAACGATCTCAAATAATTTACATTTTATTTAAACTATATTTTGAACCATTTTTCTATATATTTAAATGGTTTAATTTATAAAAACTAAATTTTATAATCTAAAAATAATTTAGGATATTTTTATATTTTTTATATTACATTTTCTAAAGAAAAAAAAAAAAAAAAAACCTCCAAATCCACAAAATAAGATATTTCATGACAAGTCAGTCAGGTGCAATGTTGTTTCGGACCCCATTGACTTTCACTGTATGGAAAAAGCAGCTAAAACATTCTTCAAAATATCTTCTTTTGTCTTCCACAGAAGCAAGTCAGTCATACAGGTTTTGTAACCCCCTGAGGGTGAGCAAATGATAAAAGACGTTTCATTTTTGTGGTTTCTAGTTAAAACTAGGTTTTGAATAATCATAAACCAAGCTCCACAAACTGAAAGGAAATCTGTATTTCTGCCTTTACTAGAACATGATTTTACCCTATTTGTGGATTTTAGTGGACAGATGGAGCCGGGGGTTTGCTCTCTCAAACTGAGGAGAAGTGAGCACCTAGCAACAGCAGCATGACCGCCTGCCTATTACAGCCC